>OY754469.1:48752752-49952752 GCA_963575645.1 Xanthostigma xanthostigma | reverse complement strand
AATTTTCACTCCCGGGTTTCGAGCTCGAATTTTTTAGTTTTGACAACTGAGGTTATTATAGCATCTTACTTTTATTCGATTAGAAATGTCTGAATTAATAGCTTTAAGTACATTCTACCAGATTTGCTTCAGAACTAATAACTTTGAGCAAATTGTATCAGATGTCGCTACAGTGGTATTAAAACAGTTTTTTTTTGTTTGGTTTTGAACTAATAGCTTTGAGCAAATTCTATCAAATGTCGCTACATGTTACTAAAACTATCCTTTATGTTGGACCAAGCGAGACACATTTACAAAATTTAATTAAAATCGGTTCAGTGGTTTCGGAGATTAGCGCGGACAAAAATTGCGACACGAGATTTTTGTGTATCGAGATCATATATTAAATAATAACCTATACCTATATGAATCATTCCCTTTCTACTCAATGTGCGGTGAGTGAACATCTGCGTCTCTTTCTTCGATGTAATTCCCTGATTTCTCCGATGATATGATTGTTTGATGTACTTGCATTCACCCTGAATAAAGTATATCTGTTTCAAAAACTGTGTCTTTTTCTATGACGTTAACATGGGCGTACCCAGGAGGAGGCAAAATAGAAATGTTTAAGCTGGGTTCTCCGTGCTTGTTTTGCCCTCCTGGATACGCCAGTGCTTACGGCGTAAAAATTGGTTGTCTGTAAAGTCGGTTTACGGATGATAGTTTTACGTGATAACGTATTCCGTAATACATAACCTAAACCTCCCAAAATTTGGTTTCAATCCGCTTATCCTTGGTGTCGGAATGATAAGAAATGTCAAAAGTGACGTTTGCAACTGTCAAAGTATTATGTTCTAATAATAATTAGTTATTCCAATACTTAACTTAGAAGGCGTTGCATTTCACAAAATACTAATGTCAAAAAATTGAATTAAACATTAGAAATGCAGCCGTTTTCATGTTAAGACAAGACATACGTTATTTTCTAATTTCCATGTACGGCAAACAAAGACGACCGACCGCGTCGCGCCATGCATTAGACAACATTGCATTTATACAGCTATTTTTCTATATAAATTTGTATAAAAAAACTGTTTAGGCAAATTCTGTTATACGAAATCTATATAAAATGTTCTCTTCTTTCGTTTAAGACTGGTTTCAAACCGATCTGATTTAAATTGAGCGAGAAATTAGCAAAAAGCACGAACAGGGTCAGGCGGAACGTTACGCGTTAGGAACGTTACGCGTTACGAGCGTTAGGAACGTTACACTTTTTCGTACATGCAGCCGGTGTTTTATCAATTTATAAGATTGGTGATTCATCAATTTATAAGACGTTATCACGTCAAAAAGACAGAAGTATATGTTTGCACTCTAATGGTTCGAATGCGATTTTATTCCTATATGCTCGGTATAGAATAAAAGTATATGATCGAGATATTGGCGGAATGTTCAGAGCAAGTTCAGTGGACCGATTGAGTGTAGTCGCCTTGTCCCAGTGCATACACACATTCGATTTGTAACCAACCCCCGTAGTTTGTGGTTATGTGTCCCAGGGGCTGCATCTAACGGCGAGAGCTATACATGCACGCCGACTCGCGTATAGGCTCGTAGCTCGCCAAGTTTAGTATAGTAGCTCAACCACAATACACTACATGCACACAACACGAAGTAGAAAGCATATTTATTCACGTTACTGTCTCTATATGGGACTGAATATACCGCCTTGAGGTACGATTAGACGATGCAATTTTCCTTGCAACAATGCATTACACTTGAAGTCCGACACAAACGTATACAAATGTTTTAAAACAAGTGTACGGTTTCCATTATTCCGTCATTGTGTAGTACACGCCACGGATCTAAAAGGTTCGGAAGTTTCGGTGTTTTTTGACGTGATAACGTCTTATAAATTGATGAATCACCAATCTTATAAATTGATAAAACACCGACTGCATGCACGAAAAAGTGTAACGTAACGTTCCTAACGTTCATAACGCGTAACGTTCCGCCTGACCCTGTGCGTGCTTTTTGCTAATTTCTCGCTCAATTTAAATCAGATCGGTTTGAAACCAGTCTTAAACGAAAGAGGAGAACATTTTACATAGATTTCGTATAACAGAATTTGCCTAAACAGTTTTTTATACAAATTTATATAGAAAAATAGCTGTATAAATGCAATGTTGTCTAATGCATGGCGCGACGCGGTCGGTCGTCTTTGTTTGCCGTACATGGAAATTAGAAAATAACGTATGTCTTGTCTTAACATGAAAACGGCTGCATTTCTAATGTTTAATTCAATTTTTTGACATTAGTATTTTGTGAAATGCAACGCCTTCTAAGTTAACTATTGGAATAACTAATTATTATTAGAACATAATACTTTGACAGTTGCAAACGTCACTTTTGACATTTCTTATCATTCCGACACCAAGGATAAGCGGATTGAAACCAAATTTTGGGAGGATGTTTGATATGCAAATATGAAGTGGCCTATTGTTTTTGGGGAACATCGGCGCATGTGTAAAAGAATATATCTCTTATAATGATGTTTTATATAATAATAATATAGTTTTTAAAACGGTTTTTACTCTATCTATTTTTACTAGAAATTTTTGTAAATTTTTTGGGGAAAATCGGCGCATGCGCAAAAGAGATACATGCCATAGTTGTTTTTTATATAATAATAGTGTACTTTTTATAGTGTTTTATTATTCTACTTAATAAAATTTACCTAAATTTGAAGCGAATGATGCAATATCATACATTCGAATTATTATAATTATTATATAAATTTAGGTTATGTATTACGGAATACGTTATCACGTAAAACTATCGTCCGTAAACCGACTTTACAGACAACCAATTTTTTTTTATGTTTAAGCAATGACTGTTCCCAAAACAAACAACACTTACCTCCCATAATTTTTTGCGCAACGTCGTTGTTTAGATATAAACATTTAATGGAGTTTCGGGAAACCGATTTTTGACATGCATTTTAAGGGTTGAAGGAGGCATCGGGTAAAAAAATGTTTCAGACAAATGTTGCATATTTTTTCTAGAGAAATCTTAATTTATGATAAAAAATAGGTATTCCTATTAAAAAAGTCAAAGTCACCCTCATCACTGCGTAGAGGATGAGAGTAGGGGGTGGTATTTGTCTTTATACGATGTCCCCCTCCAAACCAAACAACTTTTATTCGGGACATTTTTCCATATAATGAAAACTGTAAAAGTTATTCAAGGTGTTCCTTTAAAATGGGACACCCGGTACATGTATATACATATACATATTATGTATATAAAATTGTTCAAGAACGAAATGAAATTAAGTACGAAATAACCAAAAAATCACCGCTAGCAAACTCGCAAACGAACTACTGACTGAGATATATATGTTACGGTTAATACAAGAAAGTAGTTTATTCGCGAATTAACCGGCTAATACCCGAATTAACCAACGTCAAGGATTGGTTAATTCGGGTAATTAGCCGATTAATTCGCGAATTAACTACTTTCTTGTATTAACCGTAACATATACATATTTCATGCACTGGCTATGAGTGGAAGAGAGAAAGAAAATGTGCGTGCGCACTGCTCTCTCTTGCTCCTACAGTGTGATACAGACAATAGGCCTGCACTGTGTCTTAGATATACGAAACGTAACTCGATCACACTTTTCGTAACGCTCTCGTCACGCATTCACCAGCTTACTCCCCAAGTCAAGCGTGCGTATAAAAAAGTTTTACTTTAAAATTGTTTTGAAAGGATTGAAATTTTGTTTAGTGTAAAAAAAATGTAAGTTAGTTTTGAGAAAATATATTCTGTGCCGACACTGCCATGTATCTAAATAAGTCAACAATCAACATCCTCTTTAGAGAGGGCGCAACCCCCTGTATACGTTGATGGCTAATTTTCGTTGCGATTTATTTAATTGTGTGGCGTGACAGCTTCTATTTGCAAAGAAAAATATTGCCTTCATTTAATTTTACTATTTCGGGGACAACTTGACAAATGTATAATATTCATCTATCATGTAATATGCATTCGAAAATAATAGTGGTGAAATTCAAGTTTAGGAGATTTAGCGCATTGTCCTTCTTTTAACCAGCTCCCGATCACATTATGTAAATAGATCCTCATGAACGTCTATATTTAAATATAAAGAAATTAAAAATTAAACGAACTTATGCTCGGTTAAACTTAACTTTATTAGAAAACTAGCGACCTGTCCCGGATTCACCCGGGTGCGATAGATATAGTTCAAATGTATTTCGTTTGCAGCCCGGCGTCTGAACTGATAGCTTTAACAGTTTTTTTTTTGTTTCTGAACTAATAGCTTTGAGTAAATTCTATCAGATGCCGCTATATGTTACTATAACAGTTTTTTTTCCACAAAACACATTTTGTACAAAATATCATAAAAACTATACTATATAGTTGGACCAAGCAAGATGCATTTACAAAATTTCATTCTAATCGGTTCGGTGATTAGCGCGGTCGAATATCGTGACACTAGATTTTTATATATATTCGGAACCCAAAGGAATGGTGAGACCTCTGGTGAGAAATGCGCCGAACTGTCCTAAGAGGGGTTTTTGACAGGTAAACTATGGAAGCATAACATTGATTTAGAAAAGCATAATGGATGCTAATCTAGCCTCCACCATGCTTTTCTAAATCAATGTTTACCTGTCAAAAACCCCCCTTAGGACAGTTCGGCGCATTTCTCACCAGAGGTCTCACAATTCCTTCGGGTTCCGAATAGATAGATAACTGTTTTTTTTTCTGATGTGAGAGAAATATTTTTTTTGGAATGCGAATTTATTTAATTTTGAACGACCTAGGTACATACATGTTTGTTTATTAAAACATCAACATCAATCTCTCTCTCTCTCTCTCTCTCTTATCGGCCTGATCCAAGAGCTCTTTATAAATATCTAATTGCGTGGTTAAAAATCCTTGATAACACAAAAATGATCAGAAAAAAACTCAAGAAAACGTTTTAAGTTTGTGGGAAAAAACAATTTACACGGTCAGAAAAGAATATTATCATTTAAGTAAGTATATAAATGCTATTTATACATTATTTAAATGCCACATTATCGCCATATTATCTATTTTACTTTGTCGTTATTCAAGGTATGCCTGAATAAGATACAGGTTGATCAAAAACAAATATTAAATTATTCATTGACGCGACTAAGCTTAGGAAAGAAGGTTTGACGGGAAAATGACTCATTCCGAATGTATAATACGCGCCACGAATCTAAAAAGCTCGGAAGTTAGATGCGAATGCGGGCTTGCGCTTGTACAGTCTGTTGAAAAATTATACAAACTCGCAACTCAACAAAACTAAAATAGCAACTTGACAATAGCGCTTTCGACTGTACTTTAAAGCAGGAAAGCGACAAGTGACAAAGGCAACGAGCGATCACGGCCAATCACCGAGGAGCGCACGTTCCGTAAAGGTAGCTGGGAGGTGGTGGGAGTATCAACGACTCTAAAATGTGCCTTTGCGACGCTGTTTGTGAACTAACTTCCGAACCTTTTAGATCCGTGGCGAGTATTATGACGCTAGGATACGCACAGTCTTTAGACGGGCGTACTATGTCCTCCGGTCACAGGTAATCTGATACAACCTGTAGATTAATACAGCTGATATTTTGTGCAGACATAAGCCACGCCATATTAACTCAGTGCCAGACCATACTATCTGTGGCTAGATAAGTCGAACACACAAATGCCGCCATGTTTACTAATCATATCTATATTTACCACACACATTTATACCATCCGACCTTATGTGTGTACACAAAATCCAGTTATGTTAAGTTCAGAATAACGCACCGTTGTCTTTCAGGACAGAACTATTTAACGTGATTAGAAAATGATCAAACAAAGTTTTTGTACGGTAATAAATCTTTTTTTTTTATTTGATCACTTTTAAAAACGGCAAGGTTGTACCTTTTAATAAACTCTTAAAAAGTTATTTGCTGGTGTAAGTACTTATTAAAGTTCTTACTAAAAATAAATAAAACACAGACTTGAACTTTAAAGATTCGTAATGAGTTGTTTTCTCTAGAGTCGTTAGTGATCAATTTAATTTATTCCAAATCATAACAACCTTCATTTTTCCAGCGTAGCTAAGGAAAAACTAATTTTGACAAAATTACAAAAAAGAGAAAGAGAGTTAATGTAACAAAGCTTGCTACACTGGAAAGTTATTTTTATAGTACCTATTCATGAATTGTGATCCAGACATACATTTGACGCTTTTTACACTGTATACTGCAATCTTTTAAAATAAATGTATTATTATTATTATTATTAATACCTATATATTGGAATTTAAAAAAATATTTTGCATTAGAATCTAAAAATTTCGAAAAATCTTTTATTTTAATTGTACATATAAAAAAAAATAAGAGCCGTCGTGGGGCGCCTATAGCAGATATGAAACATAAATTAAAGCTTGCCAAATAAAACTTTAAGTTACAAAGCCTTCTATACGGACATTTCCTAAAGCTAAACAAACAAAATTACAAGTGTGCAGGTCAAATATATTTTGAGTTAAAGAGGATCAAAAATGTAGCTCGAAATGGTTTGTGTATAATTATACAGTCTTGCTTTGTTGTGTTTTTGAACTTGACTGACACCCTGCCGTATGTCATAGATAAAAAACGTTTTCTCATACTTCCGTCGGTTAAACACATATACCTACTTTTATTCTATACTGAGAATAGGAATAAAACCGCAATCGAACTATTAGGGTGCAAACATATACTTCTGTCTTTTTTTACGCCGTAAGCACTGGCGTATCCAGTAGGGCAAAACAAGCACGTGGGACCCGGCTTAAGAAATTTCTAATTTGCCCCCACCAGGGCCATAAGCTGGGTAACCCCATATGTTAACGTCATAGAAAAAGACACAGTTTTTGAAACAGAGATACTTTATTCAGATTGAATGCAAGTACATCAACCAATCCTATTTTATATTTATTATTACATCGAAGAAAGAGACGCAGATATATTTTCGATACGCGTTGTTGCGTTCACTCGCCGCACATTGAGTAGATAGGCATTAGTTTAATATAATTAGCAAATATGTAAAAGTTCGATTGCATTTTTGAATCATCTAAATATAAATTACACACGTTGTGACATTGTGGCCGCAATCATAAAAGCACCTGCCATCTCGTATTATCTAATATTTTAAACATATAAAAAATGTTTTTGAATAAAAATAAATGCATAATATTTATATGTCTTACTTTAAATATTAATGTATAATCTGCTATATTTCAAGTACCGTCACATCTAATATGATTCTGTGTTGATAATAAATTTGTTCCAAGCGGAACAAACTTAGTATCCATTCAATTCGAACAAAATATATATCTTCAATAAATAAAATTATCGACCAATTTATTGAAGAGTTCTAATCAGACGTTAATCAAAGATTTAAAATATATATCTAATATATATACTTAAAATTAGAAAAAGAAATTGTTTGCCCCACGGTCAAATTTTCATCCGCAATGTGGCCTGACGATCAAAAGATGTTCCCACCGCTGGTATAATTTAATATCCTCCTTTCTGCGGTGTGCTCTCTAGGCCCAGATTTTTCGACGGGAAAAATACAGGAATAAGATCAAGATTAGTAGATTTTACAGAGATTGCCTCGTTCCATCTGCAGCAATCAAAGTAAGCGCGGGAATGACAGGATTCAACCTATTATGACAATATCAAAAATCAAATTTTTTGACAATGTTTTCTGCAACCCAGAAATGGACTAAAACCTTACTAAATATATTTTAACTATACGTATTTGTAAATCTCTCATGAAAATCGGCTGAAAAGTTTTTACACTTATAGTGCATATTTGTGAAAATCGCACGAAAATCGTTTGCTTATAGGCATATTTATCGTGCTTTGACAAGCGTTCGTATTTTATAAGGGAGTCAAAGGACAAAAGAAATAAATAGCGCCGACATTACATTCTATACATATTTCTACTATACGTAAAAGTTTTAAGTTATAAACTAATAGATGTCTTAATTTTAGTTCTAAAATTCACGATAAAAATGTTTCGCGTTTTTGTAATAAAAAGTATAAAAAAGAAACGGTTAATAAAATATGTCAAAATTATAGACGTTATATAATTTACAATCGTTCACATAACATAATATGGCAATAAGTCGTTCTATGGATATATTATATTATAATATAGAGATACGCTCGCCCATTGACATATATATCCGACATACATGGATACGCCATGTAATGTTGATGGTTATATTCAATAACAAATAATAATAGTGCAGAGAGCTTGCCAAAATCCTACTCCGTTTCTAGGGTTGAGATACGCCACCATAATCTAAATTTATCATAGTCGTCATTTCTTGACGCTGCTTTTCTAGACTTGTGCTGGCTACGAAGATAGAAATGACGTCACTGCGGGCTCGCGCGCGTGGTTACAAGCTGGATCTAAAAATTTTAACCGAAGCTATTTCTCGTGCCTGTTTCTGTACCGGCTTTTACCAAGACCCAATCAGGAAACAGTATCTTGTCACGTGAGCGACATGGGTAAACGTCATGTAAAAAAAATATGGCGTCACAGTGTGCGTTCTGTTCAGAGACAAATACTCGTCAACTTCTGTTAACATTCGAACTGTCACTGCGCGCGCGCCCTAACCATTTACAATTCCAGCATCGCGTGAAGCCGACACATAAAATCATTACGAACAACATCGCAACGGCACACGCTTGAAAGGCAGGAAAATCAAGCAACGAACCCAGTGACATAATCAGTCACGTGTGCAGCGGATATCTTCTGACCGAAATCAGTTTTTTAACAAATTCGTGAAGAACGATGTTCATACAGTTTGGCCATCGTCGGTCAAGCTGTATAACTTTACCCATTTAGAAACACGCGTTGCAAATGTGTTGCGATAATCGAACAGCCTAAAGCACCTAAACTCAAGTGCGCTCCGAAAAAAAAAAACGGTTTGTGGCCATTTTGATTGATACAATTGTTTACACAGCCTTGATCCGTCCTATAGATATAGAATAAGAGACGGCACGGTGTACGCGGTTGTAAACAGCTAAACGGACATAACGGCGGCGGACGCCGGGTCGTAAAGCGGCCGTCGCGGCGCCTCTTTATGACGCCTGATGCGTCTCTATATAGCGCCCCGTTGGAGCTACCGTATTAGCACAAAGACTGTTTGTTTACGTCAAACGGGCATAGCCTCTGACATCGATACATTCCGCCGCGACGACGGGCCGAAAATTAAAACAAAATTGCAATGAAAGTCTTCAACTTATGTTTAATTGTTATAAAATTCTAATCGGTATTTTTAGTACAAAAATTCGAAAAAATGTATATTTTTTTATTGGAACGTCGCTATAAAAATACTTGTGTGAGACACAAAGACGAAATTTATTTATTTAATTCCAAAATAGTAGTGATTTTATTTTATAAACTTTGAAGTTGGAATAATCCTGCCCAACTTGGCTGAAACCAGTGCTAGGGCAGGAGTATGGGTTTAGGACGTGTGTAAAAAAATTAAAAAAAATAAATAAATCAAGGAATATAAAAAATAAAGATTAAAAATAATAAAGAATACAATTATATGAGGATATTACAAACAGCATTCAAATTATCTTCACCTATTGCTCTAAGAATCTATAATAATTTCTGAGATATACTTTTAGTTATGCTTTAAACTTTTGGCAAGTAGAAAATACAGTCTATAATTAATATATTTTGCGAAAAAACCGAAAATGCGTACGGCTAGTTTTGGCATTTTTGATAATAAAAGTATACCTATTGTCACTATTTCAAATATTAATATTAATAATTGTTCACGACTTCAACATGAACAGTTTAAGTTGAAGTCGTGAACAATTGTACGTACAATTGCAATCATGGACGCCCATGCATCTATAGACACAAACTCGCATTACATAACTAGGCCTATAAGTTTTAAATTACCAACTGGGGGATCGTCTATAAATTCCCGTTTCCCTAGAGATATTTAGTTCGTTCGCGTTGTCAAGAATGGAATTTTTAATGCGAGAATCCTATCATCATCGCGACATTCGGAATTTAAAAAACTCGTTATTGATATCCGCGACCCATTGACAAATAATCGTAGAATATGATCAAATTAAAAAAAAAAATTACGAGAAGTAAATGTTGTTTTATTTGGAAACAGTCATTGATTTAACATAAAATTGGTTGTCTGTAAAGTCGGTTTACGGACGATAGTTTTACGTGATAACGTATTCCGTAATACATAACCTAAACCTCCCAAAATTTGGTTTCAATCCGCTTATCCTTGGTGTCGGAATGATAAGAAATGTCAAAAGTGACGTTTGCAACTGTCAAAGTATTATGTTCTAATAATAATTAGTTATTCCAATACTTAACTTAGAAGGCGTTGCATTTGACAAAATACTAATGTCAAAAAATTGAATTAAACATTAAAAATGCAGCCGTTTTCATGTTAAGACAAGACATACGTTATCTTCTAATTTCCATGTACGGCAAACAAAGACGACCGACCGCGTCGCGCCATGCATTAGACAACATTGCATTTATACAGCTATTTTTCTATATAAATTTGTATAAAATATTTTTCTATATAAATTTGTATAAAAAAACTGTTTAGGCAAATTCTGTTATACGAAATCTATGTAAAATGTTCTCCTCTTTCGTTTAAGACTGGTTTCAAACCGATCTGATTTAAATTGAGCGAGAAATTAGCAAAAAGCACGCACAGGGTCAGGCGGAACGTTACGCGTTATGCGTTATGCGTTACGCGTTACACTTTTTCGTACATGCAGCCGGTGTTTTATCAATTTATAATATTGGTGATTCATCAATTTATAAGACGTTATCACGTCAAAAATCATTACTAATTTAAAAAATTGCGCTTCGTAAATATATGAAATTATTCGGAACGTCGTATGTAAATGCAAGTAGAATTGTTGATAAGTCTTTTGTCGACTTAAATAATTGTCTAAATAGTAAACACCAAAATATTTACACTGCGAAATTCACGTCTGAAAGGACGAGGTTATTTCACGAAGGGCTTGTTGCCGGTACAATAGTTATTATTCATAAAACTACGGTAACACTACAGGTACCCTCAAAACTTAGACATAAGAACGTAATAAAAATGTTAACTGGCATAATAAGAATTTTTTCGAGAGTTCAAAAAATATATATCTAAATAATGTATCCAAGTGATATAGTCCAAATCTTCAAATCTTTGATTAACGTCTGATTAGAACTCTTCAATAAATAAAATTATAGACCAATTTTTCAGACAATATATTAACAAAAAAATATATAATTAATACATTAACGTTTCAATCCGGATTGAAACGTTAAGGTATTAATTATATATATTTATTGTTAATATATTGTCTGAAAAATTGGTCGATAATTTTATTTATTGAATAGTCCAAATCTTGTTTGCGGGGTTATAGGCCGTGGTCCATTAGACCACAGCCTACAAATCCCGGAAAACAAGAAGATTTTAAAGTTTAATGTAATTCAAAAAATTAAATTCTACGAACAGTCAAAATTACAACTCTTAAGCACCATACGTTCCGACGTTTTAGGTAAAGCAAGATTGTCCGTTTCAGAGACAAAAAAAAACGAAGCAAAATGCTCAAGAAGTTGCACATTAAAGAACATGTGGTTCCTACGTATGTCGTTAATTTAAAACAACCACCTTGTGTTTAAAATTTATTTAACTTAAACAAACCGTAGGACGTCGTAGGCACTTAAACCAATATTTACATAAATTTATGGGAAAGACATTTAGACCACTTAGATAGTTTAATTTTTAGTTCTGATCTACCAGATCGTAATGCAATTTTTCAAAACAAAATTGTCTGATTGCGTCTTACAAAACGTCAAAGCTTAAGCTATTATATTTATTTTTAATTAACAGTCTGTATCGTTTAGCTATGGGAAAATTCCTTCCCGGAATTTCTCGAGAAATTTGTTGTTTTCCGAAGAACAGTATCATATACAGTCAATTTATAACATAATATTTCTCCTATATACAAAAAATAAAGCTCCAAATGAACCCTTCAACTCAAGTTGTAAAACAGAGTCGATCCGTGTGAGGAGGGCCTTAGGATTTAGATTCAGAGAATTCCCGCGAATTTCTCGTTCCAGTATCATATGTCGGGAATTTGAAAACACTACATCTGCACAAAAGAATACTATATACATAATTTCCATATTTCTACAGTAACCGACTCTTTCAACAAAAATATCCTATAGAATTCGGACTGGTTCCAATTTGAAAATGAAAAAAAAAATCCGGTATATTAGTATAGGTAAGAAAGGAAGACAGACAGCCTTGGACAAAAATTTTACAAGGGTCACCGAGTTTTATATTGCACTAAGTAAGTCGGCATTTTTGAGTTACACAAAGAACGAAATGGAAAAGTTTGAAGAAAAATAGATGTACGCAAACAAGATTATATTATCTGTAATTACACCCCTAATAAAACGTGTCCGATGTGAACCAACCCTTGGTCAAATTGTCAAAAAAAATGCCTAAGCATTTGCAGAAAAACCTGCATTTTTATTTTATTGACTGGTTACAAAATATTTGTTATTCTAAATATCTGCTAACATAAGAATCTTTAAACAGAACAACCACGTTATTTTTTTGTAAGTTGAACATTCAAAAGTCTCATTTTTAAATATCACATTTAGTTTTTATCCAAAACATTTAGGTACTTGCGGTTAAAGTTACGCGAAAGTCAATTTTTCCCACAGATTTCTGAAGAAGATCCAAATCCGGATCGAAACGTCATCTTGTGTTATATTGATTTGTAATTTTATCATTTTTTGTCAATATATCGTTTGGTCTGAGAAAAATTGGTCGACAATTTTATTTACTTGAATTGAATTTATTGTTTCGATAATAATTCAGCTTTTAGTTTTAATTTAAAAGTTTTGTAAGAGAGTTTTTAAAGGAGTATTTGTATATCAGTGATAGTCAAACAAAATTTTTGAAAACTGCACTATTTTCCCGTTCAGGTACCCAAAAACTTCGAAAAATCCGCAAGAAAATGAAATTATTCCTGGAGATATTTTCATTTATTTTTATAATATTTGTGTAATATATAGTAGTAGTGATTACCCGTTGGGTAAAAAATAACTGCTATAAGGAAATGCTGCTTCAAAACAAATGTAACGGCAAATTAAAAAAAAAAACTAAAAGATACCGCTACGTATAAATAATATTTAATTTTCCTGCAAAACATAAATAAGTATTCAAAATTTCATCTTAAATAGCTACGTCAAGACTGTTTATATACGGAATAAATATTTTTCTCGCGTGGGAAAAATTATTAAAACAAATTGCATAAGTAACATTCAGTAGCAAAAGAAAATTTATAGACCTGTCTAGATATTATTAGCTCACATAATTACTATTTGCCTAATTATTACCAGTAATAATTACTTCCGATTTAACGGTTTATTTGGATGCAATAATAATTAACTATATAGTATTTGAAATGCGTTTTTATTGCTAGTGTAATAATATACCTATAGTTAAAATTTACTCAAAAATGACAAAGTATCACCGTTTATTTTTTGGTAGTTTTTTATACAACAATGTTGTGAAATAATAATTTCAATAATTAAAAAAATAAGATTTCTTTTTCCATAATAGTCTTCTAGCTCGAATAGAAAAACATATTATAGCTCTACTCGCCTTCCTCCTAAAATAGTTACGCTGAATTAGAATCTAAACGACTATTGTTAGAGAGGTTCGGGAGTGGTCGGAATCGATTCAGCGCGACTTTTTCCATAAGAATAACCTCAGTTGTAAGTCGTTTGTAAACAATATCTTATATATTTCTCGGTTTTTTTAAAAACAGAAAAAGTAAGAAGAGAACCCTTTTTTCAAAATTAGAAAATTTTTGAAAAATAAGTTCGCTCTGTTTCGTTTGATATTGTATTTACTTATAGAAAAAATTATTCTGGATCGATTCCGACCATCCGCAACCATGTATCTCTTGTAGTCAATTTTAACTGTTTAAATGTTTATTCATTTTAAACCGTACGCGTCGTAGCGTCTAAACTAATCGAGATACGACTTTGTGCTTAAACCTAATCGATTCAGCGTACTTTTTTCTATAAGACACGTTAATATTAAGCATATCTGAGATATTTTTATATTTGTCCCAATATCGCAAATCTTTTCCTGTTTTCATGCGTTTTGCAAATATGCAACTTTTTAAGACACTATAATTAATGATTTTTGGCCTGTTTTATACTAACCGGACTTATAGAAAAAGTCAAGCTGAATCGATTCCGACAATCCGCAACCCTGTATCACTTTTAGTTTCGGAGGTATAAGCTTTTATTGATATATTATTAGAGAAAAATTTAAAAACGCTATAAATTGGAAAGACGTTCTCCCACCAGCAAAATCTGTACTTCCGCCACATAATAATGTGTACCACAAGGTCAGTTTTGCCGCTAGATTCCTTGCTAGGTTTCAAGCGTGCTGTGGCGCTAGATTTCGTGACGGCTTTTATATTTTTGCTCCCCACGATGCGTGTATCGAAACTAGCTTAGTATATAGACGGGCTTATGGTGCGCGCGCAGTGAGTTCGAATGTTTACAAAAGTGAACGTTTATTGTCTCTGAATGGAACACACACTGCGACGCCATGTTTGTTTGTGGGCGCCCACGTGACAAGACACTGTTTCCTGATTGGTTCTTGCTCAAAACAAGCAGCAAAACAAGCACGAAAAATAGCGTCGGTTCTAATGTTTAAATCCATCTAGTTACCGCGCACGCGAGTTTGCAACGACGTCGTTTTCATTTTCGCAGCCAGCGCGTCAGCCAGTACAAGTTCCATAGCAGTGATTCCAACGGCAAAACCAGCGGCCTTAATTTAATAATTTACTTCCAAAAAATAAAAGAGATTATTCGTATGTTTTACACCGAACATTATTTACGATATTCTTCACCATATAAGATTCAGATTTGGAATGTTGCTTATATATTCCAAGAAAAAAATTCTTTTTGTCTTTGAGAACGACAAAAGCAAAACCAAACCAAATAAACGAAATATTTTCGCAGACAAGTGTTTTATTTGATTATGTAAATACTGATAAACAAACATTTGTATAAATAGACATATTATTCAGGGGAACTTTAAATGTAACAAAGATAAGTACTTTTTATAATTTTACTTTTTAAGTTTTTCAAGGAAATTATACGTATTCGTAATTTGTTAACAATGCTTATCAGAATGATTATTTACTTTTTCTTTAGAAATTAGTTACTAAAAAATAAATAGAAATTATCTATTAAAAAAAAATAATAATAATGAAATCCGAAAAATTAAACTAACTAATAATCAAAAAGAAGAAAACAAGTTAGTTTTTTTGTGCAGTCGGGTTTCTTTTTTTTAATAAGTACACAGGGTGACCGGTAATTGCTCGTATTCCTCTCGGGAGAAGAAACTATGACTAATTTGCGGGACATAATGACACTTCACTGAAGAATTTTTTATTTATTTTTTTTATATTGTAAGTTTTAACACACAACATAAAATCTGGCAGTAAATTTCGTGATTTTTAGCTTTAGGAAGATTGGCTAAATAGTAAAAATTCAGGCCAAAAAGTGAGAATATTTTTATTTCTTTAATTTTAACTCCTAAAATTCGGAATTTTGTAAAAAGAAAACCGAAGTAGATTTTCTCGAAAATGACGCATTTCCGACCCCTAAGTGATAGAGGTTAAATTATTCCAAATTAGTCACGGTTTCTTCTCCCGAGAGGAATACGAGCAATTACCGGTCACCGTGTATATGTGCGTTAAAAATGATAATATTTAACACTTTTCGTGTGACGAGAGTTATGAAATACAAACTAATTTTAGTTGATCACAGCATGATAACTTAATATTTACTGTGAACGATGATATGAAAAAATACATAGATATAAATAGTACCTACAGCACAATTATTGTCATAAAAGATTTAAATTGTTTATATATGAAATATGCCACAAAATAATTTCTATACCCAACTATCGTACTTTTTTTTACAACCATAGGATTCAGGGGAGTCCTCATGTACCAAACATAAAAACATAACTACTTGGAATTTAATTTAAAAATTAAAGTGTCATACAGTCGAAGATTCCTCGTATAGTATTTAGTAACGATTACAGATTCCGTGGTCGGCCCGGATTACATAGTACTACATAATATAAAATTGACATTTTTTTTTTGTCCGAATTCCAATGACATCCGAATTAGCGAAAGCTCAGATTAGCGGAGCTTTACTGTATCATATTTTGAATTCCTCTTCGATCAGCGTACAACAAAAATGTAGAAAATTTATCGCAACACCGCGTTGTAGCTAAAGCGTATGTATCAATAATCCAAATTACATTTTTGTGTCAAACATCAAATATTCAAATATATTCTTCTGTTCCAAATATTTTATACAGCCTACAATAAACTGTTTTTTTTAATCTGATTTACTGGTAAAATTAACGGAAAATAATTTGTAGTTGTAATAAAACCGTCGCGTATAGATGTACAAACCCACTAGATTTAATAGGGTTGTCCAACTTTTTTTTAAAATAAGCTTTCTCAGTTATTCTGACTGTAACCCCTGCCCGCGTAAATCGCAGACATTTTTGCTTTAATCTTTACCGACATTTAGCCGCTAGAATAAATAAGCTTCGGCTCAAGTCGCCGGCCAAATACGGACATTTTTATACACGACGGAACGGAGCAGGCATATGCGTTTAGCCTGAGAGATTGTTTGTTTGTTTGTTTCTTCGGCACGTGTCGCTATCTAGTCCAATCTGATGAAGTACCATCTTAAGTTAAATCAAAATCCATTCAGCTGTTGTCTAAATAATCAAACAGACAAAATTGTTCTATATATAGTTCAGTTCGTAAATGCTATATGCAGTACAGTGATATTAATAATATACGCGGCACAGTTTTTCTGCGTGAGATGGGTATATGCTTTACATTATTTCATTGCTCCACTAAGCGAACCGAACTATAATAATGACTCACTCTCTACTATTTCAGAACCGCAGTATATAGATGCTATATACTAAATTACTGCATGACAGAGGTCTCGCTATTTAGTATTTTATATATTACTAGCGGTCTGGCCCGGTTTCACCCGGGTGTGATAGAAATAATTCTGCAAAATGTATTTCGTTTGCGGCCCGGCGTCTGAACTAATACAGCTTTGAGAAAATTCTCTACCAGATTTGCTTCTGAATTAATAGCTTTAAGCGAATTCTATCAGATGACACTACTTGGCACTAAAACCGTTTTTTTTTTGGTTTGCTTCTGAACTAATAGCTTTTAGCTAATTATATCGGATGTCGCTGTATGTAACTAAATCGGTTTTTTGACGTGATAACGTCTTATAAATTGATGAATCACCAATCTTATAAATTGATAAAACACCGGCTGCATGCACGAAAAAGTGTAACGTTCCTAACGTTCGTAACGCGTAACGTTCCGCCTGACCCTGTGCGTGCTTTTTGCTAATTTCTCGCTCAATTTAAATCAGATCGGTTTGAAACCAGTCTTAAACGAAAGAGGAGAACATTTTACATAGATTTCGTATAACAGAATTTGCCTAAACAGTTTTTTTATACAAATTTATATAGAAAAATAGCTGTATAAATGCAATGTTGTCTAATGCATGGCGCGACGCGGTCGGTCGTCTTTGTTTGCCGTACATGGAAATTAGAAAATAACGTATGTCTTGTCTTAACATGAAAACGGCTGCATTTCTAATGTTTAATTCAATTTTTTGACATTAGTATTTTGTGAAATGCAACGCCTTCTAAGTTAAGTATTGGAATAACTAATTATTATTAGAACATAATACTTTGACAGTTGCAAACGTCACTTTTGACATTTCTTATCATTCCGACACCAAGGATAAGCGGATTGAAACCAAATTTTGGGAGGTTTAGGTTATGTATTACGGAATACGTTATCACGTAAAACTATCGTCCGTAAACCGACTTTACAGACAACAAATTTTTTTTTTTATAAAACACCGTAATTTTGTACAAAATTGTTAATAAAAACTATCCTATAGCTTAAGTCGGACCAAGCAAGACACATTCACAAAATTTCATTGAAATCGAAGATTAGCGCGAACTAACATCGTGACACGAGATTTTTTTATATATGTTGGTATACCTACAGATCAGTTTTGATGAATAGTTTAGTCACACCTGCTGTGTTTACACATACATAAACAGTGCGCGCTGCAACATTCGTGTTATTTTATTATTTCCAGCCAAATTTCTGAGCCCATGGCATAAATAATTCATGTGGTCAGTTCATAGGTGCGTACTTTATATAATCAACATGAGTAGATAACAACTATTTTTTTACATTATATTATTTAACTATTTTGTGTGTTTGTAAACATGTAACGTGTGAATGAATAAATTATTTATTTTTCTAATTCGCTTTATGCATGCATTGTCTTAGAACTTAACGTATAACACAGACGAGTCTAAACTCTTATTTGTATAATACGCAGCGAAAATGTATCTGAAGGCTTTACGCTTGGTAACTTTCGAGTACATTGGGACAATATTGCGATGGATCCGAAAATAGAAATTCAAATTTTACCGTGTTTCCATGTTTCATAGGGTCACTACTAAATTTTTACACTATTTTTGAAAATAGATATATATATATTAATAGCTAGCGGATACCTATCCTTGAGCATTGTGCGGAATGGTTCCAATTAGAAGGCATTTTGTATATGGAATACGCCGTAAAAAGCGCGCGATATTCAAGAAGATTAAATATTCTATAATATGATGTTGATGGGAAAAACAATAAAACTCGCAGTAAACAGTGATATTTCGCTCCAAAACCTATTTTTATATTGAAACATTTCAGTATAAATATAGGTTTTGGAGCGAAATATCACCGTTTACTGTGAGTTTTATTGTTTTTCCCATTAACACCATTTTTAATCTTTTTTGTTGTTTTTCTCAAAAAATCATATTTTATAGAATAATTACCTAATATTTTTGAATCTCGCGCGCTTTTTACGGCGTTCTCCATATCCAAAATGGCTTCTAAAAGGGACAGGAGGTACGTCCGTACGTGGTCATTTCTTTCTAATACGAAATTTCGAGAAAGAAAAATAATATCGACTACGTTAGAATACCAATCGACGCGTATCGACTATATAGGTACGTATAATATGATCCGAAAGAAATGTTTTCAATAAGTTCGTTCCAAGCAGCCGCGAACGGTAATAGAACCGTACACAGTCTTGTTACTGCGCAAGACTGTCTTGCGCAGTATCGATTTTTGAGCTAGTGCGCAAATTAGTCTTGCGCAGTGACAAGACTGTGTACGGTTCTATTACCGTTCGCGACTGCTTGGAACGAACCTAATATCAGTTCACCCGTTATTTTTCTTTAAACAAAAAGACTGCAAAAAGAAGGCTTTGCTGAAAACCTCGTGAATAAAAAATCATATCGATTTCGTTAGAGTGTCAACCGAAACGCGTTAGATAATGTCATATTTCAGCCTTTTTTTGTTTAAACAGATAATAATATTAATATTATAGCAAAATCCTTCCTCCAATCTTGCAATCATTTTTCTTCTTTTTTAGTTTTGTCATTTACCTAATTATTTTACATTTATCTATCAGACTGTATAGTTAAGCTATTGACTTATTATGAACTTCCACTAAAAAAAAAAAACCAACAGCTATTATAAACGTTGATCCCCCAACTGTATACACAGCTTATAGAGACTTCAATGCACGAGCAAGATGGTAGCCCGTTGTTTTAACTCTAATATATAAACACTACTTCTGATTTTCAAAGGTTCTCATTTTCTGATAAGTTTGTTCAGCATTGATAATCAATAAATCCAAAATATTGCGCGGGTCTTTTTTATTTTTCTTTTAATAAATGACGATTTTTGTTTCGGTTTAGTATACTCGCCATGTTTAAAGTTGTATAATTTCCAGTATTACAAACGATGTGAATATATATAGGACACATAACGGCCCCGCTTAGGCTTTATACGCGCAGTTGAAGTGAAACTTAGCATGAAACCTGTAAAGATCTGACTTACTCTACCTAATTTACAAAACGCGGCGTTAAAGAAGTTTAACTTCAAAAAATCACAGTACAAAGATATCTATTTTTTGTCCAAACTTGAAGTGGAGATAAAAGATTTCAATGCTCGAGTAGCCAGCCATTTAAATGAGACAATCAACGGATCACGGTTTACAGTACAGATTGCTGGTATAATAATATGTATGTACGTACAGTAGAAACTCGACAACTCGAACTCCAAGGGAAAAGATTTCGAGTTACGGAATTTCTATTTAGGGATTGTAAATGATGACTTGTAAAGACTGTATAACATGTATACGTCACCGGGATATTGTCAAATCCGTGATATTGTAATTTCACTAGTGAAATTACAATATCACGATTGACAAAGAGTCGTGATATTGTAATTTCACTAAGTGAAATTATAATATCACTTGTTTGACAATATCCCGGTAACATATACATCGCTTACTTCGAGATACAGAGTTCGCGAAACTAAAACTTCGAGTTGCCGAATCGTAGTACCTCGTGTGGAAATCATATTTATTTCGAGTTATAGAATTTAAATAACCCGGTTTAGTGATACTTTTGGTTTTGAGCAACAGGGAATAGCTAAATTGTTCGATTTGGAGACGATTTCAATTATGTTAAACCTTTATTATACCGATTCTATACGGACGTGACTATACTTAGACAAATTTTTTTTACATAATTTTTTTAATTACATTTTTGTAAGTTCGGTTCTTTGGTCCCTAAATAACAAAAAAAAAACAAACAAAAAGTGTGTGTGTTAGCTCAGACGCACGACTGGAGTTTACTCCTTAGATACGCTGTGTAATGTATTCCATCTCATTCTTTCGCACGTTAAATCCTACAGATATATATGTTTGTCTCTTTTGAAGCGGACGAGCGTATAACGCCACACTTGAAGCGGTGGAGCATAACGCCTCACCAATTTAAAATTTCCGTACCGGGCCTTATAACTCAAAATCGTCTCTTATAAGGAGTAAACCCCAAAAAAATTGGTCGAGGTTCGAATTATCGAGTTTCTACTGTACATATATTATACAGTCACAGTATGGCATCAAGAATAGATTAATGCCTTGGTCTGTGAGTTGTGAGAGAGTCGGGGGCAATAAAACTGCTGCCATATAAATTATCTACACGAACCGATCTCCTTCGTGCCCGACGCATGCAACAATGCCGCATTATAAGACTTTGGAAACATTAAAATAACCCTTTGTGCAATGTTTCTCGTATTCTCCTTAACTAGCATTGTTCCCTCCTGACACCATTTAAACGAAGCGGAACAATTAAGTACCTAAATCACATATCGAAACAAACCGTAAACAAAATGGACGAACTGCAGCGATAAACGAAACTCAATTGCACATACCGCTAAATTAGCGGTATGTGCTTTATTATCGCTTTGAGCGTCAGAGCTGACTTTCGTTCATATAAGAAGTTATATCGAAGTTAATTTCACACGAAATCCATTCAAATTGAAGCTTTTTGAAAAGAGGAGATTCTGATCTATAAAACAGAACCATTTTTAAATCAATTCGAGTTCATAAATACTATTAAAATTGTAATTGAAAGTTACAAACAGCAGTTGTCGGTTGGTCTGTACGTATGTACGTCACGACTCTACAGATCGAAATTTTGGTCGGACTGCCTTGGGTTATATTTTATTCACTTTGTTTAGTATCAGACCAGAACCCTATTTAAATTCACATAAATGTGTTCAGTAGTTTAATTTTTATAAACAGTTTTATTTTATTATTTTTGACAGCTAATAGTTAAAATAAAAAACCTTAAAAAAACAAAAAAATACCTATTACTGTTATTGTAATGTAGTGTATTACGTAGAATAACTGCTCCACTTCTATACCACAATAACAACGCAAGCTGCGGGATATCAGAATGGCCGAGTGGTTAAACGCGTAGTCCAGTAATAGCAAGGTACCGAGTTCGATTCCCGCTGACACCAAGTAATATTTTTTTTTCTATTCCATTTTATTTTTATTTTTTTTTCTATTTTTTTAATTGTTTTTTTTTTAAATCTATTTTCTCAATTTTTTTTCATTATAATATGTACAGTGGAAAACTTGCGGGATGTGCACTTTTGGTTTTGCCAACTATAATTATAATTTTTATCTATTACCTATATATCTTATCGACGCCTTTAATCCGTTGCATTTTTTAAGTTATATCAAAGATATCTCGTCGAAATTATCAATACAAAGGAAGCCGCATTTGAACCGTACTGTCAATTTATTGCTCGATTGAGATCGATAAATCCATAACTGTACCTATACATATTTTATAAACTCTATATAACGAGTGCGCTCGTCGGTGATTGGCCGTGATCGTTCGTTGCCTTTGTCACTTGTCGCTTTCCTGCTTTAAAATGCTGTCGAGTACGCTATTGTCAAATTGTATTTGCTTTGTTAGATTTGTTGAGTTGCGAGTTTGTAGTTTTTCAACAGACTGTACAAGCGCAAGCCCGCATTCGCATCTAACTTCCAACCCTTTTAGATTTGTGGCGCGTATTATACCCATATTATATGGAAACAGTTTATATAGCGTAACAACCACTCTCAACAGCGAAACAATACGTCATTATTTAAACCCGAACAACGAGATTCTTACAGAAATGTGTTCAATTTGTCGGCTGGAATTAAATTTTAATACATTCATAAAAAGTCATGCTAATTTAGTAGCAAATTTTCCAAAATATGCGCAGCGAGGAACATTTTTGCAGGAAGTATTTTGTTTTTATTTTTATAAGGAAACTAGGTTTTACCCGGGTCTGATAGACATAATTCTGCAAAATGTATTTCGTTTGCGGCCCGGCGTCTGAACTAATAGCTTTGCGCAAATTCTATCAGATTTTCTTCTAAACTAATCGCTTTGAGTAAATTCTATCAGATGTCGCTACATGTTACTAAAGCAATTTTCTTCACAAAACACCGTAATTTTGTACAAAATATTTAATAAAAAACTATCCTATAGCGTAAGTTGCGCCGAGCAAAACACATTTACAAAATTTCATTAAAATCGGTTCAGTGGTTACGGAGATTAGCGTGACCGAAATTGTGAAATTTTTATACTGTTCCATTTGAATTCGATACTTAACCAAAGCCACAATTTTCACAGGTTAAAAGAAAATATGTCATGATATGAACTATTTTCAACCACATCGAAGCAAACCAGTGATGATGTCACGGACTATAATTATACATAAATACGTAGAAACGTAAATCCGTCAAGATGATAATATAAAATGTTTTTTTAAGAGTCAACGTATACGGCGTATGCCTACAAAAATGTTCCAAACATTCACTAGCGTTCTCGTTTCTTATTGGTCGGTCGGACATTACGTGTTTAAATGGAAGATGGCGCTTTTTAATACCTACGTACATACTTGTATCTCGTACCTGTGTTACATGCCATACCCTACCTACAATCAAATGTGCATATAACGGGTGGAACAAAACAAGAGTGTCAATTTTTAAATTGTTAAAATACGATCGTCTTTTTAGGTCGGTCGCGGCCATTTCCCCGGACGCAGGGTAGCAGTGGGGCGGGCACAAACCAGGAATAAAAATAAACATTAAATCTGAAAAATTTATGTTTGTTCGTCTCCTATGCATGCCTATATACCATTTGTCCGATTACGATGAAAAAAATCGTTTATATATACATGTCCGTCACAGGCAATTTTCTCTGAAAGTATATTTGACGTAAAAAATTGTTTATTTTTATTCATTATTTATTGGTATATGTTCCATCATGCAGTCAGAGAACGGTAACAGAATCGTCACCGTCTTGTGCACTAGCTAAATCGAAACTGTTTATATCGATCTTTGAACTAGTGCGCAAGCAGTCTTGTGACGGTTGTGTTACCGTTTTCTGCTGCTTGGAACAAACCTATTATAGCCTATCTAATATATAAAGCTGAAGAGTTTGTTCGTTTGTTTGGTTAAACGTACTAATCTCAGGAACTACTGGTTCAAATTGAAAAAAAAAATTTTTGTTAGATAGTCCCTTTATCGAGGAAGGCTATAGGCTGTATAATATCACACTGCGACCGATAGGAGCGGAGCATCAATGAAAAATGATGCAAAATGTAACTGACAAAAACTTTTAAACGGTAACTCCGATCATCATGAAATTTGGATCTCGTTAAACTAAGATGAACGTACATACATACTCATGTCCCTCCCCCCATTCGTTCTTTTGCACCCGGGTGAAACTGGGGGGGATCGCTAGTATTAGATACTGTGGGCACTGTGGAGTAACTAATGAAATTTATTCTGTGCGATAATAATGAGTACAATATTACTTATTAGGGATTCGTCCAGGAATGGGCAATTTTTTAGTAACTAAATATATTTACAAAAATTGCACATAAAACTATGGGCTAGTCTCTGATTATACGGTCATAAACGCAGTTCATGTATATAATACGCGCCACGGATCTAAAAGGTTCGGAAGTTAATCATACAAACATCGTCGCAAAGGCACATTTTAGAGCCGTTGAGACCCCCACCACCTCCCAGCTACCTGCAAGGAACGCGCACTCGTCGGTGATTGGCCGTGATCGCTCGTTGCCTTTGTCACTTGTCGCTTTCCTGCTCTAAAGTATAGTCGAGTACGCTATTGTCAAGTTGTTATTGTTATTTTAGTTTTGTTGAGTTGCGAGTTTGTAGTTTTTCAACAGACTGTACAAGCGCAAGCCCGCATTCGCATATCTAACTTCGAGCCTTTTAGATTCGTGGCGCGTATTATATTATGTATAGATTTGATTTTAGAGTTTAGAGCAATGTTGTTTATGCGTCTCCCCGTAGACGTTTGATGGTCACGCAGGGTTGCGTGAGTGTCGACGAACAAGAATATTGTATTAGGTTTTATTGTACCTGTTCGTACCTACGAGCTTTTAAACAGATAACTAACTCAGAAGTTTTCAAACTGTTTAAAAAACGCATCTATAAATTAGGTACGTCGTTAATTCAGTACGTTGCCCAGAGTATATTTTACGACAAAGGAATGAATACTTCGACTTTTTTTATATTTCATCGGCCAATGAGCGCTCATTGAAAGGCCATTTAAACAAATAAGATATGATGAAAAATTTGTTGAGAGAAAAAATGCTCGTTACCTACATTAAAATCCAATATCGCTGTATAAAAAAGTGGCTAAAAAGTATGAATTTCCTTGTTGTAAGGTATACCTTTTGGTTATAAAAATTAGCTCAGTTATGAGTCAAAATACTATTGGTATATATTATATATGTCGCCGGGATATTGTCAAACCCGTGATATTATAATTTCACTTAGTGAAATTATAATATCACGAATCTTTGTCAATCGTGATATTGTAATTTCACTAGTAAAATTACAAAATCACGGATTTGACAATATCCCGGCGACATATATATACTGTAATGGGATTACAATCGTCATACAAAAAGTTGCGCTGAGGATGTTATTAAAAAAATTGGCAGATAGACAAGGTTTTCTTGCGTATTTTTTGGGGTTTTTTTCCCGAGATCTTTCGTCGTATTCATGTAGAAAATTTATTATGAAGCATAAAATTTCACGTAAAATTAAATGTTTTTAGCTTTTTTCAACATTGCTTAACCACCAGTATTCTTTACAAGTATCATGGTTGAACCGTATTGTTATATATATACCTCATGAAAGTATGATTTACCCTAAGTTAATAATAATATATATTATATGTATAAAATGCGACCGCTTTTTATATATTTCCTATTATAAGATATATTTGGAGTATAATAAAATCGATGACATGTAAAAAATAAAATTGATTTATCTATAAAAAAAAGATTGAATAATTTCCAATTTTTATATAAGGTCTGTCATTTCATGCAGGCAAAAATTTATTGCCATGCATAAGAAATTTAATACAGTGTAACCTCTTAACGTCCTTCATTATAACAAAAAACTCCCTATAACGTAGAAATTTTTACAATTTGGTTGGTTTACCTCAAAACCCATACATTAATACACTCTTTATAGCGCAACAGCCATTCTCATATTACGATGAAATATGT
Organism: Xanthostigma xanthostigma; assembly: GCA_963575645.1. Classification (NCBI taxonomy): domain Eukaryota; kingdom Metazoa; phylum Arthropoda; class Insecta; order Raphidioptera; family Raphidiidae; genus Xanthostigma; species Xanthostigma xanthostigma. The sequence goes on along the minus strand of OY754469.1, from coordinate 49,926,539 downwards.
TCATATTTAGGCGTCAGCAAATATTTGCAGACGTAAAGAGGACGATTCTGAACCATCACCAACTATTCAACGAGCACTTGATGCCGCCAAACTTATCGAAAAATTCTAATTGTTTAATAAAGATGATTCCACCACATCCCAAGACATGCATAAGATACTTAATAAAATACAAAACAAATATTGGCATACCTATAGCAAAAAACGTCAGGCAAAGTATATGTGTTTGGAATAAATTAATTAGGTGAAATTTGGTTATTTTTATTTCTTCTCTCCATATAACGAAAACTCTTTGGTTTCAATCCGCTTATCCTTGGTGTCGGAATGATAAGAAATGTCAAAAGTGACGTTTGCAACTGTCAAAGTATTATGTTCTAATAATAATTAGTTATTCCAATACTTAACTTAGAAGGCGTTGCATTTCACAAAATACTAATGTCAAAAAATTGAATTAAACATTAGAAATGCAGCCGTTTTCATGTTGCATTTATACAGCTATTTTTCTATATAAATTTGTATAAAAAAACTGTTTAGGCAAATTCTGTTATACGAAATCTATGTAAAATGTTCTCCTCTTTCGTTTAAGACTGGTTTCAAACCGATCTGATTTAAATTGAGCGAGAAATTAGCAAAAAGCACGCACAGGGTCAGGCGGAACGTTACGCGTTAGGAACGTTACGCGTTACGCGTTACGAACGTTACACTTTTTCGAACATGCAGCCGGTGTTTTATCAATTTATAAGATTGGTGATTCATCAATTTATAAGACGTTATCACGTCAAAAACGTGTTTAAAGTAGACTCAGTCATTTTATAAAAAAATGGGTTCCTGTACCTATGTACACGCGTTAGAAGTTATACTTCTTTGGCGCACAATACAAATGTTTATTAATGCGGACAAAATGGCGTATGGTTGATTCTTTTAAACAGCATTTTTATATATGTTACGGTTAATACAAGATCGCGAATTAATCGACTAATACCCGAATTAACCAATCCTTGACGTTGGTTAATTCGGGTATTAGCCGGTTAATTCGCGAATAAACTACTTTCTTGTATTAACCGTAACATATACACGGGATGCTAACGGGTAAAAAAAAATTAAATTTGATAATTGAAAACGTATGTAACAGATAGATATATAAGTATTTTTTTGCTCAACTTGGCACTTACATATTATATACAACCTTCTCATTATAATTATATTTCATATTACAAAAATACCCACAGGCTAATTTCTACAGCCGACCAACGCGGCATTTCGTAAATAATAATTTACCTTGAATCATAAGCGCGGTTTTAACTTTGACATTTATGTTTGTATTTTAACTTGTTCATGAAACGTAACAACAGCGCAATTAAAACCATAAATGAGTCCTAGCAATCCTAGATTTATAAATCGTTAATACGGTATACTAGCCTTTACCTGCGGCTTAGCACGCGTAATATCGTTTTTTTGAAGTGAAAATATCTTTAGCGGCGTTGTACACTTTTTTTGTAATGGGTAAAAAATGTTAAACTCGCGTCAGGACACGTGACCTGATCGAAAATTCGTAAGACGGATGGAGAGTAGAGGTAATGATGAGTATTTGGAAAGAATTCCGTGGCATAAGGATCAAAAATGAAGCAATACTGAGACTATTTTAAACTTGCATTTAATACTAACGTTTCGATACGTTTTGTATCATCTTCAGAGTGTTCAAATGCTGTCACATGTTGAACACTCTGAAGATGATACAAAACGTATCGAAACGTTAGTATTAAATGCAAGTTTAAAATAGTCTCAGTATTGCTTCATTTTCGATCCTTATGCCACGGAATTCTTTCCAAATACTCATCATTAACTTCAATGGATCACAGTTACTCTATTTATTGAATAGAGTCAATCTTCAAGTAGAGGTAATATTCAAGTTTTCACTTCTGCTGGCACTCCCGGAGTGCTTTTCTTTTTTTTAAGTTATACCTATTTTACTGATTAGTATAGCAAAAGAAGAAAAAAACAACAGCCGCGAGTAAATAAATAAGATAGAGTTCGAGACAGCTAACTCGCAACAAGTTTTTGTTGTTATCAGAGCTGAGCAAAGCACTGAACCTATGCTTGAAGCACCAAGCATCGAGCTTCCGTTTTTCAAAATGCTTCACAGCTAAAGTGCTCAAAAAAAGCACAAAGTATTACGCATTTTAATATAACTTCTTAAATAGATATTAACTTCCAGCAAGTTATTATGTAAATTTTGAACATGAACAATATTGGTAATTAATATATATTTAATATATATTTAATATATATTTAAACAAACTAATTACAAATTATGAGATATGCACGAAATATTATTTTTAAATATTGAAAGTGCTCGCTAAGCATTGAAAGCGCTTATTAAGCATTCTTAATGTTTAATAAGCTTGTTGAATCCTTTTAAGCAAGTTGGGCAGGATATCCTCTATGTAAGAATTATACATTATATAAATTGTATTTTTTTGAGGAAATAAATAAATAAATAAAATAAATAAATAATGCTTACGCGCTTACTAGCAAGTGCTATAAGCTTCGATCATTTGATGTAAAAACTGCTTTAAGCATTATTACAAGCACAAAGTTCTTAGCATTTCCTAGTTCTGGTCGTCACTGACTGTCTATGGTAACCATATATCTATTAATTAACTATATGAATCATTGTCTATCTACTCAATGTGCGGTGAGTGAACGCAACAACGCATATCGAAAATAAATCTGCGTCTCTTTCTTCGATGTAATTCCCTGATTTCTCCGATGATAGGATTGGTTGATGTACTTGCATTCAATCTGAATAAAGTATCTCTGTTTTAAAAATTTTGTCTTTTTCTATGACGTTAACATGAGCGTACCCAGCTTTTGGCCCAGGAGAGGGCAAATTAGAAATTTCTTAAGCCGGGTCCCCCGCGTGCTTGTTTTGCCCTCCTAGATACGCCAGTGCTTACGGCGTAAAAAAGACAGAAGTATATGTTTGCACCCTAATAGTTCGATTGCGATTTTATTCCTATGCTCAGTATAGAATAAAAGTATATGGTGGTAACGCTACGCGATTTCAAATTCGTTACACAAATTCCAAAAACCGAATATTTGGTATATTAAATGCTTTTCAAAATAACAGAAGTCTAACGTGCGACTATAATGTCGATTGGAATTGACTATATCAGGTATTTAAAAATTCGTATATAAATATATTTCTTATCGCTTTTGTATTTTAGATTTTAATTAACATGGGATTTTTTTTCTTACCTTTATCACATATTTTATTAACTTTACATTAATAAACAAGTTAAATAATATTTTTAGCCCATGACCTAAACAGTTTTTTCTTAATATAATATATAATAATTTACTATGGCTTATTATTCAAAAAATATTTTTAAAATTTGATTCCGGGTTTGGTTTGCAAAATACATAGTATATGAAAAAGTATTTGAACTAGCCACTATCAAATCTCAGAGGACTCCATCATTACTCTTAAAACACATTTAAATCAAAAGAGGTGCAGGATTTTTTTATTTAAAATATGGCAACTGAGGCTTTTGTTTTATTAATACGCGTAAATTCTATACTTATATTACAAACTTAATAAAGTATATCTACTAAATTTAACTTTCGATATAGAGTCAAAATTATAGTTAATACAGGAAACTAAAAAAGATTTCAATTTTTCATTGCACCTTTGTTTAGAAAACTTATTATCGAAAGAAAAAAATTGTACATTATAGACGCTAGATAGTTCCAGTTTGATTGTTTTAGAGTAGTTATAGTTATATATAGTTATATATACACAGAATAAATATTTTAAGCACAACGCTTATACTAAAAAGGCCTCTGTATTTCAAAAAGAATTAAAAAAATTCCTGATCGACCAAGCTTTTTATAACATCAATGAATTATATATGTGATTTTTAATGTAAATTTTATTTATTTTAATGTAACTTTTATTAACTTTTTATGACGAATCACACACTATATAGTCAATGTGAAATAAAGTTATTATTATTATTATTATTATTATTATAGTGTGTCGGCTCGATCCGGGATTTGACGCTAATGAACTCGATTGTCGAGCATCTATAATCACTCATTCAATCTGTCAGGGATAGTTTAGTTAGTGGCTGAATACACAAAAGTGTAAAATCCAAAAGTTTATAATAAAACAAAAAAACAATAACGTACGTTTTAAAAAAAAGAAAATGAAAGCCCGCTCAAGTCATTTTTGTGATCAACAGATCCGCTGCAGTGCAAATCGTTTTCAGGGCCCGATCCAGCTATTTCGCCGCTCCGGGCAAAATAATATTTGCCGCATTTTACCCGTGCGTTGTTCCATAGATGGTGTAATTTTTTTTTAACCATCTTTCAAATTTTCGCCGCCGACGCCGCGCCGCCCTCAATTTTGCCGCCCCGGGAAATTACCCGGTTTGCCCCCCCCTAGATCGGGCCCTGATTATTTCTTCCTATCTTTCGTCACATTTCACGACCGGGCCAAACTGTGTCAACCCAGGGTGCGTCGTCCAAAGAATGCAACAGATAGTATAGTAAACATAATTCGTTATTTCAAAATTAGAAGTATACGCATTTTATAATTTTAATGTGTAAAATTATCATCAAAATGTTCCGTTAATTGGACCATGTATCAGAATGTGTTCAGTCTTGTTCACATTAATAAATATTTGTTTGTGTTTCGTTTTGAATTTTAAAAACTCGACGCACAAATTGCATATCGTTGGCTTATAGACTGCAAATCAGCTCACTCCATTTTTGGTTTAAAAAAATCCTATCTATGATAGCAATGTAATCACTTTCAAAACATTTCAGATTTTCTGTAAATCGTGCCGTAGGCACTTTAAGATGTTGTTAAGGTATTCATTTAATGTGGACTAGACTTTAGATTTAGGTAGAACTATAAAAATTATTTATTTGGAACGACATACATTTTATCGAATATCGATTAATTATTATTTAATTAGCTAATAATTATAACAGTAATTTCATTATAAATTGTATCCAAAATAAAACATTCGTTAATGGGAAGAAAAATAAAAACAAACGGAAATTTAGATAAAAAAACATTTTTTTAGAGCTTAATCAAATAGAATGTTGCGATGTTTATCAAAATATACAATATTCATTTTGAAAAAATCTACTAATTACAATATTTCGACATTATTTTATCTGCAATTTGTATATATAGCAACGGAAAATGGACAAACACAAAACCATCTCAGAATCTTAAAATTATGACAGTTGATTATAAAAGATTTCACATGCCAAAATAGCAGAGATAGATTATAGACGCTCAACAGCTGAGGTCATCAGTGTCTATGGCATTGTCGCTGAATTGACGCTTGTGGCGGGCAGTTCAAACAGTTCTACAGGGGTTTCGCGAATCTAGAGCGCATGTTATATAAAAAAATTAAGGTCGTATGTAAATGGCACCGTATACTTGATTGGCCTCGCGATAGAATATTATTGTTGGATAAATACGAAGTAAGAAATTTAAAACAAGAACAGTACAATTTTCATATTAATTTATACATCAATAATATCTCTAATTACAATTTTCTTTATTGCTTACTGCCCGGTATGTCATCTATATCCTATATCAACTACAAACATAAAACCGACAGCTGGTGGGTAGTCGGGCATCATTGCCTTTAACTTAGTGACACTTTTTTATTATAAATTGAACTTAAAGCTTATTTTCTATTTTAACTACACAAACAAAATAAGACAATTAAAAATATAAACACAGATTAAGTAATAAAAAAATAATAATTTAAAGAATATAAATTATAGCATCCAAAAAAGTTCATTTAGAAACGTTACGAGAATATCTCAAAAACTATCAAATTACTAAAAACTACGTGCAAATTTAAAATTCAGTTTCAATAGTTTTTTTTTTAAAGAACATAGCATGCAATCATAACAACGATAAATTCGAGTAAAATATTAGAATGTGATTATATTATTAGCCATACCAGTGAGGTCAGTGTTGGTAAAGTCTAAGATCGAGGGAGTAGATGAGAGTGGTGCGATTTCTATAACAGAAATACATCAATCAGTTTACAAATAATATTAAAAGCATGTATAAATTATATTATGAAAGCAAATGCGAGATTTATATAAAATTTATCAGCAGTAAATTGACAATTTTAGTGCAGTTGCAACGATAAGAACAACTCTAATGGGCAATTTCTTCAGAAAATTTGGTTGATGTGATGAAGAATGCATCTTCATCACATCAAAGGTCAAAAGAATTAATTCTCGTTCCATTTAATACATTCCGCTAGGAAATTTACCCATCTATATAATATCGGAGAATCTCGTTAGAGATTCTCTTCTGTGCTAAATGCCGACGAATCTCTAACAGTATATATATAATCATGCTTTTTTTAAGGCCACCAACAGTCAGGACTATTTGAGCCTAGCACCAATTCATATCTGCGTATATTTTCAGCAGTAGTAAATATGCACAAAATAAATCTTTCAAAATGTTTACACCTAAAACATTAATTTATTAAACTTAATTGATTACTTTATTTTAAAAACGATTGAGTCATGGTATTGCCATCGGGAATACATAATATATGTGTACAAAATTTCAAGTCCATCGGACACGTGGCGTCCGCCATATTGGGTTTACAATGACGTCGTATTCCGTTCGTCAAACTCTTTCATTTGATAACCATGTCAAGAGGGTTGCGAAGAATAAAAGTAATCCGCCATCTTGGGGCGTCCGCCATATTGGATTTAGAACGATATTAGATATATATTATATGACTCTAGCTTCGATTTAGTATAAATTTTTATAGCAAGATTTGACCCAAACTGATAGACTGATTGACTGACTGACTGACAAATGTGGTAAGTTCAGTGGTAATTTAAGGACAATTCGTATGGATTGAATCTGGTCCGATTGCCTTAGCAATAAATTATTTCTATTCTATTCTATTCTATTCTAATAAAAGCTTGCAATAAAAAATACTTGCCGGTAATATCGTTTACATGAAAGAGTTTTGAAAACTCGTTTTCAATTGTAAGTAATTAATATCTCAACAAGTCAAATATTTTGTTCCATTTTAACACTTGTGACATTATTATATAGTGATCACTAAAACTTCATACCTATTGCGAAACAACGTCAGTGCATATTGCCTACCCATAATAAATAACTGTATATATCGCCATATACATTTTTAATGTAAGTATACTTGTGGTTGAATTTATATAAGATGTCCCACAAAAACTATAGCTTAAACGATACAAAATGACGGCGATGCAGTTTTCGTGGGAATGTAAATGATAAATTAATCGTATTTACCCGCCGGTGTTCGGGAATGATAGCCCTCTGTTATATCGCAATATAACCTATAACCTTTTCAAATATAGTACGCATCACGAATCTAAAAGGCTCGGAAGTAGATGCGAATGCAGGCTTACGCTTGTACAGTCTGTTGAAAAACTACAAACTCGCAACTCAACAAAACTAGCATAGCAAATACAACTTGACAATAGCGTACTCGACTGTACTTTAAAGCAGGAAAGCGACAAGTGACAAAGACAACGAGCGATCACGGCCAATCACCGACGAGCGCACGTTCCGTGCATGTAGCTACGAGGTGGTGGGAGTATCAACGGCTCTAAAATGTGCCTTTGCGACTAACTTCTGAACCTTTTAGATCCACATCTTCTTATTTAACCAATCAGTCTTTGTTCGTGATTTCGATCTCATATCAGTTTTTTCATGAATATTATCTTTAAAACAGGATACGGATTTTAGCCTGGTCGTATCCAAATAAAAAATATCCCATATTTTTATTTATTGGAATTCAGTCCTCTCAAAATCTCCTTCAAGCGCTAACCTCAAAATTTTATTTTCCTGCGTTTAATGACTTTTTTGAAGGAGGTTATATTTTTATATATGCGAATATTGACGGCGACACTTTAAGCAATTTTTCGCTACAAAATTAAGTAAAAGATAATGATCAGTTAGGTTTAACATTTTGATTAAATCTAAGAAAAATCAATAAATGTTTGAAATTTCGGCACTGTTATAAGGGACACGAAGTATAGTCAATGTTGACACTTGACAGTAGTGTGACAATCTAGTCATTAATCAAACATTGCTTCATATTATCTGTCCACACATAACACAAGACATGTATATCAAAGGTGCCGACGATGGATTGGAAGTCGTGGAACACAAATTATTACGAAACAGAGCCGGACTCGTGTTATTGTTCGAGCATTATAGCAAGGGCAATATCGCGAGGAACGTTTTCTGTCGATTTCGGTTTCGAGAATTGTTACTCGAGATGACGCAGCAAGCAGAGCGCGATGCTGTCTAAAAAACGGCAGAAAAAGGTCACAATGACGCTAGGAAAATCAATTAACGACAAGTTTGAGTAAAGCGAACTATCTACAGTTTAAAATAAAATAGATAGAGATGCAGAGAAATAATTTTTCAATACAGATTAAAAAAATATTTATCTAAAAATAGTTCTAAGCAATTTTTGTTGGTTTCGAATTATAGATTGATGTTTTGCGGAAAATACATTAGAAAGAAAAAACGCAGCAAAAATAGAGTTTTTGTTATATTTATATAAAATAATAAATGTAGGTATCTATTTTTTACCCGACTACGACAAAGCCAAAAGGAAGAGTTATGGTTTTAGCAGTTTATTATTAATCATAGTGAAACATGCAAAACAGAGAAAATAGTATTTTAATGTTGGTATTAATTACGTACCATAAACGATCCACAGATCGAATTTAAATTGCCAGTAAAACGAGTTACAGGACTTTATATAAATAAACAAGTATCGTTTGAAAAGAAGTCGCCTGTTTCAGAGGACATCGCCATCATTTCAGGACCAGTAGAATGGAACCGGTGCATAATTATTTACAAATTATTATTGAAAAAAATAGAAACCCGATTGCACAAAAATGAAATAAATAAAAAGAGGAAAACAGTTGGAAAAATTGACTCCTTCTTTTGTTTTTGAATGGGTTCCCAGCCACTGCATGTTGAAATTTTCCGAATTGTTTTCCTCTTTTTATTTATTTCATTTTTGTGCAGTCGGGTTTTTTTTTCAATAATTTTGACGTGATAACGTCTTATAAATTGATGAATCACCAATCTTAATAAAACACCGCCTGCATGCACGAAAAAGTGTAACGTTCCGCCTGACCCTGTGCGTGCTTTTCTCGAAAACGGCCCTAACGATTTGGATGAAATTTACTGAAAAGGGATTTTGGGGGGCAAAAAATCGTTTTAGCTAGGTCTCATCTCTCGAAAAAATCGTTTTCATACAAATTTTATCATTATAAAAATCAATTTTTTGACGTATGAAAATACTTAAATAGGTAGGTATTGTAAGTAGGTTTTGGAATTTTATATAAACAGTGAAACAATTGTTTTCAAAATATTATGACAGTTAATCTTTGAGACTTAAAATAAATACGAAAGAAAGAAAGTTAAAAAAAACAATTATATTATAGGTGGTGAGTAATTTTAATAAATAAAATTAACCTAAATTTGAAGCGAAAGATGCAATATCATAGATTCGATTTATTATAATTATTATATAAATTTAGGTTATGTATTACGGAATACGTTATCACGTAAAACTATCGTCCGTAAACCGACTTTACAGACAGCCATTTTTTTTTTTTATTTTCTTTCTTTAGAGGACACGTTACTATTTTGTACAATAAGTGAGTAGGTATTGATTATTGATTAATTCAGTTTTGTAATAAATAATAAAAAATAGATATCCTACAATGTTATAAAACTCCCTTCCAATATTAAATTTATAGTTTGGAAATGTAGCGCTTTTACCTATACTACTACATGATAAATGTAAATGAATAAGATTTTCCGTTAACAGACATCAGACAGGCGACTTTACATACATAATCGACCACCAAAGTAAAAACATAAAAAAGATAAAAGTGAACATTAATTTTTTAATGTGTTTGATGAAGCGAAGATAACGATTTCAGCACCCATCGAAATTGACTGGCTAGCAGAAGCAAACACAATAAAGAAAAAATATGTATGTCTATATTAACTGGATAAGTATCGCTATTCGCTGCTTATACATATTGACAAGTGTGTCAAACCTCGACATACAGTGGTCGAAATTGATAATTTTCAAGTTCCAGAAATGCGTAAAATATATAACCCCTTATTTAAAAAAAATGCATGGACCATTAAATGGTATAATAAAATTTGCCTGCGAGTGTTAGGTGTTAGGTATTTTAGGCAATTAAAAAGTAAAGTTTGTTTATGTGCATACGGCTCGCGGTGAAACGGGTTTGTTTGGTGAATAAAGGTTTAAAATTTAAGTTTTGTTAATCTTCTTGTGGAAAACCCTGTAATTGATACAATCTTTATATTATGTGTTGTCCTGGCAATTATAAACGTTAAAGCGGTGGACACTAGTTCGATTATATTTTTACAGGAAAGTAGGTAGCTATCATTTCACCAAAAATTTTATACGGTATCACCGCAGATAGATCGTGTATTCACCGATAGTGGCAACCAGTTAACAATTCTTGTATCCTACCAGATACAACAAAAGTTTGAATTTTATTCAATCGGAAGTGTACATGAATTTTTTTTTCAGATGGCAACATATCTATAGGTAGTTTTCACATTTTCCAAATCTCCATTTTTTGTCTATAAATTCATGTAAAATTGTCATAAGGTTACATAAGAAAATATTCGAGAATAATTGTCATTTACACATGTCTGAAGTGCTATGAAAAATTGGTTGTCTGTAAAGTCGGTTTACGGACGATAGTTTTACGTGATAACGTATTCCGCTCGAAGGTCAGGCGGAACGTGACACATCACGGAACGTGACACTTTTTCGTGCGTGCAGCCGGTGTTTCATCAATTTATAAGACGTTATCACGTCAAAAATTAATTATTATATACTGTTTGTTTAATTCGATAATGTGTTTCTCAAATATTTTCTTATGTAACCTTATGACAATTTCACGTGAATTTATAGACAAAAAAAATGGAGATTTCAAAAATGTAAAAAATATATGTGCTACCATTTGAAAAAAAATGCATGTACATTTCCGGTTGAGTTTGAAGTACAAAAGAACATACTTCAGCATCTGATAGTAAATTTCGAGTTGAACAAAAAAACTATTCAAACTTTTTTTTGTATCTAGTATGAATATAAGAATTATTCACTGTTACCGCTATCGGTGAACACACAATATGCTGAGAAATTATCTCACGTTTATTAATCGAACACAGGTTTAACAGGCCTGATGCAAGATGTCCCAGTGCCCTGAGACAAGGCCATTAAACTAAAATCAAAAGTTGAACCATTAATTTTTATATTACTTATTACTATATAACTCATCATAAGGGTAATAAAAATGGTGAGAAACAAAAGCCAACGAACAAAAATATGTGAAGATTGCGGTGACTATTTCGTTCAGATGTTTTATTGAATTTGGTCGGACATAAACCGTTTTAATGCATGCCATATTCCCAACTGGACATTCCTTATCTCTTAAGACTCTTACCGAAGAAGTGATTTTAAAGTTTCTATAGTAATTTGCGATACTTCTTAAGAGCATTGAGGATACCTACAAGTACCCCGCGTGCCCTCTTCATCTGAATTCCTTTCCCCTCGCCCTAAAAACGGCTTCAGCTCAACCAGCGCTAAAGAATTCGCGGGTAAACACCAAATCAGGAATCAAGAATCACACGACAGATCCTACAGGTGATTTTTTGAAAAAAAGTTTTGGTTACGATGTAAAAGATTACGTTTATATACTTTTTTATAAAGTTCTAAGTTTTCACAGATTTTTTTCAATTTTTCGCCAATAATGTGAAATTCGGTTCTATATTTGGTGCTTACCCAAACCCTTTAGCTTTAAAAATAACGTCAAAAGAGCTGTGATCGTTTTTTTAAGGAGAGGGGAGAGGATTTGTGATGAAGAGTGCAGGGGGTGGTTGTAGGTATTATACTCTGAGAGAAAAAGGAGCAACAGAATAAAAATATACACTAATATTATTAAGAGATCAAGTTTGTAAGTTTGGATGTAGGAGCTAAACTCCGATTTCAAAAATTTTTTCACTTCAGGATGTAGCAAGTTTTGTTACATTAACTCTCTCTCTCTTTTTTTTGTAATATTGTTAAAATTAGTTTTCCTTAGCTACGCTGGAAAATGAATGTTTTGCTTTGGAAAAAATTAATTGATTAATTTCTTCTGTAGGTATAGAGAAAACATCATTTTAAGAATTATTTATAATTCAATTAAATTTTTCCAAAAATGATAACAACATTCATTAATTTTGGAAAACTAATTTTGACAATATTACAAAAAAGAGAGAGAGAGAGTTAATGTAACAAAACTTGCTACAAGGATGGACGTACAGAACTGAGCGGGAGATCATAGATCTGAAATTCGGCGTGGACGCCATGGTCCGTCACGACGCTTTTGTCCAACCCTCTGCCCCACCAGCGATAAAACGGATATATTTAGATTTTGGCATCGTGTAGAATCTGCGCGGGCACCGACCCAAACGCAACTCCCTTAAAAAAAAAGACAAGTATATGTTTGCACCCTAATGGTTCGATTGCGATTTTATTCCTATGCTCAGTATAGAATAAAAGTATATGGTACATAATATATAAGATATCTATTGAACCGTAGGCAATTACTATTGCCACTCGTAAGTTAGTAATCAACTAGTAATCACCGGTAATCAGCAAAACACAGGTTAAACAATTGTAAACTAATAGAATGGATAAGTTATTACTTATTAGTTACTTGTCACAGTACAATGTTTGAATTGGTTAAATAAATATAATACAATATAATTCGTGTAAATTATTTTACAGAGTGATTTTATGAACTGCAATATTTATACCAATAAATATAGTATGTAGCTTAAAAATGGCTTTATATAGGAATTTATTATGACAACGAGTATATTGCCCCTATATATAATATTGTTTTTTTTTTTATTAGTCGTTTTCCGTCAATTGTACATAACGTAACGCTTTTCAGGTGCAGTAAAATACTCAGGTAATATACTCACAGAAGAGTTTGGTGGATACATTTTTTGTTTAATAATAAAAGATTATAAATTAATGTTAACGTTGCAAATCAGTGCCCTAAAGTCAGACTGACTTATCTGAATTTTTTTTAAAACATATTTTATAGGTACTACAATAAAGCATCATTATTTGGTAAATTGCAGCTATAAGGCCGACCACACGACGAGCAATCGTCGAGCAACATACACGAACCACAGCAATCAATCAGTGTCCCTGTTTCTTTTATAACCATGCTCACGAGCAGTCTACTGCTCGACTGCGTGGTGCAATCTTGACTGCTCGGGCGGTCATGTGTATTATATTTTCTATAGACATTTTTAGTTTATTTTGCAGTTTGAAGTAGTCAGTTTCGACCGCTCGAAGTTGTCCGTGTATGGTCGATCTATACTGTCATTAATTTTGAAAAACCCGACAAACGGCAAAAATCTATATCTGAAAAATGAAACAGTTCAAACAGATATGTTTTATATTTTCTAATATATGTCTTCTGAAATATTTTCCGTTGTGATTAGGTTAATGTAGCCTTGAGGTAGAGATATATAACTTTTTCCCGTCTAAGTAATTATCCCATTAAAAAAAACTCAAAAAAAAGAAATTGCAGAGGTCTCTAATTCCGCGGTGTAGAAGTATGTTTGATTTTCAAAAAATCAAACAAACAAATGAACTACTGCGATTATAAGCTGTAGAATATACAGCGCTTAAATATTTATTATACGCATATTTACAAAGAATCTCGCAAATATTTATGGTTCGCCATTAAGAAATTTCACGTATTGTATGCCTGATATTTTTTAAACACATTATCCTGTCACCGGATGTAGGCACTGATATTAAAAAAAATATATTTATTTATACTGTGTAAACAATTTATTGGATCTCATATATTTTTATATACTTAGAAGTAATAATAATTATTGTTTTAAAGTATATTTTTTTTTATTTTCCAGTCCATAAAAAGACACTGGTTATATATTTATTCTGTGTGTCATTTCTTTTGTATTTTATTACATATCAGATGATTCCGTCGTAAAAAAGCAATACATTATTTCTTGAAACGAACCCTGGAACACGTCGAAGGGTAATTAAAAAGAACTGGTCTAACAAATTACTGACAGCATAAATTAATTAGTGTCATCGTCAGAATTTTTAATTACTTTTCTATGATTATAAGTTCGTATAATGTTAATTTATATTTATGTTTTCATGTAAAATGAATAATTTTTAATAGTTTACAATGTGCGTTAATTATTATTATAGGAGGACATATCAAGATAATATGACGAAAACGTTATAAATTATCGTATAAATACTCGGACGATAGATTTATTCCATCAGTTTTTTAAATAACTGCACGAGATTTATAAAAAAAGACGTACAGTTCCCAGATAGACAAGTATGAGACTCATTTGGTATGATGAAAATGAAATATCCACATTTTACAGAATATTGAACATATCGTCGTTGGTTCTGTAATACCTCTTATCTGCAAAAAGTAAAATTTGCAGGAAAAGTCAAAACGTGGTTATTTCAGCAATGGATTGTAAGAACTAGCAATTTCAGAGATATATTACTAATTCATACTTATCTTTACTATACGTGTTTAATTAAGACGAAGTATTTTCTTAAAAAATATTTAACGTTAATTTTGAATTTATTGGCACATGGGACGAATTATTTGATACAACTTTTCACATAAGAGTTACTTCCCCTTGTTGATTACTGTAAAATTAATTTGGAGGTATTACTAGTGTATAGAGCTCCGTTTCCTGAATCTTTTCATTTAAAAAGCGTAAAATCTGCCAATTATGCACATAAGAGCTATTACAGAACCAACGACGATATATTATATTTGATAAAATTAGTGTATGAGAGATTTAGATAAAATTGAAATCATCAGAAAAGTGTAATGCAAGGACCGAAAATGTAGAAAAGTATTGAATGAATACTGTATCAACAAATGGAATTTTTTGAGTCATTTGATACATCTGATGATGGAAAAATGCAACTAATGGTGAATTCATTAGATGCATAGTTTTTGTATTCATAATGCTACATTCGCATGAACTAAGTTGATTAGATCGACATTGTTAGTTTTGATTGAAGCAACTTTGATACATCTCATGATAACAATATGTAACTAATATTAGTTACATTTTGCGTCCAATGTGTGACATTCCGTGTATTCATTTAATGTAAACCGTTTGTTTAAACTGTGGATGGCTCGTTTAATGCAATTAAATAATTTTTCTGTTTTGTCCATTTAATTTATATTCCATTCTAGATATATATGCCATTGTTATTTTTATAGCAACAATTTAGAAAAATTCGTTAACCGCGTTTTCTGTCTCCAAATTATGACTACATACTAATAATATTAATTGTCTTAAAAATTTATTTTTTTGTACTGTCTTGAATACAAAATGTATCACATATAACTAACATGGCCACAATATAATATTTAAAACTAACGAGACCATACCAACTCTATAGGATAGTGATGGTGAACCTATTTGAGAAGTGGATCAAATTTTGTTAATTATTTTTTTTAGTACTAGCTCATGGGCTACTAAGTCAAAGGCTTTACTTGGAAAAGGAGAGGGGGGATGGTTAAATACTATTTTACTTTGTTCGAAACTCACGACGTTTTACGACCATGCTGGATTTTTCAGCGTGTTGTTTTTATAAGCATTATGATTTTGCAAAAGTTCCAACAGATTTCGGTTTTCATCTAAAATCGCATTTTTTTAAAGGGGTTTGTCTTGAAAAAACTGCAAAAATCGAATTCTTTAATATACTTTTGAAATTGAGAATATGCTTACAGAAAAAAATACGCTGAATTCAATTATGAGCGTAAGCAAACGTCTGTATCTCTTTTAGTTTGGAAACTACGACCATTCAAAGGTTCTATATGATTTTCTTAAAACTATAAACGCAAATAACTTCTAAACCAAAAGACATACAGGCGTTTGTTTGTGCTCATTGGATTCAGCTTGTTTTTTTTAAGCATATATGATGGTTTTGCCATAGCCGAAAGATTTTGGTTTTCGTCAAAAATCGCATTTTTTAAAGGGGTATGCCATGAAAAAACTGCAAAAATCGAATTCTTTAATGTACTTTTGAAATTGAAAATGCTTACAGAAAAAAATACGCTGAAGTCAATGAGCGTAAGCAAACGTCTGTATCTCTTTTAGTTTGGAAACTACGACCATTCAAAGGTTCTATATGATTTTCTTAAAACTATAAATGCAAATAACTTCTAAACCAAAAGACATACAGGCGTTTGTTTGTGCTCATTGGATTCAGCTTGTTTTTTTAAGCATGATGATTTTGCCAAAGTTCCGAAAGATTTCGGTTTTTCGAGACAAACATATATATCTGTAGGATTTAACATGCGAAAGAATGAGATGGGATACAAAAGAGAGTTGTACTTCGGAGCTAACACACACACACACACATCGCACACACACTTTTTTTTTGAGCGACACTTTTCCTGGTCTTTTCCGCCGTCCATTCCTTACGTCAATAGTTTCAGCAACTTGAGCATAGAGGCAACAGACGGCCGAAGTATACGTTATTTTGAACGGTGGTAGGTATGCGATATCGCGGTGTGTCGCGGCCGCGGGAAGCCCGCAGTCGTCGGATGTTTGCTCAACCAATAAGCGATGCTTTAATGTGGCAGTGTTTACAAATTCAATATGCTGTATCGAAGGACTCAAATGTACATATTATACATGCATACGCAACACATACATCTTATTGTGTGACATGGCGCATTATCTCTACGTACGTATGCATCTATTTGCGTATAAGTGTATACCTACATAAAGTGTCAACAAATATTCCTAATGGTTTTATGTTCTTGCTAGATGGATCTTAAATAATTATCTTTAGTCCCGGTTCAGAATGGGCACTAGGTTCATGTCGTCCCCTTAATCAAATATGTACAGTGTGACCATATAGCAGTGACGGAGTCAGAGGTTCGTAGAGGGCAAAAATACTCATCCCGAATCATAATGTAGCAAGTATTGTTACATTAATTCTTTCTCTCTCTCGTCTTTTGTATTATTGTCAAAATTAGTTTTCCTTAGCTATACGCAGGAAAAATGAATGTTGTTAAAAATTTGGAAAAAATCAATTTAATTAATCAGATCTCGAAAAAACAGTTCATCACGATTTTTTTAAAATTTAAGTCTAAGCTTTTTATTTATTTTAAAGTAAGAACTTTATTAAGTGCTTACAATAGTGTAGCAAGTCTTGTTACATTAACTCTCTTTCTCTCTCTTTTTTTGTAATATTGCCAAAATTAGTTTTCTTTAGCTACGCTGGAAAAATTAATGTTATTATTTTTGGAAAAATTAAAATGATGTTTTCTCTAGAGAAGAAATTAATCAATTAAATTTTTCCAAAAATAATAACAATTCATTCATTTTTCCAGCGTAGCTAAGGAAAACTAATTTTGACAATATTACAAAAAAGAGCTATAGAGAGAGTTAATGTAATAAGTCTTGCTACAATAGAAATCACTAAAAATCGCAAGAAAACGAAATTAGAGACGCTAATATTCCATTTACGTAGCGCAAAGAAAATCGTAAGAGGACATAATATGTTGACACCTGCCCCTCCCTATTTCACTTCAAATCGAAATTTGCAGAAACATATAGGTTAGGGTATTTTTGGTCCCATTGACTAATGTTTTAGCATTGGACCTAAAAAAATCCTGATATTTCAGATTCCTAGATTAAACCTGTGAACGGCGCAAACTAAGTTTGATTCCCATTAAATTAACATAGGAAAAACGGCGTTTTACTCTAACAAGGATAGCTAGTAGAAAAAAAATTTAATAGCAGCATTTTGTAGAGAATTAAATTTCCCACAAAAAAGGTCCTTAGTACTAAGTCCGTGAATTCATTATTTTCAAAGATATGTTCGTTTAAACAGTCATTAATTAAATGAAATCCGATTTTATGAGAATGTTTAAACAAACATTTCTTTGAAAATAATGAATTCACGGATTTAGTAGGTACTAAGGACCTTTTTTGTGGGAAATTTAATTCTCTACAAAATGCTGCTATCAAAAATTAAATAAAAAGTGTTTCTACCAGCTATCCATGTTTGAGTAAAAACTTCATTTTCCCGTGTTAATTAAATGGGAAACAAACTCGGTTTGATATAGAAAGCTGAAATTTCGGGAGAATTTTTTTTAGGTCCAATGCTAAAACATTAGCTAATGGCACCCTAATATAGGTGTCTGCTATGTCCTAACTACATATTATATTTTTAAAAATAAATTTCAAATTTGTAAAAAAAATGTTTACTAACTTTATAGCGCCTTGCATATTTTGGGTGTATACTTAGCTAGCCGTTTTCTAAAATTGAAATATACTGAAGGTTTGCGTATTTTATGTTAAAACATTTATAAGCAAGCTATATTATATAATATCAAATTGGACTTATATAACATATTTAAACTCGTTTACCGCGCGGGCGCACGTACGCAAGTATTTTGAAAAATATTCTTCTTAAAAAATAGAGAAATGCATGTCCGACGGTTTTGGAAAAAAATTGCCTAACGACTCGGTGAATTTTTCAAGATACTAAATACTTTGTGTTTAAAATAAACGAAATATACATGACCTACAATAGCTGAAACCCAGCATACCTAAATGTATTCAAAATCTAATAGGTACTTATATATAATTTTAATTATATTCTCACTAAAAATCACGCCTACGGAGAAGGCAACGCTACGTACAGCGCTGCACGGCTCGTTAGCCTGCTTACAATAAATGTTCAAGTTAAGTCATTAATTTACATACATTATTTATATATTAAATTACTGTGTTCCATGGGTTATAAATACGCGGTTTTCAAAATTTCAAATTATTCAGACATCTAACAGTGAGTGAAAATTAATTTGAAAGATTTCATATATCATAGCTGATAGATACATGCA
Source organism: Xanthostigma xanthostigma (assembly GCA_963575645.1). Lineage (NCBI taxonomy): Eukaryota > Metazoa > Arthropoda > Insecta > Raphidioptera > Raphidiidae > Xanthostigma > Xanthostigma xanthostigma. The sequence continues at coordinate 49,907,477 of OY754469.1, read as the reverse complement.
GGTAAAGCTAATAAAAGTACGTTTTAATAAAATAATAAACTTCTATACAGCCAAATTAAGTTCCTGCTGCAATTGGTGGTGTAATGTAGAGTAATGGAATGACTATTTGGCATTACTGCCTAATGCCTATATATAAGCTATGTTTTAACACATTATAATTTTACACTTGCGCTAATCATTGCAGTTAATCTAACAACTGAGCTTATTGTTTGTTATAATATGTGCAGCGGCATTAATCATTATTTAGTAAAGTTTGAACTCGATAGATCCCATAGATACATAAATTACTGGCCCCGGTAGTTATTTATGTAGAACTTAAAATCAAAATATACGAAGATAAAAGTATAGATAGTTTTAAAAAATATTTAGGACTAAAATTTATACCGCGGTAATTCAGTGCTGAAAGGACTTTTAGCGTTGAAAGTTTAGTACAAGAAACCTAGCGGTCAGCATCAAAGTTAGCCATATTGGAAATTAAACATCAAAATTGAAGCCTTTCGAAAACATAGTTATTATTTCAATTTCTAGGTAATAATACTAATTAAATTAAAATAGCCTATATGTTATTTTAAGTGATTATTTTTTTATTATTTAGTTCTATTGTATACTTTTGTAAATTTCCTCAATTACTTTCAAATTTTATAAAGCGTATTTTTCAAAATTACTCAAACATTTCATCTATATATACGAATTTGGAGCGATAAAGCCACAGTCTTTCAAAATTTAAATTTGAAACGTACATTTTATTCGAGGAGGTATCTATTGTGCCGAAGGTGCCTAGAAGCTATTTTCATTACAGAGAACAATTAAGAACTATTAGCTATACACTTTTTGATATTAAAAAAAATGTTTCAATTGAAATGAACATGCATTTAAGCAAATACTCGCAGAAAAACTATAAAAAATACTATTTTCTATTTACCAATCGAGTTAATCATCATTGAAATCACTTTTACATGGAAATAATTACACCTAAGTATTATGGGAACTGACGATTCCAATCAACACGTTCAGAACAAAACTCTTTAAATATTCTTTTCACAAAGTACGGTCTCTGATAATTACGCTTTAGTTTGTATAAGGTTCACTTAAAGCCTAACACTCTAAATCTAAAATTATTGGGACTTAATATAGACACGCATTTGTCTTGGACATTGCATACCTATAGATGAACTGGCTGCAAATCTCTCTAAAATAATATACTTAATCAGAAAGCTAAAAAATAATGTTTCACAGAATATCCTCATGACTGCATATCATTCACTATTCCACTCTAAGATGTCTTACGGTATTGAACTATGGGCCAATGCCAGCTCTGCATCAAAAATATTTTTATTGCAAAAAAAAGTCATTCGAGTGATAACAGGTGCACAAAATAGAGAAACCTGCAGACCACTATTTAAACAATTAAAAGTTCTTACAGTATACTCCCAATATATTTACAATTGCCTATTATAATATGTCAGAAATAACCTAAAAAAATTTGAAAAACAAAATATTATTCATCGACATGATACCAGACACAGGTCAAATCTGACAATACCGTTTCACAAATATAAAAAATCCACCAATGGTCCAAACTTTTATTGCATAGAATTCTACAATAAACTACCGGACACAATAAAAAGCTTGGAAATAGGAAAATACAAAAAACAGATAAAAAATCTATTAATAAAACAGTGTATCTATTCAATAGAAGAATTTTTGGAAAATTACATCATAGTGTAGTCTAAATCGATGTAACCTGACGCATTATACCACTGTATTGGTTTTTAATAAAGATTATTATTATTATTATTACTATAATAAAATGGAATTTTTACAATTGAGGGTCAAAATAAAGTTAGAAAATTCAAGTATTCCCATACTATCACGAAGTTTTAAATTCTCGTGTAGAATAAAACATTTTAAAATACTTTTTGTCATACCCCCTATAAATTACCTATAGGTAACCTATACTGTTATTACTGGACGTTAGACCGAAATGAAGTGAAAAGCAGCTATTTTGTGGAGAGTACGGATAAAAATCTCGTGAATAAGTATTAATTAATTGGTTTTTGTCAATTTCGTTGAGTTATCAAAAGCTTCACTTGCCTCACTGTACCCAATGTAATTTTAAAAAGAACATATATACGCAAGCATAAATGATAAATTAATTGATAAACATACCTGGATTTGGTTGGCTCTGATAAGACTGTTTCTTCATCCAATCATACGGACTCCGAGCACCTGGACGCGCGGGCATTCCCTGTGAATTAATGTTACTTGTCGACGCACCTCTCGGTTGTTGTTGCGGCGGCGAAACACTACCGCCTCCGGCGCCGCCGCCAGGACTCGACAAATCACTTCCGGAAACCGTAATCGGCGGCGAAGGCAACGTGGTTTCGTGTCCCAATATCTGCTGTCCTACATTCTGTCCGGGAGCCGGTCCCGTTATCGCGCTGAAGTCTGCGAATTCCTGCGGATACATCGCGTGGTGCCACGACGACGAAGGAGGCGGGGGCGGCGGTACAATCTGATGGTGTCCCTCGTCCGGCCAGGCCTGGTGCTGATGGTGGCCGTGGCCGGCGGGTGCCATCTGATGCGGTGCCGGTTGGTGATAGCCGGTCGTGTAAGCCCAACTCGCCGCCGACGGGCTACCCGGATGGTGAAACTGGGAAGCAATTGGTCCGTTCATAGTGCCCGCACTCATTACACCCGGTTGTCTGTACATGGCCATCGGGTTAAAATAAGTCACCATGTCATCTACTTTCATAGGTCTATCGGTTTCTGTACCCTGTACAAACACGAAAAAACACTGCAGTAATTTCTAACCTCGTCGCGTCTTATAAATCTCTTACTATCTATAATATAACAAATACAACAAAATTTAAAAACAGTCCATGACGGACGATTTATGCACACAAAAAATCTTTTTACAATAAAATAGCTGGGCTATTAATAATAAAAATAATTCTGTTCAGTTATAATCCACAAAAAAATAATTCAAGATTATTAGTCACAATATTATTAAAAACAGTAAACAGTACAAGCATATAACACGACACAAATAAATCCATTATTTTGTATGATAAATCAATCAATAGCGGCGACGACAAAAGACAAACGTATTGATATTCAGTTGTCAAATATAATGATGCTCACTTGTCAACACATATAGCGACACTATGACAATAATAGAGACGTATATTTTAGTGAAAGCAGTGTTCCAAACGTGTACAAACTCAGAACGTTTCATTCAACGGAACAGGATATGAGCAGTATTGCAGCGTCGTGACCAATAGAAGATTGCGTGCGGTCATGATGGCTGCATTGAAAGCACGCCTACCGTAGCGTCACTGGGCGTCTCTCAACCAATCGTATACGGTTACGCTATCTTGAATTGAACAGGCGAGTACTGGGATACTCTGATGCAATAATGAATGATAATGATAATACCATAATAATTACCATATATATTTTATTGAATAACTGGAACGGGGGACTAACAATTTAACCAGAGTTTTTGCAAAAAATCATCTTTGAAAAATAAATAATGAAGGTGGAATCAATTACGCCAAAACACCCTGAAGTCCCTGACTTTATAGAAATGTTTTAAAATTCCGTAAAACTGTCTCCAGTTATTAATTTAATAATAATATTTATTATTAATGTTGTCATAATACAAAAATTGAAATGACAGATCAACAATAGAGAAAACTATAAAATTAAACATTCAAATATGTATCCACACTGTAAAACAATTTAGTTTGTAAAAATTGTCTCACCGCCAAATCAAATCTTTTCGATCTTTAGATTGTCTTAATAGCGCCATATTATAGGTGAAATGAAATTATTATTTAGATATATTGAAAATTAGCAGAAAGTCTATTTTCTGAATCTATACTATAGTGATCAAAGTACCTAAATTAAAATTTCATTCGGATAGTTGCATCCCGAAATGCTTCTAAACAAAGAAACATAGGTTGCAAGGAAGAATCAATTTTTTCTTTTTTGCTGAATAAATATTTAATTGCAGGTAAACTAAACAACCATATTGAGAAGCTCATTTAAAATTAACCATTCCACTTTGTTTAGCTATATATTGCTATAAATATAATAAATCTTTGGTAGCTATAGACACCTACTCATCATATAAGTATCACTGTCTTTCTCACTCAACAATTATTGCATCAACTTATATACCTATACGGATTTTTGCTCATCTGCAGGAATTAACCACCCTTACTGATATTCTAACAAAAAATTTCACCCTCGAAAATGTTTTGACAAAAATCCAACAACACGTCAATATTTCTGTATATCAAAGGAGATCAATTTTTATGCAAAATTCAATCTTGCAAGCTATATACCCTCAAAAAGTTGAAATATAGTACGCGAAGTCGAAGAATCCCTCATTTTTTTAGGTCTATCGTTTATACGTTACCAAGAAATTGGTTTTTGAAAAGCATTATACAATAATACAGTCTGTAACTGCAGCCATAATTACATAAACAATATATAGTATATTCAAAAATACACGTAGCGCGCGCAATGCTTTACTATATAATATGAGACGCTTCGCATAGGATAGTTCACTGAAATTCTGAGTAGATGGCGCATGGTTGAAGTAAAATCTCAATAAGTGCCGTGCAAAGTTTCAGCTCTCTGTATATATATAGATTAACGAGGGCTTTCTGATGGGCGTGGAAAAATTAATATTCGAACAGACATAATATAATATTTTGTGGGTATATATAGGTATATTGTATATTGACGACTACTGATGAAGTAGGTATCAGTTACAAATTATGTTATAAGGAAGTATAGGACTCAATTGACTTTTTAAAGTTTTCACTATAGTGTGTAAACTTTTATAGTAACATAAAATAACCGACATACAAATACATAATATTTATTAATAGGTATATACTTTGTTAGTGCATAAACAACTTAGCTTTTGTATACCTATAGTTGAATTATTAACACTAAAATATTTTATATTTATCGTGACGGTGTTTTGACAAAACACCGTCATAGTTCAGCCATTTTGTACAAAATATTTACAAATTATATATATACAAAAACCTTCCTCGTTTATCGCTCTTTCTATTCTTGAAAACCGTATGAAAATCCGTTCGATAGTTTTTTAATTTGTCGCGTTCAGACAGACAGACGCGGTGGAGGGACTTTGTTTTATATACGGAGTGTTTCAAAAGTCCCGGAACGGTTTAATATTATTCTTATCGGGTAAGCCGGACTAAAAATGTTAAAATGTTTTTTTTATAATTCTTTCCTGTCTATCGAACGGCAAAAGCAGATTTTGTTGTAGGACCCAACTTTGAAATTTTAAAGAGTACGAATATGAAATATTTAAAATTTCAAAGTTGAACCCTACGGGATCCTTTTAGGGCCTAAAATTTAATTTTGCTATTCGATAGACAGGAAAAATGATTAAAAAAAACATTTTTAGTTCAACTTACACCCGATAAGAAATATTAAGCCGTTGCGGGAATTTTGAATCATTCTGTATAATAAAACTGCAGTAATAATAAAATTAACTTACCATAATTTAATTCACATAAAACAACCATGAGGATCGCTAAACTGCACTGTCAAATAATATTTTGGTATCTATATTTACCTGTATATATACTTATATGTAGGTAGGTATATATATATATCTTCCAAACTATTTTCCAATATAAGAAAACCAATGAAAAATATTCACAAAATTAGTAGGTACACTCCACAGAAAAGTATGAACTGAGCTTTAATAGGGTAGTACTTAATATATTAAGCTTTAAGAAAATCTTGGAGGTATACCTACCCAGGGCAGTAACTAGCTTTTTTGGGGCCCAAGATCCCATCACAACCTGATTGACCTGTCAAATCATTGCATCATCCCCAAGCATGTCAGATACCAGATACCTATACAATTTTATTGTTTTTAATAGCTCGCTATATTTTCTCAACATATTCAGGAGGATTACAGCTCATTTTAAACACAATTATAATTTAGGTTTTAAAACCCTGCATGATAATCGGTGCTATACAAAACTAAAATACTAGATCGTATCCGGTTTCCTATTTATCAGTGGTAAAATCTATCCTAAGAAATTTGAAAAATATAATTATCATGCAGACTCACTGTAAGCCATAAAGAGGTTTCTTAATCTTCTGGCCTGTATAGGATTATTAATTCTGATCTTTTATTTCTAAAAATAAAATTACCGAAGATTTGCTATAGGTACCTATACTTTCATACACAGTCTGGACAAAAACGAATACTCAAAAATCTTAAAGTGGGCAGTTTGATATTTGTAAATAACCGCGGTCAAGTGCGAGCTGCGCTCTGGTGGAGAGGGTTCTGTTCCATTCCGTTTTTTAACTTTAGGACGTAGGATTTTCGTTTAGATTTTCCATATAAACAATCAATGAGGCCTTAAATTCCCTATTTTTTTCAAAATTTTAGACTCAGCAGTTTCGGATATAGGAGGGATATTTTCTTTAATGTCTTTTCAACTATGCATTTTTAAAATAAAATCATATCTTCGTATTTAGCGAATCCTTTCAGCGCTTGAAGTAGTTTTGTACTGCTGAAACCTTTCGTCTGCTAATATTACCTAATAGTTGGATGACCACGTACCACTTTTCATGAAGTGTTTGATTCACGTAGAAATTATTGTTTTTTTATTAAATAGCGTGCGGTGTGCAGGTAATGGCTAGTATTAAATACGATAATTGCTATTGTTACCTACATACAGGGCCCGATCCAGCTATTTCGCCGCTCCGGCCGAAATAATATTTGCCGCCTTTTTACCCATGCGTTGTTCCATAGATGGTGTAATTTTTTTTTGTTTAACCATCTTTTAAATTTTCGGCGCCGACGCCGCGCCGCCCTCAATTTTACCGCCCCGGGAAATTGCCCGGTTTGCCCTCCCCTAGATCGGGCCCTGCCTACATAATATGTTCCAATTAATCAAAGCATGTTTAGATGCGATCTCTTTCAATCAAACATTTTTTTTGACATAAATTTTTGGGCGCATTACTTGTATGCGCAGTAACTACCACAGTAAGTCTGCAGGCAAACATATTTTTTCTTGTTCATCTATCCTATCTGTACCACTGGTCAAAATTTCCACGTGAATCAAACACTTCATGAAAAGTGGTACGTGAGATCTTAGGCTATAATAAATATCAATTCTTGTTTAAAGTCGTATATGTTGATTCTTTTTCCGATCCAAAGTACCATGGTGTGCAATCACCTGTGTTTCATAAATGAACACATAAAAACCTAGTTTAGAAATCAAACAGGTAAAAAACACGTACATATATATTTTCATAAAAGAATTAGCCGCTTCGTTAACATTTACTATAATACCAGTTTTTGAACTAAATTGAAGTAAACTATATAAAATAAAAAACTTCCACATAAATAAATACGATCAAGATGCATTTGTAGGGATAGAGAAGCATCTGTCGTCTCGTTGAAGTGTCTGAAAGCATGTTATCCACTATCAATCAATGACGCATATAGTGACTGAAATACTATAATAATATAGATGTTACAATAGGTCATATGCATAAAACTCCAAATTGGTTAAAATTTTTGTTTCGAAATATATTTTAGTTCTTGATCATAACGTAATGGTTATTTTATTAATCTAATCACTGAAAAAAATACAAATAATAAAAAAGAAATGTAGAAAATAAGCGCTACTTTCGAATTTTCAAAACGCATCGTGACGTCAGAGTATATATCAACAACAGTTTTCATGACGACTGTGTCGTCTCACAGTAAGATTATGTCAGTATTTAGAGAAAACAACAAATAAACTTCATTTAGAACATTGACAATTTGACATCAAGGTTGGCATGCATCGTATATCATGACGTCACATAAGCCCGCGAACATGGCCGATTGTTTAAACTGTCTATTTTTGAATGTGGAATTTAATATTTTTTTTCTTATGATAATATTACATTTTTAAATGATTATCAATTTTTTTCCGTATTATGGTTGACTAAATAATCTATTAAAAATATAAAAAAAAATCATGCATATGACCTATTGGCACGGCATAAAGATAGTAAGGATATCTTTTTAGATGCCGAAAGAATTATTTCGATATCTTTAAATTTGACATAGATATCCAATATTATAATATTTTTTTATTACTCATGCGGGAAAAGTAATATGTTTACGCACGCTGTTACAGTTGAAAAGTAGCTATTTTCATTTGCGTGAGGAAACTTTATTTGTCGCACTGAAATTATTGTTTGCCGCACGCAAATTCAGAGTTACCATAGTTACCAATACAATAACAATTTTAACTGAATTTTCAACTTTTTAATGATTTAAATTTTAATTTTTATTACTTCTAATTTCTTTTTTTAATTCGTAATAAAATTTTAATTTAATTTAATTCGTAATAAAAATAGTATGTGCAACTCGTGCGGCATTGTCGCACTAGTTGCACAATATAGGTACTATTGTTGAGCTATTTTGAAAAACATTTTTTTTGCGATACCAAGTAGCGCGTAGAGGTAGCAAACTTTGATTCTAGAGTACAATTATATCAAGAAATTAAGACTACTTGCCTTTTTGTACAGAAAGTCCCTTGGCTAATATTCCTATATTATAATGATAATAATAATAAAATAATTTGTTTGTTTTGCCAAAAATTAGGATCAATTAATCATCATAAAACGTAATATAAAATTAGACTTAACATAATAAATCAATTGACTTATAAGACACCTAGCTAGTTTAAGAAATGGCTTATACAAATTGCTAGCTAGTTCCACGCGTCCCCTCGTGTCATTGGTCAGCCGCATGTCACGTGGGAAGACGCAGCTACACTCGTGGACACAAAGGAATACCACAGCTTGTGTACGCTGTACAGTAGGTGCACTACGCCTTTCTTACAAAATATATATTAGAGATTGTATAGGTATGCTAAGCGCCTATCAATCAGTGGGTTTTTATAAACTTTCTTCAGTGGATGCAAGGCTTTATGTTACTTTCCTCGCATGCCAACGTCGTCTTTATGTATCTCGTGGCATTCATAGACGAGAATGGTGGACTAGAAGTTGTCGGTGAAGACGGGTTTATTGGAGGACACGTCGTATAACGTCTACAATAGAATAGTGTATGGAGTTTTATTACAGCAACATGAACCAACGCCTCAATTTGTCTATTGAAAAAAACGTATCTGGGCGGGACGTTTATATTGATCTTATAGGCAGATAATAACGTTGTAACATTTTGCGGTGTTTCCGTGAAAAAAGTACCTGAAAGCTGTCAAAAACTTAATAACCAGTTTCTTATAAAACGTTTTCATTATGCTAGATTTTTCAAGATTGAAAAGTAATAAATTATTATTCCGATGATTCAATGCGCTGGGTGCATTTTCTTCGGAGATTTACTATTTAAATAAATAAAATTATCGACCAATTTTTCAGACAAATATATTAACAAAAAATAATAATTAATACATTGACGTTTCGGTCCTGATTTGGATTTTCTTCAGAACTGATCTAAAAAATATAAAAATAATTAATTTCTAATTCGTATTTTAAAATTATTCGCTTTGTTTTTAAATTATATTCAAAAATTGTTATTATTTTTTCAATTTTTGAATATAATTTAAAAACAAAGCGAATAATTTTAAAATACGAATTAGAAATTAATTATTAATTATTTTTATATCTTTTAGATCAGTTCTGAAGAAAATCCAAATCAAGACCGAAACGTCAATGTATTAATTATTATTTTTTGATAATACCTATATTTGTCTGAAAAATTGGTCGATAATTTTATTTATTGAAGAATTCTAATCAGACGTTAATCAAAGATTTACTATTTAAATACAATGCTTTTTTGCACCAATATTAGTTACATCATGGCATGTCTTTATCAAAAACTATAGCGGTCCCGCCCGGTTTCGACCGAGTGCAAAAGAACGAATGGAGGGGGAGGGACATGAGTACGCACGTTCATCTTCGTTTACCGAGATGAATGTTGTGTCCAAATTTCATGATGATCGGAGTTACCGTTCAAAAGTTTTTGTCGGACGAAAAAGTTTTGATTTATACATCTTTCATTGATGCTCCGCTTCTATTGGTCGTAGCGTGATATTATATAGCCTATAGCCTAAATGGACTATCCAACAAAAAAAATGTTTAATTCTAACCAGTAGTTCCTGAGATTAGCGCGTTCAAACAAACAAACTCTTCAGCTTTATATATTAGTAATAGATTAAGAATAATTAATCGTTAAATCGCTAAAAGTTGGACTATTTTTTTAATAAAAAGTTATTTTTATAATGGTTTTATACTAATCAATCACAATTTTAACAACGAAATTCTATTAAATAGATAATAACAAACCCCAACTAGTCATCTTCTCATTATTTTGACAGGAAAAACGAAAGGATCTTTATTAAAATAAAAAATTTAAAATAATATCTACATGCTACTGTTTGGCTTTGGCATTTCAATTAGGGAAACAACAAAATTCCATAAGTAGGTATGAATTATTGGCAATTTTACTTTATCACAAGCAACATTTTCCTTGAAATTTCATTGACAGTTTAACGAAAACCGGGCTTGTAAATATTTGGACGGACACGCGGCTGTAAAAAGCCAAACATGTCCGGCTAAAGCTGGACGCCTGGTAGCCCTAATCACCTGGTAAATTTTTTTAACTGCCGGACATTTGTAATTTATCAAAAAAATTAAACAACATGCCAAGATTTACTAAAATACCTAATTGTGAGACACGAGATTATTTATTCATAATATGTATATGTTACCGGATAAGTCCGTTATGAAGTCATACCTAGGTTTGCCTATAGGCAAAGTCCGCATTGTCGGGCCACTTTAGGCAAAGTCCGAAATTATTCGATATTTCGAACATTGCCTACACTGTGGTACGACAATCTTAGGTTTGCTAGATGTGTAGCAGACAAACTACGAAATAAGTTGATATTCCGATTCCAGGCGACGTCACTGAATTCCCATTCTGCATCGACTTTTGTGTTTAGTTGGGTTAAGCGGCCGCTGTGTTCAGTTGGGTTTAATCTTTATTGGATTTGTGACCAAAAAGACATATGCAAGTAGATATGAGTGGCGTGGGTGAAATGAAGGCGAGCTTTTTGGAGAAATTAGAGAGTATGCAGAAACCAATAAATTCTTTTTACATTCCATCGATAGAGAAGTACGAGGCATTAATTAAAGAAGTTGAAGAAGCCAAGCAGGTTGCCAAAAAAACAACTCTTCAATACCGGCGTCTCAAACGTTACGATGTGTTACTTGTTGGGGGCATTAAAAAGTTAATTTTGCCATTGTCTGCGCAAGTCACTGAAGTGAAATACTTTGTCCCCAATGAAGAATTGTTTGAGGTGCTAGATAATGCTCACAAGGAATGTGGTCATGCTGGAAGAGATATTATGATTAAAGCACTAAGCAACAAATTATTAATACAAATTAGTGTTTTTTTTTCTATCGCATTCTGTGCTTCTTACTCGTACATAGGTATAATATTGACAGTAGGTAGGATAGTAATGCGGTAGGTTATTTCGGAGTTTGCCTGCTACATGTTTGGTAAACCTAAGATTGTCTTACAACAGTGCAGGCAATGTCGGAAATATCAACTAATTTCCGACTTAGCCTAAAGTGGCCCGGCAATGCGGACTTTGCCTAGACAAACCTAGGTATGACTGCGTAACGGGCTTTGCCGGTAACATATACACAAGAGGTAGGTACGGTTTCGTTGACGAGTTGTCTTTTCTGAGGTAATTTAAAGATTTAAACAATATTAACGGTATTTTAGCATCATGAATATTAAATACTGTGGCACTGCAAATATAACAGTAAAATAGATTTGCAAACGAACCCTTTAGACTTTTGAATGCTCATACAGGGCCGTATTTAAAATTTTCTTCAAATTAGAATTTCTCATACAAGAAGATAGTAGGTATATAAATTTCATCCTGTAACTAAATTTTGCCCTGTCATTTAGTTGTCGCCTTTAACAAAAGCCAAGTTATACCTAATCCAACGCATCTAACGAAATACTTGTAAGTAAATTTCGCCCTGCAGTTATCTAGATGTCGCCTTGAACTAAAGCCATGTTTAATCCAATTATACCTCTTTCCGTTAAAGTGTCATGTCTGCAGCTGCACGATTTTACTCCCAACAAAACGCGCCAATAGATTTTTCACGTCAATAAAATGAAAAAAAAACAAGCTAACCCGGTTTACAATTTCTGTTTATTAAAGACAATGGGATTTTCAGACCGTTTTTGTAAATGTGTGCCGCAAACATTTTTCGGTCGTTTCTCAAACATCAAAAGTCGATGCCTTTTCTTTTTAATACACGTCTGTAAGTTGTAGGTATGCATGATATTTACTGTAAACTTAAAGCCGATTCACGTGTATAGAGTTTTATACTGGGGTATCCATTTCAAATTTGCAAGTGACTCAAACCTGACGCTTGGTATTCAGTAGCGTCCTGAGCTTGATATACGACCCGTTGTTAAAAATAACAACAGATTAAATTCTAATCCAATTTTGTTTTACAATTTGTATGCACACATAGTTTTGCAAGTAAAAGCGAATACAAATTTACAACTTTTTGTCATCTGTATTGAATCGCAAAACACGGCAATTACATGCAATATTTTTATTTTTGTTCGAACGAACAAACAAGAAATGAATACTAATTTTGCGGGGCATCATTCTTGAAGTCAATCATTTTTACATATTTTTATGTTTATTGATTTATTTATATATATAGGTTGACCATTCGCCCCGGATTTTCCGGGATTAAAGCCCCGTATCTCGTATTAATATATAGATATGCCCCGGATAAATGCCCCGAATTTATTTCATCTTGTATATCATGTGAATATTATAAGTAGTTTATAGTTATATTAACAAATGTTTTTGAAGTCAAAGTCTAATTTTCCTTGACTGATATCGTCGTATAGAATAGGGGTGTCAGACTGATTTTTCTAAAGGGCCATTGTCCATCGATAAGATTTAGGGTGTTAGCGGGCCAGATTCTAAATTAAAACTGAAACACGCAATATACTAAATTAAAATCTTTATTTATTTAGTTTAAATCAATTTTCATATAACTAGCTGGGTAATAAAATTATCTTGAGCTTGAGGATTCAGACACCCGAGGTCTCTTGTTTTTGATAAGCTCATTGATGTCAGGTGTCTAAAATCCCCACTGGATAGATTCTGGTCACGGGCCGTATTGAGATAACTTGAGGACAGGATACGGCCCACGGACCGTATATTTGACATCACAGGTATAGAAAATACATATACTTTTATTCTATACTGAGCATAGGAATAAAATCCAATCGAACATAATATACTTCTGTCTTTTTTTACGTCATAGAAAAAGGCACAGTTTTTGAAACGGAGATACTTTGTTCAGATTGAATGCAAGTACGTCAACCAATCCTATCATCGGAGAAATCAGGGAATTACATCGAAGAAAAAGACGCGGATATATTTTCGATACGCTTTGTTGCGTTCACTCACCGCGCATTGAGTAGATAGGCAATGATTCATATAGTTAATTAATAGATACATGAGAAAATACGATCAATTATGGACTAGCTTTCTAAGCTAACAGAAAGGAAACAAAAAAGGTCTCCTATAAAGTAAAATAAATAAAACAATTAAGTTAAAAAAATATTTTCACTTTAATTATAAAAATATGACATATGTTTCGCTGTCACAGCAGCTTCATCAGATAACTTAACTGTTTTATTTATTTTATTTTATAATGGATTTTCATCAAGTAAGGGCAGAAACTATTAGATTTCCTATAAAGTAAATAAATATTTTTATTGAGAATTAAATCTTTCAGCCATGCTGAAATAAAAACAACTGACGGTAATTCGACCTGCTATACAGTTGAATCATTCACAACGTGTAAATTGTGCTTTAGTGCTTTAGTTTCTCCTAGTTAAATATATTGTAGTAGTATAGACTACAATGACAGAGAACAAGGACAATAACAGTGGTTTGTAATGGATCCCAGAGGGCCGCTTAGCGCTTGCCCGCGCCACGGCACGCCATTCTCGCACCACAGAAAAGGACATCCAGAAGCGGCAATCGCTAATCCATATCTGTATTGCATGCAGGACTGAATCGTCTATAGAAAGGATAGTCCTGCAGTTTTCTGCTGAACTAAAATCTGCGGTCGATGTTCAATCACTCATGAACGACGGGAGCGATTTTGATGAAACTTGGTCCACCATCCATAAAGATCGGGAGAAAGACTTAAACACTACGGTGAAGACATTTTATACGTCTGTTTCACTTATTATACTCTGAGTCTCATGCGCATGTCCGTGAATGGATACGCGTCAGTTTGCACATGGAACTAAGCTGTAAAAGGGAGGTGGCTTGCTCTATTCCACTTAGGTACTAATTGCCCCACTAAAGACGCGACACTTGCACACAACGGGTCAAGTAAAAAGAAAGAGATAGAAAACTGTAATTTGCTGTCTCACTTCATGGGCCACGCAAATATTGAATAAAAATAAATCCGGATTATCCGAGTTTTCAGTTATCCGAGTAGGGTGTTCCCCATGTTATCTCGGATAATCGGGGTTCTACTGTAGGTAAGTACGTAATTTTCTGAACTAAAAAAATTGGTTGTCTGTAAAGTCGGTTTACGGACGATAGTTTTACGTGATAACGTATTCCGTAATACATAACCTAAACCTCCCAAAATTTGGTTTCAATCCGCTTATCCTTGGTGTCGGAATGATAAGAAATGTCAAAAGTGACGTTTGCAACTTACAAAGTATTATGTTCTAATAATAATTAGTTATTCCAATACTTAACTTAGAAGGAGTTGCATTTCACAATATACTAATGTCAAAAAATTGAATTAAACATTAGAAATGCAGCCGCTTTCATGTTAAGACAAGACATACGTTTGCTTCTAATTTCCATGTACGGCAAACAAAGACGACCGACCGCTTCGCGCGCGCGCCATGCAATAGACAACAATGCATTTATACAGCTATTTTTCTATATAAATTTGTATAAAATATTTTTCTATATAAATTTGTATAAAAAAACTGTTTAGGCAAATTCTGTTATACGAAATCTATGTAAAATGTTCTCCTCTTTCGTTTAAGACTGGTTTCAAACCGATCTGATTTAAATTGAGCGAGAAATTAGCAAAAAGCACGCACAGGGTCAGGCGGAACGTTACACGTTATGCGTTATGCGTTACGCGTTACGAACGTTAGGAACGTTAGGAACGTTAGGAACGTTACGTTACACTTTTTCGTACATGCAGCCGGTGTTTTATCAATTTATAATATTGGTGATTCATCAATTTATAAGACGTTATCACGTCAAAAAGTATAGATACCCAATACCATATTATGGTATTGGGTATCTATACTTTTTATTCAGCTATGCGAGAATGTCGTTAAAACAGATATTTATTACGAGCGGGCAGAGGAGCGGGTAAAGACTTCGCACATATTAATGTGAGTGTCTCTTCTGCAATCCTCTTCTGTGCTCGTTCCTCTGACATCGCACCACATTCGCAAAACTGTGTAGACGTCACAGGATTTATGACGTGTTTTATACGCGACAAGAGCAGTATAACAATTGTACAATGTACACGAAATTATAGCATCTCAACGGTTTTAGATTAAAGCTTTTCTCGTTCTCTCCAGCCACCAAGAGCAGGAACGAAGATTCTACAATGAACGACAGAGGTTGTCTTTTGGCTGTGCCCACGCGGCGCCACTTGCATGAATTATTATCGTTAGGTCTGTCGTTTTATATAACACCTACTTATATATACATGAAAACGACGCGGTAACATGACGTATAGCCCAAGAGCCCGCGGCAGCCAGACCTTCGTCTTTTTATAAAAGCTGAAAGTTTTTCTATGGATGTCTCCAATACAGGTAAGAATGATCCCCACCCATGAAACCTGAGTAGTGGTGGCTTTGGCAGGTAACAGGTATTAAAGGTGTACAAAATTCCATCTCAAATTCGTCATTTTATAAAACTCAATTTTTTAATATTTCATTCGTAACAATATTAAAAATCGCGTCGCTCATTGCCAGACACTTAGTATGGTTCCAACCCCCTGCCAGACACCCTTAAACTATTATAATTTGTATAATTATATTTACGTTATTTTATAAAAGCTGAATTTTATATATATTGTTTGGAGAACTATTAAATAATGTTTCATTAGTAGCCAGACAGTTTCGAGGGTTCTATCATCCTGCCAGACGCATTAAAGTGTACAATTTTCAAATCGTTTTTGCTTTATAACTTTGAAACGGCTCATGAGATTTTACTCAAATTTGGTACGTTGGCATAGCTCTATTGGGCAATAAAACCCATATCATAATAATGATGAATATCATTCCATGGGCGTAGAACTTGATTTTTTCGATAAATAAACATCTAAAACTTCTACGCCAATGGAAAAAAATCAGTTTGAGTATGAAATATGGATCACGAGACTCATTTACTACAAAAAGGTACTCTTGATAAAATTCGATTACTCTCATAGTTTCGACAAAATTTTAATTCTAGTAATTTAGAGCATATATGCCTTAAATTACTAGAATTAAAATTGCCGCGGGCTCTTGTTCTAGTATGACACATTATAATTTGATTATAGAGTGGTTTTCTCGATATTTTTGATTCTGAGCTTGATTTTCCAAAAAACCCTTTTCTTTTGTTGTTTTTTCAAATTAATGTAAAGAACGGATTTTTTTTCGAAGAACCAATGGCTAATCCTTGAAAAGAATTTATTAAAGCTCTCGAAACCCACCTTTAACTTTCTGTGCGATCATTTGGTTGCTGAGATATCGATAATAATTAATCAAAGATAAAATAATCGTTTTCCAGTCAAAGACCGATATCTCAGCAAGAAGTAGTCGTAAGATCTTTAAAAAAAGAAATTGAAGCTGAATGCCTGAATAAACAAGTTATCCGCTCCATTAAGTCAACAAAAAATTGGTTGTCTGTAAAGTCGGTTTGCGGACGATAGTTTTACGTGATAACGTCATAAAGAAACATTGATGAAAAATTGCATACTTTTATGAGTTACACTTTTCGGAACGTTACACTTTTTCGTGCATGCAGCCGGTGTTTCATCAATTTATAAGACGTTATCACGTCAAAACGTTTTCCGAGTCCGTAGACCAAAAAAAAATTTCAAAGATTTCTTTTGTCGGTGGTTTTCTTAAGATTACTCAAAAACCATTGATGCTAAAAAATTTCGAAGTTCAGATCCAAAAACTAGACACTTGGAGCTACAATTTCCTTTTTTTAAAATTTGCTGTATGACCATTTTTCCCCAAGTTTTACAGCCTGTTGAAAATCACCTAAAAATTTGGATTTTTTTTATTCCTTAATTTTTTCCACTAATTTACTTTTTTCACAATATTTACATTTTGACATTTTAATTTCAGACGACAGTTGTTTTTAGTGATTTATTTTCATACTATAGAAAAGTTAGGCATTACTAAGTACTTATTTGTTAAAAGCTTAGACTACATCCATGATTAAAAAATCTACCTTAAATAAATCAACTTTTGTATACAGCACTACCTAGGAGTCGGTAACTAACTTTATATTAAATTTATAAAAATTACAGGGATCTAGTTTCTATTTTCTTTGGTAAAAATTACAGGAATCTAGTTTTTATTTTCTTTGTTAAAAATTACAGGAATCTAGTTTTTATTTTCTTTGTTGAAAATTACAGGTATCTAGTTTTTATTTTCTAGATCTAAGACATATCAACACTCTATGGTCTTTGATCTTTTCGTCTTAAATGTGTACTTAGTACTATACTCCTGTGGTACTTTTTGGCCGACCTGACCACGCCATATTTATATTTTTGAGGTATATTTTATGTGAATACTTGTAAAACGCATATTTCTGTGAAAATTTATTTTGAGTATAGTTTCTCGTTACTGATTATAAATACGTTAACTGTGAAACAATATTGTTAAAAATGGTCGACGCGATTGAAAAGTTGTATGCTTCTTGTAGTGTCCTTACAGACGCTAAAGATAAAGTGAAAGAGGTATGTAAAAGTATAGAATTATCGAAACAAGATAGTAGTAATGTAAATCATAAGATCTTTTGAACTGAGCAGGAGAATTAGTTGTAATAAATTGGTAGCAGCGAAGATTACAGAATGGAAGAAATTGAAATGAATACATTTTTTTTTGTAGCATCAAAACGAATATTTGGAAATAATATCAGCTGCAAAGAACGGAGAAGGTGCCAGTGTAAAGAAATTGGCATCTCAACTTATAGGAAGATTTTTTAAACATTTCCCCGAACATCACAGTACTGCTCTAGATGCTATATTTGATCTTTGCGAAGACGATGATGTTAACGTAAGTATTAGATAACTTTTTGTAGTATTTTTATTATTAAACTAATATTTGTCGATTTATCTAATAATAAAAATTCATTTTATTTTTCTGTCTTTTTAGATTCGAAAACAAAGTATTAAAGATTTGCCAAACCTCTGCCGAGATAACAAAGAAAATACATTCCGCATTGCCGATATACTCGCCCAACTCCTTCAGAGCGATGATCACCAAGAACAGAGCATTACGTCCAACTCGTTGGTTACGATTATACAAACCGATCCTATAAATGCACTCAAGGGCATTTTCCAGCAACTGCTTATCGGAGAGGATTTACTTAGGGAGCGATGTTTCAAATTTCTGCTCGCAAAGCTAAAAGTTATCGGGCGGGATATTATTAATAAAGAAGTCGATGACGTTATTATTGAACAGTGCAGAAAACTTATACAGGTTTGTAAAATATTTTCGGTCGATCTCTGTTTTCGGATGTATTCAATCAGAAATAATAATTTTCGACGTGATAACGTCTTATAAATTGATGAAACACCGGCTGCACGCACGAAAAAGTGTCACGTTCCGCCTGAGCCTGAGCGTGCAAGCGAGAGCGCGGTATAAGCGATAGAGAGGCATGATCGGCCCAAGCGTCGGCTTGTACGCATTTCTCTCTCTTCTCGCGTGGCGTCAGAGAGTTCATCAATGTTTCTTTATGACGTTATCACGTAAAACTATCGTCCGTAAACCGACTTTACAGACAACCAATTTTTTTTTGCAGAGTGTGAATGGTGAAGATTTTAAAACGACAATCCAGATATTGACAAATACTCACCTGGTAAAAACAGTAACCGGACAAAAAGAACTGGTGACTCTAATTGAGAAACATGCATCGTTGGATCAACCGTTTACAGTCCAGGATGAAGATAATCAGCGGTTACATCTAGTAACTCTATGCGCATCATCGGCATTACCTTTTTACAGTGTAAGAAACTATAATTCTCTCTAGTAGTTGTCCGAAACAGGTCAAAAAAATATTAATCGAAGCGAAAGCAAAAAAAAAAACTCCGGGGTGCACTCCGGGAGTGCCGGCAGAAGTGAAAACTTGAATATTAACGTCTTAATTTTATTTATTGACAACACTTCCTGACGCGTCAGGCCTGACGCGAGTTTAGCATTTTTTACCCATTACAAAAAAACTGACGCGTCAGGCCTGACGCGAGTGTAACATTTTTTACCCATTACAAAAAAATTTGAAAAGTAGTTTGAACCTGCAGGCCATCCCTGTAACTTCCCGCTATTTTCGAGTTCAAAACGCTCAAAAATATATCAAATATAGCAAGAAGTTTATTTTTTAGCTCTTCGAGCTCAAAAAAAAAACACTTTGTTACGAAATTTTCGTTCACAATATCTCATGAACAAATGAACCGATTTTGATACGATTTGCGGCAGTCGACGCAATTTTTTAACCTTAAAAAGTAATTTAATACAGAAAAATCGATCACATAGGAATTTTACGAGCAATTAAAAAAAAAACACTTTTTAAAAATTTTTCGTTCACGATATCTCGTGAACAAATGAGCCGATTTTGATGCGGTTTGCTGCAATCGACGCAGTTTTTTTAACCTAAGAAAGCAAATTATTACAAAAAAATCGATTTGATAAGAATTTTACGAGTAATTTTAAAAAATTACTTTTTTCCTAATTTTTCGTTCACGTTATCTCATGAACAAATGAACCAATTTTGATATGGTTTGCGGCGATCGACGCAGTTTTTTTAGCTTAAGAAAGTAATTTATTACAAAAAAATCAATCTGATAACAATTTTAAGAGTCATTTTAAAAAAACACTTTTTTACGATTTTTTCGTTCACGGTTTCTCGTGAACAAATGAACCGATTTTGATGCGGTTTGCGGAAATCGACGCAGTTTGCTAAGGAGAAGAGCTGATTAGTTTTTGGAATTAATCGGTTTAGTAGTTTAGAAAATTTTTTACAAAAACAAATTTTTAAAAATTTTTGAAACTTGTTTTTTTAAGATTTCTCAAAATTTTTTATGGCCGAATCGTTTCAAATTTTCAGGAAGTCTAAGTTCACCAAGATCACGTCAGATGCCGCAAACCGCGTTTCAGTCGGACACTCCGTTCAAAAGATATAAAAGGTTTACATACATACTTCTCGATTTTTGAAAAAAAAAAATTTTTTTTTTTTTTTAAGCGGGAAGTTAAGAAGTGTACAACGCCGCTAAAGAAGTTTTCACTTCAAAAACTCGGTCGGTAACACAATCGCTTCCCCGAGGCTTCTACGAGAATGAGAAAGGCCTATTGTATGATGCAGGCATCATTTTCTCGATATTTTGATGTTCTATTTTCCCAATTTCTTTTAAACTTGAAAATGAACGTTTCGTGTTTTTTTTCAGTCTCAAATAAACTCGAACTCATTTTTACGTTATTACTGTGAGGAGATATTGCCGCACTTGGAAGAAATCGAAACCATCGAAAATGGACGAGCGATTAAAATGGTCGTCCTGCGTCATTTGGCAGAAATGGCGGCATATTCTACATCGTATGACAATATTGAAAAATCAGTGTCTCAAATTCACGAGTGTTTAAAGGTAAACATTTATCATATATATTAGGTTTGAGATGTTTGCCTCCCTTTTTAGAAAAAACCACACAACTTCTCCACATAAATTATATATCATTTTACAGATAATTGCTTGCTCTACTGACATCGACAACTAAAAAATTTATTATTGCTATTGTTTTTGTAAATTAATTAAGCTCTGAACAACGTCTGCCATCTGACGGCGTAACGTTATCACTTCGATCTGTCATCTGACTATCATATTAGGTTCGTTCCAAGCAGCCGTGACCGGTAATAAAACCGTACACAGTCTTGTCACTGCGCAAGACTAATTTGCGCACTAGCTCAAAAATCGATACTGCGCAAGACAGTCTTGCGCAGTAACAAGACTGTGTACGGTTTTATTACTGTTCGCGGCTGCTTGAAACGAACTTATTGTAAATACTGCATACTGCCATCTGACGGGCAACGCTGAACAACGCTTTTGCTACTTGCGCCTCTATATGACAATTTTAGTAAAATATTTCTTTTACAACAAAAAGAAGAACGTTATAAGCAGTGTACAAAATTAGAAACGAATTGAATACCTGCAATCATATTTAAAAAATAATTTTGTAAAGTGATAATTATTAGGCTCGTTCCAAGCAGCCAGTGAACGGTTCCGAAACCGTCACCCGCATGCGCAGTAGGTAAAACGTGTTCTAAAATCGCCACTAACAGCTTCGTTTTACCTAGTGCGCATGCGGCTGGCAGTTCCGAAACCGTTCACTGGCTGCTTGGAACGAACCTATTATACTTATTTAGTGTGAATAATTCGCACAGGTCACGCTAGTTTTTTTATAGTGGAATTCTTTTAAATTAATTATCTGTTCATTTTATTTTTGTTTCAGACATATATGCCACTGCCTCCAGAAGATGGAGATGTAACTAATTATCCGAAACAAGAGTATTCATACGTTGAATGTTTGCTCTATGCACTCCACAAACTAGGAAGACATTGTCCTAGTTTTCTGTCTGACGAATCACGTTTACACGAGTTAAAACTTAGAATACAGTATTTCGCTAGAGGACTGCAGGTATGTTTTTTCTTTCCAATCTCGATCTTACACGATTGTTGAGGTGTTTCGGAATACTCCGGGAATAATGACAGGATACTTCGGGTGAAGGACTATATTATTGTATCGTTAAGAAATTTGCTTGTGTCAGTGTTAGGACTCTATATTTTGTTTATTATGTATTTACTAGCGGCCCCTCCCGGTTCCACCTGGGTCCGATAGATATAATTCTGCAAAAGGTATATCTTTTGCGACCCGGCGCCTGAATTAATAGCTTTGAGCAAATTTGCTTCAGAACTAATAGCTTTGAGTAAAAGATGTCGCTACTTGGTACTAAAACAGTTTTTTTGGTTTGCTTCTGAAATAATAGCTTTGAGTAAATTTTATCAGATGTCGTTATATGTTATTAAAACAGTATTTTTTTTTGGTAAAACGCCCTAATTTTGTACAAAACATTTGATAAAAACTATCCTATAGCGTAAGTTGCACCGAGCAAGACACATTTACAAAATTTCATTAAAATCGGTTCAGTAGCTTAGCGCGGCCAAAATTGTGACACGTGAATTTTATATACAGGGTGAGTTTGAAGTTGATGCTTTTTTTTTACGTGTAAAAATCAAATAGACGAGCAAATATTTCAAATTTGTAAGGTACAAAAATAATTTTAAAATGATAATGATAACATATTTCCATAGTGACATAATATAACCCCAGGACCAACCTCAAAATTAAAGAAAATTTAATAAAATTTATTTAAACTTCGAAAGGCTGTTTCTCTCTTATTTTTGAGATTTGATAAAAAAACTATTTGAAATATTTGCTCGTCTATTTGATTTTTACACGCTGTAAAAAAAAGCATCAACTTAAAACTCAGCCTGTATATAGATAACAATATTATCTAAGTATCGTGTACGCTATCCCAATGAAATTTTTCACTTAGAAATGATTTTTGTAAGTCGTGTATCGATAACAATATTGCCAGTGCAAATCGCGTCAACTCACAATCAAATATCAAAAAAATCATTTGCATGAACAAGACTATCCTCAATGTACTTTAAAACTTCTGAAATTCCACTAGGGGAGTATCAAGACTCTGAATGAAAAAATGGCATCGGATGACGATCTAAAGAAACAAAGAGATCCAAATTTACTACTTCATATAATGACTAACATAAATACGCTTATTAAAGACTTATTCCGAGCGCCGCCAATTTACAAAGCCAAAGTTACGTTATCTTGGAAAGAACCCGAAACCGTCAGAAAGGTGAGTTTTATCAGTACTTAATTAATACGTTATAATATAAATATTATTTAAGTAAATAAAATTGTCGACCAATTTTTCTCAGACCGAACGATATATTGACAAAAAATGATAAAATTACAAATCAATATAACACAAGATGACGTTTCGATCCGGATTTGGATCTTCTTCAGAAATATCTAAAAAATATAAAAAATAATTAATATTAAGTTATTTATTAACTAATCGATTGTACGTAAAATTGAAAGTTTGAAAGATTAAAAAATAATGAAAAATTAATAACAAACAAAATTTATAAACCGTAGTCATGGATATCAAAGTACCCATAAAGAAAAAATTATTTGAAAAAACAAAATATTATTTCAAAATAATATCATAAATATTACTTAAATTTTCCGTATCTAATTGAGCATTAAGAGAGTTTTTATTAGATTTTATATATAACATTTCCGAAATACTTCTTTTAAAATAATTACTTTCATTATCTAAAATTTTAACACTATCCCAATTAATTTTATGGTCGTAATCAATTTTATGCTTAGTTACGACATTATGTTTATCAGGGAGTAGTTTATAATAATATTGTTTATTTATTTTTGTAATATAAATTTTTATTAATTTCAGGTACCTTCCTCGCCTGTAGAGAATAATTCACAACCTGTTTTGAAGACAAAACGACACGCGCAAATTACGTTCGATGGGGGTCCTTCACCTGCCAAACAGTCTCGTGGAAACGGCAAAACCAGCGGCTCGGAGCAACAGAAAATTTATACGCCGCCAAGCGGCAAATACAGCAATAAAGTTTCGGGATATGGTAAATAAGCAAATTATTTTTTTTTTGTGTATCTGCATTAGTGATGTGCCGGATCGTTAAAAATGTATATCCGCGGATACGGATCTGAATACGGATTTTTGGTTTCAAGATCCACGGATACGGATACGGATCTTAACTTTCTTAGAGTATGCGGCGGTAAATATTGCACATCGACCTTTGGAAAGAGGCTATCTGTTATGGGAAAAAGTTATTGACCTCTTTAAGAGTTAACTCTCATAACAGATTGTCTCTTTCCAAAGATCGATGTGCAATATCTCATTATAAAGATAGTTGATTCAGTACCTTTGAGTTATGTACTATTAGTATGGTACTCACTAAGATAAATGTTTGCAATATAAAGGTGCCAAATACGATTTAAAAAAATAAAAAATAATCTGAATGGAATCCGTAAAAGATCCGCCAAAAACTAACGGATACGGATACAGATCTTTCTTCTCCCTCGGATATCCGCGGATACGGATATCCGGCACATCACTAATCTGCATACTAACTGCTGCTAACTTCGAGCTATTTTTTCTTTTAGATGAATATATTTTGTGGGACATTCGAAGCTAAATAACATTTCATTGTTTACAGATGGAGCGCGCAGAGGTCGAGGAGGTGGTCGTCCATCGAGAGGTAGAAACAATTACCGCGGATCGAATCGTGGCTGGAGGTATTAAATTATGCGATTGTTCGCGTGATAAATTTTTGTACATTCAATATGCATCAATCTCGAAACCTGTGAATAAAAAGAACTAATCTGATATTTGAAACAAAAAGTGGAAAATATCTTGGAAATTAATAGGACTTGAATTTTTAAATTATTCGTTCCAAAGTGGATTTTTTTTCTGTGTGTTCGGTAAATAGTAAGGTCTAAAAGTTGTTTAAATTTTTTAATACAAATAATAAGCAATTATGTTTGTTTAGAAGTATGTGTGTAAAAATGAACTCGTCAAGAATATAATATAAGTGTAATATTAAATCATTAAAACATCAAAAGTTTTCGGCCGTTTAAATACAAATTTTAATAATAAAATTCCCAGTAATTATTTTGTTTTGCTTTTTGTGAACTTTTAAACAAAAAAAAAAGAATACAGTGCTGTTTCTATAAAGACAGATAAAATTTAAAAAATATTTTCAAGCCAACGGAACATGAAACACGGTTTTGTTAACTAGACGTTTATATTTGTGCCGATTTATAATTTCTAAATTATACGGACTATTTCTATACGTAAATCATAAAAATTATTTCATAATCGAAGTTCAGTAGAAGAGATTAAAAATTTTGTGTTTTTTTTTTTTATTGCGGAATCATCAAGTGTAGACTTTCAAGCTAGTGGATTTATTTATATGTGTCCCTACTCCTGTTGTATCCGATTCTATTGAATTCCTTTAATTTCACGTTTTCCTTAAATTCCAAAGTATCTATTGATTGATTGATGAAGTTGAAATGAAATTAAAAAAAAAACAGTTGTGTGGTTTTAAGAAACCACGACGCAAGTGTAACTTTTATTGGATTGTAGGCGTTGGATTGTAGACACTTATCCATCACGATTAATTATAAACAACAATATTCACATGAATACACGAATAAAAACATGTAAACACTGTACAGCACTTGCCCGCATGACAGACTGACTATGTGTTATACATACTACACGGTCAGCTGATGCTAACCATGGGCGCCGCCATATTGGCCTTGGCTGCTCTACCGAGCGCCTACTCCGAACGCCTTTCACTTTACGTCTACTCCGCGGTCGCCTGTAATGCGACATGCAACAGACGGCCAGAAAAATTCGGGGCGATAGAATAAAAGTTTCACTTTAAAAGGTTGAACACCTAACGAAACATCACAGCTTGCAGAAGACTCGTCTATCGAAAAGATTAACAAACAAAGAAATTTTCTAATGAAAGTTTTAGAAATATAATTCTGAAACATTGTCAACAAAGAAAAAAAAAATGGAGGCATACCGAAACTTCGCGGCACAAAAGACGTGCGGGTTAAAGAGATCGTTAAAAAAAAGAAAAACATTTCAGAAAAAAATGGAAATGATTTGTGGTAAGAAAAAGTGTAGCAAAATGCAGTTTCGCAATTAGGCTGAGGGCGGGCTTCCATGTCAGATCAGCTTATATAGATTTGACATTTTACGCGAGGACATCTGGTAGCAAAAAAGCGAAGCAGAATATGGTTTCATGATTAGACGACGCCTCCGTGTGAAATCCTTAAGCACTTTTTGAACAGAAAAAAAGATGAACACATAAATGAAACTTTGCAAGAGATGAATAATAAAATAAAGTAAAGCAAATTACTTAAAATAATTTATCTAATTTGTAATGTCGAAACATTTTCTGGGCGTAAATTTGCTAAATACGTAACATTCAAGGTGAACACTAAGCTTAATAAGGATGACCACTGCTTTGGAAAAGTCGTGGAATTTTTAAATAAATTGAAAAATGTTAATCATTGTCAGGAAAATCATGAAAATTTACTTTTTGCGGTGTTAACACATTTCTTAACAAACTGTAACCTACGATTCTTTCGATTAAATAATCAAAACTGAATAGAATAAATAAAATAAATTAAAGAAGTGAAATTAGAAATTTGCAAGATTATTTGGTTTCATATTTAATGTTCCGTGAAAAACGCAACATTCGTTAATCGAGAATTATTTATATGCAATATACAAAGACGGTTCTGCAAAATGCTGTAGAATAGCCAGTAATGATCTTAGATATCGAGCGTTTATAAATATAATACACGAAAGATTAGTCTCAATTAATGGATTCACATTTTAAAATCGGAAAAGAAATAATAATGTGAAGAAAAACTCGACACTCGTGATAATGAATTTTCAATGGAGTTTAAAAAAATAATTGAAAAATTATATTCGAAATTAAATAACCGTAATACCTAAATACTTCTACTTTGATCTGCGACGGGGAAGAATATTTGCATAATACAAATCTGAATTATATAACATTTTAATAAGTAGACACTAACACTATAATAATCAATATTTAAACACAATATCAATTGCGCCGAAACAAATAAATTCGTTGGATAGAAGATCGGCTACTGGCCAAAACAAGAGTCAGGCCAAAAAAAAATAAATAAATTCGTTTGAAGTGAACAAATCAGAATATGTCACGGATAGATTGCCGGAGTGATTAACAAAACTAAACAAATTGATAATTTATACTGAATTCAATTATTTTCGTAACAAATCAAGTAATATAAAATTTATTAAAATTAAATTAACTATTGAAATGGATATTTAAAATAAGTACTGAAAGAATTAAAAAAAAAAGTTTTACGAACATTTTTTTATTGCTGAATATTACGAACAGGAAAAAAAATGGCTGTTTCTTCTACTTTGAATTTGTAAATTATTTAAAAGGTATGATAACCGAAAACGTATTAATTGAGCAAGAGATATAAATCTTTAAAACTCATACATCTCTAATGCTATGAACCTTTGAAAATATTATTGCGTTAAATCAAAGAGACTGTATGTTTTACAGTACACACTACAAAAGTGAAATTTGTATAATTGTAAAAAAAAAAAAAAAAACAAACAAACAAAAAAATGCGACAGACTGCCGGGAAAGAACCCAATCGAACCTATGATCTTTAGACTACGAGGAAACTGTTCTACCTCGCTGCCAACTGAGATAATTGTTCTACAGCCGGTTTTTTTCATTCTCATGAATAAATTTCACCGTGCCAAAAGAAGTTTTATTTCAAAAACGTGATTAATTACTACAGTGCAGTAAAATTCTTCAGTATGTTTTTACAAGCTTAGAATTTTCATTTGACATTGGAAGAAAAGAAATTAAAATAATAATAAAATAATAAATTATATAGACACATTATAATATTGAGAAGAAAGAAGAAAGTGTCAAGTGGAATAAAAAAAAAACGTATGTTCGAGCACTAATCCTGATTGATTTTTCAAGGTCATGGGGAGATGTCCAAGTTTAATGGACCATGATATGAAAATCAAATTTTAAAATTTAATTTAAAAAATGGACAACACATCCTGTCGTTTTGATAGATATTGACACGGAATTCAAAATTGCAAAAAACTAGCCAGAATTATGTAATTCATTGTTGAAATAGGCTATGATATTACAGCCGTTTCTCAAGGACTGACTTATATTAATTTGGGACAACACCTATGGCTTATGAATTCTTTTGTTAAATCTGAAAAAAATGAACGGAATATGATTAAAAAAGGAAGGAAATTACCAAAACAATGACAGTAATGTGATATTTTTGTAAAGTGAAATTGAGATCAAGATTCTTCGGCTGTATTTCAAAACAATATCAATTCATTTACTATTCCATCGATGTATGTGGAAAACAAAATAAGGCCATTGATATTGGAGATAATAAAATAGCTCCACAATTCTCCTGTACTAACGACTAGTGCTTATCTGTTTGCATTCACCCAATTAAAGATGAAGCAAAATTTTCTGCAGGAGATAAATAATAACTTAAATTTCATGTAAAAGTGGCCAAGCCATTTGTACTTCTTCGTTTATTGCCGTCGCATTAAATTGTCCAGTTGAAAAAAGTGATTAAATGTTTTTGAAGAAATGTTGATAAAGCAGTGTTAAAAAAAAAAGAAAATAATTTTTTCGGTTATATCTGAGTGAGGAAAACCAATTTCGTAATGGACGCCAAGATACACTGCTATTTGAACTTAGAAGAAAAATCATTGATATCGCAAAACAATAAAAAAAATTAATTCTTCGGAAACTTTGTAGTGCGAATATATTTTGTGAGGGAAAAAAATGAATATTTTTCTTAATCGATTGCAAACAACTTTTGAAAAAGAACTCACAAGAAAACAAAGTATCAAGTATGAAATACTTTTGAAATGGTTTCAAGGGGTAGTTCTTTGGGAAATTTAATTGATTTAACCAAAGAAACCAAAAGGCGAGAACTTCGGTGGTCATCTAACTGCTAACAAATAAAAAATTTCTAAAGAATGTTTTATATAAAAAAATTGAATTTCGATTTTTTTATATATAAATTTTCCAAATTCATTGTTTTCGGTATTATCTGTCTAAATTGCAATATCCAGAATTTAAAATTATTTTGCAAAAATAATTAACATTTTGAATACTATTGAACATAAACGGCAGTAATCCAAGGAAATCATCAAATGTTCCTAAACTAGTGTTCAAAATGATAATTTTTAATTTTATAGTTATAAATGATAACTATTTTAAAACATTTAACATTTTAAGTGCGTTTTTTCAATCTTAGAATGTTAAATTTTTATTTGTGTTTGAATAACTATTTTTTTCATTTCAGAAGTGATTAATTACTCAAAACTGCGTACGTGATGGAATGGAGCTGATGCCGTGCGAGCAGACTAAATACTGAAAACTACTTAAAATACTATTTATTATTATTTTTTTCAGGCATTTAAAATGGTACATTTGTATTATGTAGGCAGCACCGAATAAGGAGAGGCAGTTAAAAAAAAAAGAATGATGATCATGGAAGCATTTCAGTCAAGGCGATTTTCTGTAAAATTTTGTTTCTCTTATTTTAGTATTCAACACATAAATACAAAGAACAAATGAACAGCAGGACCAGGAAAGCTAGATTCTAACCGAAGGGATTTGGTTGTTTATAGTGTTCGTCTTCTCCAATTCGGAATTAGAACTGAACAATATTAATAATATAATGTTATTGTAATTTTGTAATTCTTGTAGTTCTTTCGACATAAAAAGTAAAGCATTTAACACGCGGTTACACGGTACACAAACTAGACTCAACATTACCATTCTCGGCTTACCATCGGAATAGAAAATGCGCAGTTCTCCGAGTGCGTCGATTATTTTGAAGTGTATATTTTTTAAAAGATGACTCAATAATGAAATTCGCACGTTACGTTAATTAATTTTGTATACACTCAGTGTAGCTATTTTTTAAAATACATATGCACTATGTTTTGAACTCTTAAAATGTCTGTTGGCAATACAGAACTCCTTCGACTTAATTAAGTATTTGTTGGACAAATCTGGTTCAATCAATTCTAAGCCTTTAACAGTTCTAGCGAGCCTAGAACTGCTTAAGCCAATTTCGAGAATTTGACTGACTAACACGCAGTTGTGTCTCAAGAATTCTGTATTGCCAACACTTGTTTTAAAAATTCAGAACTTGCCGACACAAAATAAATTCATTGTGTATTATACCGTTTGAAACAAAGTGGGAACTGTCGTCACGGAAAACTGTAAATTATGACATACGTCAAAAATAAAATAAAAAACGTTGGTTTTTAACAGTTTATAAACAATTGAATAAGTAATTAGGATCAGTACAGAGAG
Source organism: Xanthostigma xanthostigma (assembly GCA_963575645.1). Taxonomy (NCBI): domain Eukaryota; kingdom Metazoa; phylum Arthropoda; class Insecta; order Raphidioptera; family Raphidiidae; genus Xanthostigma; species Xanthostigma xanthostigma. The sequence goes on along the minus strand of OY754469.1, from coordinate 49,877,036 downwards.
AGCGTTGATAATATCCGAACTGTTAATTTAACCATAATGTAGGTGGAAGCACAAACCAATATTCAGTTTGTGGGCCAGGGGCATGAAACGTAAGAGGTTTACTATATAACATTTTTCGTTGTCTGGTTAATGATCTTCCTATAATACCTTAATCAATGATTATACTGAATCCCCTTGGAATTATCTTGCTTTTTTTGTTTTTTCCAGGTGTACATTTGCTTACGCGTTTTTCAAACATTTTGAAGTATTTTTTAGATAAGTTTAATTTCTCAATTATTTTTAAAGGGCGTGCATATCCAAAAAACTTTTTGAAAAAAATTAACCGTCATCTAATAAAACACCAGATGTGATTTTTTTGTATTTTCGAATTCTGTAGTTTTTAAGAATTATATTGATGCACGGCTCCCTATTTGAAGTACAGCGGTTTTCCAAAATTATTCTATTAATCCTAATTAGTATTTTTTCAGTTTGAGCAGTTTTCTACAACTAAAGAAGACTTCGTTCACAGGTTTAGAAACGACATATTTATCGTAATGTAAAAATGATAACAAATTATTACAATTCAGAATAAATATGGGCGCTTGTGTTTTTTTTTTGTGTGAATGGTATAACATTAACAATTTTGTGTAGTTTTTTTTTACAGATGCTTGAACCCTTTAAAGAAGAAAACCCTTCATTAATACTGCTCCAAAATGCATTGGACAACTCACATTACAGCTCATTTTTTTTTTATTTCACAGCAAATAGAGTTCGCTTCAAATAAATTTTATAATTAATAAAAACAAAACTTGCACTTTATAGCATTTGTAATTATATTTGTTTGCTTAATAAATGTAACCTAATTTTAAAGTTATATTTTTTGCATTTTTCGGTTTTTTTAACCCAAAAACGGAATTATTGCTCTTGTTATGCAAATCCCTGTTGAAATATGAATTTATGAATCGCAAAACATTTTTAAAACAAAAGAAAATAATTTCATCAGATACACCCATAACTCACTTCTGTGAAGGTTCATATTTAGCGTCACCTAAGATAAAAATTAGCTCTCGCATGATGTGAAAGAAACAGTTACAAATTGCTATAATAAATAAATGATGTTCGGTTACATTCGTTGATAAATTTTTCTAGTGTAGTGATGTAACAATAGGTGTTTCTTAACAACGCAGCAAACAGTATGCTATATTTTGAAAATTTTTTAAAAGGTAATTCATAAATCATAATAAAATTAACTTTAAATCTTAGTATCTCTTCAGCTTTATTGCAAGATACAGTGGTACGTCGACATACGAGTTTAATTCGTTCCGCAACCTTCCTCGTATCTTGAATTACTCGTATCTCGAAACAAATTTCCCCATACAAAACAATTGAACTACCATTAATCCGTTCCAACCCCCAAAATGTCACCCCAGTTTGAATAATAACGTGTTTATAAATGACAAATATTTATTGTACAAAAACAAAAAAGAGAATGTAAAGAAATAAATTAGATATCCTCACTGGTCTTTGCCTTTTTCGCTACATTTTTCTCGCTTTGACCTGTAGGCCGTTTAGAAAAAAACATATCCAAGGAGGTTTGTTTCTTCCTCCCTCTCAGAATGTTCCGGAAATGAGTTAGGCAAGTGTCATTAAACCTGCTAAACCGAACTCGTATCTCGAATTTCGCTCGTAACTCAAAGCAAAAAATCACTCGCTGAGCCGGCTCGTATCTCGAAAAACTCGTATGTCGAGGTACCACCGTATTAGATTTGAAAAACTGTGTTGAATAATCCGTTTTGCGATTGAAAACAAGGCTCTATTTAAAATAAATAACAATTGCAGAATATTTCAAAGCCATTTTTAATATTACTTAAAAAAAATTGAACACGAATAAACCGTCTAATATTAAATAACTACATATTGTCTACAATATTGCACATAATTCTATCTAAAACGTGACAGGAATCGGCGTTTTCATCTTTACTATCGTCGGTGTCCATATATTCGAACGACTCAACTGGTATTGTGAGTTTTGAATCGTTCTCTTTTGGATCTGGCAGATTTTGAAAAGCTTGTTGTAAAATGTCTTGTACTTTATCTAAGTGTTTTTGGAATCTGTGTGCAGTCTCTATCCGTTGGCGTCTTTGCAATTCCATCATTACGCGAAGTGTTTCCCTTGCCTGATGCGGTCTGAATTCGTTGAGTAAATGATGTATGTGAATGAATAACAAACTTAAATCTTCTACCTTTTCAGTTCTTCTTGGATTATCTGGACAATGAACTAAAAGGTCTAGGAGATCTAAGAAATTCACTAAAAGTGAATGATTTAATTTTTTCAATTCACGTCGTCTGTCAAAATGTTGTGGATAAAGTCGTTTGATGCCCTAAAAATTCAATAATTTTATTGACGCTACAAATTATCGCAATTAAGATTATGTTGAATACTGACCTGACTTTCCAAAGGCCTGATAATACTTTCGTCTGCATTGAAAGCGTTTCCAAACATGGAATAAGTGTCGTGAATAGGCGGTGGAGGCCTTGGTGCTCGGCCCCTTCTAATATTTTCATCTGTGTATTGGTTAATATACTGTACGGGTGGTAGAGGCAAAGAGCTTACTTGGGCTATATCTGAATTCGCCATTATAATTAGTATATAATTGCTATTAAAAAATTTTTAATACGAAAAACGATAAACGTCAAACTGACGGGTCTAGATAAATTGGTCAGTGTTGCCAACCTTATAATTTATTTACACACTAGAAATTTTGTCCATTGATCTCAACACATACGTGGAGTGTTTATGAATAAAAATTTAAAAAATGGCAACATGTAATTATTCAGTCAAAAATAGTTTGTAGAATGTATTACTTCTGTTAGCGCAATTATTATAAAAAAATAATCGATAAATGAACCAAAGATCATCCATAACTCAATCATACTTTAAGATTTTTTTTGGCTGCGCCTCTAGTCTTAAAAATATATTAAATAATTTTTAATCAACAAATCTTTTTCTGTTTCATTTCATTTGCAACAAATAATTGTATGATTGAGCGAGCCCGCCGAAGGCGGGCGAAGCTCGATCGTAATTATATCGATTGTTTCGCTCGAAGAGATCACTATGTAGTACATTTCTTTGTACACAGATGGAGCCACAATTCAGAAAAAAAATAAGAAAGAAACAGACCTGCGCCATCTCATGTCATAAAGTTCAAAGTGAATACGAATGGAAGAGATCACGGGTGGGAGATCCTGATTCACATTAATAATAATAATAACAAATTTATTAACCTTTATATCTATTCCTTTAACCATTTAATGGAACAAGACTTGGGTGGGGAGTGATCTCTTCGAGCGAAACAATCGATATAATTACGATCGAGCTTCGCCCGCCTTCGGCGGGCTCGCTCAATCATACAATTATATCTCATGTTTCGCTCTCAGAATCACTATGTAGATGTTTAGAGCAAGCCTAAACACAACGTGGAAAAACAATGTTGACAATATCAAAACAGGACTATTAATTAGCAAAAAACATATTTTAAATTGTAGACACTTGACAACAAGTTCGGCAGTGTCTAATTACATAAAAAAACATATCAAGATAAATGGCATCCATGGAGGTGAGAATCAGGCTCACGATAATTAAAACAAAGGCCGGCGCGCTAGCCGTAACACTAATCTAATCGCCATTAATACTAGAAAACCTATTTTCGATACTAAACATCTTTTTGATGTTATATCCACCTGCTTAAAACAGCTTTTGTTGTTTTGTAAGGTGTCCTAATTATTGTTGTCCACGTTTGATTGTCCACATTTTCTGCCAAGGCAGATATGTATTCCAAACGTCTCTTGGTACCCACAAAAAGTTTGGATCTTTCGTTGAATATGGGTAACAACGACAGTGGGTAGCGAACACCCGTCCAAGAGGAATTAATTATGTCAACCTCCTTGACTTCGATTAATTAAAAAACAGAGTAGTATCATAATCGATTTGCATGTAAGTTGCAAGAAGTATATAAAGTTCACAATAGACTCGTATCATCAATTACTGAACTTAAGAGAACTCTCTTAATTCTTCATTAGCTTCGTGTCTTGAAAGCAATCTCCCTGTCAGCGTGTTTGCCGGTAAGTATTGCATCTTTCTGTCCGTTATGTCAGGAGACAGAACAATTTAGCCGAAGGTTCAAAGATCAGCTGATGTGAAAAAAAAAAAAAAAAAAAAAAAAAAAAAAAAAAAAAAAAAATTGTAAGCACCAGTTGCTCTGTCAGTAGCTTATTATAAACATCTGTAGAAAATGTGTTTTTATTTTCTTTTGTTGGTAATTACAATGAGCATAGTGAGTTTAATAACTTAGTGAAACAGCGATGCTTTTTTCACAGCGACATGAATTAAATTATCAGCAACCAGGGACAGTGTCTACCTGAAGTAGATCCAAAAAAGGATATTTTATAGCTCGAAAATATAAGCATCATGAAATCGTTCGATGTATCAGTTGAACAAACTTGTTTAAGAATCTTCAAGGTCTTTTCTAATTTCTACCTCCATACCAGTGATAAGAAATATGTGTGGAGTTCAAAATTTTTTGTCTTTTTGGAGGTGTTTGTAACCATACAAGTAGCTCGCAAGCCTATAGGCTTAGCTGAGCGGCGGTTGTCTCCTCAGCATTGTCTTTTGATACTCTTTTGATATTAATACTCGTCTTGTTTGTCAGGCCTAACCGTCCCTGCAAAGTAATTTTCATCGTCAGGGCTATCCGTCCCTGCATGGGTCATCATTGTTTGAAACTACAAAAGCAAAACAAATCTAGTTTATTAGCTAGTCGTCAGGTTTAATTTTCAACAAGGTGAAAAAAAATCGCCCAAAATAAAGTACCACATTTAGTGATAAAACTTATTACGGTGAGTTTACTGTAATGCTATATCAGTTACGATTATCAACATCAAGCTGGCTAGGTTTAGCTGAGCGGGGACTGCCTCATCAGCGATTGTCTTTTGAGACTCTTTTTGATGCCAAAACTGAATTTTTCTTGTCAGGTCTAACCGTCCCTGCAAGGTAAATTTCATTCGTCAGGGCTATCCGTCCCTGCATGGTCATCATTATCTGAGTCTACAAAAGCAAGACAGATCTAGCATATTGGCTAGTCGTCAGGTACGATTTTCAACAAAGTGAAAAAATCGCCCAAATTTAGAATATCACATTTAGTGATAAAACTTTTTAGTGTGAGTTAAAACGTAAAGATATCGTTAGGCACGAACACTTATATCAATGTGAGTGGGTTTTACTGAGTGGCTACTGCCCCCTCAGTGATCGTCTTTTGAGACTCTTTTTGATGCCAAAACTGATTTTTCTTGTCAGGTCTAACGTCCCTGTAAGGTAAATTTCAAGTCTACAAAAGCAAAAAATTGGTTGTCTGTAAAGTCGGTTTACGGACGATAGTTTTACGTGATAACGTATTCCGTAATACATAACCTAAATTTTAGTAGCTGTCAAACTTGGGCCGAAGCATACAGCGCTCTCGCTTGTACGCACAGGGTCAGGCGGAACGTTAGGAACGTTACACTTTTTCGTGCGTGCAGCTGGAGTTTCATCAATTTATAAGACGTTATCACGTCAAAAACAGATCTAGCTTATTCTAGTCGTCAGGTACGATATTCAACAAAGGTGAAAAAATCGCCCAAATAGAATATCACATTTAGTGATAAAACATTTTACTGTGAGTTAAACCTTAAAGATATCCTTAGGTACGAACACCTATATCAATGTGATTGGGTTTTACTGAGCGGCTACTGCCCCCTCAGTGATCGTCTTTTGAGACTCTTTTTGATGCCAAAACTGATTTTTCTTGTCTGCAAGATAAATTTCATTCCTCCAGGGCTATGCCTCCCTGAATGGTCATCATTGACTGTGTCTACAAAAGCAAAACAGATCTAGCTTATTGGCTAGTCGTCAGATACGATTTTCAACAAGGTGAAAAAATCGCACAAAATAGAATATCACCTTTAGTGATAACATTTATTACGGTGAGTCATCGTCCGGGCTAACCTTTCCTGTGTGATTAATTTTACGTCATATTTGCAACACAAAAGGCTAGAGAAAAAAAAAAAAAAATGTTTTTCACGCATTGAAATTTGTTATGTTAGCCAAACAGAACTGAACCCAAAAATAAATTTAAATCTTATACCTTTTACAAGAGTTCAGGGACATTGAACGTATTAGCGTAGATTATATCATCACTCGTGAAAGACAAAATCACCTAATTCACTTCTGGTAAAAAATTAGGGTAAGTAATACCATACGATTTTGACTTAGTCAAATTATGCAAACCAACACCAAAATTGGATTGCCCGCAAGGAAGAGCTGAAAAAACAAACCTCTCTCAAAGAATTTTTCAGGCGTAAAAACGTACCTTTAATATCAATCATTTCATCTATAGATTATTATATAACTTCGAACAAATATAAATGTATTTGGTTTTTATTTCGATACACTATTTAGCATCTCAGATGGATCACGTTTGCGATTAATGAATTTAGTTAACAAAACTAAAAAATCACTTTAAAAAATCACTTGAAAAAACATTTATTAGTGAAAAAAGTTGAGACGAAAAAAAAAACGCGTCTGAACTGTGACTGCACAAAGAAAATTATGACATAAGCTGACATGAGATGGCGCAGGTCTGTTTCTTTCTTATTTTTTTTCTGAATTGTGGCTCCATCTGTGTACAAAGAAATGTACTACATAGTGATTCTGAGAGCGAAACATGAGATATAATTTATCTTTATGTGTAGAGTCCACAAAAATTGTTATATAAATACTTCACGTCTTTTATGTCCCGATAATAGAATTTGAATTAGGTATAATTATGTGATATATTGCATAATAATTACTCTCCCAAATTTGCTGACATAAAGATAATTTGCTTTTGTATCTAAAAAATCAGTTTTTAAATGATGTTGCGACTGTTAATTGTTAAATATTCAAAGAAAATAAAAAAAATAAATTTCCTCAATTATTACGTCAGTTTGTTTTTTACGCGCATGAGCTACGTGTCGCAAAAGGAAGGGACTCTTTTCACTTTCACCAGAGATATTTCACGTGTATATAAATAGTTATTTCAGTCTAATATTTAATATTTATTTAATTTATGGATATTCAATGTTGACAAAATGGTATGTGTATTTGAATACAACTTAATTATATAACAATAAATTTTATATACAGTCAAATGTAATAAACTCTACAAGCCGTTTTCAATAAGCAAATATTAGGTTATAGATGCGGTCTGATCGAGTGTATCTTAATTAAACTTTTAGCTAAATGAATACGCATTAAATAAATGTATCCGCATCTATTGAAAGATAAAAGAAATGCCATGGCAGTATATTATGTAAAATGTGTGCGCTTTTTAAAATTTACGCCCATTTTGATTTTATTTTTGTAGACTAGTATAGAACGGAAAGGTACATTTAAAGTAGAATACCTACAAGAGATAGAACGGGAAGTTCAGGCTCAATGGGCAAAAGAAAAAGTGTACGAAGATGATGCACCATCGAATACTTCGGAGGAAAAGTTTTTCTGCACTTTTCCCTTCCCGTATATGAATGGAAGACTACACTTGGGACACACTTTTTCACTTTCAAAATGTGAAGTATGTACATTTTAATTAGTGATGTGCCGGATATCCGTATCCGCGGATATCCGAGGGAGAAGAAAGATCTGTATCCGTTAGTTTTTGTGCGGATCTTTTACCTTATTAATTTTCAATTCATAGATGAAATTTTATATATATAGGTGATTAGGTAATAATGAAAAACTGTTAAATTCCATTCAGATTATTTTTTATTTTTTAAAATCGTATTTGGCACCTTTATATTGCAAACATTTATCGTAGTGAGTACCATACCAATAGTACATAATTACTCAAAGGTACTAAAAAACTATCTTTATAATGAGATATTGCACATCGATCTTTGGAAAGAGACAATCTTTTATGAGAGTTAACTCTTAAAGAGGTCAATAACTTTTTCCCATAACAGATAGTCTCTTTCCAAAGGTCGATGTGCAATATTTCCCGCCGCGTACTCTAAGAAAGTTAAGATCCGTATCCGCGAATCTTGAAACCAAATATCCGTATTCAGATCCGTATCCGCGGATATACATTTTTAACGATCCGGCACATCACTAATTTTAATATAAAAAAATTGCAGCATCGGGGTATCAAAATTTTAATGTGGTTCTTGTAGTTTGCAGTCCGCTATCAACGTCTTAAAGGTAAACGGGTTTTGTTCCCATTTGGGTTTCATTGTACCGGAATGCCAATTAAAGCATGTTCGGACAAATTAAAGAGGGAAATGGAAACGTTTGGATATCCTCCAAAATTTCCCCAAGACCTGAACGGTTTACCGGAAGAAAACGAAAAAGATGATGTAGTACCCAAAGACAAAAGTAAAGGCAAAAAAGTAAGGCATTAACAAAACAAAAATATTAATATTTTCTTTATATCTAGGACTCGATTATTATCCTGGTACTCGATTTTTTGAAAAAGAATTCCTTTGAAGTACTGTAAAACTAAGTTATTAGTAAACTAATTGTATACCTGTTTACAGTTTGAACTACCTATATTCATTTTAACTTAAAAACAATTTTTTGACGTGATAACATCTTATAAAATGATGAAACACCGGCTGCACGCACGAAAAAGTGTCACGTTCCGCCTGAGCCTGAGCGTGCAAGCGAGAGCACGGTATAAGCGATAGAGAGGCACGATCGGCCCAAGCGTTGGCTTGTACGCATTTCTCTCTCTTCTCGCGTGACGTCAGAGAGTTCATCAAAAGGTTCGTTCCAAGCAGCCTCGAACGGTAATGAAACCGTACACAGTCTTGTCACTGCGCAAGACTAATTTGCGCACTAGCTCAAAAAACGATTCTGCGCAAGACAGTCTTGCGCAGTAACAAGACTGTGTACGGTTTTGTTACCGTTCACGGCTGCTTGGAACGAACTTAATGTTTCTTTATGACGTTATCACGTAAAACTATCGTCCGTAAACCGACTTTACAGACAACCAATTTTTTTTTTTATAAACCGCTGATTTGTTGTAACGTTTCAATAATTTGTGTTGTAAAATCTATAATATTCTTTTCATGCAGCCTCTAGAGGAGAAAAATAAAAGTAAAAAGGTATCAGCTCCTTTTTTTTGTTTGCCGTTTTACATTCGCCCAGTTGAAGCTCGAGTATCAAGTCATTGATACATAATTTAGATCCCAAATTGTTTCACATCCGGTCATATCTGTTATTCTCAAGATTTTTGTTTTCTTTTAGAGTAAAGCCGTTGCAAAAGCTAGTTGTGCTAAATACCAGTGGCAGATAATGCAGTCTTTAGGTTTAGTCGACGAAGAAATACGAAAATTTGCCAATGCGGAATATTGGCTAGATTATTTCCCACCTCTTGCCATGCAAGATTTACTCAAAATTGGAATGCATGTAAGTTATTACACGCTTTATATTAACTTCACTTTAAGTTTGTATGTATGTTTGTTTGTAACCTTCGTTTGGACTACAGCAAGTGGTTTATTACTGTAGTATAATATGCCAGCACTGTAACTACAGTGGTAAGCCGTGCGGTCTAAGGCACGGGTCTTCGCTGACGTCAACTCTCGGAATCATGGGTCGTGGGTTCTAATCCCGTCCACGCCGAAAAAAAAATTGTTTTTTTTTTTCGGCAAAGTTTTGACAATAAATCGAACTAAAAAGTGGAAAATAAATATAGTTTAAAAAAAACTAAAAAACACGCTTTATATCGAATTAAAAAGTAAAAAATATTTTTTTTAAAATGAGGTTAAAACAAAAAGCGTGGGGCGCTCGATGTACGGAAATGTGGAACAAAGCGCCCCACGCTTTTTGTTTTAAGCTTATTTTAAAAAAAATATTTTATACTTTTTAGTTCGATATAAAACGTGTTTTTTAGTTTTTTTTAAACTATATTTATTTTAAGATTATATCTTTTGAAATGATTAGCTTTGGACTTTTTCGGATAAGCTCACGTAATCGTCTCGTAATGTAATTTAAACTATTTGTGCTAAGTATTGAGACAATTAAATAAATAAATTTTAATAAAATTAATAAACAATTTAAAATATTTATTTTGAATGTTTTATTATAAAATTGTTGTGAACAAGATATCTTAGAATGTACACACAGAAAATTTCTGATATCTTAGTGTGATTGGGATTGACAAAGTGAAAAATAATCAATTAAACGACACATGCAAAAAGAAATTTGGATCGGTAGATCACCAAGTACTCCAGATTCTCCCTGATGTGGTTTAAAGGAAATATTTCAACACTTTTTCACAGCTTATTTTAATACATTCTATTTCAACCTTTTAAAACCTATTGCCTTTTTTCAGACAAAAAACATTATTTTCTTTATTTCACTGCGTCGTTCAACACGCCAAAACCAAAATTGACACGCGCCTGTGACAAAACAAATAGACCAGTATAGTAAATACCCAATTCTAATTATTACCTCTAAACTACGTACAATGTAATATAAAAGTTTTGAATCGTTACACTTTTATGCTCAATTTTACGTAATGGTGACTATAATTTTGTCCGTATTCAGGTTGACTGGCGTAGGACTTTCATTACGACAGATGCAAATCCATTTTTTGATAGTTTTGTACGCTGGCAGTTTTTGAAATTGCGATCGCATGGCAAAGTGCAATATGGAAAAAGGTATACCGTATATTCTCCACGAGATGGTCAGCCATGCATGGATCATGATCGTAGTTCAGGAGAAGGTGTTGCGCCTCAAGAGTACACTCTAATCAAAATGAGAGTGCTTGAGCCAATTCCTGAAAAGCTCAAGTAAGAATAACACTATTGATTACCATTTGTCCTATTTTTAACCGACGAAAAACAAAAACGGAGGAGGTTCTCAAGTCGACGCGTATATTTTTTTTTTGTTTTTTTTTTTTTTTTTATTTATGTATGACCACGCATAACTTTTTACAGAGTAGTCCGATTTTGATAATTATTTTTTTGTTTTATCTGTTGTAAAAGCTAAATAATATATTCAAATCTTTGATTAACGTCTGATTAGAACTCTTCAATAAATAAAATTATCGACCAATTTTTCAGACAAAAAATAAGAATTAATACATTAGCGTTTCGGTCCGGATTTGGATCTTCTTCAGAACTGATCTGAAAAATATAAAAATTGATTAATAATTAGTTTTTAATTGGTATTTGAAAAAAATTCGCTTTAAGTTTTGAATTATCAAAATTGAAAAAATAATAACGTTAATGTATTAATTATTGTTTTTTGTTAATATATTTGTCTGAAAAATTGGTCGATAATTTTATTTATTAAATAATATATTGTTAAACCAGAGTAAGTTCCACAAAAGACGCCACTTTTGAGTGGTTTGATGTTAAAGCATATAGTTATAATGACCTTGAACTTTATGATTATGTACCTATCTCAATGTGATTTGATAATAAATTAATGTTTATCCCTTTTTAAAATCATCTTAGTTATAATGACCTTGAACTTTATGATTATGAACCTATCTCAATGTGATTTGATAAATGTTTATCCCTTTTTAAAATCATCTTCTTTGAGCGTGTGTCGCATCTTATAGAAATAATTAATTTATGATTAAACATGAAAGATCCGATTGTGATTGATAAAGGCAAATATCAAATATTTTATTTGAATGAGCGTTATATAACAAAATTAATTTGATGATGAGTATTTGGAAAGAATTCCATGGCATAAGGATCGAAAATGAAGCAATACTGAGATTTTTTTTAAACTTGCATTTCATACTAACGTTTCGATACGTTTTGTATCATCTTCAGAGTGTTCAAATGCTGTATCGAAACGTTAGTATTAAATGCAAGTTTAAAAAAATCTCAGTATTGCTTTATTTTCGATCCTTATGCCACGGAATTCTTTCCAAATACTCATCATTAACTTCAATTGATCATAGCTGTTACTCTATTTATTGAATAGAGTCAATCTTCTATTAATTTGATGCATCGAATCCCTTTAACTGGAAATTTAATTGGAAAAAATGGCATATTTTTCGATTTCTTTCATTTAAAATGAAAATCACATCGCAATCAAATTTTTAGGTCTGTATCTGATAAGCCAATTTTTCTTGTGGCGGCAACATTACGTCCAGAGACCATGTATGGTCAAACAAACTGTTGGGTAAGGCCTGACATGCGTTATGTAGCCGTTGCCACATCTTCGAATGAAGTGTACGTCTGTACCGCTCGCGCTGCTCGTAATATGGCCTATCAGGGCTTCTTTAAACAAGAAGGTCAAGTGGATGTCATTATAGAACTAACTGGCATGGTAAGTGTTCCTCAGATAAATTTCATGAGCGTTGTCATATATATTAATACGCTAAGGTTTAAGATGTTTGCCTCCCTTTTTAGAAAAAACCTCACAATTTCTCCACATCATATCATATTATATTATTAATATTATAAATGCGAATGTAAGTTTGTTTGTTACGCTTTCACGCAAAAACTACTTAACCGATCATCATGAAACTTTGCACATACACTCTTGAAGGTATTAGAAGTAACATAGGATAATTTTTATTAAAAAAAAATAAAAATTTTTTACGAAAAATAAGAAAGGGTTGAAAACATTTTTTGGGCCCAAAAATACCGAAAAATTTCTCCGAATCGTTTCAAAATTGAAATTTAACCCTTTAGTAATGATTAAAATGTGCTATTAAAATTTCATTAAAATCGGCCCGACAGGACCGGACTTACAAATTTTATGAAAACGTTAAATATTATAAATGCGAATGTAAGTTTGTTTGTTACGCTTTCACGCAAAAACTACTTAACCGATCATCATGAAACTTTGCACATACACTCTTGAAGGTATTAGAAGTAACATAGGATACTTTTTATTAAAAAAAAAATAAAAATTTTTTACGAAAAATAAGAAAGGGTTGAAAACATTTTTTGGGCCCAAAAATACCGAAAAATTTCTCCGAATCGTTTCAAAATTGAAATTTAACCCTTTAGTAATGATTAAAATGTGCTATTAAAATTTCATTAAAATCGGCCCGACAGGACCGGACTTACAAATTTTATGAAAACGAAATATTATAAATGCGAATGTAAGTTTGTTTGTTACGCTTTCACGCAAAAACTACTTAACCGATCATCATGAAACTTTGCACATACACTCTTGAAGGTATTAGAAGTAACATAGGATACTTTTTATTAAAAAAAAATAAAAATTTTTTACGAAAAATAAGAAAATTGTTTGTCAAAATATGTGCAATACCTCAACCCCTGATATGCATGTCAAAAGTCGATTTCCATTTCAATCGCGGGCGTAGCCGCGGGTAGCGGCTAGTAAATTATATATCATTTTACAGATAATTGCTTGCTCTACTGACATCGACAACTAAAAAATTTATTATTGCTTTTGTTTTTGTAAATTAATTAAAATACAGCAACGCTGAACAACGTCTGCCATCTGACGGCTTTAATTTTGAAACAACGCCAACACTTCGATCTGTCATCTGACCTTCATATTGTAAATACTGCATACTGCCATCTGACGGCTTTAATTTTGAAACAGCGAGCAACGCTGAACGTCACAGCAATGCTGCATGATGCCATCTGACGGCTTAGCTTAACGCTTTTGCTACTTGCGCCTCTATATGACAATTTTAGTAAAATATTTCTTTGATCTCTCATCTGAGCTTCATATTGTAATACAACAAAAAGAAGAACGTTATAAGCAGTGTGCAAAATTAGAAACGAATTGAATACCTGCAAACATATTTAAAAAATAATTTTGTAAAGTGATAATTATTATACTTATTTAGTGCGAATAATTCGCACAGGTCACTCTAGTATTGGTATATTTCAATAACATCTATTTGTCTGGAAATAGCTAATGGGATAACAAATCTCTATTTTTCTTAAAGGATATGCTTGGCGCAAGTCTAAAAGCTCCAGTTACTAAACATTCAGTTATTTATGCTCTACCGATGCTCACGATTCGCGAGGATAAAGGTACCGGTATAGTAACAAGTGTGCCGTCAGATTCTCCGGACGACTATGCGGCATTGCTCGATTTGCAGAAAAAGCAGCCGCTCCGTGAAAAATACGGAATAGCAGATCATATGGTAAATAACATGGACGAGTGATGTTTTGAGATTAAAAGTCAATTAATGGTATATTTTTTGTGCAGGTTTTACCGTATGAACCAATACCAATTATCGAAGTTCCTGGTTTTGGTAATTTGTGTGCGGTGACAGCCTACGAACGGTTAAAAATACAAAGTCAGAACGATAAAGATAAGTTACTAGAGGCAAAGGAAATGGTGTATCTTAAAGGATTTTATGATGGTGTGAGTTGCCTTCTTTTAATTTAGTATTTTAAGATACAACTAAATTAGTGATGTGCCGGATATCCGTATCCGTATTCGCGGATATCCGAGGGAGAAGAAATATCCGTATCCGTTAGTTTTTGGCGGATCTTTTACCTTATTAATTTTCAATTCATAGATGAAATTGCATATAATATATAGGTGATTAGGTAATAATGAAAACCTGTTAAATTCCATTCAAATTATTTTTTATTTTTTTTAAATCGTATTTGGCACCTTTATATTGCAAACATTTATCGTAGTGAGTACCATACTAATAGTACATAACTCAAAGGTACTAAATCAACTATCTTTATAATGAGATATTGCACATCGATCTTTGGAAAGAGACAATCTGTTATGAGAGTTAACTCTTAAAGAGTTCAATAACTTTTTCCCATAACAGATAGTCTCTTTCCAAAGGTCGATGTGCAATATTTACCGCCGCGTACTCTAAAAAAGTTAAGATCCGTATCCGCGGATCTTGAAACCAAATATCCGTATTCAGATCCGTATCCACAGATATACATTTTTAACGATCCGGCATGTGGCATTGGCTCAACTTGCACGGAGTTTGTTATTTATTACCGTGTAAACATCTTTATTGGTACCCTCCCCGAAATAATTCACTAAAATGTCACGGAACTGTATTTTCCAAATTCAGCGAGTCGTGGAACTAAAGCAAAGCTCTTCACAAGCGCACATGTTTTTAAAATAACGGGAAATTTTTGGATTACAGGTAATGCTTGTAGGCAAACACAAAGGAAAGAAAATTCAGGATATCAAGAAAGCTCTGCAGAAAGAATTGATCGATAATAACGAAGCTGTTATTTATTATGAACCGGAGAAAACAATCGTATCTCGATCCGGAGACGATTGTGTGGTGGCCCTTTGCAACCAGTGGTATTTGGACTACGGAGAGGCGAGTTGGAAATCGAAAGCTGAAAAGGCTTTGGATAACATGAATACTTACCACGATGAGGTCAAACGTAACTTTGTAGCCTCCTTGAACTGGCTACATGAATACGCTTGTTCTCGTACATATGGTTTAGGTTAGATATTTTTATTATTAGTTTCTAAGAATGGAGCGTTAAAGCAGAACGGCCATGCATTAGTAAATACACAAATGTCGATTATTTCTAATTTAATAAATTTTTATTTTCAGGCACTAAATTGCCATGGGACGAACAGTGGCTGATAGAATCTCTCTCCGACTCCACTATTTATATGGCTTATTATACAGTGGCACATCTTTTACAGGGAGGTACTTTTAAAGCGAATGCTCCGAACAAACTTAATATAAAACCGGAACAGATGATTCCTGAAGTTTGGGATTACGTTTTCTTTAAGGATACTCCTTTCCCAAAAAATTGTACGATTAAAAAAGAGGCTTTGGATTTAATGCGACGCGAATTCGAATATTGGTATCCTGTCGATTTACGGGCATCCGGAAAAGATTTAATTCAAAATCATTTGACATTCTTTATTTATAATCATTGTGCTATATGGCCAAACGACGAAACGAAGTGGCCGAGAGGAATTCGAGCAAACGGGCATCTGTTGTTGAATTCTGCGAAAATGTCCAAATCGGAAGGAAATTTCTTAACACTGTCGGAGGCGATTCGGAAATTCAGTGCGGACGGGATGAGGTTATGTTTAGCCGATTCCGGAGATTCCATTGAAGATGCTAACTTTGTTGAGTCCATGGCCGATGCAGGCATTTTACGACTATATACTTTTATAGAATGGGTGAAAGAAATCGTTCAGACTAAAGCTAATTTAAGAACCGGACCGGCAGATTCCTTCAACGATCGTGTATTTTTAAGCGAAATGAATTTAAAAATAAAAGAAACCGACATTAATTTTGAACGTATGCTTTTTAAGGAAGCTTTAAGGACCGGCTTTTTTGAACTACAAGCAGTCCGCGATAAATATCGGGAACTTTGTGGCTCAGACGGTATGCATAGAGATCTTGTATTACAGTTTATCGAAGTACAAGCGCTGCTGATGTCGCCCATTTGTCCGCACGTGGCGGATCATGTTTGGAAACTGTTTGGTAAAAAAGACACGATTGTTCGAGCCAAGTGGCCGATTGCAGGACCCGTCGACGAAGTTTTAATCAAAGCCTCGTGTTATTTAACAGAGGCTGCCCATTCATTCAGAATTTTATTAAAGAACTATCTGCAGAGTAAAAATAAAGTTAAAAAAAATCAAAAACCCGCGACATCCACGGAAAAACCGACTCTCGGACGTATTTGGATTGCAAAAACTTTTCCTCCGTGGCAAAGCTGTGTTCTTACGACTATGAAACAGCTGTTTGATTTGAATTCAGAGCTGCCCGACAATAAAACGCTTTCGACAGAATTGACGAGCAAAGCTGAATTAAAAAAGTATATGAAACGGGTAATGCCTTTTGTGCAAGCCACACGTGAAAAATTAGAGAAAAACGGAGCTCAAGCACTGAGCCTTACGCTCGAATTTAGTGAAGTGGAAGTTTTACAGAACAATATCGAGTATTTGAGAAATACGCTGGATCTTGAAGACCTTGAAATTCATTTCTCAGATGAACCGGAAGCACCCGAAAAGACTCGGGAAGAATGCTGTCCAGGTCAGCCGTATATATCTTTTGGTGATCGACCGGGAGCATTCGTGCTGTTGACGAATCCTACACCGTGCAGCGGTCTATTTTCTAAATCGTATCGTATTTCGCCAGGGGATTCCGTTTTAAATTTGTGTGAAAAGCTTGCTAAAGATGTAAAATCTATCAAAGACTCAAAGCAAGTACAGTTGTGGCGGTACGACGATCCAATACTTGGGGAAAGAAGATTTCCTACATTTAATTCACCAACCAAAGACAAACAGTTGATTCCTCGGGATGCTACGTTTGACGTGAACATTGATAGCCAAGAAATTTCTGTCGTGCTTAAGGATGGATTGAAATATCCCGTAGGAACAAGTATCTCGTATATTGTTTCGGAGGATTCCTCAGAAAAAAATAACTTGTAGTTATGGTTCGTGTACGGTGAAGGCAAAATTTTTTAAGGCTTAAGTTTTTTTACATTCATTAACGTTTTTTTTAGAATCGGTTATTTATTTGTCGCCATATTTATTATTATTACTTTGTCATCAAAAGTATTAAAGTATTTACCTGACGATTTTAATTATAATTGCATTTTCTTTGAGATAGGTACTACTAAATGGATTATATCTTTTAAATGCAAAATAAAACACGATAATGTTTTTGTAAATAATTATTTATTTTGACGTGATAACGTCTTATAAATTGATGAAACACCAGCTGCACGCACGAAAAAGTGTAACGTTCCGCCTGACCCTGTGCGTGCAAGCGAGAGCGCAGTATAAGCGATAGAGAGTCGGGTAAAAATATAGTTTGACAGCTACTAAAATTTAGGTTATGTATTATTAAATATGATATTCGAGCGGAATACGTTATCACGTAAAACTATCGTCCGTAAACCGACTTTACAGACAACCAATTTTTTTTAAAACAATCTTATTCACCATGAATGATTGTTCATTTCTTAGCTGTTTGGTCTGATATTACGGGCTCCTAAGCCCTGTCAATTTTTTCTTGAAGGGGGTGGGGAGGCATGCATTAGGTAACCCGGCTTTGAGAATAGGTAAGTTTGGTCGGCAGGGTTGTAAATGTATCTTGCAGCGAACGCAAGTTTTGCGTCTCGCTTAAAGTGCATAAACCTTGCGCTGACCCTGTGAAGAATTCATATACTTTTATTCTATACCGATCATAGGAATAAAATCGCAACCGAACCATTAGGATGCAAACATATACTTCTGTCTTTTTTTACGCCGTAAGCACTGGCGTATCCAGAACGACAAAACAAGCACCGAGAACCCAGCTTAGAAATTTCTAATTTGTCCCCTTTTGTGTCAAAAGCTGGGTACGCCCATGTTAACGTCATAGAAAAAGATAAAGTTTTTGAAACAGAGATACTTTATTCAGATTGAATGCAAGTACACCAACCAATCCTATCATGAAAAATCAGGGAATTATATTGAAGAAAGAGACGCAGATATATTCTCGATACGCTTTGTTGCGTACACTCACCGCACATTGAGTAGATAGGCAATGATTCATATAGGTTATTATTAAATATATGGTAGAATTAAAATCTCGACACTATCAATATTTTCCATATTTACTCATGTATTAATGATAATTTAACTCAATTTAGAAAAAACTCGATAGCAATTTTCGGCCTATTCTTTATGTCATATCCATATACATTGCAATTTGCAGATATCAATGGTGTAAGCACAAATAAAATGTCCCTAAACTTATCAATCATGTGATTTATGTGTGTAACACTGTAAACCAAACGTTTTATAACCATTGCGCGACAATTTTATGTTTCAATGCAAAAAATCTCAGTGGAGTAATTTTGTTAAACAGTTCGCAGTTGAGAAATATAATTATAAATTTGAGATAATATGTCGGAAAAAAGCGACAAACATTTTAATGAATTATCGGAACACACTCTTGGTAGCAAATTACTTGTACCAAGTCCAATAATAACCAGAAGGACAAGAACAAATTCAACGTAGGTTAAAGACGCATATTATATTTTTTTGGAAAAATATAAGGGATGTAAATCAGATTCAATACTCACCAAAAGGAAATTATATATTAATGTTTCAGGTCAGCACGGGCAGCAGAAAGACCTGAAGTAAAGGGAAAGATTAGGGTGTTTTGCAGATCTAAAGGACATGGCTTTATTCAGCCATTAGACGGGGGAGACGAAATATTTGTCCATATATCTGAGTAAGCCGCATTTTGAAAAAAATATCAATACCGTGTTTGGGCTTTAACTCAATACTTTAAAGAATAGAGCGATTTTATAATTCATCTTGCCTAAATTTTATTTGTTAATAATTTATGATTTTTAATATTCTAGCATCGAAGGAGAATACGTTCCACTGCCTGGTGATGAAGTTAAATACAGACTGTGCCCCATACCGCCAAAATTTGAAAAATTTCAAGCTGTGCAAGTACACATTATCAATTTGACCCCCGAAGTGCATCTGAAATGGGATTGCTTACCGTCTGAAAATTGACCAATTTACGATCAAGTCCATTTATTTTATATATGTCCGCTCTTTATAACTATCAGGTTTGTAATGTTATCCGGTCAGTTATGCACAGTAAAGAGCTCATCTCGAACAATATGGCCTAAAATATAATATAATGCGAATAGTTTTATGGTTCTGGAATAGTAAGTGGGAACACATTTTTTCAGGAATAGGAAACACCAAAATTAGGGACACATTTTTTTCTCTTATGCGTTTTTTTTTTTGTTTTCTTTTAATGCCTATGTATTAGTTTTTTTTAGTTTATAAAGCATAATAATATTGATATTATGAATGTATTAAAAAAACAGTTGTGTGGTTTTAAGAAACCAAGACGCAAGTGAAACTTTTATTGGATTGTAGACACTTATCCATCACGATTAATTATAAACAACAATATTCACATGAATACACGAATAAAAACATGTAAACACTGTACAGCACTTGCCCGCATGACAGACTGACTATGTGTTATACATACTACACGGTCAGCTGATGCTAACCATGGGCGCCGCCATATTGGCCTTGGCTGCTCTACCGAGCGCCTACTCCGAACGCCTTTCACTTTACCCCTACTCCGCGGCCGCCTGTAATGCGACATGCAACAGACGGCCAGAAAAATTCGGGGTGATAGAATAAAAGTTTCACTTTAAAAAATGTCTTTAAAGACATTTGATTCTGTTGATAGATATTATACTATTTAAATTCAGCACAAGATTTCTGGAGGAATAAACAGGGACCAATTGTTTGATGTTTAGACCATAGAGATTTAAACTAGTGTATCCGATAAGCATAAAATATTTTAATTAATTGAAAAAAAATTTTCAAAACATTCAATAAAACCTAGCGATAATTTATTACAAAATTTTGGAATGTTTTGAGCGTCAATAATTTACAATATTCTCTTCGTATGAAAAATCGACACCATATTGTGCGTATGAAACATTTCTACGTTCATATCCATCGCACATGTACGCGAGAATATCGCATATGATTCACATTTCTACGGAAATACTCATTGACTAAATTCCTAGGGCTATGTGCACGGAGGCGTAGTTACAAATTTTTCGATGCGAGCGTTTGTGGTGAGCACTAGGGGAAACTTTGATCTCCAATTATTCGTATGTCAGTGAGCAATGTTTATTAAAAATGAAAGTAATTATAATTTTATGAAGTTTTTTGATTACAAAGAAAACATGGGAAAACTAAGCGATCTAGAAATGCTTGTTGTGTTCCGGGCTGTTGCGCTGATGGCGATTTAAGTAAAATAAAGACCATTGGCGCCCTAATTTGACGTTCCGCTGTCTGTGTAAACAAATTAACAACAGTTTTCCTTATTACATTTTTTTTGACACATCATGGTCAACTAAAGTTTTTTACTTATCACCTTAGAAACATGTCGCGATTTCCATAAAAAGTTAGTTCAATAATTCTCTATTACCCACTAGCGGCGCTAATAGGCTTCGTGCACGCGTCCTATAATCATGTTTTTTGTGTATGTGGCAAGCGAGGCTCACTATAAATAATAATAAAAAACAACTATATTCGGGTTAAGGAAGTATCCTCGGTACGCAGTAAATCAAAGAATTTCAGTCTTCTACTTGAGTAACGTAGTATATAATTTGGCAACACCGCATGCTTTGCCATAGTTACAAGTGCTTATGTACGCAGCATAAGTCAGCACGCGGTGTCAAATTCGCTTTATGGAAATGCTTTTCTTTATTCCTGTCATTTCGAAAATAATAATATACTATCATTTTTTTGGAATACTATGCTTTTAGCATTTATTCAATTTACGTATGTTTTTACGATATCAAAACTGCTGCAGTTTCGTAACTTACCTTTGAATGACGCGCCACAAACTATAATCTTGCGGTGTTGCCATGTTTATGAATTGCTAAAAAGCTCGGCTTTGTTTTAGTTATTTCTATTAACATAAGCAAGCTTTATACGTTTTGGAAAAAGAAAAATGTTCATAGAATATTCGTTTATATTTCCTGAAAATTTTATCAAAATCTGTTTGTCAATTCCAACGTAATAAATGATGGAGTGCGTCAAAATCACAGATTTCCATGACTCCATGTTAAGTGCAGCGAAATAAAATTATCAATATCTTTTTTCAAAGTCAACCAATAAATCACAAAAATTTAACTGAGTCATTTTTGAAAAGTTTTTGACATAATTTTCGTAATTTTCTGTTTGTTAATTCATTTATCGAGGGTACTTCCTTAATAATGACCAACTCCGTTGACAGGACTTGTTCGACAGAGCGTCTTGAATTGCGTTCGCTCGACATAATAGTGAAAAGTATAAAAGGTTACTTTCAATCTCTCTGGTCAGACCATTAAAATCTGGCGATGAATAATTGTTTTTTAATCAAATTCTATGTTTAATTATTAGTGGTGCTTATTATGATAGTTCTGTATTTCAATAAGTTATTGGTTTAGATTTATTTTTTAGCGACTGAATGTTGAGTAAGCGATTTTTTTTAGATCGGTCCGATAGATTTATTTTTATTTTCAATATTTCATTGGCATACCGATAATAGTCTGCCTCAAAAGCAACGCTGGCGGTTTTGAGAGCATATTTCGGATCGAAAAGTAGTTTTCGAAATGTAATAAATTAATTTATAAATTATTGAAAGATCTGTCGTAAAATGTCCTGATCTATCAAAATAACTTCAATATGGATGGGGTCTGGTTGAGTCAGTAATATCGTAAACCTTGTGTATTATGTAATCCCAAATAAAATAATAATCCAGTGGTGTGTCAGACTATTTAAAATTCATAATTTTGTACGGACGTTTCATAGACAAAATTATAAAGAACTTTCAACTCGAAATTTTACAAAGAATATGCACTCTAAACCGCTGTATTACTTTTAGAACATTCTGTACATCATGTTATAGTATTCTACGGTTCGTGATAGATGCACATTTTCGTTGGTTTAGGTTGCTGAACCCTGGATGAGGTTGTTCGAATGTTCAAGAGTTAATTTAACAATTATTATTGATAAAATGTTATGCTTGGTGTAGGGTAAATGTAAATAAATAACTATTTTTTGAAAACGCTTACATTTCATAAGTAACGAGTTGTGTTCCATTTGGAAATATAATACATGTACATGTAAGAAGAAAATTTGGTCCCGAGGAGACCTTAGCAATAGGTAGTAAATAGCTTCGTTCGCGCGATTTCAAACCGTCAGCAAACTGACGACGCACGCGCATTTGATTAAGTAGAACACTTTTTAGTAACTGCGCATGCGCCGTCAGTTTGCGAACAAAGCTATTAAATAGTTTTGAATCTAAATGGAACATTCTGTACAATAACATATGCCATATAAAACTGTGTATACACATTTCAGACATAAAAACGCAGAAATTTTTTGTAATTATAAAAATAGTTGAGCTAAGGAACAAGGTCCGATCTGCGACATTTGTTGCTATATAACCTCCAAATTTTGCAGATCGAATATCCTTCCTTCGCACGGCAGTACTGTTGTGTACAGATTGCATGCTTGCTCACATATTGAGACTTTAGTTTAGAGAAGTCCAAAATTTCGCTTACATTTTGTCACATTTAACTCCGACTGTATAAATAAACGATAATTCTAACATTTTATATTTTTATTCGAACTTTCGTAAAGAGGACGACCAGTCGTTTTTTTTTTATTGTTTTCTTTTGACTCGTCTCATATTTGCTTACGTGTAATGATAGGGAGAGAGGTCGCGCTTAGCCGAACTGTCTTATGCCTCGGCAAGTGTAGCTTCTAGGGTTGTTTTTGTGTCCCACAATAGGGCATAATAAAAAAGTTCTAACAGCGACCAATGATAATTTATAACAAAAATATGTGGCTTACAGGTATACAATACACTGCTGTATGGTAGCTTGTTTAAATAAATAATAATAATAAAAAGACTGATATATTTATTTTAAACTTTGGTTAATGTGTTGACAATAAATTGCATTTTTTTGTTAACTCGTCCCTAAGTAGTCGAATTTTTTTACTGGTCTCAATATGTGAGTTTCTTGTTTCTAATGACTAATTATTTAGGCTTTCATGTATCAGTCATTTGTAAGTTTATAATTTTATGTTACAAAAAATATTTTACAATATGCTTTTAAAATAAAAAAAATATATAAATAATCAATTTGAATTGTATTCTATTGATTTTTAGTATAAAAAAATCGTTTTTCTTCTGAATTAAAGCATCCGATCCATTATCGAGTTTAGAGTGCATTTTGGAAAGAATAATTCATATTATTTTTGTAATAAAATTTGAAGATAAATAGATTTTTAAAGAAATATATTAAAGTTATTGAGTAAATAATTATTATTTTTGCAAATAATTTGTAATTATGTCAAGATTTGACGTTTGAAGTTTAAATTTTATGCATCTATGAATGTTTATCAACTATGGAGGGTTGAAAAATTTTGCTTGCCACTGCTTTACTAAACAAAACAGTTGAGAAAAGCTTTAAAATTTGAATTTAAAACTTGACAAACAGTAGTCTACCTATTATAATTTTTTGTTTTATGCATATTAATTGTAATTTTTTAGTAATAGACTTTAATAGATTACTAATTATTATAGCTAAGCAGGTAGTTTGAGTCTTTTTTGCAATACTTTATCACATTTTATCGTTTTTTAAACTTCATACAAGTGATATAACCTAAACGTCAAAATTAAAACCGAAGCATCTTCTATTATAAACAAATTAAATTGAAGGATTCCATTAATGACTGTTCACGCAGATTGAAAAAAAAAAATATTTAATTTACAGAAATGGAGTATCATCAAGAAACTTGTCCTGTTCGAGTGAGTGTTCGTATAAGACCTTTGGAATTTTCAGAGACCGCAATTTTAACAACAGACGTAGATGATCACAATAACCAGGTACGTAATATTACAAAACGGTGGTTCAATAGTTTCAAGCATTTCTGAATGATTTAATCGTTTTTAGTTACTTACCGTGGCGAATAAAGCTTTTATATTCGATAATATTTTTAATGGCGATGAACAACAAGACACGATTTATGATAAAGTCGCCAAACAACTCGTTAACCATGTTTTACGCGGCTTTAGTTGTACTGTTCTGGCATATGGGCAAACAGGGACTGGAAAGACCTATACTATGATCGGCAGTCCTAACGTGAGTAATATTAGTTGTTGATTAGAAATTTAAATAGTCGACCGGAACAAAATGTTATTGATGATTTCGTTTTTGTTTATTTAGTGCGTTCCGGAGGACATGGGTATAATTTCTAGAGCTTTAGATGACATTTTTACATTGGCACCTTGGAACGATGAAAACAGCGCTATAAAAATTGAAATATCTTTTGTCGAGGTGTACAATCAGAAAGTGTATGATTTGCTGGGAAGTAACAGAGAACCTCTTTGTATTAAAAGTAAGCTACTAGTGCTCGATTGGTCAGAAAATCTGAGCTGACGAGAATTAAATTATTACTTTTATGTGTATAAAAACTAGTGATGTGCCGGATATCCGTATCCGCGGTTATCCGAGGGAGAAGAAAGATCCGTATCCGTTAGTTTTCGAGCGGATCTTTTACCTTATTAATTTTCAATTCATAGATGAAATTTTATATATATATGTGATTAGGTAATAATGAAAACTTATTAAATTCCATTCAGATTATTTTTCATTTTTTTAAATCGTATTTGGCACCTTTATATTGCAAAAATTTGGTAGTGAGTACCATACCAATAGTACATAACTCAAAGGTACTAAAAAACTATCTTTATAATGAGATATTGCACATCGATCTTTGGAAAGAGACAATCTGTTATGAGAGTTAACTCTTAAAGAAGTCAATAACTTTTTCCTATAACAGATAGTCTCTTTTCAAAGGTCGATGTGCAATATTTACCGCCGCGTACTCTAAGAAAGTTAAGATCCGCATCCGTATCCGCGGATCTTGAAACCAAATATCCGTATTCAGATCCGTATCCGCGGATATGCATTTTTAACGATCCGGCACATCACTAATAAAAACAATCTAAATTCTTCAACTTTTTTACTATGTAAGGCATTAGGTTCTCTTCATTGACAAAATATACTTTACACAAAAAAGATCGTTTCTCAAGTTATAAATTTTATCAAAAATGTCCAAAAACAAGCTTTGAAGAGAAATTGGTTTCTCTTGTGATAAAATGCACAATAAATTCTAAGAGAATTATTGTCAACTTAGATTTTCTGATTGTCTAGCGTCTATAATCTACAATACGTATCTAACTAGACTTTCGAACCATGCGTTGAACTGATTGTATTTTGTTTTTGGATCACAACGACTGATAGTTATTTGTTTTTTCACTTATCTTTTTATGCAGATAAGAAAATTGAACCATCAGTATACAAAGAAGTAAGGACTCCCGATGAAGCTCAGACGCTATTGACATTTGGAAGCAAGCATCGTCACATCGGAGAGACTAAAATGAACACAAGAAGTTCACGATCTCATGCTATTTTCACAGTACAATACACCGTAAAAACTGAGTAAGTTAACTTATCAATTTATTATCTCGTCCATATTTTAATATTTTATATTTTATAAAAAATATATCTATATTTATGTAAACAAAATTATTTAATATATAAAATATAAAACTTTATTTTGTTCTAGACCGTATTGTACATTTATTTGTATAAATATCTCCTTTAAAATATTATGCGCAATAATCCGGATCACCTGTGTTTTAATTAGTCCGGATTATCGAGTCTGTACTGTAATATGATTTTGTTTTCAAGTGAAATTAAACCTTTTTTTTTACATTTAGTTATCGGTGTAGTTCGTATTGTAAATGATTTTAATAATTGATACCGAATATTATTTTCAGCTCATCGGTGACTGTATCTAAACTGAATTTGGTCGACCTTGGAGGATCGGAAAGCGTAAAGAGAACCGGGAACGTGGGAATAGCGCGCAAGGAGGGTATTAATATCAATCAAAGTCTTTTATCGTTGCGTCAAGTACTCACTGCTCTTTCTAACAACGAAAAGGTTATCCCATTTCGCGACTCGCTGCTGACGATACTGCTATACGGTACGCAACACCGAGATTTTCAGTTGTTTTAAGAATGTATGAGTCGCATAAAAAAGTATGTCCATAACCGCAATCGAACTCTTGATCAGAGACAATGAGTAACAACTTTGTTACACGCTTTATATTAGTTTCACTTGTAAGTTTGTATGTATGTTTGTTTGTAACCTCGTTTGGACTACAGCAAGTGGTTTATTACTGTTAGTATGTTATGCCACTACTGTAAGAGCAATCGTTGACCGAGCGGGCTAAGGCGCTAGTCTTCGCTGACGTCAATTCTCGGATTGTCGTGGGTTCTAATCCCGTCCACGTCGAAATAAAAAATTTTTTTCGGCAAATTTTTGACAATAAATCGAACTAAAAAGTGGACAATAAATATAGTTTAAAAAAAACTAAAAAACACGCTTTATATCGAACTAAAAAGTAAAAAATATTTTTTTTAAAATAAGCTTAAAACAATAATGAATTAAAAATACTAGTATTATTGTGAAAAAAGCGTGGGGCGCTCGATGTACGAAAATGTGGAACAAAGCGCCCCACGCTTTTTTCACAATAATACTAGTATTTTTTATTCATTATTGTTTTAAGCTTATTTTAAAAAAAATATTTTTTACTTTTTAGTTCGATATAAAGCGTGTTTTTTAGTTTTTTTTAAACAATATTTTTTTAAAATAAGCATATATTGTAATTTTACATAAATACGAATTTAATTAAGAAGCAAACGGCATTTATGATCATCAGAAGTAAAGCGCGTAGCAACGATCTCTGGATTGATCTTCAAAACTCGAACGCTGTTTCTCGATAGTTTTTGGGGGATGTTTGAACCCCCAAAACCCTCTCCCTGCCTGCGGCCTTGCTTCTTATGTCTGCGATGATATGCATTTAAACATGTCTGTCTAAACGTACAATTTTCAGATTCTCTAACGGCGAAAAATTACATTGCATTGATTGCATGCATAAGTCCCAACAGCGAAGACTATAACGAGACAATAAGCACATTGCGCTTTGCCGAAAGCACTAAACATATAAAAAGCCGACCTGAAATCGATATGATTTTCAGAAATCGTCAGGTAATTAAACTTAACCTAGTTTTTCTCTCTCAAGCTGACCGTCGGCGTCGATCGGCGAATATGTATTATCACGATGTAGCGTTTTCTAATAACACCGATTGCTCAGCGCTGAGCAGAGTTGGCTGTGACTGTAGTTCCATTCAGTGTATCTCCGTCGATGAGTGTAGTTGAGTGTAAGCTGCATTGGGTCAATTTTTTCCGTAACTTTGTCAGTAACTTGTCAAAATGAGTCGTGACAAATGTTTCCATGAGTAATCACCGACCAAGGATTGCAAAAACTCGCAGTCTTTTCTTTTGTTATCGTTTTGTTCTTTTCAAGTAATATTCGACAGCAATTTGGATCAGTATTTCGCAATCATATATATTAATACGCTAAGGTTAAAGATGTTTGCCTCCCTTTTTAGAAAAAACCTCACAATTTCTCCACATAAATTATATACCATTTTACAGATAATTGCTTGCTCTACTGACATCGACAACTAAAAAATTTATTATTGCTTTTGTTTTTGTAAATTAATTAAAATACAGCAACGCTGAACAACGTCTGCCATCTGACGGCTTTAATTTTGAAACAACGTCAACACTTCGATCTGTCATCTGACCTTCATATTGTAAATACTGCATACTGCCATCTGACGGCTTTAATTTTGAAACAGCGAGCAACGCTGAACAACGTCACAGCAATGCTGCATAACGCCGTCTGACGGCTTAGCTCAACGCTTTTGCTACTTGCGCCTCTATATGACAATTTTAGTAAAATATTTCTTCGATCTGTCATCTGAGCTTCATATTGTAATACAACAAAAAGAAGAACGTTATAAGCAGTGTGCAAAATTAGAAACGAATTGAATACCTGCAATCATATTTAAAAAATAATTTTGTAAAGTGATAATTATTATACTTATTTAGTGCGAATAATTCGCACAGGTCACACTAGTAGTTACTTAAAACGGCGATCAGTGCGACGCCAAAATGAGTTCGGCTGGCAACTGCAGTTACGCTCCGACGGTCAGTCTGACAGGAAAACCAGCCTTAACACGAGAAAATTGTTTTGTAAGTTAAGTGAGTGTAAATAAAAAATGGTATTTTCCAGATGGAAAATCCAGAGCTCGTCGAGAAAATAAACCGTTTCACAGGACTCATACCGCCAACTCCTTTTAAAAAGAAAGGCGCCATCAACCACACTATTTCTACACCGGTACGGCCTGTCAAAAGACCACTAATCAAAATGAATAATACTTTTTCGCCGGGGGACAATAGATGTTTGACTTCGTTCGATATTAAAAGGCCATGTTTGTCTGAACTGCCAGAAAATGACGATACAAATTCGTCGATTTTAAGTTATAGAATAGATCCTGCAAATACATCTACATCTACCATTATTGAAACAATCGAACCGACTCACTCGTTCAGGTATAAAATCACTACCATATCAGAAAGTATAAGATTATTAAAGTAGGAAACAGTTTTCATTTTGTTTCTATTCGCAATTAAAAACAATGGCTGACATCTTATGTTTGAACCGGAAACTAGCCTATGTGGGGCCTATAAAGTGTCCACCGTGAATATAACTGTATCCACTATGGACACGATTGTGTTGACGAAACACGTAACTTCCTCCGGAAAAAAGATATGAGGCCATCACTCATAGCTTATGGGAAAACATAAACGAAAATCCTAAGTCTTAAAGTTCTCACTGAAAACGGAATGCTATGGCGCGAGTTTGCCTCGCACTTGACCTTTTTGTTATCAACATTATATAGATATACAGGAAAACTCGGAAACAAAGCCCATTTTATATGTATAAGTATGTAATTGGGCTTTTGAATGAAATTTTTTTTTTGTCATAAATGGAAAGATCGTATATAAGTTTTATAACAAAACTATTTTTCTTTTTTTTATTTTCGTTATAATTCAAAAGTTATATCAAATTAAAAATAAATTTTTGTACCCAGTTCCGAGAACGCGCCGACATTTCCCGAACATAATGTGACGTCATAATGTTTTAGTCAATACACATGTAGAAGCCATTGATAGTATACTGCGTATATACATTTTACCATTATGACGTCACAACTGTCAAAAACAATTTTAGTGCGTTTGCAGTCACGTGATTTTTTTAAATATTTTATCAATTTTAAATTGCTTATAATTAATTTAAAAAAAGTTTTTTGAAAGTTTTTCGCATCGATTATCAATATTATTTATAATAAAGTTTTAAAATACAATAAAAAAATCGATAATTATTTTTTTTTCAAAAGCCTAATTCTGTGATTTTTTCAACAGCCCAATCATTAGGAAATGTACAGAAGCAATTGAAAACAAGTTGAACGACTTGATAGATTCCCACATATACAAAACGCTGAATAGAAAATCGGTCCGTGTTGCTTTGCGGTCAAAGAACTCGACGCCGGATAACAAAATGGAAAATGAGAATCAAATGGACTATTTACTGTAATTTTCTTTTTTTGATAACTTCCCGTGCGTTTTTCAGTTAACAATATTTAAATCGATGTTTTTGTTTTTATAGACAAACTATCGATAAAAAAGTAACCGAGCTGGTGAATGAAAAATTTTTACAATTTACAGAAAAGACAAGGAAAAAACGAAGTGAAATTAATATTTCTGTTATTCCACAAAGAAAATTGGTAGATTCAGTAATATATTAATTTTATATACTTACTAGTGATGTGCCGGATATCCGTATCCGCGGATATCCGAGGGAGAAGAAAATCCGTATCCGTTAGTTTTTGGCGGATCTTTTACCTTATTAATTTTCAATTCATAGATGAATTTTTATATATATAGGTGATTAAATAATAATGAAAACCTGTTAAATTCCATTCAGATTATTTTTTATTTTTTTAAATCGTATTTGGCACCTTTATATTGCAAACATTTATCGTAGTGAGTACCATACTAATAGTACATAGCTCAAAGGTACTAAATCAACTATCTTTATAATGAGATATTGCACATCGATCTTTGGAAAGAGACAATCTGTTATGAGAGCTAACTCTTAAAGAGGTCAATAACTTTTTCCCATAACAGATAGTCTCTTTCCAAAGGTCGATGTGCAATATTTACCGCCGCGTACTATAAGAAAGTTAAGATCCGTATCCGCGGATCTTGAAACCAATTCAGATCCGTATCCGTGGATATACATTTTTAGCGATCCGGCACATCACTAATACTTACATGCATTTGATAAATATTGCATTGTAATATTGATCGTTAACCGATTTATTTTTTTCAGTTTTCCAACAACGATCTGTCTGAAGGCGAAAGTAATTTTAAAATTCCCGATCTTCCTTTGCGCAAATTTAAGAACAAAACAAAAGTAAGGGCGACAGCTGACGATGACAAAGAAAATTTGGAAGGTGACGAAAATTTAAGAATACCAAACATTTCTAATAACTTAAGGCGCTCGCTTAGAAATTCAACTCTTGAGTTCGAAAATAATGATTTGAAAGTTCAGTCAGACAAAAAAGTTCATCCTAGACGCTCGGTCAGGTTGTCGATGCTGAAAGAATCATACTCTGACACTGACGCACAAAACATTCGAAGGAGCAGTAGGGTTGGGACAGTACCGTTGAAATGTAAGTTGAATAAATCGTATAGAAAGAATTTTGGGTCGCACGTCATACAATAATACTGAACACCTAAATATCATCTGTTTTGTCGATGCAAACTTTTTCTTTATTTCCTCAGACAGTCCAGAAGATTATATTACCAATGCACCGAATCAACAGACAGTTAAAACAAGTCGATCAAAAAAAATTACTAAATTAGAACAGAAACAGTTGCTGTCTCAACATCAACAGTACATCCTTAATGTAATAAATGAAGGATCAGAAAAAGACATATGCAAATTACCTACAATAGGTGAAAAGACGGCCTATGCTATTGTTACACACAGGTATGGTTATAGACAGAGAGCTGGCTACGGAGAAAATGGGTGACTCGGTGCAGAGCTGAAAATTTGCAGAATAATAGGAGATAGTACAAGTAAGTAGAGAAAAAATTGCCAGAAGGCTAGGCGGAAGATAAAGAGCCGCCAGAAGGCGCTAATTTGCGAAAAATCAGTGCACTTCTGGCAATTTCTGTACTTATTCTGTAATTCAAAACTAGATTATATATTATATATATTATACATTATATAGTTATAAGGGCATACTGAAAATTCAAACATGATATAATAATTACATTCGACTAATATTCAAATTTATTAATGTCATTTTGATAAAAATGAAATTAAATAAATTAATAAAATTACGTTGTTATATGACGATTAATTTTATTTCTATCAAAATGTCATTAATAATTTTGAATATTTGTCGCATGTAATTATTATATCATGTTTAAATTTTCAGTATGCCCTTATAACTATATAATGTATAATATCTTTATATATAAAAATTACGTGTCACATGTTTGTCCGCGATGAACTCCCAAACTACTGAACCGATTTTAAATTTGATTTGCACACCGTGTGCAATTTGACCCAACTTGAAAGATAGGATAGCTTACATTTCAATTTATAGTCGCAATATTATTTTATTGCAAATTATTTGTCTATTCCTTGACAGTCATAATTATCTGTTGACTGGATTGAGTGAATATTCAATAGATGGCGCAACGTTTCATATAAGCTACAATTCAATAGCATAACCACCACGTGTTGCTGAGGCTAAGGTAATAGAGCAAGTGTTTTAAAGACCAGTTATCCACGAATACTTTACGCTATTCTTTTTCGAGCACAACGGCGCAGCCGGAGTGCTCGACATACACACATATACGCCCATGTATATTTTAAAATAGCTAGCAATTAATAAAATAGATAGATAGATAGATGTTCCAATTAAATTGTTTTATTATTTCACTTTATACGTAGCGAAGCACGTACAGGGCCGCTAGTATATAATATATAATCTAGTTTTGAATTACAGAATAAGTATGGAAATTGCCAGAAGTGCACGGATTTTTCGCAACATTAGCGCCTTCTGACGGCTCTTTATCTTCCGCCTAGCCTTCTGGCAATTTTTTCTCTACTTACTTGTACTATCTCCTATTATTCTGCAAATTTTCAGCTCTGCACCGAGTCACCCATTTTCTCCGTAGCCAGCTCTTAGTCCATAAGGGATAATTTATTCTACAAAATATAGTCTTTGATATTGTATGTGAGATTTTGTCTCCAATTTTAAGATGTATTGACGCATCAACTTTTGTTATAGAAACTTGAATGGACACTTTAAAAAGCTGGAACAACTTAAAGATATAAAAGTGTGGAAAGGACAACAATTAAATAGATTTTTTGAGGTACGTTCATTGAATTTTAACATTATTAATTGCAATAAAGTGTAAAAGCGTCTAAATGCGTTAATGTTTCTTTCTAGACAAATAATCTATTGCCGAGAAAGTAAAGGTTAGTAATGGATGAGTTTTTCATTGACGTTATATATTTATTTTTATATATCTAGTTTTATTAACATTTAAATAGGATTTTGTATACAACGTGCTGAATGTTTTTTAGAACTTTTAATGATATTTTATCTTATTAGAATTTATTATTGCCGAGGCAATTGAATTAAACTCGAACCAAAAGTTCTGTTTATCTTAATTATTTATTTATACTGAGTAAATAATTGTTTTACGAAATTTTACATTGTGTAATAGAGTATTTTTTTTTCAATTGTTTGTTTTTTTGTACTAAGCATAGTCCTATTTACGGTTACGTTAAAATATTATTTATTTCTGTGTGGAAATAATGAAACGTCATTTAAAGAATTTCACTGTGGATTACGCCCAAGTGTACTTTTGAACAACGGCAGCGCGTGACCATTTTAAATGAGTTCTGCAGGGTCGAGCAGAGGTACCTTATAACACGGACTCGGAACGAGGGGGAAGGAGATTAATTAAATTGTGAATCACACCCTTGTTTATGATGTTTTAATTATTAACTTCTTTTTCAAACACTTGACAACAAACTACAATATACACTGTAACACCCGTCACTACTGTCATAAGCCGCGTGTCTGCCACACACTAGTTTTGTGGTCTGCCAGTTGCTGGTAAATTTTAGCGTTGATTGTGCAACTATTACGCAAATTTCTTAAATATGGAAAATGTAATTCATTCTAAAATTGCGAAGTACCTAAGATTTTGGTTGCTCTCCAGCGCTTATAGACTGCTCTTGGATATATTATCTACTTGTTCAAAAAAGTTCATTTTTGACGTGATAACGTCTTATAAATTGATGAAATACCAGCTGCACGCACGAAAAAGTGTAACGTTCCTAACGTTCCACCTGACCCTGTGCGTGCAAGCGAGAGCGCAGTATGCTTTGGCCCAAGTTTGACAGCTACTAAAATTTAGGTTATGTATTACGGAATACGTTATCACGTAAAACTATCGTCCGTAAACCGCAAATACTTCTAATATATGGGTAAACCGACTTTACAGACAACCAATTTTTTTAATGTTCCAAAGGATTTATGAGAATTTATTGTAGAAAAAGGTAATATTTGTAACGAGTCATAAACGATTAATATTTTTAGTACGTTTCTTTATTGAAAATAATGAGCAAAATTGAAAAGTTTGTAAATTCTAAAAAAATATGTACGAATAATTTCAATAGAAAAAATACTTATTTTTATTTCTTCGAATTCAACATATTAATATGCATAGAGACTGAACTTAAAATTTCAGTCTGCTGTACGTGCTCTTTTGGCTGTTTAAGCCTGAAGATTTTACGTTCTGAATTTTTCTGAGAAGAATCTGTAACAGAAAATAGTAATTGTAATCAAGAAGACTCGGCGAAAGTACAAAAAAATTAATTAATTCAATTATCCACCTGATTTTCTCGGTCAATTTTTCTCTGTTCGTTTTTTCGATTGATAGACGAACTGGCAATCTGAATGGCAGCCGTACCTTTGTCTCTTTTGAACTGTTTTTTATTTTGCGACAAAATTGTTTGTACCAAAACTGCGTTTTCCTTTTCGATAGCTTTTATTTTTTCGTTGGAAGAAGTCATTTCCTCTCGTAAATTTTTTAACGAAGTAGACATTTTAGAATCCGAATCACGCTCAAGAACGTCGAATATCAAGTCCCAGTCTTTTTCCTCCGAATCAGTATTTTCACTAGAATCACTTGTCTTTTTGTCTTCCCTGCCATTTTTCTTCGATCGTTTTAGCTTCGTATCATTTTCCGTCGCATCTTCCGAACTACTGTAATCCGTCAGATATATTAAATCATCGACGTTGTCTTCGCTGTCGTTATTTAAGTGTAATTTTTTAAATTCGTCACTATATATTTCTTCTGAGGTGGAACTTTGCACTGAATCTTCAGATATTTTGTTAGATACCGAATAATATGTATGAGACATGACAGCAATAGTAGAAAATATAATAATTTATTCTTCTTTTTAAGTTGAGATTTAATAAAAAATGAATCACAGAAACAGCAAATATAAGAAAGTAAGTTAATTATAATTATTTGAAGAATGAAATAATTATATTTAAAAAAATATAGAAGTGACTCATAAAAACAAGAAAGAAAAAAATATGCAAAATAAAATAAGTTTCTATAGCAACTTTTTCACAACAGAAGTTTTAGCTTGGTTTTGAACTATGCCATTTCGAATTAGACTTGACAACAATCAATCAACAAATTGAATTCCCGCCGGTATACAGATTGTATCAAATCAAAACAGTCCATAGAACATGCTGTGTGTAAGACAGAGACGATATTATATAAAGCACTAAAGCAGTAAGTAAGAATGAGATAAATGATCGCTAATAGCTAGTTACTGTGGTTATACAATCTGATAGTATCGTCTTTGTTTTCTACAGTAAAAATCACAATTTTATCAAATGTCAGTATTCACTAGTGAAATTATTGATAAAATGGCTATTTATACTGTTCGGGAAAAAATCCAAATAATTAAATGGTTTTATGGTGGTAATTCAACCGCCAACATAATAAATTTATTTGTACTTGTTTTAATTGATAAATTGGTAAAAATATTTACAGTGTACGTAATTATTTATTTACGTAACCACAGTAACTATATTAGCGATCATTTATCTCATTCTTAATTACTGCTTTAGATCTTTATATATCGTTTCTGTCTTACACACAGAATGTCCTATGGACCGTTTTGATTTGATACAATCTGTATATTTCTCACTCATTATATTTTGTGCTCATAATCACGATCAAGCCAATTTATTTTACATCCGTGTCAATTTATGAATCACGTTTCTTGATATGAGAATGAGTCAGAGAACATTGGAGAATGATTGGCCGGTGGAATCTGGGAAGTACAGACCTTGAAATCGCTAGACAAAACAAAATAAATGTAACACTAAAAAAAAAGGATAGAGAGCGTTTTTCCATCGCTTGATATCAAACAAAGCTATCAGGTGATGATATAACAAAGGATAGAGTTACGTGTATTCAGTGCTCAAAAGTGCAATGAGAACAAAGCGCTATACATTCGGACAACTGCGTAATCAGCCAGCCACAGTGCACAGAGATTCTGGGAATTACAGATTGATATGCGACGCCAGAAATTTTTGTGATCTGAAACCCGAAGCAAGGTCTCATGCTGCATTTCGTTTAGTTAATAGTTATCAAAGTAAACGTGCGTTCTATGGTATGTAATTAAATTATTTTTAAACTTTCCAGACTTAGCACTAATTAAATGATACAGTTATTTTATTACGATCTGTGTTTACGCACATTTATATCTTATTTTTTTTGCTAGCTTTTGGAAGGGTGTGTCGTTTTCTAATTGTAATTTCAGTCGTTATAACCGACTTGCCGTTATAGCCAATATCGTAATAACCAATATATTTTAATCATGTATTTATTACGGAAATCAGACTGAACCAGCGTTGCCAGTTTTTTTTTTGCCAAGTCGGGATTTTGGAACTCTTTGAGTGAAAACAGCGGGATTCTTTCGTCGAAAGCGGGACATAGTAAAAAAACGTATATAATCAGAAGTTTTCAAATACCTATTTATCTTATTATTTGAATTAAAATTACGTTTACATGATAGCCATAGAAAATGTATTTTAATAAAAATATAATATTTTAAATCAGATTTACCCAATCGTTAAATAGTTGAGTCTTATTCGTCTTCAGAATAAAAAAAAAAAAAACAAATCAAAATCAAAAAAGTTTTATTCATTAGAAAAATATGGGGTTTCAAACAATAGTCTGTGGAATGAATGTTACAAGTTGCAACTTACAATAAGAGAATAATAATTATAAGAATTAGTTATTCATGATATTTCTGTGAAGATTTAACTTCTTTTAAAGTTATCCCCGAAAAGCGGGACTGAGGTTGTCCCGCGCGGGACATTTAATTTTGATTTAAAAATCGGATCGTCCCGCCAAAATCGGGACGTCTGGCAACGCTGTATTCGATGCATATTGTATATTCATTTTTCTTTCGAAATGTTTATGGAATGTAAAAATTAAAATTCTGGCCAAAAACTTGAGTATTAATTACATCTATGTTTTTTTTCAGGTCGCCGGTTTTTTCGACTACCAATTTTCTCATTTATTACATTCGGAGTAGATTACTAAATAGGCAAGTCTTTATTACTGAAAAACAATAAATTTAAAAATAGGTGCTAGGCTCAAAACGGCTAATACCGAGCTGAGAGTGTTTAATCACATGACTTCATGCATTTTTTAAGTCATCACATCACTTAAAAATGAACTACTTTTCATTATTCTGTTTTCAGCAAAATGTGGAAACAAAAAATATTGTCAAATTATCCACATACGTGGAGTTCATTAAGTTACGATGAGGATAATAAACTCGTTCCAGTAACACGCGGCACCAGTGAATATAATAATATCAAACATTTGATAGGTTCGTCTTTTGATGTAAAAAAAATACTGCGAGTTGAAAATGCATATTTGTATGCGAGATATAATTTAAAATTACAAGAATGCAAAAGCCGGTCTGGTTCGGTTGTCGGGGAACAGCAGCTTATCCACTGCACAAGTTTTTCGAATGCGGAACTAATTGCTGCAAGTAATTTCGATTGGCGACGCGCCAACCGATGTAGATTCGGACAAGGCGTTAGTTTTTCGCCATCTGCGGAGTATGCAGATACTTATAGTGGAAACAAAGGTGCCTTTATAATTGCAAAAGTTATTATCGGGCATTCTTGTGGTGGTTCATACTCTACGATACTTCCTGCGATTGAAGGATATGATACAACGAGCGGAAATAATTCGAAAGTTTACGTTAAATATTACGATGATGAATTTTATCCGGAATATATTGCATGTTACGAAGACACCTTAGGTATTATAGGTGGCAGATTTCGCCGTATGAGGTTCTAATTTTCTCATTTTGTCACTATAATATGGAGTCATATTAATTATTAAATAATAATATTAAAAAGGAAAATGGGTAACTTTTTGCCATTTTTGTTAATTTTGTTCTTTTTTTTTATTTTGATTATACAATTCAGGAATTGAAATTGGAAAAAATGAAGTCAATGAACTTGATGACTTATATCAATATAAAGACGTTCATTTTAATAAATCTAGAAAAAGCATTTTATTTAATATTATATCATGTTTAAGAGTGTATCTTGTGTTTAATAAATTCTATAGTTTATTGTTTAAAGGAAAAAGAAATAAAATGTTATTTTTATATGTAAAATAGAATAACTTTGTCCATGGGTAGCATTAAGGGCCAATTCAGGAATTCAAGGAAAATTGATTTAGGATAAATTTCAAATGAGTATTGCTGCTTGTGGCTTGTGCAGTTGACGGAATCAACTGAGAATGACCATCGAAAGAAAAACATTATGTTAACATCGATTGATATATCGCATCTAACCGTTAATGTCAAAAACGTTGGATGATTGGTTGCAAAATATTGGTTATTGATGTTAGCGAAGTGTCGATATAAGTCAACAAAATACTATTATATTACTAACCAGCTTTGCAAAGCACTATCTTACGTTTTCTGTGTTAGATTAAATTAAAGCATACACAGTACAACGCTGATTAACCGAATCGCCAATTATCCGAATCGGTCCTAAGCGTAATATATAAAAAATTAAAACCAAGTAATTTTTCAATAAAAACAAGTTTTGTGGGGACGCAAGAATACAAAAATGCGAGTGACAATTGCCGTGTAGACGCTACAATGGTATCAGCACACGTCGAAGCTGGAACTCGCTGGAGTCCAGATATATTTCAACTGTTATGGTTGAAAGCTAGAGGCAAGACACTACATGTCCGATTATCCGAATCGACCCCGGTCCCAATTAATTCGGATAATCGGCGTTCTACTGTAATGACATTTTCTACTAAGTTTAATCTTATTCGTGTAAGTATTTCGAAATGTATCATTGCAATGAAAATATGTAAAAGTTATAATAAGATTTGGATGTTGAAAGAAAGAAGTCAAAATTGTGGACAAAACTATGGGTCATAGTGGCGTCAGAGGAACTTTGCAAAGATGTGTCGCTCGGTGCCTTATCACTAAACCAGCGGTGACTATGAATGTGAACAAGACAATATTCTACATAGCATATTTAGTCCTGACACTGCTTGCCTACTTTTTGAAATAAAACTTCTTTTGGTGCGGCAGGGTAAAATTGATTCATGACATCGAGGGTGCGCGAGGTAGAACGGTTGCCTCGTAACCTAAAAATCGCAAGTCGATTCTGGCGGTAGGTACCATTAAAAGCTCAATTAACATTTTTTTGCAATTAAACCAGTTTTCCTTCTGTAGTGTACAAAGCCTCTTTTTAATTTTTCAATTTCACAATAGGGTATTTTGATATGTAATATTGGTACTTTTTTAGTAACTTTGTTGTCAATGTCAAAAATGGTGCTACTTACAGATGTCAAAAATTAAAATCGACACCCACTTTTGTAAGAACTCTTAAGTAAATGTACCAGCCTAGAAATCAAAATGTAATACCTATAAAAATACTGTAATTACCTCTATTTTAATGTAAGTATATTTGTTGTGTGTATAATTAATGTGCCTAATTTTTCTAACCATATGCATGAAATAAGGTATGGCTTGTATACAATAATTACAAATGCAATATTACAATAATTTATTGTAAATATGTTTTTTGAATTTATATTTAAATTTTATCGACAAACTAAAAAAGCCAGTGTAGGTAGACTTGTATACATGGCTACAGCCCCTGAGGATGAAAATAAATTTTTCGTTGGCCAAAATTCCTCTGAATATTGAATTTTTCAGGATGCGTCACACACATATCGCTTCTGTGCTGATAGCTATGGCGGCCGTGCTATATTTTAGCAGTACGGCTATAGCGGTGGTTCATATTATCGTACTAACACTCGCAGCGTTCGCTGTGGGCATTGTGAGTGTCATCTGGGTTCACATAAGACTGTCTCCGCAACACAAAACTGGCTCCGGAATTGAGAGGATTGAAAGAGAATTGGAAATATTCAGAAACAGTTTGATGGTAAGGTATTCAAAACTATTAATTAATGACACTTAGGCTATGATTTTGTTTCGATAAAAATTACTGAATTACTTGAATGGCAGTAATTTGTACGTATTTGTTTAGTAGTCACTCGGAGCAACATATACAGTATGTAAACACGTAAGGTGCACATAGGGAAATAAGCATTGGGAAAAAATACTTGGATCAGAGTTAGCCATGACTGCATTAATTGTTATTTCTATTGAATTATCGTGGTAATCTTTAGGATTTCTATTTTATTTTGATTTATTTTTATTTTACTTGGCTTTTTTAATAATAAAAAGATCTTATAAATCATTATTTTAATTTTTTTGTACAAAAATAAAACAAAAAAACAACTCCATCTGTTTGGAAACATTTCATTCAAAATTGTCTGACTGGTATGACGTATGCGCGTTGGTAAATCAGTGACCCAAATGTCTTTAGGTTCAACATGAATAGGCGGAGATATTTGATCTCGTAACATATTTAAGTATTTTTGGGAATTTAATGTCCCATTAATAAAAAAAGTCCGATTATGTTGTAATCATTTGAATATTTTCTTCGGTAGTATACACATTCATTCTGCAAAAGAATATTATCTGTCAAATTGAAAAACAAGATTTCAAGACTCACTCTGATCCAGTCATTTTTTCCCAATGTTAATTTCCCTATGTGCACCTTACGTGTTTACATACTGTATAATAGGTTTGTTCCAACCAGCCACGAACGGTAACAGAACCATATACAGTCTTGTCACTGCGCAAGACTGTCTTGCGCACTAGCCCAAAAATCGATATTGCGCAGTAACAAGACTGTGTACGGTTTTGTTACCGTTCGCGGCTGCTTGGGAAGAAACGTAATATATAGTTTTAGTACAAACTGATATACGATTTAGGATATTGCTACGATATATAATTTCAGTATCTGTATACGTTTTATATCACCCACTCCTGCCATCTATTGTTTAAAGCTCCGAATATGAAAGTTTGTTATGTTATCATTATAGAGAGAAACTGATAATGAAAACGAAAATGACAATATGATAAAACCGTCACAAAGACTTCCAGTCGTGTTTGGAAGAACTGTTGACAGCTTGTTTCAGCAGCTTTTAGATTTAATATTAAGAGATTTTGTGAATGTCTGGTTAAGAGAATATGCTTTCGAGTCGGATAAACTAATCGAAACAATGAAGTAAGTAGTTACAATTGTGTTCAGTGTGGCTGTTTGAATTTCAACGCAATTTTTAAATAACAAAATATATAAATGTCATTTTGTATACTTTGAATTGCAGAGAGGATATTTGGGGAGCAATTCAAAATCTTCACGATCGCATGTCGCGAGTGGATCATGCCAAACTTATTGCCGTCGATATGATTACTAGAATCACCTCGCATTTTGAAAAAATTCGATTGGCACAAACCATGCTGTAAGTAACAATTTTGAAGCATTTTATTTGTTCTGTTTAACTCAACTGTTTCATTGACTTGTTTGAATTTGATCAAAATCGGTACCTAAACTTAAAAAAACAGGATTCTTTTTACCTGTATTTGCTCGGTTTAAGATGGGGCTCCAGTACAAATGTAGTTATGAAATTCACACAGACGATAGAAAGTTAGTCAATGTATAATTTGATGATTTTTTCAGTGCAGAGAGCAATAGACCTCCAATTTTTACATTATCACCGCATCTAATGTCACCCGAGCAAGAGCTGGACTATTTGCGCCGGATTAGTGAGATGCTGATAATGTTTTTACTGCCTCGGGGCTATTCGCTGTCTCCTGCTAAATACTTACTCAGAGAAATACTTACTTGTAGAGGTAAACGTCTATTTTCAATTTAAACAATGC
The DNA here is from genome assembly GCA_963575645.1 of Xanthostigma xanthostigma. Lineage (NCBI taxonomy): Eukaryota > Metazoa > Arthropoda > Insecta > Raphidioptera > Raphidiidae > Xanthostigma > Xanthostigma xanthostigma. Next base: position 49,835,074 of record OY754469.1, on the reverse strand, counting down.
CGTTAACGATAAAAACAAATTATTGTTTCATTTGTTTATCATATATATTAATACGCTAAGGTTTAAGATGTTTGCCTCCCTTTTTAGAAAAAAAACACACAATTTCTCCACATAAATTATATATCATTTTACAGATAATTGCTTGCTCTACTGACATCGACAACTAAAAAATTTATTATTGCTATTGTTTTTGTAAATTAATTAAACTCTGAACAACGTCTGCCATCTGACGGCGTAACGTTAACACTTCGATCTGTCATCTGACCTTCATATTGTAAATACTGCCATCTGACGGGCAACGCTGAACAACGCTTTTGCTACTTGCGCCTCTATATGACAATTTTAGTAAAATATTTCTTTTACAACAAAAAGAAGAACGTTATAAGCAGTGTGCAAAATTAGAAACGAATTGAATACCTGCAATCATATTTAAAAAATAATTTTGTAAAGTGATAATTATTATACTTATTTAGTGCGAATAATTCGCACAGGTCACGCTAGTATTAAATTATTGAAATTGTCAGAGGAGTGCGGAACATAAAATACAATACTTGATTTTTTCATTTTCAGTTTTGCAGCCGGCTATAAATCTCATAACGGAACCAGATTATATTAATCAGAAAATAGTTGATTATATCGAAGCGCAACAAGCAGCAGCAGCTATGCACCGTAAAACTTATGAATATGCGGCAAGTTTTGAGGATTTCTTGCATCTGATACAAAGCACGAGAGATGTTGACGCGTTGAAACGAATACGGTAATCTAACAGATTGTTAAAAAATGTTTGAAAATATCGCCTTAATATTGAACTCGCACAGGAATAAGCATAATCAAGAATCAGGGCAACACCAAGGTCACATTAATATAAAAACTAAAACTACATTTCGAAATAAAACAAAATTGCACTTTTGAGGTTATCATTTCCGTTTGCGGGTAATTTAAATTAGAATAAATTTTCATCAAATTCTTGACGTGATAACGTCTTATAAATTGATGAAACACCGGCTGCACGCACGAAAAAGTGTCACGTTCCGCCTGAGCCTGAGCGTGCAAGCGAGAGCGCGGTATAAGCGATAGAGACGCACGATCGGCCCAAGCGTCGGCTTGTACGCATTTCTCTCTCTTCTCGCGTGACGTCAGAGAGTTCATCAATGTTTCTTTATGACGTTATCACGTAAACCGACTTTACAGACAACCAATTTTTAGTCGTTAATTGTTATATAAATGCTTTTTTCACGCTTTTTTTCTTCAAATCACTTGATAAAAGATTCTGGTTTTGAAGTAGTCTTTTTTTGTATTTCAGTTACAACATAATGACTGAGATAATGCAGGCGACTACTATTCAAAATTTAAAACGGGCTCGCGGTGTCGATGTGGACATGGATAAGAATTCAGCGATGCCGAGCGGAGTAGCGAAGGGCGAAGTGATCGCTGCCCGCAAGCTGAAGCGATACATTAGTCAACTGACTTACGCCAAAATGCAGTGCGAGAAGTATTTAATGCATCTAGGCTGGGATGGAGGATTCACTGTTCAGGATGACAAAAGGGTGAATATTATTGCTTCTACACACTTTTTTACAATCTTTTGTATTACTCGCTGTGTTTTGCCAGTTTTGGTCAAATCTTGCAATCAAAATTTCGACTAGATCTTATTAAGCTAGAGAGATTGGAAGTTTTGCACAAATCCAATATGGCGGTCGCCCCAAGATGGCGGATTTGTATAAGAGTTTTTTGGGAAGCTTAACAAAAGTTTCTCGCACGACTGGGTTAAAATATCTTTTTAAATTCCTGTTTAAAATTGTGACTGTTTACAGATGTTATCGTTATCATCAATTCTAGACAATGTGACGGGTAGAAAGTACTTATCGCTCTTCTTAGAAACGGTTGCTAGTCATAGTCTAGTCGCATATTGGACTGCAGTGGAAGAACTACGATCGGCACATCGCAGCAATTGGCATCAGTTAGGCGCCGAAATATTTTACACGTACATCAGATCGCCGACGGCTGAAATAAAAGTTGACAAGGTGACTCGTAAACGCATGGAGGCGTTCTTACTCGGTGATAAAGGACCAGAAGTATTTTATGAAGTGCAACAAACAGTATTTCAAACATTAGAAGATAAATATTATCAACCATTTGTGTTAAATCATTATTATAAGGAAATGATAGATGCGATGAATTCCGAAGATAGTACTTCCGAAAACGATTTGCATTTGTCGTCTGAAGATAGGCAACAATCGAACGATTCTTCCAGCAGTATCGACAGTTCAATGAACGTAGGCGATCATTCGACGTATTCGAGGAGGAAGTTGGATCAGCTTCAAGAAAAGTTGAATAACAAAATGCAAGCGCTTCAGGCGTTACGATCGTCTTTGAAACCGGAATCACGTGTGCTTGCGATATTGGAGAAGGAAGTCGAATGGTTGCAAGGCGAGAGGAGGCAACTGGAAGCTCATTTGACGAGAACAGAAACGTGGGGTGAACATCTGGGGAAATGGAGAGCCGTCGTTCAAAGCGCGGAGGTAATTTTTTAAGCTTATTTAAAATTGATCGCTAATATTGGAGTGTTCCTTCGGAACTTATCATGGGATCCAAAGTAAAAAAAAAAACGTGCATCATATATATTAATACGCTAAGGTTTAAGATGTTTGCCTCCCTTTTTAGAAAAAAACCACACAATTTCTCCACATAAATTATATATTATTTTACAGATAATTGCTTGCTCTACAGACATCAACAACTAAAAAATGTATTATTGCTATTGTTTTTGTAAATTAATTAAACTCTGAACAACGTCTGCCATCTGACGGCGTAACGTTAACACTTCAATCTGTCATCTGACCCTTCATATTGTAAATACTGCCATCTGACGGGCAAAGCTGAACAACGCTTTTGCTACTTGCGCCTCTATATGATAATTTTAGTAAAATATTTATTTTACAACAAAAAGAAGAACGTTATAAGCAGTGTGCAAAATTAGAAACGAATTGAATACCTGCAATCATATTTAAAAAATAATTTTGTAAAGTGATAATTATTATACTTATTTAGTGCGAATAATTCGCACAGGTCACGCTAGTTGATAAAATAAATAAAATAAAATTGCGTTATAACTTATTTAATTATTTTTTCAGGTGCCTGATGAAAAAGAGCCTCCACAGTTTGTGATTGTTGTTCACATGTTGGAAGAAGAAGGGGCAGACGGTGAAGAAGGTATCAGTTCAGGTTGGGTTGTGTTGCGGACACTAGCCCAGTTTCAAGAACTTCATCGGAAACTTCGTCCACTTTGTGCTAATGTTAAGAATCTGGAACTGCCGTCGCAAACGTTTAAGTTTTTGTTTGGAAAAAATGACCGAAATTCGTTAGAAAAAGCCAAAATGCAGATACAGAAATATTTAGAGGTAACTGCCTTTTTTTCTGTCCTATCTATACTAATATATAAAGCAGAAGAGTTTGTTTGTTTGAACGCGCTAATCTCAGGAACTACTGATTCGAATTGAAAAATTTTTTTTTGTTGGATAGCCCATTTATCGAGGAAGGCTATAGGCTATATAATATCACGCTACGACTAATAGGAGCGGAAAATCAATAAAAAATGTTGCAGAATGTCAGTCAAAATTTTTCACAATATACTTATATTCAGGTGAAATGCCCTAACTGAATATCCCAATATTAGCGGCACAAGACAGAAGCTTGATTAGATCAGTCGGTAGAGCGCTCGACTCTTAATCTCAGGGTCGTGGGCCGAGCCCCACCTGAGACGAATATGTTTTTAATGTTTTTTTTTTTATTATTTTCTATATTGATTTCTTATAAGGCTATCATTTAAATTTATTTTAGTTTTATTTACGACTAATTAAAATTAAATAAATCTAAATAATTTCTCATTTGAAAACTATTACAGTACCGATATATAAAAATAATTTTCCTACAGTGTTTTCAATTAAATATTTATTATATTTTATTAATTATACAGTAATTATTGATTTAAAAGAAATAATTATTACTTAAAAAAAATATTTTCATCAAAAATGGAGGTTTGAGTTTAAAATAAGTAATAAAGCAGGGAACTGCCGAAAACTGCAAAAAATTTGGACCCAACATTCATCTCGGTAAACTAAGATGAATGCCCCTCCCTTCCTCAATCGTTCTTTTGCACCCGGGTGAAACCGGACGGGACCGCTATCCAAAATATATTTTATTTTGTGATTCATGGAAATTATTTTTGTTTTCATAATTCGTCTAACCTCAAAGGTTACAGTTATGTTGTGTCATGAATGTTTTATTCAATTTCTGTGTTTTGTTTTTTCAGTTTGTACTGGAAGACGACAGATTAAACCACAGTGAAGCATTATATTCCTTTCTGAGTCCGAGTTCGGACCATTTAAAGCATTCCACTCCGTCTCCGAAAAAGTCGCGTTTTTCATTTTCAACATTGTTCAAGAGTGGTAGCGGAGAGCACCAAGGTCGATTGGAGAATCCGGGCATAATCCGCGAAATCGAAGAAGACGATAATATATCCCAGTACTTAGACGCTCCCGGATCAAATTCAGAGTCGGGCGATACAAATCACAAAGTCGGAGTTTTAATAAGACCGACGGAAACCGACGGGAAAGATCAGATTGCCGAACCGTTGTACGCGTTGATGGGAGAAGTATTCGACATGCGCGGTCTTTTCAAATGGCTGAGAAAAAGTCTTATAACGTTCGTACAGATTACGTACGGCCGTACGATAAATCGACAGATAAGAGATACGATTTCGTGGCTGTTTTCCGAGTCGATGTTACATTACTATACGACACTGTTCATGAAATCTTGGTGGCCGGGCGGAGTGTTGGCCCCGGCCGGATCTGTGAGAACACCCGAAATGAAATTAGCGACTGCCGTTTTAGCGAAGCAACAGTTTGTTAGCAATGTACCTGAAGTATTGACGAACTTGGTCGGAGCTCAGACGGCTCGACGCGGCGCTCTTAAAGTGTTTGAAAATGTCCAGAATGTACGGCAGAACAAACAGCTGTTTTACGTAAGTATTTTTTTCATTTTCCCCAGACACATGAATCATCGTAGACTCCGTACAGAATGACTGTTAAACTAGCGTGACCTGTGCGAATTATTCGCACTAAATAAGTATAATAATTATCACTTTACAAAATTATTTTTTAAATGTGATTGCAGGTATTCAATTCGTTTCTAATTTTGCACACTGCTTATAACGTTCTTTTTTTTGTTGTAAAAGAAATATTTTACTAAAATTGTCATATAGAGGCGCAAGTAGCAAAAGCGTTGTTCAGCGTTGCCCGTTAGATGGCAGTATGCAGTATTTACAATATGAAGGGTCAGATGACAGATCGAAGTGTTAACGTTACGCCGTCAGATGGCAGACGTTGTTCAGAGTTTAATTAATTTACAAAAACAATAGCAATAATAAATTTTTTAGTTGTCGACGTCAGTAGAGCAAGCAATTATCTGTAAAATGATATATAATTTATGTGGAGAAATTGTGTGGTTTTTTCTAAAAAGGGAGGCAAACATCTTAAACCTTAGCGTATTAATATATATGATGATAATAAATATTTTCAGGACCTGTTTGAAATTTTAATGAAGGAAGTGTTTCCAGAACTGAAGCATCGCTAATTCTTCTGCGACTGATTAAACATTAAGCCGCACCTAATACAAGGTAAATAAATAACTCTTATGTAATTACGTACATTATTAACCAAAGTTTATTTTTGAGACCAAAATATTAAATGGCTGAACTTTTTCTAATTGCAAACCTCTTTGTGATCATCTTTTTCTTCTAAACGCTTATCTATCAAATGTATAATTTAATATTACATTAAAAAATTTTAAGAAAATAAAAAAAAATAATAAATAGCAAATAAACTCTTCGGTCGGCAGAGCTATTTTGCTACCCGAGGTTTTTTTTAATTATGTGAGGAGAATTCCTATGAAACCGGATTTTAGGTTAGTTTTTCAATTTCTGGTTTATTTAGCAGCAACCGAAACCGAACACCACACCTTAATTTCACGTTTTGGTAATAAGAACCGAATTTAGGTTTTGGTCCTCCTTTAGCAGTAATATTGCATTGAAAAAATTTTAGGTTATCTTTTGATGTTAATATTTTTCCTTACTTTACAATAATTAATTATGTTTTTAATAACTCATAATTGAAGATAAGAGCAAAATGGCGGAATTCATTCAACTAGATAGGATCGAAATTGTATTTAGAAAAACTTACCAGAGGTTGAAAAATTTGCCTTTATCCCTTTCTACAAATTTTAAAGAAACTTAAAATGTAAAATATTGTTAAATTTTTAAAACAAAAACTGTCAATTCTAATAACGCATCTTCGGTTGTCGCCATTGTTGCATTTTGTATTTTAATATTTCTAAAAAAAACCGGGAAATATATATTTGTGTACTTTTCTGCAATCAGTAGTAAAATGATTAATCAGTATAGTAGTTTTAAGTAACTGTAATAAATTAGTGATACAGGATATTTATTGTTATATTAAGTAGTGCATAAAATGTCTTTTAATTACATATCAAAATTATTTCTTTTTCTTTATTTTGGCAAATTTGAAATAGACTATGTAGCTAATTTTGAAATTCAATTCGATATTTCCTTTTCGTTTAATCTGGTTTTTTATTTATATATTTCTTCAGGGTTTCGTATCGCAAAAAGAAACCCAGTCGAACTACTTAACCTACATATTGTAACAAAGTTTAACACAAAAAAAATATTTATGTTCTATCATGAGGAGAGTACCAATCATTTCAAAGGCCATTTCCTGAACATCTATGTATGGTATATAGTTTTGAAGTTTTTCGTAAACGCATCTCGAAAACTGATTCCCCACTCCTACGTCCAAAACTAGAAGAGCTAAAATTTCGGGAAAAAAATGTGATTTTAGAGGGAAAATTTACGATGTTTTCAAAAGTTGCAGTTTTCAAAATTCGAAAGTAAATAATACAGTCGACGGTACGGAACCCTCTGCGCGCGAGTCTAACTAGCACTTGTCCAGTTCTATTTTTTATTAGCTGTTATGTTTTTTGATGTCTTTGATGTGCAGTTTTTAGTGAAACATTTAGTTCCTAGTGATAATAAAATTTTTATATCAAAAAATGTTTGCAGATAAGATAAAACATTGTATAAGGCTATAATTTCTCAACAATTAGTACAAGCATTCAAAGACATTATTGAATAAAGGTTCTAAATTCCATCGAATCTAAAGTAAAAATTAATGTTGCATAACAAATCTCAAAATAAAGGTAATGCGTATATCAAGTTATCTACTTATCACGAGATTTTTAAAACGTAGTACACGTATTTTTAATATTCTTCTTTTGTAAATACGCTTTTTTTGTACAGCATAGCTGTTATTTTCCTGTAATAAAAGCTGAAAAAGTTAGTATTGGCACCCATTCTGGTTTATTTTAAATATCGTTTAAGATAATGTTCATTTTCTAAAGTTTGGATCACATTCATAAGTTTACAGGGTTATCAGTCGGCGTTTAGAACATTTTGAGCGGTTAACACAAATTAAAAAAACAAAAGTCGTTGCGTTGGATAGCCAATCAAAACGATGCGTTCTCCAATCTGTCGGTTAGCTTTGCTGTTTCGAGTTGGATAATGGCTTAGTTCATTTAGTGGCAAATTATTAACGAAACATTAGACGTATTGCCTAATTAATGACAAACGGGTTGAAATGGTTAAAAATCTGCAGCGACTTGCAAATGTTTCAAAAGTTTCGAATTTGTTTTATGCTAACATTTCCAGCTTTACCTACATCTAGAAAGAGTGCACCTTAGACAGTGCACCATCTAGCGGAATTTCTTGATAATAATGGGTTGCTTCAAGATGCACTGTCTCATTATTATTATCATTTTAGCATTGGCTAACGTATTATAAAGACTATTAACCAGGTAACGACAAATTGCCAGCACAATTCACTACGGAAAACAAATGTAGTTATGATGCTAGTCACCAGACGGCCGAACCGTTGTCAGCATAATTCACTACGGGAACTCTACATATTCTACACTCGCAGATTAAAAAAAATTAGCTTATGATGCTCGTCAATAGGTGGCCACCTATCGGCGAGCATCATAAGTGATCTCATTTTGGTTCACTGGGTAACCAATCTTCCTATAATACGTTAATCAATGATTTTAGTTATTTGTTGGCCTAGTAACTGTTTTTCTTCTTTTGTTTTAAATATATCCATTTCGACTGAACTGTGCCATAAAAGCTATTTTTAGTTTCTTAACTGTCTGATAACTAATTGTTAATTGTAACCTATCATATCACTGTACAATAAAAATTGTAATAAAACTGAAAAAAATTCTGTAATAGGAAATCGTGAAAGTACAGAAAATAAAGTAATTTTCGTTAAATTTATTAACATTAAAATACATAGTTTATTTTCATCTCATTATGTAGGAGGCATACATAACATATGATGAATCATTTTTATCATATTTACGTAAACTAGAAATTACTGTACAAGATAAAAAGGTTATTTACACAAAATGTTCGATTAGATGATTTTTTTGGAAATCGTTTTTGTGAATTTTACCAAACAGTTTATGTGAAATACTATTTTCATATCTTAAATATAATAAAAAATCGGAAATAAAAAAGTTTTCGTTTTTCAAATCACTAATCGAACATACTTATTTCTGATAACTTTTTTTTTTATTTATATATTTTCAACAAAAACTAATGACTGATATTAAAGTGCAGAAATCAGTTGATTCAACATAAATATTTTCTATATAATTTATCGATAATCTTTGAAACGGGGAACAAAACTCTAGGTTGTGAATATAAATTGTTATTTTTAGACAAAATGTAGTTTTATATAATTCAATTATGGTTTGGCGAAGTCTTAATATTTGATGTATTACTGGACATTTATGTCGTAAATATTTAATTTGCATATGCTGCCGTTTTTATGTTTGTGAATAAAATACTTTTTCACAAATATTAATAACAGACTGTTCGATATCGGCTTAAAATTTGACAAATATATATTAAGAAGATTGGTCAGTGGCTACAATTTGATTTGAGAGTACAGTAGAACGCCGATTATCCGAATTAATTGGGACCGGGGTCGATTCGGATAATCGGACATGTAGTGTCTTGCCTCAAGCTTTCAACCATAACAGTTGAAATATATCTGGACTCCAGCGAGTTCCAACTTCGACGTGTGCTGATACCATTGAAGCGTCTACACGGCAATTGTCACTCGCATTTTTGTATTCTTGCGTCTCCACAAAACTTGTTTTTATTGAAAAATTACTTGGTTTTAATTTTTTATATTACGCTTAGGACCGATTCGGTTAATTGGCGTTCGGATAATCGGCGTTCTACTGTACTTTTTCCCAAAAAAAAAACAAAACAAAACAAAAAGAGTGAATTTCAGCTTTATACTCAATGAAATGAATGTTGGTATTGAGCCATTTAAATGTACTAATTATTATATAACATCTGTTGTGAACAAGGTCAATGTATGCAAATTATGCAATAATTACGACCTAATTTTCTACTAATACTTCATATAAAAATATTGTTTTTAGTGTTGGGTGTTAGGAAAGCAATTTAAAAAGTAACAATATACTTAATTATAAACAAAAGCATCTATAATTGTGACTTACTTACGTGACGCTTTCTTTAGTTGTAACTTTTGTAATAAATAAGTAAGTAATTTATTCAGAAAACATTCAGCTGTTTTAATATCAGTACTAGTTTTTTTTTTTTGTTTTTGATTTTCTATGTGAAATGGAATATAATTATTACAAAAAATGTCCAGATGAATAAGGGTGGAGATCTTTTAAAATTGATAAAAAATATAAATCTACGAATTTACAAGATTTTTATAAAAATGTTCACTATCAAATTGTTTGACACAATATAAATGATTTTTCAAAACAAATTAAAATTTTGGACGTACCTAAATCTTATGTCTGTGTATGGAATTTCAGCGAACAGAGGAATACTTTTCATATAGTAATGTCGTGATGCCAATCCGGTCTATTGTATTGGCAACGATACTAATCTTAGCCACTAATCGCTATCGGAGTACGAGCTCAAATGGGAGAAATTGACAGAATCTGCTCACTAAATCGTACACATTACGTTTTATTTTTTACCGCTAGTGTCGCTAATGTCCCTTATTTGTTTATTTAATTAGTTTTCGAATAATTCTCCATGGTTTCGGTACGTATCTTTCGATCGCTTAAGGAAGTACCCTCGATAAATGAATTAACAAACAGAAAATTACGAAAATTTGCAAATATGTCAAAACCTTTTCAAAAATGACTCAGTTAAATTTTTGTGATTTTTGGTTGACTTTGAAAAAAGATATTGATAATTTTATTTCGCTGCACTTAACATGGAGTCTTATGGAAATCTGTGATTTTGACGCACTCCATCATTTATTACGATGGAATTGACAAACAGATTTTGATAAAATTTTCAGGAAATATAAACGAATATTCTATGAACATTTTTCTTTTTCCAAAACGTATAAAGCTTGCTTATGTTAATAGAAATAACTAAAACAAAGCCGAGCTTTTCAGCAATTCATAAACATGGCTACACCGCAATATTATAGTTTGTGGCGCGTCATTCAAAGGTAAGTTACGAAACTGCAGCAGTTTTGATATCGTAAAAACATACGTAAATTGAGTAAATGCTAAAAGCATAGTATTCCAAAAAAATGATAGTATATTATTATTTCCTAAATGACAGGAATAAAGAAAAGCATTTTCATAAATTAATGCGAATTTGACACCGCGTGCTGACTTATGCTGCGCACATAAGCACTTGTAACTATGGCAAGGCATGCGACGTTGCCAAATTATATACTACGTTACTCAAGTAGAAGACTGAAATTCTTTGACTTACTGCGTACCGAGGGTACTTCCTTAAGTACATAAAGAACACTATTATAAATGGAGTTCGTGCTCCCTGTATAGTCTCCATGCACTATCTATTAAAATCATATGCTGTTTTTCATTTGTTTTCCATAGCACGCTAGTAATGATTTTTATCTCCGCTCTTACGCGCTGGCCATTTTTGATTAATATGTAACATTCTATGTTTATTTAGAATAAAGTTAATAACAATTATTGTTTATTTTTAGTGTATAATATTCCAAATCACAGTATTATGACAAATACTGATCTAGCACTCCATTTGAGATATATTTTTTTAAATTGTACTAAGTAGTTAAATGATAAATCTATATGTGTTCTTTAATATTACACTTACAAAAATTCTCATTAACTATCAATTGTAAATATTCATATATTCATATACAAATATTAGGGAAGTTAATAGTTATTTATTTTATTTTTTTCATTTTTTATTTTTATTGTGTTTCGTTTACGTTCAACCGATGCTCTTTGAGCCTTTTTGAACATCGACAGCATAAACAAAACTTACTGTTGTAAATCACTCGATTATGTATTCATATTTTATTAAATTAAAACTATCATTAAAACAAGAAAATTGTTGAGCACTTTGATTTAATGAGAATTGGTGGTATATTTTGAGGTTAAAAACAAGAAATAAAGTAATTAAATTTATGTTAATTTCACAGCATAGGTACACATAGTTCAGTTATCTACGAAATTCTATAATTTTTCGATTTAAAAGTGGTTAATTTACTCAATCTCTGTGTTGCATGCCTTGGAAAAATTATTGTTGTTTCAGAGTTGCGTTTATATTTTTAAAATTGAGATTTTGAATATGTTCTAAACACATTTATTTTGTAAATGAAGTACAGCAATTTCTATTATATTACTGTGAAATTAAAAAAAACATATATAGTGAAGTCTTGATCATTCGGACCTAAGTTATACCGCGTTTGGTCTCGTTGCGTTTTTGTTTTTTTTTTTTTTATTCAAAGAAAAAGTGTTTTATTAGGTTATGTATTTATTACTTTGTTTTTTATTGATTTTAAACAGTTTGATTTGTATTCGTTCATTTGAAACAAATACCTCAAAATCAATTATCCGGATTTTGAAATACAAAACACAAAAACAGTTTGATTAATCGGGTCTCCACTATAATAATTTATTTCTTATATTTTAATTCGTAAATTTCACACACTCTTGTCAGTGCGGAAGTTAACTTTGTTCTTTTTTTCTCGCAAACTTCAATAGATAACTTTTGTTTTATGCCTATGAATACATAAACATGTTTTAAAAAAGTAAATTGACTTTACAACAATTAGTTACTTTCAAAATATAGAAAGAGAATCGAAAAACAAACAAAAATCGCACGTATCATGCTTTCGAGCCAATTACATGTTTATGATTTTTGTTGAAACAAATAATTATTTATGCTGTACTGTTTTTATACACTTCATTTGTTTTAGCTTTTAATTTTTATTAATTGATTTCGTAACGTAATTGACTGGAATGTCATGCAAAGCGTTGTGCCTGTTTATAAAAAATACATCGTGTTCATTTACAAATATTGTCAATTCATCTAATTGTTGTAAAATCAATTGAAATGTTTTTAAAGTATAAATATCGTAATATCACATTATTACGATTAAAAAAAAAAACGCTTCCAGTTCGATCCATTCCCTAAAAAAATCAGTCTTAGAAGCATACAACCGCCTTTCATTTTTTTATTTCATTTTTAATATAAAAAAATAATGTACTCTGCGTTCATTACATCTGACACATACACTCTTATGTGACTGATTCAGTGATACCACTTTAATGAAAATAATATCAAATTTTAACGTCTTTTATCGTTGCAAACAAAGAAACGGAAAATACTTTATTATTTACTATGAAGAATAAATATAAATTATTGAACTTAATTTTTGTTGTTTGAACAATTGGCGAACAGAGATATACAGTATGTAAACACGTAAGGTGCACATAGGGAAATTAGCATTGGGAAAAAATACTTGGATCAGAGTTAGCCATGACTGCATTAATTGTTATTTCTTTTGAATTATCGTGGTAATCTTGACGATTTCTCTTTTATTTTGATTTATTTTTATTTTACTTGGCTTTTTTAATAATAAAAAGCTCTCAAAAATCATTATTTTAATTTTTTTGTATAAAAATAAAACAAAAAAACAACTCCATCTGTTTGGAAACATTTCTTTCAGTCTGACTGGTATGACGTATGCGCGTTGGTAAATCAGTGACCCAATATCTTTAGGTTCAACACGAATAGGCGGAGATATTTGATCTCGCACCATAATTAAGTATTTTTGGGAATTTAATGTCCCATTAATAAAAAAAGTCCGATCGTATTGTAATCATCTGAATGTTTTCTTCGGTAGTATACACATTCATTTTGCAAAAGAATATTATCTGTCAAATTGAAAAGCATGACTTCAAGGCTCACTCTGATCCAGTCATTTTTTCCCAATGTTAATTTCCCTATGTGCACCTTAAGTGTTTACATACTTGTATATCGATATTGATCAAGTAATATTTACTCAATGATATCGATTGATTTCTTAACGATATAAAAATAAAGTGGTATAATTGTCATTTAGTCACGTAAACTTAATTTTTTTACACTAATAAAAAAAATCACTATGCTTATATAATATATATTTGCATTTTAATTTTAACTGGTTAGAAAAACTTAACGTGCAATGTTAGAATTCTAGTAGTTTTATGTACGTATGTATGGATGTGTAATTTGAAACAATGAATTGTTAGATAAATTCACATAGATATAAATATTCAGAAAGAGATTGTCAAATCATATTTTGTAATAAAATTAATTGTTTCATTACCTCTATTCGTTTTCTTTGCGTATTTTGTTTAATATTTATTCAATCGTCATTAAAAAGAGTCGAGAGTCGATATTTTATATTCGATCAAAAATGAAACAGTCAAAACTATTTTTAATTTTTTAGATACGTAATATTTTTTGAATTCTTTCAAGTGTTGTCAAAGTTAAGGGAAAACGGTAAATATTTTTTTGTATACCGAAAAGTAGAAATTTAAAATAGAGGTAAAGAATGTTAGGTTATGTTATTCTCTTTCTGAATATTTTGTTTTTAGTAAGTACTGTATATAATTTTATTTATGTTTGAGAGGATATGTTGGTTTATTTAAGTAAATCAACAGTAGGATCGACATAAATGTGATATAATTGCGTAGTTTAATTAGAGAAACCTTAAAATATAACATGTTCTCATGAGCTGTTTTATAATGAGAATGATTTTTGTTTTGTATCAACAATAAAAGAAATGTTTAACAATAAAAGGAACTTTTTATCGATATTAAAAAAAAAAATTATAAGTATGTACATAATTAAAAATCGTCGAGCCATCATTCCCAAAACTGAACGAAACAAAAAAGGTTTCCGAATAAAATAAAAAGCTATCAGACTATAAAAATACATCGGTATGGTTTGCGACGCTTTATTTTGTTTTCGTAACCTCTTGTAATAAGGCTGATTAAAATTCGATAAACTTAAATCTGCTGCCACATTATATTTTTGTCCCTTTTTCAGATTATTTAATCCACAACCAATAAAAATTTAATAGTGCAGTTGTTTAGCGAACTTTTCTTACATAAAAATTTATACGAGGTGTTCGTTAATATTTTTTAGTTACTTCGTCTCCGTCTAACAATTAGTAATATTGTTTCGTTCGCATACTAAAGAAGTTTCATGTTCAGTTTAAAGAACGAAGGATTGTATCAAATACTGTAAAAACTAAAATTAACAGTATAAAATAAATAAATAAAACTATTATTTAGTTATAAAAATATAAATATCAAATATTTGGCTTTGGAAACAGACATTTCAAAATGCTGTAAGATGCTCTATATCTTTGGCACATTTATAACAATTTGATACTTTATAATAACTATAATATAGTCTATGAAAATTATACGAACTAATAATTATTATATTGTATTGATATTTAACTTTTTCACTACAGATTTCATACTCATATAAAAAGGCATTTATGCATAGATATATGTTTTTGTAAAATGAATTCATGCGATATTCTGCTGTTTCATTCATGGCTTTCATTGGTTTAAACAACAGAACAACTGTACGTTGGGTACGACGTTGGGTTGTCATGTTTTTCAAAGCGCTGTTGTAGCGAATTAAAACAAACGAAGGAAATCTGACTGGATTTTGTTGAGGGATTCAGATAACGATCGTTGGCAAGCGGTTACGTTGCGCATTCGAAAAATAATATTTTTAAAATTAAATAAGAATGTACGGCATTATGAATGCAATGTATTAGTTTTTATCTTACACCTTTATCTGAATTTACGAGCAATCAGAAATGATCACAACCGGTTGGAATATCCCCTGTATTAAAAAAAACGCAAATGCACTCCGGGAGTTCCGGCAGAAGTGAAAACTTGAATATTAACGTCTATGTTAAACGACTAAAGCGCAGAAAAGTTTGAACTAATAACTTCCAAGAAATTCCGTCTGATGTCGCCAAAACACAACTTATAGTGTAGTTAAAAACCATTCGATTGCATAGACAAGTCCCAAAAAAAATATATACCTTGCACATTAATACAACTGATTTCATTTAGGGCATGTCACAAAAGTTTTCGTCTTACGAATTTTCGATCAGGTCACGTGCCCCTGACGCGAGTTTAACATTTTTTACCCATTACAAAAAAAGTGTACAACCAGAGATACGCCGCTAAAGAAGTTTTCACTTCAATAATGTATAGTGTATAATTCTATAGTGAAAAAGTTCACATTGACTCAAAATTGTCTCAAAGTAAAATGAGCGGACTTGATTTACTGAAACATACTATCGGGTATAATACAGAATGTTACAACATTTTCTAAAGGGACGTCTTCATTACAGTTATCATTTTTATTTAATTATTATTTTTTTAAGACTAGATAAAAAATTCTGTTAATATTATTCATACAATGTACAAATTGGGCAAAATATGAAATTATTTTGTGTAAGTTAGTTTTGAGAGCTTCAAAGAGAAAATTGTTAATTCATTTATATTC
This sequence comes from Xanthostigma xanthostigma, assembly GCA_963575645.1. NCBI lineage: Eukaryota > Metazoa > Arthropoda > Insecta > Raphidioptera > Raphidiidae > Xanthostigma > Xanthostigma xanthostigma. The sequence continues at coordinate 49,819,074 of OY754469.1, read as the reverse complement.
TATTTTATTCGAAAAGCTCTTTAAACGGCGCAGGCGTGGTTGAGTCGTCTTAAAAAATTTAATATTTTTTCTTGTTCTTTTTTATAATGCTATAAAATATATTACCAACAATAATAATGAGTAAAAAAAAACAAAAACAAGAAAATCGTACTTCTTGTTTTTGTTTTCAAATGTGGGATTAGGATTTTCTTTTGTTTGTTGACGTATATACTTAACGTTTAATCATTAAAACAAAATCTCTTTAATTAAATATTTAGGCACAATTTTATCTTTGATCTGGTTTCAGTAAATAACTAGCCGTTCTGTTAAAGACGATAATAATATTTTGGTATATTTAAATTTCATAATTCCGTACTTTGCCATTTTGGTAATATTTTTTTGTTTAAATTATTTGTATGTATGAAGAGTTCCACTTAAAAAGATCTAGATGTGAGTATTTTATATTTTTCTTTTGTTTCGACAAACTCTGATATGAAAAAATATGGTAATTACTTTTAGATCTTAATTTAGTGCCGATCATGTCTCGAGCATCTCTTCATACAATATTGTATTTTCATTATTATTATATTTTAATTCAGTCATTTTATCATGTCAAACAGTGGCGCCCTGGAAATATCATTTTTAATTAAAATAAATTAATACAGCCCTTGATAAAAATAACGGTCTGTAAACAGTTTTTTTTTGGCATACAATCTACTGATATACCTACTATTGTAAAAAATCGATAAGTTTGTAGCTCTCAACAGTGGACGAATAAATTTTATAAAAAAAATAATGGATTTTGTACCCTTAGTGATGGACGTTATACCAAAAAATTAACAATAGGAACGACGTAAGGGTAAAATACTAACAATGATATCTATACTTCAACATCCACTTCAAACACTGAATGAATCAACAATCAGTCATTCAAGCAGCGATTTTATATCCATCAATTATACGATCGTCACAATAATTATGTAGAGACTTTGGACCAAATTAATTAATTAGTGGAAATTTTGTTCGCTACAAAATACGACGAGTGGATAAGCGATTGTGACTATTTTTCTGCAACGAATGAAGATTTGTGGCATATAAAATACGATGTTTTTTTTCCAGGTGGGCCATTGTAAATACCGTAATTTCATTAGCTATCTTTGAATAAAAAATTATTCTGAGCAAAATATACAGTTTCTAATCGCTACGGCACAAACGCATGCGACTACTACCAAACATTTTTTCAGTATGTAGGTTATTTTGTTAGCCAGAGTGCCCGTCAGCAAAAATGTTATTGATACATACTCTCCCCAAACTTTGTATATGGCTTCATTAGGCCTAGTCTGACACCTATTTCCTCTATGACTTTTCTTGATTTTGGGGCGTTTACCCTCTAAACTTTCCGAAAGATGTCGTTTTGACGACATGTAAAAATTTATAGATACTATTTGTTTTTTTAATTGGATAGCTTAAAAGCTTCAACCAAAACGCTAAAATGATGTTCTCTGACAATTAATAACATGAACCATTTAAAATGTCTGACACCTTGAATATGGTCGACATATTCGAGGTGTCAGACATTTTAAATGGCTCATTTTATTTGTCAGAGAACATTATTTTAGCGTTTTGGTTGAAGTTTTTAAGCTAACCAATTAAAATAACAAATAGTATTGATAAATTTTTACATGTCGTCAAAACGACATATTTCGGAAAGTTTAGAGGGAAAACGCCCCAAAATCAAGAAAAGTCATAGAGGAAATAGGTGTCAGACTAGGCCTAATGAAGCCATATACAAAGTTTGGGGAGAGTATGTATCAATAAAATTTTTGCCGACGGGCACTCTGACTATGTCCTGTTTCCACAAAAAAAACTTTTCAAATTTTATTTATCATATCTGTGAATAATTCGTTTTGATATAAAGTGTAACTGTATTTTTTGTTTTTGTGGTAATCGTTCATCTGTTTTCAGAAAATATCTAGAAAATTCTCGACTTTTCAAAAACAAGTTGTAATTTGAAGTAATTATTTTCACTCCCTGGTTTCAAAGATTGCAAATTTGCGAACTATGTATTTTTTTAATATTTTTTTCGTTCTTAGTAATTCGACATTGAAATTCGCCCTCATTTTGACATTAATACAGTAGGAAAAGTCAAAAATTTTCACGTCAAAATACATTGCAAAAAATTGAGCAAAAGTTAATTGGGATATTAGAAAAAAAGTTAGTGTTTAATTTGTGTACTTCTAAAATTCAAAAACTATAACAGTTATTTGAGTTCTAGATCATGACTAATAATTATTCTTTATTATTGCAAGAATACAAATTTTTTGTTTACTATTTCATAACTTTGTTTTTTTAACATCCCCGTTCACTTCGACTCTATAATTTCCGATGAACTTTACGTTCGGTTGAAACCGTTCAACCATTAATTGAGTTTACCTACATAATATGTTGTCATTTTTAACGTATGTTAGTACCTGGTCGTCTCAAACGTAACAGCGGAAAGCATTAATTTAGGTCGACCTCATCCGATTGTTTGTAGCGGAATAGAGTCAGTTCGGTGGGGTGGAGTCGGAGGTGGACTGTGATCGCGTTCGGGTGTGATCACCTCACAGTGACTGCTGTTGGGCGTAAGTACTGCCGGAATCAGACTCGCTATCTCCGGACTGTTCACTGCTGATTTGTCTTCGTAGACGCGCTCCTGCGAATTTGAAATTAGACGAGTCTCGATCATAAACAAAGAAAATCGAATCTTCCATTTTGATTTTGAGATTTCAAAACTATAAATAACGAGTACTTTTATTTTCCTAATTTTGTATTAAAAAAAAAATTAGTTGTCTGTAAAGTCGGTTTACGGACGATAGTTTTACGTGATAACGTATTCCGTAATACATAACCTAAATTTATATACTAATAATTATAATAATTCGAATCTATGATATTGCATCTTTCGCTTCAAATTTAGGTTAATTTTATTTATTAAATTACTCACCACCTATAAAAATAATTTTTTTTATTAACTTTCTTTCTTTCGTATTTATTTAAGTCTCAAAGATTAACTGTCATACTATTTATAAAACAATTGTTTCACTGTTTATATAAAATTCCAAAACCTACTTACAATATTTAAGTATTTTCATACGTCAAAAAATTGATTTTTATAATGATAAAATTTGTAAGAAAACGATTTTTTCGAGAGATGAGACCTAGCTAAAACGATTTTTTGCCCCCCAAAATCCCTTTTCAGTAAATTTCATCCAAATCGTTACGGCCGTTTTCGAGAAAAGCACGCACAGGGTCAGGCGGAACGTTAGGAACGTTACACTTTTTCGTGCATGCAGCCGGTGTTTTATCAATTTATAAGATTGGTGATTCATCAATTTATAAGACGTTATCACGTCAAAAAATAATAAAACAATAGCTTTTATGACCTAGGTAGTGTTTACCTAGATCATAAAAGCTATTGTAAAATGTTGTTAACAAAGTAGTTTGATAACTTTTTAAAGAGTGTTTTTATATATAAACTCAAAGTTGTTTGTTTGGAATTTATCTGTGTTTGTATGTAATTAGTGAGAAATTAATTAATGTATTTAATAAGCGTGCTTACGACCGAGGTATGAAGAAAAATAGTATACACCATACTGGCCGAAAGTGTGATGCCTTCCAAGATATCACACTTTCGGCCTTTGTGGTGTAATATACTATTGTTTTGAAAACATTATCTGTTTTGCAGTACTCAAAAAACTCCACGTACCATGGTTGGGGAAATATATATACAGTAAAATCTAATAGTTTCTGCCTTTACTTGATGAAAATCCATTATAAAATAAAAAAAATAAAACAATTAAGTTAAAAAAGATTTATAATAAATATAAATTATTTTTGTAAACTGTAATACTGTATATCTGATGAAGCTGCTGTGACAGCGAAACAATTGTCATATTTTTATAATTAAAGTGAAAATCTTTTTTAACTTAATTGTTTTATTTATTTTATTATATATACAGTATGTAACGCGTAAGGTGCACATAGGGAAATTAGCATTGGGAAAAAATACTCGGATCAGAGTTAGCCATGACTGCATTAATTGTTATTTCTATTGAATTATCATGGTAATCTTTAGGATTTCTATTTTATTTTGATTTATTTTTATTTTACTTGGCTTTTTTAATTATAAAAAGCTCTTATAAATCATTATTTTAATTTGTTTGTACAAAAATAAAACAAAAAAACAACTCCATCTGTTTGGAAACATTTCATTCAAAAATTGTCTGACTGGTATGACGCATGCGCGGTGGTAAATCAGCGACCCAATGTCTTTAGGTTCAACACGAATAGGCGGAGATATTTGATCTCGCACCATATTTAAGTATTTTTGGGAATTTAATGTCCCATTAATAAAAAAAGTCCGATCATGTTGTAACCATTTGAATATTTTCTTCGGCAGTGTACACATTCATTTTGCAAAAGAATATTATCTGTCAAATTGAAAAACAAGATTTCAAGGCTCACTCTGATCCAGTCATTTTTTCCCTATGTGCACCTTACGTGTTTACATACTGTATATGGTATTCACTCACTTGTGATTTATCGTATTTCAGTCTTTTCCATAAGAACGGTTTCTTGTCGGCCGTCGAAGAAGTTGCCTGTCCCGGAATATTTTCTACATTTGAAGTGTAGTAGTTCGGGTTTGAGAATGTCATGACGCTCCTACCCGAAGGATACATGTACTTCTTCTTTGTCTTCCTCTTATGTATCAGCATAACGGCAATCATCGCACAGATGGCCAACAGCAGTATGAGGAAGATCGTTATCATGATTATCAAAAACTTCCCACTTTCTGAGCTCGAGTGAGACGGTGGGGGTTCGTGCGCATTTTCGTTGAACGGAATAGAGATGTTTCCGAACGGATCCGACGGATCCATTTCGTCGTCCAGATCGTCCGCGTCGTCGCTATTTCCTTGCGATTTATTTGGAACGTATTTAGTTGGTTCTAGAGAATAGAATTAAAGTTTAATAAACGATTTATAAAGGTTAGTGGGAATTTACTTCGAACTATTTATTCTTGGGTAGTATTTAAACGAGTGACTGTAAATTACAATTTTGGGTGACAAAAATAATCAATTTGGATTACTAAGTGAGCGACTGACTGCGCGTGACGAGAAAATAATAGTTGGGTGACTAAATTACTAAGTGAGCGACTGACTGCGCGTAACGAGAAATCAACAGAACAGCAACTAAACATCCATTTGAGTTACTTAAAATACAAAATGGGAAACTTCATAATATTTGAGCGACCTAATATTTGTTTGAGTGTCAACGTTACGTCCTGCATTTTTTTCAAAATTTGGCAAATGATTTATTTATTCTGAGCGGCATTTTGTTAATAGTTAATTGTTTGAATAGAACTGCGTTTTCTAAAAAATATATATTTAATTGACTGTCAATTAAATATACATTTTTTAGAAAACGCAGTTCTATTCAAACAATTAACTATTTTTTCGCATACCCCGTTATCGTTCACCCCGGAATTGTTTTTTTAAAAACTTCACAGTTGCCCCTTCCCGTTTCAGTGCGAGACAATTCGCATACCCCTTTATCAAAAAAAGCGGTGGTTTTCAATCTTCATGAAAATGTGAGTTTTAAGTCTCAAAGTGAAAGAAAAAAAAAAAAGTAAAAACAAAAGAAGATATCTGCTTCAAAATTACTGAAGGCATTCTAGTCGCTCACTTAGTAATTTAGTCGCTCACTTAGCAATTTAGTCACTCAACTATTATTTTAATATCTCAAGTTATTAAAACAGTATCTCATCATCAGTCACCATTTTTTTTTTATTCGACCGTTTTATAATTCCCCTTTATTCTTTGCACAATGGAGTCCAGGTAAAATCCTAATTTCTGTAATAAATGAATTCGGATTACCTGTTCTACACTTCCGGCGATCAGGTTTGTCGGGACAAGCGCATGTATAATTCTTTTGCCAGTACAAGCAAAGATGTGTGCAGCCTCCATTGTTTTCTGCACAAGGGTTCCAACCGGTTTGTCTTTCGGCCGCCACTGCTTTAATTTCCATTACGCCGTCCAAGTCTGTCCGAATCACTTCTTTTTTCTTGCGTGCGTTTTTATCGGCACGAATAATTGATTTCTTGTACCATTCCGTCCAGTAAATATATTCCCCGATCTGCAAAAGATTTAAAATTAATTTCAAAGTAAATGTTATAGCTAGCGTGACCTGTGCGAATTATTCGCACTAAATAAGTATAATAATTATCACTTTACAAAATTATTTTTTAAATATGATTGCAGGTATTCAATTCGTTTCTAATTTTGCACACTGCTTATAACGTTCTTTTTTTTGTTGAAAAAGAAATATTTTACTAAAATTGACATATAGAGGCGCAAGTAGCAAAAGCGTTGTTCAGCGTTGCTCGTCAGATGGCAGTATGCAGTATTTACAATATAAGGGTCAGATGACAAATCGACGTTACGCCGTTAGATGGCAGACGCTGTTCAGAGTTTAATTAATTTACAAAAACAATAGCAATAATAAATTTTTTAGTTGTCGATGTCAGTAGAGCAAGCAATTATCTGTAAAATGATATATAATTTATGTGGAGAAATTGTGAGATTTTTTCTAAAAACGAAGGCAAACATCTTTAACCTTAGCGTATTAATATATATGATGATACACGAAAAAAAATTGCTAAATTAGTTTGTAATAGTGGGATAAAACTATGACGTGTTGTACCTGAGCTAAGCCAAATGGGTGCGTTGCATCAGGAACTAAAACCACTCTGTGTTTTCCACTTAAATCTGACGTTTCGATTCTATCTCTCAGAGCATCGGACCAATATAACCGCTTTGCTCCGTAGTCCAACGACAAACCGTTCGGGAAGCCGAGATCTGAATCCACTATTACGCGTCTCATGGAACCGTCCATCATCGATCGTTCTATTTTGGGACTATGGTCACTCCAATCGGTCCAGTAAACGTACCTATAGAAAAGTGTATTTAGAGGCAATTGTCTAACTATTGTTATTACCAATATAAATATGGCCAAGAGAAATTACGGGTGACTTCATTTAAAGTTACACGCCAATAATCTAAAAGGCTCGGAAGTTAGATGCGAATGCGGACTGGCGCTTGTACAGTCTGTTGAAAAACTACAAACTCGCAAGTCAACAAAACTAAAATAGCAATAACAACTTGACAATAGCGTACTCGACTGTACTTTAAAGCAGGAAAGCGACAAGTGACAAAGGCAACGAGCGATCACGGCCAATCACCGACGAGCGCACGTTCCGTGCAGGTAGCTGGCAGGTGGTGGGACTATCAACGGCTCTAAAATGTGCTTTTGCGACGCTGTTTGTGACTAGCTTCCGAACCTTTTAGATCCGTGGCGCGTATTATACAATGGACTTATTATCCTCGATAAGAGGTAGTAAAGTCTAAGATAAGCTAAAATTATACTTGATTCTTGTTGGAATTTAATAGGCCCCACTCACGATCAAACTTTATGCCACAGTTCAGTGTTCAAACTTATAGTTCAGTGAAGCATGATAATGTGTGGGGCAAATAAACACTGAAACCAACACTGAAGTCAGGCATAAACTCATCAAATGCATCTTGATTTTTGAACGACTTTTAGTTCAGTGTTCAAGTAAACTGCTGTGTGTGTGGGGGTTTTTTTCAGTGTTTTGTACAACCAGAAGCCAAAAATCTCAATGTTGTTGCAAGTTTTTCTTGTACAGAAATAGATTTTCCCATATTTGTGTACTGGTTCTTAATAAATAGGGTAGTAAATAATTGTAAGTTAATTTATCCATTCGTAAATAATTATTCCAATCAAGCGGTTCAAGATGTAATTCATTAATCAAATAAACATGACTTCTTGAATCACGCATTTCTAACAAATTTTTCACCCATATTCTTCTTTTTTTTCTTATTTCCCTGTTTTAAATACAATCCCATAGCTATGAACAGCCAATTCTCACCATTTAAATAACTCATTTAGTTCTTATTAATTATCTATAGTATAATATTATAGTACGTATATAATAATATATATTTTATATATCTATACTCGACGAGTGTATGCCAACAACTGAACCAAACTGAACACAAAAAATTTAAAAAAATGAGCAGTTTGCATGAACTGTGTGTGATACCAGTCAGTCTTTCGATTAATATTTTAAGAATTTTAGTACATAGATTTTAAAATTTATTTAATATTTTAATATTTGATGTTTTATTGATATTTTAAATCCTATTGACGCTATCTACGCTGTAACTAGCAATATGGAATAAAGGAAATTATTATTATTATTATTAATCGGTCCAACTTCACTGAACACTGAACTGTGGCATGAAGTTTGATCGTGAGTGGGGCCTATAACAAATGAATACTGGCTTGTTTGAATTTGACAAAGATATAAAAAGAAAACAGTTACCCTTTCCGTGGATATACAGCGACTGATCTAGGTTCATCCAGCCCGTCTTTAATAACGATTTTTCGACAGGAGCCGTCTAATCTAGACACTTCTAATACTTTTCTTGCCGTATCGGTCCAGTACAAATTATCGGCAATCCAGTCAACGGCCAATCCATCGGGTGTTATTAAGTCTGTCGATATGATTGTTCTAGTATCGGAGAAATTATGCATATTTACGCTTCTGATCACATCTAAATGCACATCGGTATAGTATATCAACTGTTTTTCCCAGTGAAAGTCTACAGCGATCGCCGTATGTATGTTTTGAATTGGCAGAGTAACGTCCCATAGTTCGTCGGTGTCTAGCGATACTCGGGCGAGCGAAGCGCGCGTTGCGAACAGCAGGTAACTGAATGGCTGATGTCTGCATTTTTGTATGCTGCCGTGTTCGAACAAGACTCCGGTTGGACAAGCACAGCTGTACGATATTGGCGTTCGAAGACATAGGTGGGAACAACCGCCATTATTGGAGCCACAAGCGTTTTCAGCTATGTTATCGGACTGCAATAAAATATAATAAATTAAGTACTGTTATTCGAATGAGCATTCCTTCTTTTCTATATTTTTAAAGTGAAACTTTTATTCTATCGCCCCGAATTTTTCTGGCCGTCTGTTGCATGTCGCATTACAGGCGGCCGCGGAGTAGGGGTAAAGTGAAAGGCGCTCGGTAGAGCAGCCAAGGCCAATATGGCGGCGCCCATGGTTAGCATCAGCTGACCGTGTAGTATGTATAACACATAGCCAGTCTGTCATGCGGGCAAGTGCTGTACAGTGTTTACATGTTTTTATTCGTGTATTCATGTGAATATTGTTGTTTATAATTAATCGTGATGGATAAGTGTCTACAATCCAACGCCTACAATCCAATAAAAGTTTCACTTGCGTCGTGGTTTCTTAAAACCACACAACTGTTTTTTTTATTGTAAGTACATATTTGTAACTCTAAGCACTAACGATTGTAAGAAATAAACACAAATTAACTAAAAGAATTTTTGTATCTTATTTATAGACGAATATCTACATATATTATAAGAAGATAATATCAAATAAAAAATAGAGAATAGTTACTTCTTACCACAACAAGTTTATTAGTGGATGTACATTTCGAGAGCTATGCTCTCATCTTCAGCAATACACTAAACTGCTCTCGAAATGTACATCCACTAATAAACTTGTTGTGGTAAGAAGTAACTATTCTCTATTTTTTATTAGATTCAAACCACAGTGCTCTTAATATTTTTGTTAAGATAATATCAGATATCACAATTTAGAAGTGCTGGATTTATTAAAGAGGTGAGACCTAAGTATCCCCTCTTTGAACAATAAGTTCTTGACGACAATGTTGAGCTTTACTTAAACTTAACAAACAAAATTAGTTACCGTTTTTTTTATAAGTTATAGGTACTATCTATTAGTGAGCTAATATACTACAATAATTTTTAAAAATTACTTCTTTGTTTTTTTAACTGCCCTAGTCCTAGATTACGAATTTTAAGAAAAATATACAACCTATTCCGGTTTCTGCTGCCATCCTCACAAAACTACAAATTTTAAGAATTCATCTATTGTAAATTCATAAGCTCAAGTTTGCGAACGAGCATTTAAAAGATGTTTTCAATTTACACAAATTTTATTAGTGGCCCTATCTCCGAAACGGTAATAGATACAGACTTCCGGGTGCGCTCATTGAATTCAGCGTGTCGTACTAACACGAAATGACACTCCGAATCAAAAAATAAGCTCAACTTTAGGTCCTGTGGGCTTTTATAGTGAGTTTCAATGTAGAAGAAACATTAAAACGTCAATATCTCCGAAACGGTAATAGATACAGACTTCCGGGTGCGCTCATTGAATTCAGCGAGTCGTTTTCTATCAGCACACCGCATTTTAAATGCATCCGATGCGTATTCCAGACTTTCCAGAAAACCACTTCGAACGTGTCTATCTTCGAAACGATAAGTGATACGAAGCAACGGAGGGGCTCTGTGACTTCAGCGTGTCATTTTACATAAGCCTACCGAATTTGAATCGGATCGGAGACATTGTCCAAAATTGTCTTAAAAAAATCACAAAAAAACTAAGGCTAACTATGGGAAAAATCGCGTTTTTAGTCGATTTTCGATATTTTCCAATGACTCGCTTTTCAGGTCCAGACGGCTTATACTAACACGAAATGCCACTCCGAATAAAAAAATAAGCTCAACTTTAGGTCCTGTGGGCTTTTATAGTGAATTTCAATGTAGAAGAAACATTTAAACGTCAATATCTCCGAAACGGTAATAGATACAGACTTCCGGGTGCGCTCATTGAATTCAGCGTGTTGTTTTCTATCAGTACACCGAATTTTAAATGTATCCGATGCGTATTCCAGACTTTCCAGAAAACCACTTCGAACGTGTCTATCTTCGAAACGATAAGTGATACGAAGCAACGGAGGGGCTCTGTGACTTCAGCGTGTCATTTTACATAAGCCTACCGAATTTGAATCGGATCGGAGACATTGTCCAAAATTGTCTTAAAAAAATCACAAAAAAACTAAGGCTATACTATGGGAAAAATCGCGTTTTTAGTCGATTTTCGATATTTTCCAATGACTCGCTTTTCAGGTCCAGACGGCTTATACTAACACGAAATGCCACTCCGAATAAAAAAATAAGCTCAACTTTAGGTCCTGTGGGCTTTATAGTGAATTTCAATGTAGAAGAAACATTTAAACGTCAATATCTCCGAAACGGTAATAGATACAGACTTCCGGGTGCGCTCATTGAATTCAGCGTGTCGTTTTCTATCAGTACACCGAATTTTAAATGCATCCGATGCGTATTCCAGACTTTCCAGAAAACCATTTCGAACGGGTCTATCTTCGAAACCGTAGCTGGTACAGCGCAACGGATGGGCTTGGTGACTTCAGAGTGTCATTTTTCATAAGCATGCAAACTGTATTGGTGATAGAGGCGTTCGAAATTTTTTTTGAAATATCTGGAATGTGCGTCATATACTTTTCAATTTCAGTGTACTGATAGAAAACGAGTTTATAAATTTAATGAGCACCCCGAATTTAGAAAGGATTAGGGAAGAATTCCATATTTTGTCTTTTTTCAGAATTTTTGGGTTGCATTCGGTTTGCATAGACAAGTCCTGTAAAAAATATGTACCTTGTAAGTTCTCTTCCTTGTACAATAGTGCAATGTATTTCATTTAGGACATGTCTATGAAAAACGACTAAAGCGCAGAAATGTCTGAACTAATAGCTTTTAAGAAATTCCGTCGGATGTCAGCGTATAGTTTCTTGTTTAAAAACAGAAGTGTATTTTAGCGACATCCGACGGGATTTTTTAAAAGCTATAGTTTTGACTTATCTGGATTTTAGTTGTATAAATATCTTTTAAACAAGATAGTGTATACTAGCGACATCCGACGGAATTTCTTGAAAGCGATTAGTTTAGACTTTTCTGCGCTTTAGTCGTTTATTATAGACCTGTTCTAAATGAAATACGTTGCACTATTGTACAAGGTACATAGGGCTTGTCTATGCAAACCGAATGCAGAGTTCAAAAATTCTGAAAAAGGACAAAATATGGAAATCTCCACAAATCATTTCCAAATTAGGTATACTTGTAGAAAACAACACTCTAAATCCAATGAGCATACCAGAGATCTATTTCTGTAACCGTTAGGAAATAAAGTCATTGCCGATTTTTCTCTGGAAAATGCATCAGATACTTTTCAAATTCGGTACACTCACAGAAAACGACGTTCTAAGTTCAATGAGATACCCAGAGACCTGTATCTACTGCCGTTTTGGATTGAAATTGAAATATAAAGCAGCTTTAATAGGTTATAGAAATCAAACTTGATTTAAAATGTTGTTCTCTATTAGTCTAAGGCCGTTCAGGCCGATGGGAAAGATAAAAACGAGTTTTTGATTTTTATTTAAATTGGAAAATCTCTCGGATCTTTTTTTAAATTCAATCTGCTTATAGAAAATTACAAGATGAATTTAAGTTCTAAATTTTTTCTGGAAAGCCTCATGTATCTATTAGAGCACACAGGCCCGCTTTTGATCTTCTACGCGGTCGCCTGCAATCTTCAATTTGCCGCCCCATGTAGTATGTCTCTTGTTTCTCGTATTTAATTTTTTTCTAGATATATTTGTGTTGAATACAGACTTGCACGAAGAATCTCTAGTTTTTACTCCGATAGGTGTGTTTTAAGTAAAATTAATGAATATAGAAAACAAATAGGCAAGTAATATTTATTGAATATTTCATTAATAACGGTCAAGGGGTCGATGTTGTTATTTGGTGTCCCCGTGACTACGGAGTCCCCATACAGTGCATATCCTTCACGCACGCTGACAGCGGCTTTGGTAGTCTATAGTCTACTTCCAAACTTGTAATTTTGACGAATTGTTCATTTGGTTAAAAAATTTAAGACGCGACACCGATATCTCTTATATGCTTATACTCTAATAAGAGCCAAACCTATAAATTTTAAGGAATACATGTTAGCGTTTAGGGAATTACTTATTATAATTTAATACATGTGCTGAATTGATGAAAAGGTCGGATTCTGATTGCACCATCGCCAAAACGTAACGAAAAGCGGTTTTGAGCAGACATGGATACAGGGGGGAAGCAATGGGTGCAATATTCTCAGGGCCGGATTTACAATTTCGTCGCCCCTCTAATTGAGGTCTCACTTAGTTTTTTTTTTTCATGTCAGTTGCAGGTTGGCATTAAGCTAATTCTCAGCGGGAAATTCAAATTGAAAATTGGAAAAAAATCAGTATTTGCTTGAAGAAATTTTGTTAATGAAATTACGTTATCGCAAAAAAATTTTGACTTGACTTTATATTTTTTCAAACACATATATTTTTTCAACTCTGATTAAAAAATTTGCCGCCCTAGGCGCGAGCCTACATTGCCTTATAGGAAATCCGGCCCTGAATATTCTATTACCTACATGAATAACAAACAAAAATTTCAATTTTATGTTAAGAACGAATTTTCGGAAACGAAATCCTGTATCCGCGCCTGATTTTGCGTAACGCTCGAGCCTGTTTGTCTGTCTGTGGAATTTTCTTTCGTGACAGTAACTTATTCAAAAATGAATTGATGTGAATGAGTTTTTTAAAATGTGTGTCTGAGTGATTTAATTGTGTATATTTTGTATTAAAATTTGGATTTAAAAACTAATTTGTTTAAATTGGTTACCTGTACAGATCGTATATCCATAAGTCCTTCGAGTTTGTCTCTGATGATGGTTCTGTCCGATCCGTTTAGCTTGTCAGCCCTGTTGACGGCTTCTTGTTGCCAATCGGTCCAATAAATATGTGATCCGACCACTACCAGACCGTAGGGATGGGGAACGTCGGTCAAGATCACACGACGGTCACGCCCCTCCAAATCGCTCGACTCTATCGTCTTCAGGTTTCCATCGTTCCAATATAATCGTCCCGCCGGGCGATCTATAGCCAACCCATTTGGCCATACCAAGTTGTCGGAGATCAACGTTTTTCTAAATGAAAGAAGTTATAACAAAAATATTAAGAGCACTGTGGTTTGAATCTAATAAAAAATTGTTGTGGTAAGAAGTAACTATTCTCTATTTTTTATTTTGAAAGAAGTTATGTTTTCTAAATTACTAAACACAGTAGACTTGTACTAGTGTGACCTGTGCGAATTATTCGCACTAAATAAGTATAATAATTATCACTTTACAAAATTATTTTTTAAATATGATTGCAGGTATTCAATTCGTTTCTAATTTTGCACACTGCTTTTGTAAAAGAAATATTTTACTAAAATTGTCATATAGAGGCGCAAGTAGCAAAAGCGTTGTTCAGCGTTGCCCGTCAGATGGCAGTATGCAGTATTTACAATATAAGGGTCAGATGACAGATCGAAGTGTTGACGTTACGCCGTCAGATGGCAGACGTTGATCAGAGTTTAATTAATTTACAAAAACAATAGCAATAATAAATTTTTTAGTTGTTGATGTCAGTAGAGCAAGCAATTATCTGTAAAATGATATATAATTTATGTGGAGAAATTGTGTGGTTTTTTCTAAAAAGGGAGGCAAACATCTTTAACCTTAGCGTATTAATATATATGATGGTAGAATTCTTACTGCAAAAATTGACTAACTATCTTTGGCATCGTTACGTCCGCTTGGGGATTGTATTGGGATTTCTTTTCATGAAAACGACCAATCAAAACATTAAGTACACTTTTAAAAAACAAATTATGTCTCACCTATTGGTACCATCCATGTGTGCTTGTTCTATTCTTGGAGTGGTTCCCCAGTCAGACCAGAACATTAACCCGTGGTGATAGTGCAGCGTTATAGCCCGTGGGCTGCCCAAATCGGACCATATAAGTACTTTCCGATTCGACCCGTCCAATTCTGACACCTCGATACTGTTTCTTCCCGCATCGGTCCAATATATCTGTTATAAAATTGCCGTGTATCAATAATTAAGATCTTTTACCAATTTTGTCACGAATGACGTAAGCCAACAAACCTTTCTTCCTGTGGAGTCAATAACTATCCCATCAGGGGTTTCAAGAGCGTCTTCGATTATTATAGATGATTTCTTGCCATCTGGTGTTGCTTTTTGAATTAAATCTTCTGCAGTATCTGTCCAGTATATTTCACCTAAAAAATTACAAACACACGTAACACTAACGAATTTACATATTTTGGACTAGTGATGTGCCGGATATCCGCGGATATCCGAGGGAGAAGAAAGATCCGTATCCATTAGTTTTTTTGCGGATTTTTTACGGATCTTTTACCTTATTAATTTTCAATTCATAAATGAAATTTTATATATATAGGTGATTAGGTAATAATGAAAACCTGTTAAATTCCATTCAGATTATTTTTTATTTTTTTAAATCGTATTTGGCACCTTTATATTGCAAACATTTATCGTAGTGAATACCATACTAATAGTACATAACTCAAAGGTACTAAATCAACTATCTTTTTAATGAGATATTGCACATCGATCTTAGGAAAGAGACAATCTGTTATGAGAGTTAACTCTTAAAGAGGTCAATAACTTTTTCCCATAACAGATAGTCTCTTTCCAAAGGTTGATGTGCAATATTTACCGCCGCGTACTCTAAGAAAGTTAAGATCCATATCCGTATCCGCGGATCTTGAAACCAAAAATTCAGATCCATATCCGTGGATATACATTTTTAACGATCCGGCACATCACTATTTTGGACACACATTTTCGTAAAACTGATCATAATTACCTGTTTTCCGGTCAACATCTACTGCCATAGCATTTTTAAGCGGCGGCAACGGCAAGACAATATCGACAATGTAGGGGACATCGAGAGAGATTTGTCTGATGTCGATTCGATGAGCAAAGATCAGATAATTAACGGGTCCATTAGCGCAGGTTTTGCCATCCTCCTTTAAAAGAAAACAATTTATTATTTACTAGCGGTCCCGTCCGGTTTCACCCGGGTGTAAAAGAACGAATGGGGAAGGGAGGAACGTGAGTACACACATTCATCTTAGTTTACCGAGATGAATGTTGTGTCCAAATTTCATGATGATCGGAGTTACCGTTTAAAAGCTTTTGTCGATAAAAAGCAGTATTTATACTTTTTTAAACTAATAAATTTTTTTTAATTAATTAAATAAAATTCAAAAAAATTTAAATGAAAGCCTTAGAAGAAAGCAATGTAGAAAATAAAAATATTTTCGCCCAACGCGGTGCTCAAACCCACGACCCTGATATTGACAGTCGTATGCTCTACCGATTGAGTCATCCGACGTTGTGTACTCACAACGCTAATATGAGTATATTTAGTTAGTGCATTTCACCTGAATAGAAGCTTATTTTTGAGATACATTTTGCAACATTTTTCATTAATGCTCCGCTCCTAATGGTCGTAGCGTGATATAATATAGCCAATAGCCTTCCTCGATAAATGGGCTATCCAACAAAAACATTTTTTTCAATTTGAACCAGTAGTTCCTGAGATTAGCGCGTTCAAACAAACAAACAAACAAACTCTTCAGCTTTATATAGATTGCGAGCGAAATTTTGTGATGCTTTAAACTGCAAACTGGGAAAACAAAATTGAAAACTCTGAAGAAAAACACAATAATTAAATTCTCACCGCTAATTTTATGCCTATTGGGCAGGCGCAAGAATGTCCCTTGGGTCTGAGCAAACAGAGATGCGAACAGCCGCCATTGTTGGAGTGACAAGGAGACTTCGCACGCTGTCTATTCCTGTGGAAGATGCGTACATCCATGAGACCGGCAATATGGGAGCCGTGAACTGTGGAATCGGCGCCGGTCAGTTTATTGGCCGACTGGATGTTAACAGTTTCCCAATCAGTCCAGAAGACTTTGTTGGCGAACACGTCCAGTCCGAACGGGTGCGCCAGATTGGAACCGATAAGTGTTTTCCGTTTGGTACCGTCTAATTTGGCGTATTCTATTGTTTTGGTGCCACCGTCAGCCCAGTAAATTCTGCCCTCGGCGTGGTCTATCGCGAGTCCGTTGGGCCAAGTTAAATTTTTTTCAACGACGGTGCTACGCATCGAACCGTCCATAGCGGCTCGTTCGATCTTAGGTACTGCGCCCCAATCAGACCAGTACATGTAACCGCCTATTGGGTCGACGACGATGTCCCGTGGCTTGTCCAGTCCATCCCAAACTAACAGTGTTCTCATACTCCCGTCTGTATTGGCCACTTCTATTCGATTTGTTCCGGCGTCTGTCCAATATAGTTTATTGGTGACCCAATCCAGAGCAAGACCGGCTGGAGAAACTGTGAAAGACAAAAACGACAATAGATCATTTATTTATTGGAGTTTACTCCTTAAGAATAGAGCTGTAAAAGTAACGAGAAATAGGTCATATGCATGATTTTTTTTATATTTTTAATAGATTATTTAGTCAACCATAATACGGAAAAAATTGATAATCATTTAAAAATGTAATATTATCATAAGAAAAAAAATATTAAATTCCACATTCAAAAATAGACAGTTTAAACAATCGACCATATTCGCGGGCTTATGTGACGTCATGATATACGATGCATGTCAACCTTGATGTCAAATTGTCAATGTTCTAAATTTAATGAAGTTTATTTGTTGTTTTCTCTAAATACTGACATAATCTTACTGTGAGACGACATCGTCGTCATGGAAACTGTTGTTGATATATACTCTGACGTCACGATGCGTTTTGAGAATTCGAAAATAGCGCTTATTTTCTACATTTCTTTTTTATTAGTTGTATTTTTTTCAGTGATTAGATTAATAAAATAACCATTACGTTATGATCAAGAACTAAAATATATTTCGAAATAAAAATTTTAACCAATTTGGAGTTTTATGCATATGACCTATTGTGTACCCGTATGTATTCGTTACTTAAAGAACCAGTACCCGTTACTTTCGTATCGTTACGTTACTCGTTACTTTTCATACGACATACAATCGTGTACTAACAACATCAAGCATGTACCATCGCATCGAGGGGCGTCGCATACGTGATACGCTATGACTTCGTTCGTATAACGTATAACCGCATCAAACGAGTCGAACTGACATGGATACGAAAGATGCGAGTAACGAAATGAATTTGTAAGTAACGATTCGTTACTTCGAGTCAGACGATGTACGCGTTACTCAGTAACGAATACATACGGTTTGTTACAGCTCTACTTAAGAAACGATTTTGAGTTATAAGGTTCGGAAATTTTATGAGTAGTAAAATCAATTGGTGAGGCGTTACGCTCCACCGCTTCAAGTGTGGCGTTACGCTCGTCCGCTTCAAAAGAGAAAAACATATATATCTGTAGGATTTAATGAGGTTGATGCGTTACAGTCCCAATCAAAAGTAAGTCGAATTCTAAATGGGAACTTTTCCATAATAAATTTTTACAAAAGGTTATAAGTCGATGATACCAATAAATTATTGTCATAAAGGCATAAATAAACACTTTTTTTAAATATTAATTAATTATTTCAGTATTTTACTTAATGGACTAACTTTTGAATTTTTTGTACAAAATTAGGTTAGATATAATAACATGTAAATATCTGTATTTTACAGATTTTTTGCAGTAAATAATTAAAAAAAGAAATTAGAAGTAATAAAAATTGAAATTAAATCATTAAAAAGTTGAAAATTCAGTTAAAATAGTTAAAATTGTCAAGAATAAAAGTCCATAATCGAAAAGTGCTAAGGTTTAATAATTTTTTTATTGATTAAAAGTCTCCTAATTAAATTGGAAAAAATATTAAAATATGCGTAAAACATCGATGCTTTACATAGTTAGTTTTTGGTACTGCTGACATTATTTGGTTATTTGCAAAAAATTAAAATGTACCCTTTGCATGCTAGGTTGACATATTTTCCATAAGACTACATGTAGAATTTTTTTTTAATTTTTAACTTTATAAATCTCCTAATGATTTTGGATTTTTTACAGAAAATTTTGTCATAAAAAAAGACGGGTTGCACTCTGGGACTGCCGGCAGAAGTGAAAACTTGAATATTAACGTCTTACGAATTTTCGATCAAAATGGTTTGTATCATCGATTGCATTTTTATGTACGATATTTCAACGCTAGATGTCTAACGTTGTATAAATAAAAGTCTTACGTTTTACGAATTTCGTCTTACGAATTTTCGATCAGGACACATGATCCTGACGCGAGTTTAACATTTTTTAGCCATTACAAAAAAAGTGTACAACGCCGCTAAAGAAGTTTTCACTTCAAAAATCTATTAAAAAAACTTTATTTCAGATTTTTTCATTATCTTCGTAAAACGGCTCAACCTCCTTAACCTTGCGAAAGAATGAGATGGAATACATTACACAGTGTATCTAAGGAGTAAACTCCAGTCGTGCGTCCGAGCTGACACACACACTCTTTTTTTATTATTAGTATCCAACAGGAAGAAACCCAATAACAGATTACGTCATAACAAATACAAAGAAAGAAAGAAATGTGCTTAAAGGTGGCACTTCACATGGCTATTTGTGTTCGCTATTGGGTGTTTGTTGTATTTGGCAAAATATATGACGTTCAAGACAAACCTGCAAATAGAGGCAAATACGACCATCCACACATGACAGTCAAATAGCAAACACACAAACATTTGGCAGCAGAACGCAAGGTTTAAAATTCCAGGAATTTTAGCACTGTTTCATTGTCCCAATTCATTTTCAATAGTAATTATTCCAGTTCTCGCTCACAGCACAGACACAAAAATACTGCACGTCCGTACAGGTTCACGGCGCGTGCGCTTCTGGAAATAGCCATTGTGTGGACGGTTTATTTGCCTATTTGACTCCTTTGATGTGCCTCGAAAAACCGACAAGCGCACCGTAACGCGTATTTGGTATTGGCCTTATTTGTCAAATAGGCAAATAAGGCCAACACTTTGTCAAATAGACTGTCCACACTTGGTAATTGTTTGCCAAATACACAAATACAAATAGTCATGTGAAGTGCCGGCATAATACAATTAAGACAGTCTGATACATTCTTGCATAATGCGGTCTGAGAATGTAATACTGTAAAATTTGCAAAAAGGCTTAGTCCTTACTTAAGTTGGTGCTGATGATGGCTTTTTGATTACTGCCGTTTATGTGAGCTCGGTTTATAGTGTCCTTGTCCACATCCGTCCAAAATATCGAATCGGTGTTCGAGTCCCAAGCCAACGCCACGGCTGATTTGACACCCTCCAAAGGTATAACCTTGAATATTAACATTAAATCTGTTATACAAATACTTCGAGTTACTACTCGAGATCAAAAAAACACGTAAAACTTATTGGCGGCGGACGAGGGAGGGTTTGAGTGAAGCTAAGCCCTTTACCTCAATTCTTTGGTATTTAATGAATAAATTTATATCTATCTATCTATCTAAGTAACGCCAAGTCCCTTCAAAATTGAAAATACATAGCATGTTTAATACCCTTTACGATGTAAACTTCTTCAAAAAAATACGACCAACGATTCCGAGTTTTTTTGAACATGTGTCGAAGATCAGAAAAACTTTAGGTTTAAAAACCACGACGCAAGTGAAACTTTTATTGGATTGTAGGCACTTATCCATCACGATTAATTATAAACAACAATATTCACATGAATACACGAATAAAAACATGTAAACACTGTACAGCACTTGCCCGCATGACAGACTGACTATGTGTTATACATACTACACGGTCAGCTGATGCTAACTATGGGCGCCGCCATATTGGCCTTGGCTGCTCTACCGAGCGCCTACTCCGAACGCCTTTCACTTTACCCCTACTCCGCGGCCGCCTGTAATGCGACATGCAACAGACGGCCAGAAAAATTCGGGGCGATAGAATAAAAGTTTCACATAAAAAAAAAAACGAATAAGTAATTTAATTTCAGTGTGACGTACCACATCGATAGGCGACACTTTGTTCTTCTCGATTTGTCTGAGACGCAAGTCTTTTTTTCGCGAAAACAGAAGCAGTTTATCCGGCATTTGGCAAGTCTTGGTGTCAGATTGTGTCCGTTGACCCATCGGACAGACGCAAGTAAACGACGGTTTGTTTGGCAGACACAGGTGAGAACAGCCCCCGTTGTTATTGCCGCAGTGGTTTCGATACGGCGGCTGTCTTTGGGGATGGTAGCTAAATCACAATGTAATAATTATAATATGTGTTTAAACTCATTATCTTTGTAAGGATATACAGATTGTATCAAATCAAAACAGTCCATAGAACATTCTGTGTGTAAGACAGAGACGATATCATGTAAAGCACTAAAGCAGTAAGTAAGAATGAGATAAATGATCGCTAATAGTTACTGTGGTTATTGATAGTATCGTCTTTGTTTTCTACAGTAAAAACCACAATTTTATCAAATGTCAGTATTCACTAGTGAAATTATTGATAAAATGGCTATTTATACTGTGAGGGATAATATTTATAATCGATTAGGATTTAATTTGGCAGAACGTGGAGGTCCTTTTGAACATTTAATAAATTAAGGAGGTTGAGCCGTTTTACGAAGATAATGAAAAAAATCTGAAATAAAGTTTTTTTAATAGATATTTTTATGACAAAATTTTCTGTAAAAAATCCAAAATCATTAGGAGATTTATAAAGTTAAAAATTAAAAAAAAAATTTTGCATGTAGTCTTAAGTATGGAAAATATGTCAACCTAGCATACAAACGGTACATTTTAATTTTTTGCAAATAACCAAATAATGTCAGCAGTTCCGAAAACTAACTATGTAAAGCATCGATGTCTTACGCATATTTTGATATTTTTTCCAATTTAATTAGGAGACTTTTAATCAATAAAAAAAATTATTAAACCTTAGCACTTTTCGATTATGGACTTTTATTTTTGACAGTTTTAACAATTTTAACTGAATTTTCAACTTTTTAATGATTTAATTAAAATTTTTATTACTTCTAATTTCTTTTTTTAATTATTTACTGTAAAAAAATATGTAAAATACAGATATTTACATAAATTTATTTTTTTTAACTTAACTTTGTACAAAAAATTTTAAAGTTAGAAATAATTAATAAATATTAAAAAAAAATATTTATTTATGCTTTCATGGCAATAATATTATTGGTATCATCGACTTATAACCTTTTGTAAAAATTTATTATGGAAAAGTTCCCATTTAGAATTTAACTTACTTTTGAATGGGACTGTAACGGATCAACCTCCTTTATTATTAAAAGTATTGTTAAAACTTTTGCACCAGATATAAATAATAATACGAATTAATATTAAAGTTTAGTTGTTTTAATTGATAAATCAGTAAAAAGATTTACATTCTTACTTACTGCTTTATATATCGTCTCTGTCTTACACACAGAATGTTCTATGGACCGTTTTGATTTGATACAATCTGTATATACAAGTTTATGAATTTTAAAAATGTGTTGCTCTGATGAGTTGGCCAACAGATTATCCATTTCAGAACAAGCGAGTTCACAAATACTGCGGAAGTATGAGTTTACGGTGGAAGAACGGGTTTACGGCGGAAGAACGGGTTTATGGTGGAAGAACGGGTTTACGGTGGAGAAACAGATATACGGCGGAGGGACGGGCGTATGGTGGGAGAGCGTGTTTGTACAGTGAGACAAATTACCTCTGAATATCCATAGGGAAGTGAAGTCCTGAATGAATAACTCTAAATCCGGTTCCGGTTGCCTTATTGGCTGACGATATTGATTTAGTGTGCCAATCAGTCCAATATATAGCGTCTTCAAACAGAGTTAGAGCGAATGGATGCGGTAGGCCTTTGCTGATCACCTGTAGATATGAATAGCACGTAAAAATGTAAATAGATCGAGCCGTCAAAAATTTTGTATTTTATAATAATAATCCAGTTTCTTGGTTAGAGAAAATAAGTGAAAACTGCATATTTTTTCGAAAGAATAGTATATTGTGCGACTAGTTAGAGAAGGAGAAGATTCCACGAGCGTGAAATTTGCCGCACGAGAGTAGCGAGTCGCACATAATACTTTATTCAACTAGCACGAGTAATATGTAATCGGGGCCCTGATAAAAGAGGGAGAAATAATAAATCACTTCATTGATTGATGTACCCACTCAATCAATGCACACAAGATGGCGCTGACTTTCGCTGAATTGCGATGCTGTTTTCATCCGAAACTGCACGGTAATATATTACTGCATAGTTTCTGGACCAATAGGAACGCGGCAAAAGTTTCTGAACCAATAGGAACGCAGCAATTATTATTATTCGCATTCTACGCGTCAACATGAAGTAATTTATTATTTTTCCCGAATTTAGCAGGGCCCCGAAATTATATATTACTCACGCGTGTTGAATAAATATTATTATTACATGTGAATATGAAATTAATGTCTAGTGGAATTAGTTTTCGGTTTGTTTTGAGATTTTATACCAGGTGAGGCAAAAGTCCCGGAACGGTTGAATATCTCGCATACTACGAGTCATAGCAAAAAAGAAAAAAATACGTGTCAAATATTTTTCGCAAAACTATTTTTTGACACCACACATGACTCACCACCCCCCACCCAGTTGGTGGGGGGAGGGGCAACTTTAAAATTTTAAATAGGAACCTCTATTTTTTATTGCAGATTCGGATTCTACGGGAAAAATTACATCAATTGTATGTAACTTTTTTTAAATTTTAATATTACTATCAATACAATAAATTAAATTCACCCTTCACTAAATAAATCCATATCTACAAACTAACGTTTTCATAAAATTTTTAAGTCTGGTCCTGTCGGGCCGATTTTAATAAAATTTTGGTAGCACATTTTAATCATTACTGAAGGGTTAAATATCAATTTTGAAACGATTACGAGAAATTTTTCGGTATTTTCGGGCCCAAAAATATTTTTTAACCCCTAAAACCCACGGGAAAAATTACATCAATTGTATGTAATTTTTCCCGTAGAATCCGAATCTGCAATAAAAAATAGGGGTTCCTATTTAAAATTTTAAAGTTGCCCATCCCCCCACCAACTGGGTGGGGGGTGGGGAGTCATGTGTGGTATCAAAAAATAGTTTTGCGAAAAATATTTGACACGTATTTTTTTTTTTTTTTTTGATATGATGCGTAGTATGCGAGATATTCAACCGTTCCGGGACTTTTGCCTCACCCGGTATCTGGTCATCTGTGTAGCATATTATATTCTAAGGCACTGACCTTTTTTCTATCTGTACCATCGAAGTGTGCAGATTCAATAACATGGTGTTTGGCGTCAGCCCAATAGAATCTATTAGCCGTATAGTCTAAGGTCAGTCCATTGGGCCAGAATATTGACTCAGTTACAACTGCCTTTCTGTTGGTTCCATCCATTTCGCACTTTTCTATTTTCGGATTGGGACCCCAGTCGGTCCAGAATACTGTAGCGTCTCCTGGATGTACAGATATGGCTCGCGGTTTGTCTAAATCGTTGGCGACGATGACGAACCGATTTTTCCCGTTTAGAGACGCCACTTCAATACGACGTGTTCCCGAGTCTGTCCAGAAAATCAAGTTGTGTATCCAGTCCACGGATATACCTCCCGGAGATTCCAGACCCCATTTTATGACGTCTAAAATAGTGAAATTATATCAATAGAATCGTGGAGAAATTTTGAGGATATAAAACATTGAAGTTTGAATATTTTTAATAGAGTTCAGATGAATAAATTGTGTTTGCTGTCGTGTTTAAAAAAAAAATTGCTATTGTTTAAATTTGGCAATTATACCTATATGAAAATGTACAGTTAAAATCATTCATAAAAGGGGAATTAAATGTTACATTAACAAATGTAATACACCATCTGAAAGTAGACATTTTAAAGAAGAAAACCCCATACTACGATTTTTACATTATTTTTTAGGTTAATTTTTCGGTTTTTTGTTAATATTGCATTGGCAAATTAATATTTTTATTCGAAAAAATTATAGCTTATTAAGGACATAGAAAGGTAAGTCTCCTGAAAATTTCATGAATAAAAAATCATCTTTGCAGGAGAAAAAAATTAAAAACGAAAAACACGGTTTTTTCGATATTTCTCTGAATCTTTAAGGTTATGTGAAAAAATTATATTCATAAAAGTTGTAGATCCTTTTAATACCTACAACATTGCCATACAACATTTTTCGATTGGAGGTCAACTTTCGCCGGAAATAACGAAAAACCGCGTTTGACCCCTAAAACGCGCCCCTCACAGCCCACCGGCCTTTTACGCATTTAAATTTTTGGTTTCTGTATTTCTGACGGCAGTTTCTTCCCTTCC
Source organism: Xanthostigma xanthostigma (assembly GCA_963575645.1). Classification (NCBI taxonomy): domain Eukaryota; kingdom Metazoa; phylum Arthropoda; class Insecta; order Raphidioptera; family Raphidiidae; genus Xanthostigma; species Xanthostigma xanthostigma. The sequence goes on along the minus strand of OY754469.1, from coordinate 49,793,814 downwards.
TCATCATTCGTTTTCTGTTATTAATTTTGTCCCTTTTTCACTTGAATTTGGACTAACTGTACTGGACTATTATCTTTAGATTTCTTGTTAAAAGATTTTTTCCGGTTCAAATCTTTCAACATTTTTATCATTTATCAAGTTTAAGATTACTAAAATTAAACATTGACTCAACCTGACTGATTATCTTAAATGATTTTTTATTTTATACCTGTAGCATTAGTACCGTTGAGATAGGCTTTTCTGATTACATCTTTCGAAACATCAGTCCAGTAAACTGAGCCCTCCTGGTAATGATAGTCGAGTGCGATAGCATTGTGAAGTCCCTTCAATATTGACGTGTACTTCGAGTTGCTCAGAGAAACCTATCATAAAAAAAAAATTGGTTGTCTGTAAAGTCGGTTTACGGACGATAGTTTTACGTGATAACGTATTCCGTAATACATAACCTAAATTTATATAATAATTATAATAATTCGAATCTATGATATTGCATCATTCGCTTCAAATTTAGGTAAATTTTATTAAGTAGAATAATAAAACACTATAAAAAGTATACTATTATTATATAAAAAACAACTATGGCATGTATCTCTTTTGCGCATGCGCCGATTTTCCCCAAAAAATTTACAAAAATTTCTAGTAAAAATAGATAGAGTAAAAACCGTTTTAAAAACTATATTATTATTATATAAAACATCATTATAAGAGATATATTCTTTTACGCATGCGCCGATGTTCCCCAAAAACAATAGGCCACTATATTTGCATATCAAACATCCTCCCAAAATTTGGTTTCAATCCGCTTATCCTTGGTGTCGGAATGATAAGAAATGTCAAAAGTGACGTTTGCAACTGTCAAAGTATTATGTTCTAATAATAATTAGTTATTCCAATACTTAACTTAGAAGGCGTTGCATTTCACAAAATACTAATGTCACAAAATTGAATTAAACATTAGAAATGCAGCCGTTTTCATGTTAAGACAAGACATACGTTATTTTCTAATTTCCATGTACGGCAAACAAAGACAACCGACCGCGTCGCGCCATGCATTAGACAACATTGCATTTATACAGCTATTTTTCTATATTTTGTATAAAAAAACTGTTTAGGCAAATTCTGTTATACGAAATCTATGTAAAATGTTCTTCCTCTTTCGTTTAAGACTGGTTTCAAACCGATTTGATTTAAATTGAGCGAGAAATTAGCAAAATGCTCGCACAGGGTCAGGCGGAACGTTACGCGTTACGAACGTTAGGAACGTTACGTTACACTTTTTCGTGCATGCAGTCGGTGTTTTATCAATTTATAAGATTGGTGATTCATCAATTTATAAGACGTTATCACGTCAAAAACGTACATCGGTATGTTTGCAAAGCAGTAAGGATACAAACTCCTCACATAGAGGTCACTGATTATGTAAATCAAAACGGCTAGATCGCTACGCACCTGTCTGATGTCGACCCTGTTTGTGAAAAGCAGTGTCGGAGGAGCACCGAGCGCCTTGCACGTTCTCAAATCCGGTCGGAGGATATATCCCGTCATACAACCGCAGATGAAACTACCGACTGTGTTGTTGCAGGTTTGAGAACACACGGGATCTGTTTCGAAGAGGCACTCGTTGATGTCGAGACAACTGTAAAAAGAGATCCAAGTGTGTAGGCTTTCACGGCCAGTGTTGATCTAAATCAGTGATTCCCAAAGTGGTCTATATCGACCCCCAGGGGTCGACGACAACTTGCAAGGGGTCCATGTCAGCGGGAAAAAAATTGGGGGTCCATGAAATGAAAATGGGGGTCAACGATAGTGAATCTCTTAGCAAAAAACGAAACAAACTGGACATCGTTAACCGAAGAGATTTAAGATTAAATCTAACTAAATTGATGCCAAATGTTGAAAATTTATTAATAAAGCATCAGGTTCATCCCTCACACTAAAAGCATTTATTTTTAGCTTAGTTATTTTATGTAACAGAAAGTAAATTTTAATTTGATTCGTTTAATTTGAATCTAATTAATAAATGTATAAAACTAAACATTTCACTACCGTTATAAATTTAAATCGTTCAAAGTGAGTAGCACTATACCGGTTGTCAAAAATACATTTTAAATTAATGAATTTGCAAAAAATCAATATCAGATAAGCAGGGGGTCTACCCAAAACCGAAAAACATGGCAAGTGGTCTATGAGACAAAAAAGTTTGGGAAACTCTGATCTAAATCTTCTTGGTTTCCGGGCTTGTATGCCGTGGTCCATTGGTATTACTACCTGACGTTTCGTCTACAACTGCGGTAGACATTATCTATTTTATTTTGATTTATTTTTATTTTACTTGGTTTTTTTAATAAAAAAAGCTCTTATAAATCATTATTTTCATTTTTTTGTACAAAAATAAAACAAAAAAACAACTCCATCTGTTTGGAAACATTTCATTCAAAAATTGTCTGACTGGTATGACATATGCGCGTTGGTAAATCAGTGACCCGATGTCTTTAGGTTCAACACGAATAGGCGGAGATATTTGATCTCGCACCATATTTATAGTACAGTCAATCTGGCAAAAACCTCAACAAAACCAACCAAAAAGGTGAAACTTGGTGAGTCGTTAGAGAATGATGAAAAAAAGGTTACCTGGCAATGGCCACCTGGTACCTGTTCAAATACCTGTTCAAATAGTCAAAAAAAACTCAAAAATATTTTGAAATGCATTTTTCTCGAAAACTATCCATTTTACAGAAAAATTTATTGAACAAAAAATGTAGAGGGCATCGTTATCTACAATTAATGTCATTGGTGCTATGTTGTACAACAAAAAATGTGCGCAGTAGGTGGCGCTTAAGTGCCAAAAAAAGTGTTTTTCCACTTTTTTGCCCTGAAATTTTCATTTTTCAGTTACGATTCAAATAAAAAAATTGTTCCATTTTATTTTATAAACAACTTTTATTTCAACATTTTTTTCATACAACTTACCGTTTCAGAGCTGCAGCTTGTTGAAGTGAAAATAAGTTGTATGAAAAGTAAGTTGTATGAAAAAAATGTTGAAATAAAAGTTGTTTATAAAATAAAAAAAACAATTTTTCCATTTGAATCGTAACTGAAAAATGAAAATTTCAGGGCAAAAAAGTGGAAAAACACTTTTTTTGGCACTTAAGCGCCACCTACTGCGCACATTTTTTGTTGTACAACATAGCACCAATGACATTAATTGTAGATAACGATGCCCTCTACATTTTTTGTTCAATAAATTTTTCTGTAAAATGGATAGTTTTCGAGAAAAATGCATTTCAAAATATTTTTGAGTTTTTTTTGACTATTTGAACAGGTACCAGGTGGCCATTGCCAGGTAACCTTTTTTTCATCATTCTCTAACGACTCACCAAGTTTCACCTTTTTGGGTGTTTTTGATACGAAATGATTTTTTTTTCGCCAGATTGATTGTACTATTAAGTATTTTTGGGAATTTAATGTCCCCTAAATAAAAACAAAATCCGATTATGTTGTAATCATTTGAATATTTTCTTCGGTAGTATACACATTCATTTTGCAAAAGAATATTATCTGTGAAATTGAAAAACAAGATTTCAAGGCTCACTCTGATCCAGTCATTTTTTCCCAATGTTAATTTCCCTATGTGCACCTTACGTGTTTACATACTGTATATATGATCTTAATTAGAAATCTAGCGGAGAGAATACCTGAATCCATCGGCGGCTAGCTTAAATCCCGGATTGCAGGTGCAGGCGTCTTTGCCATCAACAGTTGTGATGCACACCTGTTCACAGTCCGGGCGTTCGCTGTTGCATTTGCGTTTCTTCGGGCAGTCTTTCTCGTCTTCGCCGCGTGGACAGTCTTTTTGGCCATCGCAAACGTGCTTCTTGTTGACGCAGAACGGTTCGCTGCCGCCGGAGGTGTCGTTGGTTAGCGATGCCGTACAAGTGAATTGGTTTTCGTCGCAAGTGGCATTGCAGTTTTGCTCGTCTTCTCCGGCCGAACAGTCGGGTACACCATCGCAAACCCACGTTTTCTGTTAAATGATTATTTTGTTTAATACAGTCTGTTGAAAAACTACAAACTCGCACCTGAACAAAACTAAAATAACAATAACAACTTGACAATAGCGTACTCGACTGTACTAAGCAAGAAAGTGACAAAAGCAACGAGCGATCACAGCCAATCAGCGACGAGCGCACGTTCCGTGCTGGTAGCTGGGAGGTGGTGGGAGTATCAACGGCTCTAAAATGTGCCTTTGCGACTAACTTCCGAACCTTTTAGATCCGTGGCGCGCATTATAAATGGAAATTACAGTATACACTCTATATAGCGACACTCAAGGGACTGTGCACTTTGTGGCGTTGTTGAGAGTTGTCGTTAAACGGAGAGAAGAAATATTCCATCGAACTTAGATTTCTTCAATTTCATAGAAGATTTTCCATTCTCTTCTGCTTCGAGAATTTTTTCTTTGTTCTTCCAAGCGACTGAATTCAAAGCGCCTTCCATCACTTATCTTTTCTCCCGCCTCTATCGCGCGTATTAATAAAACTTTTTCGTCAAAACACAAAGATTTTCTTTTACTCGCCATGTTCACAGTTTGCAAGTTTGTAGGCAACTAAGAATATGATAACTTATCGATAAGCAGCTGAGCCAAACATATGAAAGATAATCCCAACAAACAAAAGAACGAATTTCTTATAATCGATGCCGACAACAAAGCAACAACATAACAAACAAGTACTGTTTATTGCTTAATGATGACGTATTGTTGTCGTTATTTAGAGTGTATCATTGTATGAGCAACAAGGTAAACCAACTAGAGTTAAGTAATTTCGACGTTTTAAGGAGTCTGTCGTTATATCGAGTGACGCTAAATGGAGTCTACACTGTATATCTATTATTTTACTAAGTTTATGAAAAGGTACGCTTGTGGATAATGCATTTTAATGTGTGCTTAGTATCAGTTCATAACTTGATCCATTTTTATATGGAAACTGGGAGTAGAAATGCAATGTAACAAGATAATTCTCACCAAGATACAGCTGCCAGTGTTGCAGGTGTATTCTTCGGGAGAACAGGTGCGTGCCGTGGAGTTATTGCAGTGGACCTCATCTTCACCGCCGGCACAATCTTGCTCCTTGTCACATCTCCAAGCTTCCGGTATGCACTTGTCATCACTGCATCTGTATCAAATATATGGTCGTCCGTTAAAAAAATTAACGAACTTGGTATTTAATTCGGGAAAGCCTCTCAATCAAGTATTTACGCTGTGCGTTAGGTTAATACATATAAAAATGGAATGTGTATTATTATTAAATTTTGGAAGAACCCATTTTTAAGTAGGGGAGGGAGGGGGAATGGCGCTCACCTCTGTAACTCTGTCAAAAAGGAACGTAGCAAATGGACAGTCAGCTCGCGTCATGCGACCGTGAAGAGAGTTTCTTCGTTTGCGGCCGCGCTGATCTAATTTTTAATTAGGTGCTGAACAAGTTAAGTTGCTGGGCTCGCTATACTATGGACTCGGTGTTGCAGATTTGCGTAAACTTGTTTATAAATTTGTTGAGCGCAACAATATCAAAAACAATTTTGACCAAAGCAGCAAAACAGCCGGATTGGATTGGGTACACTTCTTTATGAGACCCTGAGCGGCATTACCCAAAGTCAGGGGCAATGACACTCAAACATGTTTTTTTAATAATGTTTTGCTACTACTAGTAGGTGAAAGATATATGCTTTTGTTGTTAAATTGTTGATTGCTCGATAATTAAAGACTTTGTTACTCTTCTTAATTTTGATTTATAATAAATAATTTAAAAAATACACCATGTTTTCCTTAAGTGAACGCCATTCCCCCGTCCTACCCTACTGGACCTTATTTTGACTCTAGATTAATGCAACGTTATTTTTTAGGGTACTCTGTTTTAAAATCTAGAATATCGCTTAAGAGAATATTGTCTAACAGTCTCTTACTTGAATTCTCCAGAGCTGCAACTTCCCGGTTTTTCTGGGCAACCGTCTTCATCGCTCCAGTCGCCGCAATCGTCATCACCATCGCATCGGAACTGAATACGAATGCATCGTTGGAACGGACATTGAAATTCACCCGCGGCACAAGATGGCGGTTCCATTTCTGAATAAATCAGACATAAAAAATATATATTATAGTTAGCAACAGCTAGTCGACAATGAAAGTAGTTTCTAAGTAATGCTAAGATGAGATAAAGTAGTGATGAGTGGGAGTGTTCTTTTTTATAACTGTTAAAATGTACTTTGAAAATAACAGATTACGAATAACTGTCACAACATAATTAAAGACGAACTAGCTATTGTTATTTCCAGATGAATAGACTTACCACAGTTGGCCTCATCGAACCCGTCACCGCAATCTGGTTCTCGATCACATTTCCAGGCCATGGATATGCAAGAACCATCGCTGCACCGAAATTCGTGTTCTCTGCATCTGCAAAAATATTGATGCCATGTCATTAAAAAAAATCGGGTATTCCTAGCTCTGATTATAAACGCACTGTAGGATTATATCTTTTGAAAAAAATATTTTTCGATGTGTTTTCAAAATTTTATACTAAGTAAACTAACAAACGCACGCCAATTTTTTTTAAATTATTATGGAATGGCATTTCAAACATAGTTATAGTTTATAGCGCTTTGTCAAGATTTGTGGAAAATTTTAAGGTTCAAAGCGATGTCTGCAATGCTTATAAAATTTAATATTTTATAGACATTTATTCAGACACCAAAAAGTAAGCATGTATTTCAATATAATATTTAAGCAATCTGTCTATACAATTATATATTTAGAAAATTTTTTCGTGGGCACAATAGACTTGTAAAATTCAGTGTGATTAGTTCAAAAACATTTTATTTGCCAACGTTTCGACTACATAAATTTAGTCTTTCTCAAGGCTCTGTAATTAAAAATTTTTTGTTCAAAAACATGTACAAAGTTAACATATTATGTAGTTAATTTTTACCCACCTAAAATACATTTAAACACCGAAGTCAAATTTTAAAATCATAAAATAGGTATATGAAACATACAAATTCATTAATTAATGTCATTAACAAAGATATTTCTATTTTATTTTAATTAATTTTAGCACGTCATGCCACTTAAAAATTATTATTTTTTCGTTCGATCGTTCGTTTTTTGTTCGTTCGTTTTCGTTTTTCGTTCGTTCGTTGATTTATTGTTTATAAAGTTAAACCTAATTACAAATGTCCCTCTATCTGGAGTTAATATACTTTGTATTTGTGTAATTCCATTCTTGTTTATTGTTTGAATTATTTCTGACTTTTATATGTTATAAATTTTGTGTTTTTTTATACTCATTAATTAAATTTAGATAAGCGTTGCTCAAATTGTTTGTGTCTGTTCGAAAATTTACATTAATCACACTACATTTTAAAAGTCTATTGTGCCCAAGAAAAAATTTTCTAAATTTCAATATAATGTTAAGCCTTTTTTACTAAATAAAAATGATACCTCAAGCTACGATCTTTATTTTTTTTAACACACAGAAAAACGCTGTACAAGTAAGTCGAAGTGAGTGGCGTACCTATACCTGCGAACGTCTAAAAATTAACAAAAAGTACTGAAGAGCGATAAAATTAAAAAAGTTTGATCTACATATTTAAAAATTGCATTTCAAGCTAAATTTTCGTCAATATATGCATAGGAAAATGTTATTTTGAAGTGTAGATTGTACAAAAACTATCCTAAACGCATGTATTTATTCAGTTTAAAAAAAATACTGTTTCAATCGATCAATTATTTTTCGAATACGATAAATTTCTACTATGCTTTTCTTACGGAGACATATGTGTAGTCAGGGTCGGATTAGCCCCGTCCGAGCCCCTAGGCAATGCAATCAGGTCTTTTCAAGTTGATGAAGGGATGTGAGTAACTTCCAGATGATCAGCTCCAGGCATCCTGGTACTTCAATGTCTTATGTGATGTTGTAACAACATGATTACTTTGACTAGATGCTGCAGCATCGCCTTACCTGACTCGTTAGCTTTATCGAAATGGTCTTAATGAATAGGTTATAGATAATTGATGATCCAGGTTATGGGTCATCAAATAAGATTTTTTGATAACCTTAAACGGTATGTTCAATGTCAGGAAATCTGGCTTGATATTTACTCGCTTTAAATCGACCCTAATTGTCGACGTCAAGATATTTTTCCAAAAGCTTCAAAATCAAAATTTCACGTTTGACAAAATGGAGTACGGTTGTTATATAAAGCAAAATCTGCGGAACACATTGAATTGAAATAATTTTCTTATAAAAATCGAAACATTCAATTTATCTTTCTATTTGCACAAAGATTCAAATTCCGCAACGCATACCGGAATTCCGCTGTGGTTGGCAACACTGGATCTCTCACAGGTATACAGACATGGCTGGGAAAAGCGAGTTGTCATGGCAACCGGACCAGCATCACCATTATCGATTTCTCTCTACATAAACTATATATGGGTGCAATGTTATATATATGTAACGTAATGTACAGCATCACTATTCGAATCTCAGAAATTAAAACGACAGTACATACTTCAAGTCGGTGACATTGGCTGCGGGGGAAGGGGGCCTGGAAGGGCTAAAGTTTCCGCAAAGTAGCGTCTAGGTCCAGTACCGACAAACTGTCAAAAAAATTGAATTTTGTCGATGTTTTTGCAAATCGGCGACTTTTTGAGACACTATGAGCCTCCCGATGCGGTTAATATGAACTACACAGAAGAGATACAGTTCTGCGCTTGTGCTCATTCGATTCAGCGCATTTTTTTCTATAAGGTCACGTAAATTCAGGCATATCCGTGACACTTTTATATTTTCCAAAAAATTGAAAAAATTGCAGTTGTTCGATGTTTTCGCAAATCGGAGGCTTTTTGAGGCACTAGTAGCTTTCCGATGCGGTTAATATTATGTGCACTTATAGAAAAAATTGCGCTGAATACAATGAGACCAACCGCAACTCTGTATCTCCTTTGGTTTAGGATTTAGGCGCGTTTTTATCAAGTTTTCTTGAAAAAATTAAAAACGCTATAACTTGAAAACGACAATAGCTACAGACTTCTAGATAGGATCATTCGATTCAGCATGATTTTTTGTATAGGACTAAGTCATTTTCAACCATATCTTTCATAAATTTCCGGGCGATACTGCACTTATTTTAAAATGAAAATTTAATCGTCCTCCCTGTAAAGTAAATCGCAAAAAATTTTCAAATATGAAATATCTCAAAACGGGTTGATATTAAAGTACACTTTTGCACAACAAACGCAATAGTGTCAGAAGTGTCAACACATTTTACACCAGAGGACGATACCAAACATACCTAATGTTCATAATGTGTTGTGTACAAAAAGTCCTTTATATTTTCGAATTTGAATGATTTCCTTGAAAAAATCTATAAAAAAAACAAACAACGAAGCACGTATTTCTTAATTCTTTGTACTATATGAAATCAATATTTACTACTACGTATCATGCTTTTATGTATGATACAGAGGGGTACGAATATAAGGGTAATAAACTTTCTAACCCTACTTCACTCCTTCATAGACGTTAGGGCAATTATAATAACCTACCCTAATACTTTTTTCTATGGCTGTCCGCCGAGTGTCAATAATGCATGTATATTATTTTTATTGTTCGGAAAATTCTTCGTATAGCATTTCCATCATATCTTACTTTGAAATTTCTCAATAGCTCGCTGCTATAATCCTCCCCTGACCCCTTTTACACTATTTTTGACGTGATAACGTCTTATAAATTGATGAAACACCGGCTGCATGCACGAAAAAGTGTAACGTTCCGAAATGTGTCACGTTCCGTCTGACAGCTACTAAAATTTAGGTTATGTATTATTAAATATGATATTCGAGCGGAATACTTTATCACGTAAAACTATCGTCCGTAAACCGACTTTACAGACAACCAATTTTTTTTTATAAAATGAGCTGAAACTAGTTTTGTCAAGTAGAAATATTTTCTTTTTTATTTAGATAATTTTATGTTCGTTCCATTTTTTCGGGGGATTAGAAATTGCTGGTTGCAGTAGCTGGTTTAACGTGTGTTACTCCGTTAAATAACACAGGTACTTCATGAACAAGCATATCTGGTACGTGCTGGTGTAGTATGTGCTCTATTTAATACGACTTTCAGTTTTAAATCTAGACTTAAAGCTAGAAGTTTTATCAGAAACTGAGCATAAAACGTATGGCAAGTTAGCAATGTTGATTGTGTCAGCTGTCACGACGGATGAATAACTGAATTAAAAATAAATAACTGTTCACTTAATTTTAATTGCAATACACGCTTGCTGGATCTGAATACACGCGGTTATTTCTTTTTGATTAATCTCCTTCGTAACTGCGTATTTATCGATTCTCTTAGATTTCAATGTCTTCTTGAAAGACTTACGAGGTAACTTTATAGACATGGATTACGGAGTACATACGCCGTTATGGAATAACTGACATAAAAAGGGCAGTTTATCGAATTGGGTTCATACAGTTTCGGCTGTTTTCAATTCCTCATAAAGTCGTTATTATTGATAAGTTTTGTTTACACAAACACAGAATGTTACGGACACACCATGTATGTGTGCGTGCGTGAAAGAAAGAGAGACAGAGAGAGAGAAAGGCAACAGAGGGTTTGGTGGTGCAGGTTTTGTTCTTCCCCTATTTAAGCAGGTATGGGTTGCGATAGGAGACATGTGACTCCTGCACTCATAGCAGAACTATGTTAGGCTTGGTGCAAATTGGAGCAGAGTCGATTCTTTCGTTGAAACTTAAGATCAAATATTATAGTTCAGTATGCACACACACGTAAATTATTTTATAAACATGCGGAACGCAATTATATTATACTAGCCGTTACCCGCGGCTTCACACGCGATTGAGACGAAACACGGATGCATTCCCATTATTTGGCATAGCTACTCTTTTTATCGACGTAAACCTCCCCTAATAAATTTCAAAATTGATGATATTCGCGTGATCAACGTCCTGACAAACCTTGAAAATGACACCCATGTTGAATTTTAGACTATTTACCTTTTTTCATCCTCTGAAGAGGTTGTTTTCGAAAAAGCACGAAACACCTGTTTATTTATTTGTTGACAGGAGTAATCCTGCGCATTTTCGAATGGATACATCTATCTTACATGATTTCTCCATGCAAATTTTGAACCCCCGTTACACCCTTTTAGGGGTTGAATTTTCAAAAATCCGTTCTTAGCGGATGCCTACGTCATAATAACTATCTGTGTGCCAAATTTCAGCCCAGTCTGCCAAGTGGTTTGAGCTGTGCGTTGATAGATCAGTCAGTCAGTCAATCACGGTTTTCTTTTATATATTTAGGTGATAAAAATATAAATGTATATAATCAAAATTGAGAATGAATTCAAATTCAAAAATATCAAAAAAAATTGGAGCCTAGCAGATGTGAAACATAAATTAAAGCTTGCCAAATGCAACTTTAAGTTACAAAGCTTAAACACTTTACGGGCACTTCCTAAAGCCTTATGGAGCCTTCAACTTTGAGCCACTAGCAACACCACTTAAGTGACTATTATAGTAACTAATAACTAAGGCTCACTAAAAATTGGACGAATTTTTATAACTAAGTATTTAATTGACGCTATTTATGTACCTACATTTGTACCAAAAAAATAAAGACTTTTATCTATCTATCTAAATCTCGGTTAGATGTCGTTGTCAACAAAAGCCAAGTTTTTTTTAAATACGTTTCATTTTATCACATCCATAACAAAATGTCTGTCGTTCGATATATGAAAGAAGAGGAAAAATCCTCGTGTAACAAAAACGTTTGAACGGTTTTTTAAAGCGATTATTTCACAGAGAAAAATACAAGTTGTTTGTTGTTTTCCGCAATACATTGAGCTACCTATGCTTTATAGGTAAATCCTTTTGTAAAAAATAAACTATTGTGTGAATAAAATTCAACATATTCAATTGTCGCAGGTATCAGTCGAGATTTAAAAAGACAAATAATCGTATACAGTACGTTAAACACGTAAGGTGCACATTGGGAAAAAAAATACTTGGATCAGAGTTAGCAATGTCTGCATAAATTGTTATTTCTATTGAATTATCGTAGTAATCTTGAGGATTGCTATTTTAATTTGATTTAGTTTTATTATACTTGGCTTTTTTAGTAATAAAAAGCTCTCATAAATCATTATTTTATTTTTTTTGTACAAAAATAAAACAAAAAAACAACTCCATCTGTTTGGAAACATTTCATTCAAAAAATGTCTGACTGGTATGACGTATGCGCGTTGGTAAATCAGTGACCCAATGTCTTTAGGTTCAACACGAATAAGCGGAGATATTTGATCGCGCACCATATTTAAGTATTTTTGGGAATTTAATGTCCCATTAATAAAAAAATTCCGATTATGTTGTAATCATTTGAATATTTTCTTCGGTAGTATGCACATTCATTTTGCAAAAGAATATTATCTGTCAAATTGAAAAACAAGATTTCAAGGCTCACTCTGATCCAGTTATTTTTTCCCAATGTTAATTTACCTATGTGCATCTTACGTGTTTATACATACTGTATATAAGATTCAGGCCAGCATTTTTGAACAATTAATACCTAAATCGCGAATTTATTTTCAGAATAGGCGTGGTTTTTAGTACAGTTATAGGTATATATATTTTTTTAAGCAGACAAAATAAGATTTAAGCTTTTTTTTTAATTGTCTGATTGATATTATTAGATTATAGCACATTTTGTTAGAGAGGTTAATTTATAAGGGTACAATATCTTCCATACTACGCTGTGCAACAGACAAAGACAACCAAATCAAGAACAAGCTCGAGATTTATGACGTAAAATCGAGTTTATACATTTGACACATCTTATATTATGCGAAATCGATGCAAAGATTTTCTCTTCTTCCGTTTAAGACAGGTTTCAAAACTATCTGACTTGAATTGAGCGAGTTATAAGTAAAAAAATGTACTCCCCTCTAGGATCAAAATTCCACAATTCGGGCAGCATGAAAATCAACAAAACATCGAAAGGAATCGAAAATCTAAATCGGTGATTTGTTTGGATTCACAGATAAAACTCTAGCTCACAGTACGCGCGCCTGAGTTAGTGGAAGCTATAAAAAAACCCAGCAGTTTGAAAATTTGCGGTTGAATACGTCATAATTTGTGTTATTAAACTTCTTCAACTGAAAATTTGTTTGTTCTATTTCGGAGTCGATACAGTATAGTTCGAACCGTGCTCATTCAGTGCGCGAGTGTGAGAAGGAAGAGTTCAGCGTGGTTCAGCTTGTGTGCGGAGGCTGAACAGATCAATAATGCGTCGGCGTATTGCGCCGCGACGCTGTCCGTCGTCACACGCCCTCGCAGGGTCTCTCTCTCTCTCTCTCTAACTGTATTCCGTTTGTCTTTGTCGTTTATTCAGCGAGGCGGCGGCTACTAAATGTGCGATTTTGAAATATCCTGAAATATCGTATTTTGATAATGGCGCAGTTTTCGGAAATTAGCCCGTTTAAGAAAGGTTTATAATTATTAGTAGGTATTTGGCATATGTCGTCGGTTGGATGGCAAGACGCAGGGGTCGAATCAAAATTTCCAGACGTTTCATACCCTCCTGAACAATTCAGCACTATTTTTGGAAATTTTTATATATAATACTCGTATGTATGGCAATAGATTTCGAAAAAAAAATTATCTTGACGAAGTTTATTCAAAATGAACCCATTCGGACCTTTCTTAGGGTTTTTTAAAATGTTTTTGAACTCAAAAACACCGAAACATTTCTCAGAATCATTTAGAAATTGAAAATTAACTAAAATTTTGATAAAATTAACCCTACAAGGCCGGACTTACATATTCAAATAATTGCTGATTGCGCTCTCTCAGGTTTGGGCGAGGCTCGGTTGCCAGACCTTAGTTACGGCGCTGACTACGACCCGAGTTTTGACATTTTAAGATCACCAAAACTGTCAGGATTATATTTGCTTAGTACCAATTCATATTTTTCATTTATTATTTTAATTAAGAAATTTTATAAATTCGATTGGAATCTGAAAACTGAGCGTTTGTAATATTCGAGCCACAGAAACGTTAAAAACTTTTAGGATTAGTTTCCTCTAAGAACTACAGTTCTAATTGAAAGTCAATACGCAATGTAGCCTAATTTTCTAAGCGGAATCGACCTCAACATACGTTGTGAATTTAGCGAAAATCATTCTATGCTATGGACTTTTCGATAAAAATCAATCAGGAATGAATTGTGAATTATTTGTCACTCACCCAGTCGTGGAGCAATTGACTTCATCTGAGAAATCTTTACAGTCGTTATCATTATCGCAGACCCAAAGTTTCTGGATGCAAAGACCATTGGCGCATTCGAACTGATCCTCTGTGCAGTTGCGGGCAGATCCTGTTCAAAATAAAAACAAATTGACAAGGGTTTCTTTGCGTCATCTAGAAACGCATCCAATGTGATTCTGAAGACTTTATTTTTTTTACTTTAACGTGTAAAATGATGATAATATGTTATCAATAGTGTTATATTAATATCTCAGATTTGGTCATCGTTAAAAACAAACCTATCCTTTATATATGATAGATTTTGATATTTTGTTGGACGACCGTAGTGACTACAAAACTGCTTATGTTGTGGCTATTTTAAGATTCAACTAACATAAAAATACTCGATGACAAAAAAACGCTCTATTAGAGGAAACGTGTTTTTGGCATAGCTATATTTTAAAAGCGATTTTCCATCAGTTTTTAAATTATAATTGCTTGACTGTAACTTTTAATAATCGCATTTTTAACTGAGTTAAAAAAAAGATATTCACAATGTACGAACAGAAATATTATTTTTTTGTAACAAACTTTAAAATACTAGTCTTTATTCGTGGTAAATGCTGATCGAGACAGAAACCTTATTCAAACTGATCGTAGGCGATAATACGTACCTACTTTATATATGATACAAACAGACAAATCTACTTGAAATACGGGTAGGTAATGAAAAACGCCCAAAAAAGCCGGAAGAAAACGAAATTGCAGAAAATTTTATACATTTCAAATTAAATAATCATTTATAATGCACACGGTTTTAAAACAGACGGAAATTGCTTTTGAACGTGTCAAATAGATGTATGTCTCGACTGGTTAAATAATTATCTATCTATCTAAATTACCAATTGAAGAATTAAATATAATAAGTATTTTGGATTTACCGCAGTGTGTTTCGTCTGAATAATCCCCGCAATCGTCATCGCCGTCGCACAGCCAGTCCTTGGAGATGCATTTGCCCGACGTAGGACAACGCACCTTGTTTTCCGATTCCTCGCACCTGGTGCGCTGCAATGGACTTTCCAGTTCGCCGCATCCTAGTTCATCCTCGGCGCCGTCACAGTCAGTTTCTCCATTGCACCTATCGATTACATTATTAATAGTCTACAGTTCACCTAAACACAGTTGAACTTGCTGGAAGTGCCTCGTGCAGGAAACGTGGTATATTTCCTGTAGGTATGGCTGCTTCTAGACATAGAATCTTTGGCACTAACACACTAACTCCGAGTGAATTGATTGCTTTCTACGAAGATACAAGAATTTTTTAGACAGAGGTCGTAGCGAGACACAAATCCCTGACTTCTTGGGAACCAAATAATCCCCACTCGGCACTAAATGATCAAGTATAGACTAGAATGATGTTAAACATCGTAATTATCATCAAGTCTATATACTTATATAGTTATTAGAAGTGAGAAAGTTCTGCTCCATTGTGAGGGCGATGGCTTGTTTTGTTTTAAAACCCACCTGAGATCAAGTTTGATGCATGTACAGCTGTTGATGCACATGTACTCGCCCCTATTACAATCTCCTCCACACGGATGTTCGAAGTCCGTGTCCGAGTCGATCATGTCGTCTTCCTCCTGTCGCATTTGGTGATGTGTCCCTTGCTGAAGAACGTGGTGCGGAATGCCACCGTATCGTTGCCCGTACCCGTAACCTCGTCCGTCCGGAATGTAGCTGTGTCCGAGGGGCCACCGTCCGATCGCGTGTTCACGGCCTCCGTACAAATCGGGTCTTGTGCGTCCGCTGCCAATACCGGCGCCGCGGCCGCCGTTCAGACCATTCACCATGCCGCTACCGGCGCCTGGACGTGCACCGCCATTGATGGCGCCACTTCTGAAGATTGGACCCTCGTTCGGCGGCGCTACAAGAAGAATTACTGTCAAAGACCGCGCACGCTACCGAGTTGCTATTCTGCCTAAAAACTTTATCGTGTATCTTCCGTCAAAAATAAACCACGATATTTTCTACAATGTTTATAAAACTGGTCAGCACTTCTTGCGTTTTGAAACTTTGTCCTAGCAGTTCCAAAGATGGATTGAACTTGGAACGTTTTCTTTGTTGTGTGGTGATGGTTCCGGAAAATATGTCGGAAAAGCGATCTCGTGACACCTTTGTGTTGAAGGAAAAAAATGATAGGAAATGTCTCCGAGAAAGGTTGTGGTTTCTGGAGTTAAACATGTCCGGAACTACCCAAGTGTACTTTGTGTAAAGCCTACGCTCAAATGGGAAATGTTCAACAAACGGTATTCCGTACTCCAAAATCAACAAAATTTAATACTTCACGAATCCTTCAATAAAAATCTGTATTTTAAAAATCTCATTAAGCCAAAACTTTAAAATATTCTAAGTGTACCCTACGGATGCCTTTATATAGAGTGTCCATTGCTCTTCTATTTCAGAACCCAGTCCAAAGTTCTAATCCAAGAATTTTATTTTCAGTTTATTATGAAAGAAAATGATATCTATATTGAAAATATGAATTCGTAGTGAACCTAATATTATAATACGCGCCACGGATCTAAAAGGTTCGGAAGCTAGTCACAAACAGCGTCGCAAAGGCACATTTTAGATCCGTTGAGACTCGCACCACCTTCCAGCTACATCAGTGGCGGATCCACGGGGGGGGGGGGTTCGGGTCCAAACCCCCCTTCCAGAGAATCAAAAATCCCAAATTAAAATCTTACTGCGCGATAAAAAATAGCTTTTCATGTTTTTCATGAATTCTCCGCAAAAGCAGTAAAATTTTTTCAAGACCCCCCCCCTTGCCGTAATCCTGGATCCGCCACTGAGCTACATGCACGGAACGTGCGCTGGTCGGTGATTGGCCGTGATTGCTCGTTGCCTTTGTCACTTTCCTGCTTTAAAGTACAGTCGAGTACGCTATTGTCAAGTTGTTATTGTTATTTTAGTTTTGTTAAGTTGCGAGTTTGTAGTTTTTCAACAGACTGTACAAGCGCAAGCCCGCATTCACATTTAACTTCCGGGCCTTTTAGATTCAAAGAAAAATATAATTACCGATATCTCCCGGAGAATGAATATTGTGTCCAGGGACAGGATATGCAACCGGTATCGGATCCATGTCTGGATGTATGGGCGGCAAAGCAGCAGGAACCATGGCCGGTGCTGGAACCTGCGGCGTGGACGACTCTGAGGGTTCGTCTTGTTTGTGATGGTGATTGTTGTTTCCGTTGTATCCGCCGTTTATCGGTGTCACTCTGGTTGTCTGAGGTTGGGTGTTGTAGATTATCGGACTGGAACCAGCTTGACGCAGGGAACCGGATCCGTACATTTGCCGAGCGGCACCGCGGTTCACCTGCAGACCCGATTTGGTGCCGTTCGTCGGCGATGACAAAAGTGAAATTGATGACGAAGCTTTCGCGTTATCGATATTTGTGTCTGAAAAGAAATTAACTATACGTTAATAACCTGATTAAAATAGCATTCTTTGAGTTATATACAATTTTACAAATAACTAAAATACTGTTTATTTGACGGAAAACTCCAGAAATTAAAATACGCGCCACGGATCTAAAAGGTTCTGAAGTTAGTCACAAACAGCGTCGCAAAGGCACATTTTAGAGCCGTTGACACTCCCATCACCTCCCAGATACTTGCACGGAACGTGCGCTCGTCGGTGATTGGCCGTGATCGCTCGTTGCCTTTGTCACTTTCCTGCTTTAAAGTACAGTCGAGTACGCTATTGTCAAGTTGTTATTGTTATTTTAGTTTTGTTGAGTTGCGAGTTGACTTGGCGGTGAGACAATTTTTACAAACTAATTTGTTTTACAGTGTGGATGCACATTTGAATGATATTTAATTTTATATTTTTCTCTATTGTTGACCTGTCATATTCAATTTTTGTATTGCCAACATGATTAATAAATATTATTATTATTATTATTATTATTATTAATTATCAATTCAACATTTGCACTATATTAAATACATCCTTCAATAAGAAAATTCATATCCGCAAACAAGTGTTGTAAGTCCGGTCCTGTCAGGCCCATTTTTATTTAATTTTTAGCAGTACATTTTAATCTTTACTAAAGGATTATCTAAATCTTAAATTTGAAACGATTTTGAGCATTTTTTGCGCACTTATAGGAAGAGTGATTTGGCACACCATATATCGTAAAATTCAGCGGTAACAGTTTAAGTACCACTGATGACACTGTAGTTAATGATGTTTAATTTTCTTTAACGTAAATGTCTGAAACGCATGATATAATTAATTGGAAGATATTTTCAACGACTTCACGCATATGATTTTTGTGTGTTTATTTGTGAATTTTTAACAGCTGTTGGGGAAATTGAACTCTATATTTTATTTTTAGAAGCTAATTCCATACCAGATGTGCGTAGGTTGTTCCATTCTGATCATGTTATATAAATGCAATAACGTAATATCAAATCACTAGCGTGACCTGTGCGAATTATTCGCACAAAATAAGTATAATAATTATCACTTTACAAAATTATTTTTTAAATATGATTGCAGGTATTCAATTCGTTTCTAATTTTGTACACTGCTTATAACGTTCTTCTTTTTGTTGTATTACAATATGAAGCTCAGATGACAGAACGAAGAAATATTTTACTAAAATTGTCATATAGAGGCGCAAGTAGCAAAAGCGTTGAGCTGAGCCGTCAGATGGCATCATGCAGCATTGCTGTGACGTTGTTCAGCGTTGCTAGCTGTTTCAAAATTAAAACCGTCAGATGGCAGTATGCAGTACTTACAATATGAATGTCAGATGACAGATCGAAGTGTTGACGTTGTTTCAAAATTAAAGCCGTCAGATGGCAGACGTTGTTCAGCGTTGCTGTATTTTAATTAATTTACAAAAACAAAAGCAATAAAATTTTTTTTAGTTGTTGATGTCAGTAGATCAAGCAATTATCTGTAAAATGATATATAATTTATGTGGAGAAATTGTGTGGTTTTTTCTAAAAAGGGAGGCAAACATCTTAAACCTTAGCGTATTAATATATATGATAATAATAAAGGATAACGAGAAAAATTAGCTAAAACACAATTGTTTATGTATCAAGTACGTAAATACAGTTATTATGTTACACGAAAGACAGCAAGTGTAACAGTCCCAAGATTTGTATTAGAATTATAGTGTAGCCTAAAAACCCTAAAATGTTTTTGATGTGTAAACATCTTTACCAACCCCTTAAAAAAAGTGTGTATTTTACACTACAGACTGGCATAATTGTAAAAAACAGTAATAATGGCACCAAACGCGGAAATCGAAATTACGAGGAGAGGGCGATTTACTTTGGTAAAATCTGTTTGTTCACGGCCAAGCCCTATTTTGTTGAAACAATAAAATATCAAGATCGATATTTTAATTTCGGTAATTGAATCGGAGTTTACGAAAGTTAAATCTGATTCTGATGTCAAGAACAAAAGCTAACAATTACGTGAGAACAAATGACACTCCTCGTAAGACGTTCTCAATTGTTTATAACATGACGCATTACGTAATTGCTTGATGTTTCATCTAATAACTTAAGGTGTATTAGCTACTATATGCAGTTGATGAATATGTAAATATTTTAACAATTAAATGTTACAGAGTAAAATGATCACGTCCACACTGTTCAAGTTCGTGATCAGTATCAAGCTTGTATATACTTTATGATAATTGATAGCGAGCTTTTTGACATTTTTTTCTAAAGCCTAATAGTGTAACTATCAGTTGAATTGCTTTTTAGATAAATATATCGTCGTTGGTTCTGTAATAGCTCTTATGTGCATAGTTGGCAGATTTTACGTTTTTTAGATGAAAAGATTCAGGAAACGGAGCTCTATACACTAGTAATACCTCCAAATTAATTTTACAGTAACCAACAAGAGGAAGTAACTCTTATGTGAAAAGTTGTATCAAATAATTCCTCCCGTGTGCCAATAAATCCGAAATTAACGTTAAATATTTTTTAAGAAAATGCTTCGTCTTATTAAACACGTATAGTGAAGATAAGTATGAATTAGTAATATACCACTGAAATTGCTAGTTCTTACCGTCCATTGCTGAAATAACCACTTTTTGGCCTTTCCTACAAATTTTACTTTTTGCACATAAGAGGCATTACAGAACCAACGACGATATGTCAAAACAACAAAAATACGAACGTTTAAGCTGAAATTTGGTCAACCATCCCCGGTCTCCCCTACCTTTATAAAAGTTAGTTTGTTGTAATTGCTGGGTTTTTAGTTCAATTTTTAATAACTGCAGTTAAAAACGTATTTGCTTATTTCTAACGAGGAATATATATTTTCAAAATTAAGCGTTTGAATAAAAACATTAACAGTTGACCCTTTTCACCCCATTAAGGGTTAATTTTTCAAAAAACGGTCGAACACGTATTTGTTTATTTTTAATTGGCAGTTCGAATATGCTTAATTCAATACCTCACGATCTTGAAGGTATATGAATCAATTTGTAAAAAAATCCTACACTCTCGTTTGAGTAGCCTTGGGACTGAATAAAAAAATTGGTTGTCTGTAAAGTCGGTTTACGGACGATAGTTTTACGTGATAACGTATTCCGTAATACATAACCTAAACCTCCCAAAATTTGGTTTCAATCCGCTTATCCTTGGTGTCGGAATGATAAGAAATGTCAAAAGTGACGTTTGCAACTTACAAAGTATTATGTTCTAATAATAATTAGTTATTCCAATACTTAACTTAGAAGGCGTTGCATTTCACAATATACTAATGTCAAAAAATTGAATTAAACATTAGAAATGCAGCCGTTTTCATGTTAAGACAAGACATACGTTCGCTTCTAATTTCCATGTACGGCAAACAAAGACAACCGACCGCGTCGCGCCATGCATTAGACAACATTGCATTTATACAGCTATTTTTCTATATAAATTTGTATAAAATATTTTTCTATATAAATTTGTATAAAAAAACTGTTTAGGCAAATTCTGTTATACGAAATCTATGTAAAATGTTCTCTTCTTTCGTTTAAGACTGGTTTCAAACCGATCTGATTTAAATTGAGCGAGAAATTAGCAAAAAGCACGCACAGGGTCAGGCGGAACGTTACGCGTTATGCGTTACGCGTTACACTTTTTCGTACATGCAGCCGGTGTTTTATCAATTTATAATATTGGTGATTCATCAATTTATAAGACGTTATCACGTCAAAAAAAAACTTACAGTAAGCTTGCTTATGTTTAAGTCGAATGACCCTGAATTATGGGAAGTTGAATTTTTTGGTCGTGCGGACCACAAGAGTCCTAATAAACGACCGGCCTCAGGGCTTGTTTAATTACGAATTTCAGCAGATTATTAACGTTATGTGTCGAGCCTTAAATGAGCATAAGCGAATCTGTTGTTCGATCCTTCGAAATTTGAATGACATCGACGTTATATAGAATTCACTGTGTATATATAGTGTATAGCCTAAGCCAGTGAATTTATAGTTAGGAAACGTTAACAACAAGCTGTGGATGTATCAAGTCATGAATGGTCCATTCAGAAGAGTATACAGCATCGGTGGGTGGCGCATGCGCATTGGACGTAGAGAGTGCCCGGCCCGTCGTCGCGCCGGTCGATATCTGTGTCGGATAAAATGTAAGTAGAACACCGATAAAGTAACTTGCTGTACGCATAGGTCGGCACTAGGACGCATGTGGTCGATACGCGGCCGCTGAAATATACGCAACATGAAGATTTTATCGTTTCCATAGTTACCCACGACAGCAGCATATTTTTAATGTAAAATATAAAATTTAAGGAGGTTGAGCCGTTTTACGAAGATAATGAAAAAAATCTAAATAATGTTTTTTTAATAGATTTTTTTATGACAACATTTTCTGTAAAAAATCCAAAATCTTTAGGAGATTTATAACGTTAAAAATTAAAAAAAAAACTTTTACATGTAGTCTTATAGAAAATATGTCAACCTAGCATGCAAACGGTAGGTACATTTTAATTTTTTGCAAATAACCAAATAATATCAGCAGTTCCGAAAACTAACTATGTAAAGATGTCTTACGCATATTTTAATATTTTCTCTTATTAAATTAGAAGACTTTTAATCAATAAAAAAAATTATTAAACCTTAGCACTTTTCGATTATGGACTTTTATTCTTGACAATTTTAACTGAATTTTCAACTTTTTAATGATTTAATTTTAATTTTTATTACTTCTAATTTCTTTTTTAATTATTCACTGCAATAAAATATGTAAAATACAGATATTTACATACCTACATTTATTTTTTCTAACCTAACTTTGTACAAAAAATTCCATAGTTAGTCCATTAAGTAAAATACTGAAATAATTAATTAATATTAAAAAAAAATATTTATTGTGCCTTTATGACAATAATTAATTGGTATCATCGACTTATAACCTTTTGAATAAATTTATTTTGGAAAAGTTCCCATTTAGAATTCGACTTACTTTTGATTGGGACTGTAATTAAAATAAAAAAATCGACATTATAGTTCTTTAAAAAAAATGTCTTTCTTAGACCAATGGGTTGCTCCTTAGGGCTTAAGATTTACAGTCACTCCTTTGTGCCAACTAACGTTTGGAAAGAACCCCGCACAAACCTTATGGGGTTTAGTTCTCGATTAGATCAAAAATGGTTCTATTTTATAGTTTAAAGGTCGCTAAGAAAAAGTGTCCATGGCATAGCCCAAAAAGCAATAGATATTTAGCTATATATACGCTAGGAAAGTATCTTTTGACAGGCGATTTTTGCGCCCTCTCGTGGTTTTTTTTTCTAATCTGGTTCAGTCAAAACCTTAGTGTCATATGTTACACGTGCATTTTAATAAGGATTAATTGTCGAATAAAATGGGTAAAAAGCTATCAAATCAGAAGTGCTGTGTTGTTGATTGTAAAGATATACCAACTAAACATCCAGAATTACAATTCCACCGTTTTCCTGGATTTTCTTATGAATTAGAGAGAAAAAAAAATGGACTGCAGCAGTACGTCGTCAAGGGTAATTAAATTTTATTTTACGTCTGTAATCATTATTAAGTACATGAAAAATATCATAATTGTTATTTTGTTAACAAAAATGAGATTTAAAAAATTTAGAAAGTAAAAATGTATATCATTTATGTAGTTTTTTTACTGACATTTTGCGTAAATATTTTTTATAATTAAGAATAACGCTAGTTTCCATGTGTTTGTACGTTTAGGGTGAACCACTTTTGGAAAAAAACAAACACGAGATGGTGCGACGGTCGCATGTCAAAGATACTTTCCTAGAATTCACAAACATGTTCCATGTTAAAATTTTGTGTTTTTTTTTAGAAATAAAAAAATAGTCAAAAACAAGGTAATATTGGAAGGTGTCACCCTGTATAAAATAATAATGTCATATTCGGATTCAGCGCACTCAAAAACATATTTCTAGAGCTTAGGATTTTTTAAGATTGTAAATTCATTGGATATCCCTATATCTAAAATCTCGCTAAACATATCTATAGATAAAAATCTTTTAGGCTATGCGCCCATGGACACTATTTCTTAGTGACCTTTAAACTATAAAATAAAACGATTTTCGATCAATTTTTCCGAGAACCAAATCCCATAAGCTTTGTGCGGGATCTAGCAAAATTGTCACTTTACTGATAGAAGCTAGATTTTACGACAATTCGTTCTGCAACCAGCCTTCAGGTTATTATATCTTGCGAGTTTCTAAGGCGCGTATCTCAAGAACCTCTGAACCGATTTTTAAGTGTACTTGACCGGTTTTTTAAGTTATTGATTTTATTAATTCTTGCCGAACAAACTTTAAAATATATGAAATTCTTCGTGGTGTACCTATCATCATATTGCGTTGTTGGCCGTTTCGGCACATTATCAACACGGTAACGCATCTGGTCGACCCGTTGCTAGCTGGCAAGCGATCATCGGCGTCGCGACGCATTATTATATTGTAGAGCGAGGCTGATAACCGTGCGCATGTTTGTACGCGGCGAAATCTACAATACCGACCGATAGAAGGTCGGGAGGAGGACAGAAAAAGGGGGGAGGGAGGAAGGGAAGCGTAGGAGGACAGGCACTGTCGATGTGTGCCGCACTACGAATGACTTGTACAATACGTGACAACATCGTCTATCATTGCAAAAATGGGGGTCGTTTTACTATTTATTTAGCTGAAATAATACGGTATGCAGTCCAAGATTTTAGATCGATTTTACGTCGAAGTGCCAGTTTTTTTAACAGTCTATTCAGTCTTTTTAGGGTTCCGTACCTCAAAAAGAGAAAAGGATGCGTTATAGGATCACTTTGTTGTCCGTCTGTCTGTCAAGACTTTTGGGAATCAAAACCTATACTGCCGTAAAAAGGCAAAAGGCAGTAAGTGACCAACTTATGAATTTGAGTAAATCAAGATTTACTAAAAATGTATTGACCGTCCAGAATTTTAGATTATGGAAACCAAAACATGGGGGAAACATTTTTTAAAGACAATAAAATTATTGCTGCAGCACTTACTGCTGTTGTTGGTTTCAGTATGAACTCATTTTTCAACAAATGTCACTTACTGCCCTTTGCCTTTTTAGGGCAGTATAGGGTACTTCCCGTTGGCCTAGAATCATGAAATTTGGCAAGAAGCAATGTCTGCACAAGTAAAGGGAAAAATCCGAAAACCGTATATTTGTAGCTACCGCACAAAAAAAAATGTTTTTAAACAGCAACAACATGCTACGCACGCACACAGTAACTAGTTCTATTCTAATACAAAACAAGCGTCCGCTACCGGTGCGTTTATACGGCACAATATGAGAGCTCTCGCATACTACACGGTACGACATTCAATCAAATGATAAATCTAACCCTTCCGAGGATATTTCTGATTAAGTATTAAAAAAATATTAACGCGTATACATACGCAAGGATCCTCCTTAATATGCTGTGGTAAAACTAATTTTGTACACAATAGAGCTGATTCAAATATAAACATATGGTTTATAGTTCTGAAATCGCATTTCGAACAGAGTAAATAGTTTCTTTTGTGTCGACTCTAAATGGGCGCTGTAAAAGTCATTATTTAACACGGCCATGGGTGAGGCTTTAACAATTGTTGGTGATGTTAGTCCTATTGTCTGCAGTGGGCTTCAATCGTTCCTTTCTGTGTGAGATGGTACCTAACTGATCGGCTGCAGCATTGGCCAGTGCCGGATTAAGACTCCTTGATGCCCTAAGCATTTCTTGCTTATGGGCCCCATCTCTAATATGTTCAGTTTATAAAAAAATTGGTTGTCTGTAAAGTCGGTTTACGGACGATAGTTTTACGTGATAACGTCATATAGAAACATTGATGAACTCTCTGACGTCACGCGAGAAGAGAGAGAAATGCGTACAAGCCGACGCTTGGGCCGATCGTGCCTCTCTATCGCTTATACCGCGCTCTCGCTTGCACGCTCAGGCTCAGGCGGAACGTGACACTTTTTCGTGCGTGCAGCCGGTGTTTCATCAATTTATAAGACGGTATCACGTCAAAAATCAAATTGATGAAAAAAAGTTAAAAAGCATAGATTTTTAAGAAAAAAATTGATTTTACAATCAATGCTCCCATTGAAAATTTGGCTGTCTATAAAATCGGACCTTTGGCATTTTTATATACAATTAATAGAAAAAAAGTTTCAAAAGTTTAAAATTAGAAAAATTGAACTAATTGAAAAAATGTTTTTTTCGTTTTCATTTTCAAAAATAAATTATTATTTATTTTTAACTTTTATACTTCTAAGGACAGTTTTATATCAGTAAATAAAATTTTTGAGAACATGACAAAAAGAAAAAAAATGTTGACACGGTTTAGTGAGGTACTTTTCATTTCTGAATGGTGCTTCTTGGTGCCCCCTGAGACGTGATGCCCTAAGCAATTGCTTAATTTGCTTATAGGTTAATTCGGCACTGGCATTGGCATATTAAATTGTTGTTTAACCTAGACTAGGGATGACAGAATAGTTTATTTTTTGGAAACGGCCATATTTTTAGGAATTTTGAAATTTTCTTATGTTGTCATGGTACCTATGCTCACAATATGAAGGAAATATGAGTCAACGATATTCATCACAGAAATAAGCAAATTTGAAGTAATATTTAATCTTTTTAACACCATCATAGAATGTTCGTAATATGAAGCAAATATGAGTCAACGATATTCATCATAGGAATAAGTATATTTTGTAGGAATGTTGAATCTTTCAAATATTATCATGATCTACTGTTAATATGAAGACAACTTTTAGTTGAAGATTATTAGTATCCATTTGATTCAATATTTCTACAATATATACTCAATGAATTCTGTCATGATTTTCATTCACTATGAGCTCACACAGGCACTCATAATAGGTCCATGATGAGTTCATTTCATGTATCAAAAATGATCTAAATTTGCAGTAAATTTGCTGTAAACCTGTCTATCTGGGGGGTACTTGAGCCGAATAAATTAATGTAATTTGTGTGTCAAAAACCATTTTTATATTTGTGTATCGCCGTCCAGTAATTCTGAATCCAGTCTGCCGTTGCCATCAAACTCGAGCCCAATCCCTAAATCTCCAAGACCCAAAAATGTCGAAGACTTTTGGCCAGAAATACATTACATTCCCTGCTCTCAAGCTATTCAATCTATTGCCCATTGGGTACAATGAGATCGCAAAATGTAAAAAGATTTACTAGATTGATAATGCAATGGCTACTACAGCATGGTTCGACAGATGCGGGTAGCGACTTTGTTTTATAATATTTAGAGGTTAGAAATAAGCAAAGAATCGAAGCGGGCGGTGTGCCGTCAACAGAACGCGTCATAGATATAAAAATTCTTATGTTTAGACTCAATTACAATTTTATCGATTTTATAAATTAGTTTTTTTCAAAATACAAAGAAAAAAATCAGAATCTGCAATAAAAGACATTGCGGGACGTCCCCATTTAATTTAGTTATTGTAATACCTTTTCAAAATAATATGTTTACTTTATAATGATCATAAAGAATAATTTGAGATAAGAATTTTTTCTCAGAAATAAATTGTTTATGAAACATCTCATTCTACCATTTTGTAAGGTGATCCAAAACAAAAGCAGGAGATATATCGGCTGCCAAATCTGTTTTACATACGTTCTTCAAATTACTCAGAAAAACGTTTTCTTCGTAATAAAAAACAAAGAAGCTGTTGATAGATTTAAAACACGTATTTGTAACATCTGTTCTGATTGACTTTAATAATTACACACGAAAATGTGGCTACATTTCTAAACTACTTTTTTCCAGTGAAATCTTATTTTCTACCACGCAATAAAATTGTTTTTTTTATATCATTTCCATTTTTTATGAAAAGAACTTCAGCCAATTTTCCACTTTCTTTAATTGGAAATTGCCAGATATAATTTAACCTCGAAAGTCACAGTAAAGAACCCTAAAATTGTATCCAAAAATAGTATTTAAACAGCCAATAAATATTTGTTCGAGGTATAATACGCGTCACAAATCTAAAAGGCTCGGAAGTTAGATGCGAATGCGGGCTTGCGCTTGTATTCTGTTGAAAAACTACAAACTCGCAACTCAACAAAACTAAAACAACAATAACAACTTGACAATAGCGTATACTCGACTGTACTTTAAAGCAGGAAAGCGACAAGTGACAAAGGCAACGAGCGATCACGGCCAATCACCGACGAGCGCACGTTCCGAGCAGGTAACTGGGAGGTGGTGGGAGTCACAACGGCTCTAAAATGTGCCTTTGCGACGCTGTTTGTGACTAACTTCCGAACCTTTCAGATCCGTGGCGCGTATTATAAATTACGGCAAAAACTTGTATTTACTGCCTCGATTCATATTATATCTTTGAAAACAAAACTAAAATTACTTTTAAACTAGACTACGTAAAACTTTATTGGAAAAGTCTTATTTGAAGTCTTTTCAATATTTCAGTTGTTCCCCCTTTTAAATCCATTCTCAACAAAAATTGTAATTTTAAAATATCGAAATGTTACCATATTCAAAACACTTGGATGAGTTAATATGTTATTTGTGCAATTAAAAGCAAAACAAATATCCGACAGTTTAGAAGAAGTCATTACTTTTGTTTTCTATAAGCGTTTTGTCTCATTCTAGCCATAGATATTCGGTATCGATGTCGAGCGAGATAGATCACTGATCACGACCATTACTAGTCTCCAAATTATTTTGGCAGTTCATCAACTTATAGAAATCGTGCGTAGAGAATTTGAGCGTGGTTGACAACAACGCTGAACTGGCACTGCTCCCTTGCTAACTTATCGAGGGTTGACCAACTTCGAAATTTCGAAAAAAGAAAAACAAAACTGGAAGTTATTTGTTTCGGTCTAAAATCGAGTTTTCGTCAGATTTCGACGTTTTGAGGTTCTAAGAGGCTATTCTTTATAACTATTTTTGGATTTTTGTCTGTGTAAACAAATTTTTGTCGTACGATATCTTTAGATCGGATCAACCGATTGACATTGGGTTTGCGACATTCGAAAGGATTATTGAGACTTAGATTTGATTAGATTTTGCGGTCAATCGGTTTAGTAGTTTCAAGGCTGTTCAAAGAAAAATTACATTTCTTCAGGTTTTTGTCGCATAACTTCCGATCTGTTTGTTTTTACGGTAATCATAAAAGTTCATTTAAACTTAAATTAGTTAAAATATAAAGGTCAATTAAAAAAAAATCAACAATTAATTTTTTTATGATTCCGAAAAAAAATCGTAACTATTTTTTAAAATAATTTTTAATGCAGATATTATGAACACAGCGGTAATAATTTATTGTAACACATTTAACACATTGCGGTTTTAAGATTTATTAAATGTTACCTATATGTACAAATTTTCCAGTTGCGAAGTTAATTGAGGTTATTTATATACTTTTAATAATAAACTATTATCTTTAATCATTTATTGAACATCCTCGGCTAATATTTTTCTTGGCCATGGATTTCAGTGGCATTTTATTCTAAATTCAATGCTCTATTAATATAACACAAAAAGGAACATACATGCACATTCCGCGCATTGCGAATGTTAGATAGATTGGCAGAAGTAGACGGTGGATAAGATATAATAATGTCGGCCCTCGCGGGTTGAGCTATATTCGTCATTCTGAAGTGAGGCCAGAGGCGCCATATAATGATACATTAATGCCAGGTGGTACGGGAGCAAGTTTTCTTTCAATTTTCAAATAAACATAATATGCGAATTCAATATTGTTTACACTTAAGTTCAATTTAATTTAATTTTTTTTTTGGGACAATGTTTTTTTTTAGATAATATTAGCGGTCTCGCCCGGTTTCATCCGGGTGCAAAAGAACGAATGGGGAAGGAAGAATAAATATTTAAATAAAAACACTGTAGGAAAATTATTTTTTTATAGGTACCTACCTATAGTTGTAACAGTTTTTTAATGAGCTATTACCTAATTAGATTTTTTTAATTTTAATTAGTCGTAATAAAATTAAAAAAAATTGAAATGTAAGCCTTAGAAGAAAGCAATGTAGAAAATAAAAAAAAATAAAAATATATTCGCCGACGTAGGGCTTGAAACCAAGACCCTGGCATCAAGAGTCTTACGCTCTACCGACTGAGCTATCCGGGCTTGTGAACGTGACGCGCTAATATTGCAATATTTAGTTAAGGCGTTTCACCTGATAATATCTGTCGGACGGACTAATTTTAAGATACATCTTGCTACATTTTACATTGATGTTCCGCTCCAATTGGTCGTAGCGTGATATTATATAGCCTATAGCCTTCCTCGATAAATGGGCTATCCAACAAAAAAAATGTTTTTCAATTCGAACCAGTAGTTTCTGAGATTAGCGCGTTCAACCAAACAAACAAACTCTTCAGCTTTATATATTAGTATAGATATATTGCTTATGAAATTATTACTAAAGAGGTTTGTGATAATTTACGAAAAAAAATACCTACCTAGTCTTTGTGAGACCCCAATCGAATGGAAGTACAATGACTGGCGAAGTATTTTTTGCCGTCAGAACAAATAAAAAATTAACGGCCTACTTGTGGCGGCAACTTGATTTAATTGGACACATTTAAATACGAATGTCACATTTTTAATGAAAATTAATTGTAAAGTGCGTCAATTAAAACTTATCATAAAAATATAGAGGAAAGTTGACTCGCGTCTTCATGAACGGCGCTGACAAAATTGAAGAATTGGTTTAAGTAGGACTTGAAACTAGAGAGAGGGGGAAGGTCCCAGTCTGTCTCTGTCTGATCAATTTCTGTCGAGAACACATCATTATATATATTAATACGCTAAGCCTTTTTGGAAAAAACCACACAATTTCTCCACATAAATTATATATCATTTTACAGATAATTGGCTTGCTCTACTGACATCGACAACTAAAAAATTTATTATTGCTTTTGTTTTTGTAAATTAATTAAAATACAGCAACGCTGAACAAGGTCTGCCATCTGACGGCTTTAATTTTGAAACAACGTCAACACTTCGATCTGTCATCTGACCTTCATATTGTAATACAACAGACATCTGACGGCTTTAATTTTGAAACAGCGAGCAACGCTGAACAACGTCACAGCAATGCTGCATGATGCCATCTGACGGCTTAGCTCAACGCTTTTGCTACTTGCGCCTCTATATGACAATTTTAGTAAAATATTTCTTCGATCTGTCATCTGAGCTTCATATTGTAATACAACAAAAAGAAGAACGTTATAAGCAGTGTGCAAAATTAGAAACGAATTGAATACCTGCAATCATCTTTAAAAAATAATTTTGTAAAGTGATAACTATTATACTTTTTTAGTGCGAATAATTCGCACAGGTCACACTAGTTGAAAAATAATCTCGTAAAAAAACTCAAATGTATTCTGGAAGGAGTCGTGGCTATCCGAGCCCTTCTAATGCGTCTATATATTTTAGAATCACTACTCCTTGTTATCTAAATAGGTTACTAGAATCAGATAATAGAAGTGACTTGTCTGTGTTGAATATTTGTCCTAGAACTGTCATTCAAAAAATCAGTTGCCTTTTTAAAAACGCAGGTTGGTCTACTTTTGAACATTTTGTTGGAATTATCGATGAGATTTGCTGAAACCATTTGTCTTAAAATCATTGGCTTCTGACCTCATTATTATCGATTAATTATTATATATTATGATGTGTTATAAAGGCAAAAAAAGAAAACGTTATAAAAAAAAGACGGATTGCACTCCGGGAGTGCCGGCAGAAGTGAAAACTTGAATATTACCTCTATTCTCCATCCGTCTTACGTATTTTCGATAAGGTCACGTGTGCTGTCGCGAGTTTAACATTTTTTACCCATTACAAAAAAAGTGTACAACGCCGCTAAAGAAGATTTCACTTCAAAAATAGCTATATCATTATGTAGGTACTGGAAGTTTCGGGTCCAAGCTGCGACAGTGACTTTTTCTTTTATCATTAATTAAAAACTTTACACAAAGCTAATTCGTGACTATCGCGCGCATGCGCCCACACTCGTGCGACAAAACAAATCCTGCGCGACGAACTCGTGCACGCATGCTCTACCCGTTGTTAGTGCATTATTAGAGATTAAAAGTTGACGGTGTTTTGTAACTCAAGCAAGTTCAAAAAAGAGCTAAAAGACATTTTCACGTCTCCTGGCTTCGATTTTTAAACTATACACGGAGTTGTTCAGAATATAGTTGAAAGTGTTAAGAAAATAAATCTTTCTTAAAAAAATATAGTTCTCGTAGATCACATAATGTAAAATTTGTGGTTAAAATAATGTGACTTTTTAAAATTTAAAGACCCATGGCAGGTATGTAGTTTGACGCATCGTCAAAGTCACCGGTTATGGATTACAATGCCCAGATGTTGGGTTCATTGGTGCATCGTTTGTTACCAAAAAGGGCACAAATTTATCCTTAATATTCAGTGTAATATTTTACGTTCTTGCTAACCTGGTTTCAGTAATTATAACAAGTTACATGATTTTCTTGATTACATTTTTTTATTTACATGGTTTATCACTGTACAAATGTAAAAAAAAAGATATACCTAGATATTTCATTTTTTGTAATTTTAATTTTTTTATAAAGGCCACTAACATACCGTATATTTTCAATTTGTTATTTTTGAATAGTAAACCGAAATTCAATTCAAACTTTTGCTAGTTTTCTGTGGTATGGGGCTTAGCGCCGCGGTGAACTTGTGCGCCCCTAGGCACTATGTTTTTTGGCGTTCCATCACATCATTAATATCAGTCTTCGTTAAACTTGCTTAGAAGTACAGATGAATTATACGGCGCCCCTAGGCCGGTACCTAATGCTATAATCTATACTAATATATAAAGCTGAAGAGTTTGTTTGTTTGGTTGAACGCGCTAATCTCAGCAACTACCGGTTCAAATTGAAAATTATTTTTTTTGTCGGATAGTCAATTTATCGAGGAAGGCTATAGGCTATATATAATATCACGCAACGACCAATAGGAGCGGAGCATCAATGAAAAATGTTGCAAAATATAACTCAAAATTTGTCGGTCCGACAAAAACTTTTGAACGGTAACTCCGATCATCATGAAATATGGACACAACATTCATCTCGGTAAACCGAGATGAACGTGCGTACTCATGTCCCTCCTCTCATTAGTTCTTTTGCACCCGGGTGAAAGCGGGCGGGACCGCTAGTCGATAATTTTATTTCAGCCGACACGGCAGAAAATTAGGAAAGAATGCGTAAATAAATTCTAGACATTTTCTTATCGATTGTCTGTCCGGTAATAATTATTGGAAATAGGGTAAGTAAATGGTTATTATGGATAATGTATAACTGATAACAATGTATAATCGGTACCCATATCGATTCTATGTTTTAGGAATCGAATAATTGTTTTATTGTAGTTGTAAATTCAATTTTAAGCAATTCCAGTAATTTAACTCATGGTTAACTGATCAATTAAAACAATATATTTACCAAACATCAGGAGAGCTATAAAAATAGCTACAAAAGTTGACGTGAATCCTATATCGTTCATTTTAGTGACAGTTCTTATAGACCGAACCGAATAACACTTCATTGGCGTGCGGCGGTGATTTGTTCTTATTTGTTGATACATCGATTTTAATATATAACGAATTTTTAAACCGGACCCGCGCGCCACTGACCGATATGTATGGAGCTATTTTAAAATACGCCACTTGTCGTATTTTAGACGCATGTATCTTCTCTTATAACTTAATTTCATTTTGTTTGCTTTGAGAAAAAAATACTTTCTTTAGACGTTTAGACATAAAATATGGCAAAGCTATCTTCTCAACTTTTGTATTAAAACACACATAAATGTCTGTTAATTTCTGTTAATTAACTAACTAGTAGTTAAAAGTGTAAGCATAATATTATTTTTAAATTTATGGCATGTCAGAAAGTCGTCACTTTAAAACATTTATTACGCATGTCCGTTTTATGTACCATTTTATTGAATTTGTTTAATAAAAATACTTCAGTCAAAAATAAAAATATATTAATTATTTTATCTTTATATTATTTGTATAAACTAACTATATTTTTATACACTAACTAAATATTTGAACTGATTTATATGTAGCACTAAAAACAAAACAAATTAATTAAATTTGCAAAAATAGATATTTCCGTTTATCCATATTATACGTTTTTTATCACTGAAAAGCTGAAACTTGAAATCTGACATAACGAATGCGTTATAGACAGTTGATGAATTTGAGTAAAAAAATATATATGACGGTTTTGAACAGAAAATTGCGTTGTTTTTGTTAAAATTTACTTTATAAATATAGCGATTGTTGTGTTTTTTTTTTTTAAATCGAGATAGTCAATATATAGTTATTTCGCGCACGATGGTCGTGCATCGACTGGCCGCTCGTGCCGCCGACGTAACAAGACGCTCTCTGGCGCTTCGCCCTCTGCGCCGTCGCCCCCCGCCTCCGGTTGCCGCAATAAGCACGCGCGATTCTCTATCGATAGCGCGTTTATCGATGTCTTGTACGACTCGTGCTTTTCGCACAATTCAACCAAATTTCTCAATAATTAATTATTAACAATCATAAAACCGAATGTTACATTGTTAGTATTTAAACAACGCACGTTTTCGTCGAAATTGTTAGATTACACATTGTTGAGACTGAATGTGTACACTAAGAACACTTAAATGCAACATGTGGGGCACAGTTATCGAAGTTCTCGACGGGGGTCCTTTAAACCCCTGGTATTCATAGAATGGGTAATAGGTATATAATATAGAGAAAATATTAGGTATGATACAAAACGCTGCTATATCATTTTAATTATACAATTAGTCCTCTTATATTAATGTGTTCGACATCCAACTTTCTTATCTAACTATACATCATATTTACAAAAAACCTCACAATTTCTCCACATAAATCATAATAAATCATTTTACAGATAATTGCTTGCTCTACTGACATCGACAACTAAAGAATTTATTATTGCTTTTGTTTTTGTAAATTAATTAATTATTAATAAACTTATATATATAGATTATAGATATACATTAAGACACAATACAGTAACGCTGAACAACGTCTGCCATCCAACGGCTTTAATTTTGAAACAACGTCAACACTTTGATCTATCATCTGACCTTCATATTGTAATACAACAAAAAGAAAAACGTTATAAGCTGTGTGCAAAATTAGAAACGAATTGAATATCTGCAATCATATTTAAAAAATAATTTTGTAAAGTGATAATTATTGTACTTATTTAGTGCGAATAATTCGCACAGGTCACTCTAGTAGTTAATATTTTAATAAAGAGGTAAAGTTTGTAAGTTTGGATGTAGGAGGTAATCTCGGAAACTACTCATCCGATTTCAAAAATGTTTTCACCAATATTTAGAATGACCTTCAGGATGGATATAGGCTATATATTATCGCGTTGAAATAAAAACAGCGGACGAAAAAACGGTGGCAATCTACAAATTCGGGAGAATCATCAGATAGATAGATTAGTTGAAATAAAATAGTTAACTTTTATTGTTTACGAAAATAGTAAAAACAACCGACAAATGTTATTTGTGGTTGAAATATAGTAATCAATTTAAAATTTTGACGAATGATTTTGTTAAGAATTCATCATTTGAATGTCTGTGGCATTTCCTGTCTAGTCCGTTCAGTAAAATAAGGCAGTAAAATACTAATGAGCTAAGTGTAAGGATGCACGTATTAAACAAAAAATGTATATACCTATTTCAAGAGATAGATATATAGCTATTGTAAATTATAGACGCCCGATAAGAAAGGTCATAAGTGTCTATATAATTCACGTACATCATGTTTTCATTTATAAACATTTTTATTGGATGGTAGTACAGGTCAAAAGAGGACGATTTAAGTGTTAAAACACCTTGGCAAAAGGTGCATGATAAAAGAGAAAATTAATGATCATATTCTATTATATCGAATTAGTTGATATATTGCTAATTTTGGGGGAAGTACATGATCTTCTTTTACACCTGTACTACCACTCATCAAAAATAAAATAATTAGATCGAAAACACTCTGTATAACAAGCAATAATTAGTTAAAACTAAATAAATATTCTATTTATTTTGGCAACGTTTTGACATGAAAAGTGTAGGATCTCAACTTATATTTTACTACAACAGAAATATTATTTATGTGGGATCTCCGACTTATGAATAGTTTAATCTGCATCTACAGCTGCAGTTAAATATAGTTCTCAAATATTTTAATTTATTTTAACCGCAGGCAAATTGGTTTAATAGTTTTTATCGTGTTCAGACAAATAGAAGATTACAATTATTATATTTAACTTGCTATGTTTGTCAGTCGTGCGTTGGTGTTGGTTTTTGATAAAAGACTTATTGTTTAGTTTGATTGTAGTTAGATAAAATGTAGCCAATACTTTTAGTGTAAGTAGCTGGGTAATGCGGTAAGGTAACTAGTAATTTACCCAGTTTAATCAAAAGGACTCTTTTTTTGAGCGACTGTACAAACAGATCAAAAATCGATAGAAACATACGAGAACATCGTTTTCATATACAGAGGTAAATCATAAACAATCCGCAAGAAATATCTAGTGTCGTAATAGGTACCAGCTATATATGGTATTTTTTTGCACGTACCTCGTATAAAATCATTGCTTTTCACTTCATGTTCAAAATTTTTGACACTTAACTTTTGAAGAAATGTTACGTTCAATAGTAGGTTATAAAAATAATTGACAAACAGTGATTTACTATGTGGAATTGGTATAGCGTGACCGGTTTTTATTTTATTTTACCGCACTAGTGCGTAATGGTCCACTTTACATGTCTGTATACAATATATAAGGATGTAAAGCAATTATTTAATTTTAGTGCAAAAACGAAAACACAGATTAAGGCTCC
Source organism: Xanthostigma xanthostigma (assembly GCA_963575645.1). NCBI lineage: Eukaryota > Metazoa > Arthropoda > Insecta > Raphidioptera > Raphidiidae > Xanthostigma > Xanthostigma xanthostigma. The sequence goes on along the minus strand of OY754469.1, from coordinate 49,757,022 downwards.
GTTAAAATTTTATGTATTAGTGTTGATTATTTTAGAGAAAATATTACCTGATGTTCTGAGAAAAAGTTATCTATCGACTTTTCCGGTACATCAACCCATTTAATTAGGCACAGTCAATCAATTTAAATTTGTAGTTTTTAGAGGATTATCTAGAAGTTGTTGTAACCAAAATTGGTATTGAAAAATTATATTTTTTTAAAAGTTACGATGGTGTATAATAAGTTCATATTTTATTAATTTTTGGTATTCAGTTTTCTTTCATACGTATACGTATAACATTATAATAAATATATTTTATTATTATAATGCCGCGAATATATTTGGACATTTGGCGGGTATGTAAATAAGAATTAAACAGTGTTTATTCAACACGCGTGAGTAATATGTAATTTCGGGGCCCTGCTAAACGTGGGAGAAATAATATATTACTTCACTATAGTGTAATAATGAATTTTCTGGCGTGGGAGAAATCATATATTACTTCACTAGTGTAATAATGAATTTTCTGGACCAATAGAAACTCAGTAGCAAGCCCAAGCGCTAAATAATGAAAAAAACTGCAAGTAGCTTCTGGACCAATAGGAGCGTGGTAGGCGGTATTGTATACTTATATGAAAACAGCATCGCAATTCAGCGAAATCATGGCAATCTTGTGTATACACTGACGGTGGTACGTCAATCAATGAAGTGATTTATTATTTTTCCCTCTTTTATCAGGGCCCCGATTACATATTACTCCTGCTAGTTGAATAAAGTATTATGTGCGACTATTGATCGAAGGAGAATATTCCACTCGCGTGTGTTTTACCGCACTCGCTGCGCTCGTGCAGCAAATTTCACGCTCATGGAATCTTCTCCTTCTCTCACTAGTCGCACAATATACTATTATTTGTTAAATTTATGATAGTTTTATTTTGTATAAACAGTTTATTTGTCATCCACATTATTTATTATAAACAATTTGAATAAATTCAAATTTTGTTTACAGGCTTATCTTCTTTCATTCAAATTTATTATTTAACTTATTATACAGTGGAATAAAATTCACATCATATTATTCATGAATTCTTCAGTCATCGGAGCTCGTCGAGTGCCTGTACATAAATATTTTTTATATTTAGTGTGCGGAAAGTCTAGCCCAAAAATTAAGTCTATCCAAGTGTGTAGGCTTTCACGGCCGGTGTTGATCCAAATCTTCTTGGTTTCCGGGCTTGTATGCCGTGGTCCATTGGTATTACTGCCTGACGTTTCGTCTACAACTGCGGTAGACATCATCAAAGATGATGTGGTAGCGGGCGAAGTGTCCTTCTAGACTGCTCATAGGTAAGTGACACTTCGTCCGCTACCACATCGCCTTTGATAATGTCTACCGCAGTTGTAGACGAAACGTCAGTTAAAAATACCAATGGACCATGGCATACAAGCCCGGAAACCAAGAAGATTTGGAAAAATTAAGTCATACTCTTCTAAACATTTTTTTACTCGAATTATGCATACTACTTGTATAGTCTGAACAGTTCTACTGAAGTAATATTTTCTCTGTTAATCTGATTCAAATTTCGTGGCAATAAATAAATCTATTATTTCAACAAAGGGGCCATTCAAGTATTGAAAAAAAACCAGCCAAGCGCGTGTTGAGCAGCCAGATAAAGGGTTCCGTGGTCATTCTTACTAATATCGAATTTGATTATTTCTAAATTTATATAGGGAAATGATTTTACCAAAAACCCATAATTTATTTATTTTTTTGGGTCATCAATCTACACCCATTTTAAGAGAGAGTGGGACGACTGGGGCAGACAAACGGACGGACTGACCGAATCCTAAAAAGCAACAAGCTCGGTCAGTGAGGGTCAAGCTGTACGCCCGTGCTTTATTAAAGAGCAGTATGTCAAATCCATCTCAACAGTGTCACAGAAATAGGAACAAGATAGCGATATTGAGCTTGTATATCAAGAATTGGCACCGACATTAGATCTGAGCATCACACTGTAGCGCCATAGTTTGATCTTTGTCTTATACATAGTCAATCTGTATGCTGTGTCTTTATTTTTCTACCTGAACAGTTTAGTTATCGCTATCTCTTTTCAGTTTATTTCGTTATAAATAGTATACATATGTTTGTATGTTGCAAGTTTCAGGGTTATCAAGATAATTCATTTTTCTTGAGGAGATAATAATAATTATAAGCTCTTCGTTATATTTTAACTACCGGAAGAAAAAAACCGATATGGAGAACCATGCATGACTTCCGCGTTCCAAAAATGACTTTTTACAATAATTTTTGGGGGCATTTGTCAGAAGGCTTTGATGCTTGGATTACTGGTGATGTTGCTACAGGCAATTGCACAAAGTTCCAAAAATGGCTTTTTATAATAATTTTTAGGGGCATTTGTCAGAAGGCTTTGATGCTTAGATTACTGGTGATGTTGCTACAGGCAATTGCGCAAAGTTCCAAAAATGACTTTTTATAATAATTTTTGGGGGCATTTGTCAGAAGGCTTTGATGCTTGGATTACTGGTGATGTTGCTACAGACAATTGCACAAAGTGAGTTAACAAGCGTTTTTTGCACGATCCTCTTAAAATAGCTGCTTCATATCTTATAGAAGTAGTAAAATGATATTTTTTCACAATAACTTATAATTCCCACCGCTCAGTTCATTTCTACGCGTTATTGTACTCTTTTTCGTAACGAAATTTTTAAAATAATGAGCTTCGGTGTTTTTACTGAAAACACCTTTATAATAGAACTTACCTATGAACTGTGCATTTATTTAATAGGAAAAGTATATAATTGCCCAAAAGTGCGAATTATCTAATGTTGATGTATTAAAGAATATTTATTATAAATTATAGAAGCTCGCCAACAAAGGCTGTAAGCTTCTTATATTGTTGAAAGCATTGACGAAAAATTTGTTTTGACATCGACCTTTGATTGCGACCATATAATTACAAGTTTTATACGCATAGAAGTAGTCTAATGTAGAACATTAGATTGTATTCACATAGAAAAACAAACAAACAATCTTTCAGGCTAAGCGCATATACCTTTGTCGTTCCGTCGTGGGTAAAAAGATTACTTTCCAAATTTTAATTAAAATGAAAAACGTCGTTTCGAAGTAAAATTATATACAAAATCGATATAAAATACATGTATACACAATTTAAAAAAATCGCTTCTCTCGAGCAGAATCGATTTAAAATTCTACTATGCTTTTTTTATGGAGACAGATGTGTGATCCTTGTCAAATCAGAATTTTTGACAGCGCTTTCTGCAATGCGGCATTAGTGCAATAGAGGAAACTGTGAATCTCTTTTATCTTAATTAATAAAAGATCAACGTACCTTGCCAATAAAATTATACATGAATAAAAATTTGTAAATGTGTAAACTTTGTACTTAACACTAAGAGACAGGTGGGTGACCCTATTTATAATTTTTATCTGCCATTTCACTCTTGTTCATAGGACGTCGCATATGCTATCTTTGCTTAGCTTAACGTTACGTCTGTCTGGTGTGCTCAAGAACTATACTACCCCGAAGTGAAGCGAAGGTTTAGTTTAATCAAATGAATGCTTTGATTGTAGAAAGACTTTTGGAATTCTTGCTTCATCAAAATTTATTTAAAAGAAATTCACAGTTATTCTTTTAAATAAGTTGCGATGCTTTAAAACTTTAACAAAATATTAATTTATACACTTACCTAGATATTTGTAGGTTGTACGGAACTCTCGACGCACGAGGTAGAACTGCACTCGGTTGATTTGTTTTTACAAAAAGTTTTTCTAAAATTATTAAATAAGTTACTGTTTACCTTAAATTTTAATGCAAAATTAATGAATATTTTTCCTTCGAGATACATTTTACGGATAATAATTATCTTTTATTTAAGCGACAGCTCAAATGCACAACATTGTATCAGTTTTACTTCTGTAGTGTAGAGTGTTAAATACATAGTCTCTTTTGACGTGATAACGTCTTATAAATTGATGAATCACCAATCTTATAAATTCATAAAACACCGGCTGCATGCACGAAAAAGTGTAACGTTCCTAACGTTCGTAACGTTCCTAACGTTCCGCCTGACCCTGTGCGTGCTTTTCTCGAAAACGGCCCTAACGATTTGGATGAAATTTACTGAAAAGGGATTTTGGGGGGCAAAAAATCGTTTTAGCTAGGTCTCATCTCTCGAAAAAATCGTTTTCATACAAATTTTATCATTATAAAAATCAATTTTTTGACGTATGAAAATACTTAAATATTGTAAGTAGGTTTTGGAATTTTATATAAACAGTGAAACAATTGTTTTCAAAATATTATGACAGCTAATCTTTGAGACTTAAAATAAATACGAAATAAAGAAAGTTAAAAAAAACAATTATATTATAGGTGGTGAGTAATTTAAATAAATAAAATTAACCTAAATTTGAAGCGAAAGATGCAATATCATAGATTCGAATTATTATAATTATTATATAAATTTAGGTTATGTATTACGGAATACGTTATCACGTAAAACTATCGTCCGTAAACCGACTTTACAGACAACCAATTTTTTTTATTACTTAATGTATAACAAAATAAACTTAAAATTTGGAAGTCTACTTGAAAACTGTTTGTTAAAATACCTTTAAAATAAATGTTCACTTTAAAAGTATATAAATATGCCTATGTGGTAGTAGAGAAACAGAGGTCTTATTCAATAAAAATATTCGACAGATTATGTCCAAATGGAACCACAAATCAAGGACTGAATCTTTAATTTGACTGGATCACCTATGCTAATATCGAAAATTAGCTCCCTTCGAGTGCCCAGTCTCATAGAAAATACCATTGATTGATCTAGGCCGAAGAGTTCAGAACCGGACTACGGGTTATAGTAGAATACGCATCACAGACGATGTTGTGTCTATCTTTGTCACACAATTCCGTCGAGTCGATCTATCTTTCGCAAGTGGCGCCGGCGCTAGATCGCATATCTGCCCACACGTACTCCTGGTACTGATCCAAGGTGCCTGCGCACCTTTATACAGGTGTATTTGAAGTCCGTTCACTAAACAAAACATCAGTCGTCTTATTAAGCACGTGGGTAATACAAGAATACGTCTATTAGTGCAACGGCGTCTTCATAAGATTTATTGTAGTATTTAGAATACGCGCCACGGATCTAAAAGGTTCAGAAGTTAGTCACAAACAGCGTCGCAAAGGCATATTTTAGAGCCGTTGATACTCCCATCACCTCTCAGCTACATGCACGGAACGTGCGCTCGTCGGTGATTGGCCGTGATCGCTCGTTGCCTTTGTCACTTGTCGCTTTCCTGCTTTAAAGTACAGTCGAGTACGCTATTGTCAAGTTGTTATTGTTATTTTAGTTTTGTTGAGATACGAGTTTGTAGTTTTTTAATAGACTGTACAAGAGCAAACCCGCATTCGCATTTAACTTCCGAGCCTTTTAGATTCGTGGTGCGTATTTACACATGTTATAATAGTTTTGTAACTTGAAATAAATTATTCACCTTTTATTTGAAAGGGCCTCGCACCAATATATGGGAATGGTTTTCGGTGAAATTCTTTCTAACTGAGGGGGAATGAATCAATCATTTGATGATGAAAAACATTTCCAATACAACTTGGGGCTGAAAATCCCGGTGTCCAAAGTTACAAGCTTATCAAAAACGGCTGTTTGTGGTAAAGAACAGCGTTCGAAATGTAGGCACCTGTGGAGAGATATATTTATATATATATAAACATGGGATTTTTTGACCCAAGTTGTATTGGAAACTTTTTTCAGCATCAAATAATTCCCCCCAGTTAGAAATAATTTCACAGAAAGTCATTTTCCCAAGTATATGATGTGGATCCTTTATAAAATAAAAAATTATTTCAATTAAAGTTAATCATCGTGTGTATTTATTAATTAAAAACGATTTTGTCTATTCACGACACTTATCTAGGCCAAGCAGGTTTCACTATGCTTTGTATTTACAAGATAAAGTTAAAATTAACCTATCTTGCAACTGATTTATACTGAAAAAAAATTTGACTACACCAAAATCTAGGGGGGATCTAGAGGATATAAGATAAGATAAGATAAGATAAGATAGCATTTATTGTCAGTAGAGATACAAATGATCTATGTGACACGTCAAAAAAATTTTGGAAAACAAAAATATTATTTAAAATAATCTATGAATTCATTTACATTATAAAATGCATTTTCCAGTAAAAAATTCTTTAACTTTTTCTTGAAAACCTTTAATTCATTAATTTTAAAACTCACAGGTAGTTTATTATAAAGAGTTGCTGCGAAATTCAGTGGGCAAAACTTGAAAATATCAATACTTGCCATAGGTAATTTTATGTAATTTTTAAGACGAGTATCATGATCATGACCATCCTCTGTTAAAGAATAATTGGATTTGTTATGGTGTGCATAAATTAACGCATGGAAAATAAAGATGCAAGGTATTGTCATAATTTTTTCTCTGACAAAAAATTGTTTACAAGAGTCATATTGTTTTATTTTGAACATTGCACGTATAATGGCCTTCTGTTTAATAAAAACCCGTATAGAAGAAGCGTTATATCCCCATACAACAATACCATACCTTAACAGAGGATAGACATGACCATAATAAATCGACTTTAAAATATCTTTATTAGAAAATGAATGTTGAGCTTTTCTCATGACATACACATATCGAGACAGTTTTTTGCATATATTTGTATTATGACAATCCCATTTTAAAGCATACTATAGTTTCAACGGTGCTCGGAGATTTTCTTGATCTTGAGAACTTTCACTATATAATAATATGATAGATATAGTACGTCATTAATTATATATGCATTTTTGCAATCAATAATTATAGATAATAGAACTTGTAAAACATTTCTATTCAATCGGCTCGGCTTTATATTATATTGCATAGTGCACATGTACATTATGACATGGTTGAATTTGGTGCTGGTAAATCGCTAACTATTATATTTCAGATCGCGCACACTTGTCAAGCATAAACCTGCACGACCAGCATAGCACGGATCACAAAAGCCTGTTCGTAAAGGTATCCATGTTATTTAACGGAGTAGCATACATTAGATCAACACCTGCAACAAGCAACCAGCAACGGCGGCTCAAATTTGTTTATGTTAAATTTTAATTGTATTGACTGTTTTTAGAAGAAAGCCATTTTAGTTATTGTTTTAAAGATCTCGAAGATGAACCGCCATAACCAAAACTTCGACCAATAACGCTTTTGAAAATCCTGTGCTAAATTTCAAATTAAAACTACGCGCGATTCGAAAACAATTTCGCGCATAAAATACTTTAAGCTTCATCAAATTGGAGAGTTTCTAATATCCCTAATATCTTCGACATGACATATCTTTAAGCGTTTCAGCAGCGCCAATATTTAAAGTACCGTCGACACAAAGTAGGCTTGACATAATCTAGAGATCGTAGGTGTTTGATGATTAGCTCATTAAATGCATATTTAGTCATTTCCATTAATTTGCGTCATGTTTTGAAGGACCGAAAACATTCTTTCGCAACAAAAAGTCCGTCTTTTTCAAAAATATATTATTTAATTTCGTTTTGTGTGAAGAAACGATAACTCACCTGTTAAAACAATTTTTTACTAAAAAACAAAAGCAAATTATAAACTTCTTTATTCTGTAACCAGGGACTGTCTTCTCGTTCTTTTATTTTAAATTTCAAAAAAGATGGAATATTCACGTAAATTATGTAAAACACCACTATTTATTTTAATCTAAGTTTCTTGTAAGGATGACTGGATTCTAACAATCCGCACTTTCAAAAATTGACTATAAAATATTTTATAATAACGAGACAATTGCGTTGAAAGCAAGTACAGAACTGTGGTTGTTTAATTTTTTATCAATACACGAATTATTTTTGTAGCAATGTCACTTTATTACGTAATGAACTATAACATAAAATAAAATACAAAAGTAAAAGAGAACAAACATATTTACAGTACTGCTAATATAACTTGGCACTGGTACAAGGGAATCACGTATAATAGAGTTCGATTTAATAAAAAAAACTGGTGCGTCAGTTCGTGGACATACGATGGAAGTTATACTTCTTATATTAATGTTTAAAATTTACATATACATAAAAGAAACAACAAAATTATATATAAAAAATTGTAATTAATTAAAAACAATACTGGTGTTGAGCTAGCCACCTTGTACTTGCAAGGTAGGCGCACCAAACCGCTCGGCCACATAACGCGCTTCGTTTAAGATTGTTTTTCTGAGTATTAAATTTATGACGCGACGATTTGGTCAGTCGTTTTTCTTTTTCCAGTTCACTGCCTATCTGTAGCTAGAGTTTGCCGTCTGCGTCCATAGCCTGCATTAAGCTGCATAGTTTCAAAAATGTAGGATCACAAAAATAAGTCAGCATTTCACCAAAAAAATATTTATTTGTATCCTATTGCTTACTTCCAGTTCATTCATAAAATTAAAACTTGCTATGATTAATAAAAACTACAGTGTCCCAAAATGAATGGATTTTTGAGGGCATATAAAGGAAAATAACGAATTGCTTTGCAGTGCCCTTGGAGATTAATTGCGAGTGTCCCGATTAATAAAATAAATGTTAATAAACCGTTTATTTATTTTAAAAATAATGGGGACCGAGCTTCGTGATTTTCACGCCAACTGGTGGTAAAAATGTTCTTTTTATGGGAGCATTTATTCAAAATATAATTATATATTATGAACAGGCTTTGGATAAAAAAAATTGCATTTATATATCAATTAGTGACAGTTTGCTTTTCAGTTATCGAAAATATAAGTAAATTACAAAGTAAAATACTAATATTATACAAAATATTATATTATAAAGAAGAAATTATTTATACATAGCATAATTTTTACATTATACATTTTAGACACTGTTGTTTGTGGTACAACTTTGCGGTTATGACAACTTGGCCATTTAAATAACTTTCGACAACATCATATACATGACCAGAATTATATAATTTTTCGCCTTTTGAGCTATTCTGTCCATGTACACGAGTATTAATTACAGGTTGAAATGCGTACTTCTTATTTTTTCCATTTTTTCAAATAATTTTCATTGTTTACTATTATAAAATCATCCCATTTACTTCATTAATTAGATACTAGAGAGCGCCAACTTCGCCAGTAGTGCTGCCTCTATGTTTCAAGCACGGTCCCCATTCAAAGTTCAAAAATTACGCGACAATGTTATTTGAAAATCTTTGATTAACGTCTGATTGCTCTTTAATAAATAAATATTGTCTGAACAATTGGTCGATAATTTTATTTAATGTTCTTATTTTGCAGTCAAATTAAAATCGTTCATTTAGGCACACTCTGTAATCTGTATACTTTTTTATAATATTTACATTGTGGGTATGGTTAGCTGCAAAGGTAATATGTTTGCTGAAAATCAGTCATCATTTTCATAAAACTTATATTTTAATTTAGCCTTGGTTGATTTTATTCAGATTTCAGAAGCTCGTTGCTTTGTTATAAATTTTACCATAAAATGATTAAAAAAGACAATCTAAAACTGTTATCTGATTTTAGCTATACTTTTAACCGTTCAACAGGCCATCATTTAAAAACAAGTGAATAGTCTATTCAAGGTTAAATAAAATGAAAAATATAAATTGCGAAACATAGGTATCCAGTTAAAATTCGGGTAGCTTTTTTTTGCTTAATAAACCTACGTAATTCTATATTTAAGCTACATTTTTTCATGGTTCATTTATTAAAAAGATTTCGATTTCGTTAATTAATAACAATATTACATTTTGCTTCCCATCTTTTTTATTACTTTTTTCAATTTTTTTTTTAAATAATATTTATGATAGTCACTGTATGTTTGACAAAAACTGTTCGACTGTTGACCACATGTGCGGCATATCACATACGGTATACAATTTGCTTAAATTAGGAATACAAGGAGTCAAGACTTCATAATATTTGTTTATAAATAGCCGTGTGTAAGAAATCAATATTTTAAATTAGATTTCATTATTATTTAATGGCTAAAAATTTGACATTTTCACTAAACATAGTGTATACCTTTTCGTAATTTTTAATTAAAAAAATTTTTTTTGTCACCAGATAAAAGTTTATTGTTTCTGGAATAACGCATTTTTTTTCTAGAACTTGTTGGCAATACAAATACGGGAGTTTATCTATAATAAATTATTATACAATTGAGTTGCCTATACACAATTATCATTAATATTTACAGTCACCAAAAGTTTTTAGTAACATCATTAAAAATTACTACCTATAGAGCCAGATATTGATTGTTTATTAATATACAGTATCGAAATTTACACGAATGTAAAAGCTTTTTTTTGAAAACATTCTCTGCTTAATTTGAAATTTTCCTTTCTACACACAGTCCAAGCGTTGGATGCGTCAAATCATATATATTACTACGCTAAGGTTAAAGATGTTTGCCTCCCTTTTTAGAAAAAACCTCACAATTTCTCCACATAAATTATTATATATCATTTTACAGATAATTGCTTGCTCTACTGACATCGACAACTAAAAAATTAATTATTGCTTTTGTTTTTGTAAATTAATTAAAATACAGCAACGCTGAACAACGTCTGCCATCTGACGGCTTTAATTTTGAAACAACGTCAGCACTTCGATCTGTCATCTGATCTTCATATTGTAATACAACAGGCACAATACTGCATACTGCCATCTGACGGCTTTAATTTTGAAACAGCGAGCAACGCTGAACAACGTCACAGCAATGCTGCATGATGCCATCTGACGGCTTAAATAACTTCTTTTCGTGCATATAGCCAAAGTTGCTGAGCACGTAATTTAAGTAAAAAAAAAATAAATAAATAACTTAATACTAGTTAATTTTTATATTTTTTCGATATTTCTGAAGAAGATCCAAATCTTGTGTTATATTGATTTGTAATTTTATTATTTTTGTCAATATATTGTGGTCTGAGAAAAATTGGTCGACAATTTTATTTATTTGAAAAATGTATTTATATGTATTAAAAAATGTTATAATATTGTTTGCTTCATCCCTAATGTATGTTGTAAGCAACAAATATCTCGGCTCCAATTATTACTATTTTTTATCTTACAAAATAAATAAGAACTTATTTTATAGAAGTAAAAATGACTTTTGAGCGGTATAAACACTGGAAGCCGAAATTACCTCTGATTTTTAAAGAAATAAAGCGATTTGTTTGAGTTATAAAAAGTTAGAAGTTAAAAAAAATGTGTATTCAAAAAACATTGAAATATACGTACAATTTTTAAAGCTAGTAGAATAATGAACATAATTTCTATGAATTCAATTTGAAAATATCGATTATTTCAATTTAGTATAATAATTATTTGCGTTTATACTGCTCAATATTAAATTTATCAATTTCCTATTAAAATCTAATCAAATGCACTTTTTAAAAATATTAAAGTTTGTATAATTTCACATTTTTCGAGTCGTTTCTAAAAACCTAATACTTGGTATGTTAGAATAAATAGACGCTTGAAAAAAAAAAATAAAATAAAAACAACTAGACGTGTGGAACGAGTTCTATTATTTCACAACGCTGCATGGCTAGGTTAACAGTTGACCTGTTTATGTTCAAAATATATAATATTCTTTATTTCACTTGTCAATGTTGATTGCTGAAATCACCTCTTATTGGACGCTCGTAATGTGTTCTATTTATCGGTAGAATAATATTCTCAAAATTTAAACACAAATGTTTTTGTTCTCAAAAAGCCCACCTCTGTACCCCTTTAAAGTTCCTGGGACGATAAGACAACTAGCTGTTGTATTGACGACAATAATATAGCAGCTATCACTCGAAAAAATAAAATATCCAATACACCGCGTTGAATATTAGAAATGATACGGGAAATATGATTCGGGAATATTTGTCGATTATGTTGACGTCCTTGATTTTGGGTAAGGACGCTTTTAGAACCGACGCTCCCCTTCTTAACGTGTTAAACATTTTTGGTTTGTGAATTTGATTTCCTGCAACATACAAATATTTATGCTGGGTCGGCAAACGCATTACCAGACATTTTGGAATTATAATGATCTCTGCACACGAGGCTAGAAACGCTGGTAGATTCCTTGCTAGATTTGCCTAGCTTCACACGAGACTATTTTTCAAGCTTGTTTTGTGGATAGATCTGATGCGCGCGCAGTGACAGTTCGAAAATAAACACACAGCAAAACGTGTCTGTTCTCTCTCTCTGAGCAGAATGACGCCATGTTCGTTTGTGGGCGTTTGTTCAAGTGCCCACGTGACAAGATACTGCTTCCTGATTGGTTCTATCGGCAGATCTAGCAGGGAAAATAGCCCCTGTTCTAATTTTAAAACCTAGTTTGTGAGCTAGCAGGCCAGCCCGCCGTGACGTCATTTCCAGCTTCGTAACCAGCCTACCAGCTAGCAGAACTCCTAGCGGCGTTTCTAGCCACGTGTGCAGCGGTCTTTATTATATAATAGAGCAGTGTTTCTCAAGCTGTGGTACTTGTACCACGGCAACTGGCTGTGCGCTGATCAATCGACAAGCGAGTGGACAGACATAAAAACGATTTTTCTCGGTATGAAGGAATGCATTATTATTAGCATAATAATAAAAAAAATTCTGAAATTGTGTTACGCAATTCAACATTTAAATTTTGTATATAATGTTTATTACATTCAGGTCTTCAGGGGTTATTATCCGAGAGCTGGTGACATCGTTTTTAGTCGAAAATATGAATTGGTCGGGGACCAAATAATTTTGGCAGTTGGCTGCCTTAAAAAAGTAAATTGTACGAACTTCAGACAAAACAATAAGTCTAACACGATTTTATTTAGTCACAATCATTTTGTTTTCTTTATTAAAAAGACAAATAGACATATTATAATGTGTGATTAAATTTACATATTTCTACATCAAGACACCTGTATGCATATATTTCATTTTTTCTCACCGAGCCTCGCCTGTTAGGAATTCTAGCCAAGCCTTTATTTTATTGACAGCTGATAACATCACAAAAATAACACGTTTTGTATTCTGTACCTACTGTATAAATTAAAAGTTTTTGAAAAATTTGATGGTCAATCTATTTATGGAAAAAGTTAACCCATTTTAGGCGAGGGGATAACATTTGGAATAGGGGAATATTTGTAGATATGCGCAATGCTCTTATAGTACTCGGGGTAATAAAGATATTAATTTGCCGGTTTTGTAAAGAGGCACCCTCTTTACAAAACCGGCAAATTAACAAATGGACCTATAATTATTGAACGTTAAAATTCTACAATGTTTCACCAATTAATATAAAAGAAATGAGTTATCATATCTTCAAAAAAACAATTAAATGCCTTCTCCTTGATAAATGTCTTTACAATTATAAAGAATTTTTTTAGCAAATTTTCTGTATCTGTGTTTGTGACCATTATTGTAATAGCCAGAGTGCATGTCGGCAAAAATTTTACTGACAAATACTCTTCTCAAACTTTGTATATGGCTTCATTAGGCTTAGTCTGACACCTATTTCCTCTATGACTTTTTTTGATTTTGGGGCGTTTTCCCTCTAAATTTTCCGAAAGATCTCGTTTTGACGATATGTAAAAAATTTATAGATACTATTTAAAATGTCTGACACACAGAACATGTACTATTATTGTTCTGTGGTCTGACACCTCGAATATGTCGCCATATTCGAGATGTCAGACATTTTAAATGGTTTATGTTATTTGTCAGAAAACATTATTTTTAGCGTTTTGGTTGAAGTTTTTAAGCTATCCAATTAAAAAACAAACAGTATCTATAAATTTTTTACATGTCGTCAAAACGACATCTTTCGGAAACTTTAGAGGGAAAACGCCCCAAAATCAAAAAAAGTCATAGAGGAAATAGGTGTCAGACTAGGCCTAATGAAGCCATATACAAAGTTTGTGGAAAGTATTTGTCAGTAAAATTTTTGCCGACGGGCACTCTGACTATAAACTTTCTTAGTTTCACAATAAAAATTTTATTATTAAATTATTAAATGAAAGAGGAATGTAAGAGTTATATTTTTTCATGACTGTGAAGAAATTATTTCTACTGTGAACGGTTGCATATTATAATATAGTATATTTACCTCTGCTTCCTCTGAACCTAAGTCCGGGCGTATTTCGCGGATTCCAGCTGTACCCTCCCGATCGCGAAATACGGAAGCTTGGCGGAAACTTTGCGTGATCAACTTCAGTTCCGGATGCGTTCTCGCCTCCGCCGTCTCTGTTTGCGCGTGCGCTGTTCTGTCGATTTCTGATCGAAGCTATTGGACTCATTCGCACATCTTGCAGTTCGATTATATCTTCGTTTGTTTGCTGTGCATCTTTTGTTTTACTTCCTGAAAGATTATTGTTTATTTCTAGTCAACCTAATATGCTGACAGTTTATTGAAATTGAAAACTGTATTTATTCGAATAGAATTTATCTTATTATTAGTGATGTGCCGGATCGTTAAAAATGTATGTCCGCGGATACGGATCTGAATACGGATGTTTGGTTCCAAGATCCGCGGATACGGATACGGATCTTAACTTTCTTAGAGTACGCGGCGGTAAATATTGCACATCGACCTTTGGAAAGAGACTATCTGTTATGGGAAAAAGTTATTGACCTCTTTAAGAGTTAACTCTCATAACAGATTGTCTCTTTCCAAAGATCGATGTGCAATATCTCATTATAAAGACAATTTTTTTAGTACCTTTGAGTTATGTACTATTGGTATGGTACTCACTACGATAAATGTTTGCAATATAAAGGTGCCAAATACGATTTTAAAAAATAAAAAATAATCTGAATGGAATTTAACAGTTTTTCATTATTACCTAATCACCTATATATATAAAATTTCATCTATGAATTGCAAATTAATAAGGTAAAAGATCCGTAAAATATCCGCCAAAAAATAACGGATACGGATCTTTTTTCTTCCTCGGATATCCGCGGATACGGTTATCCGGCACATCACTACTTGTTATTAGTACGTGAACAATTAATATTGTAGGGTAGGTCCCCCTCTTGCTACGCCAATAATATTAGCAACATAAATACCGGTAATTTTTTTATCTTCAGCTTCTTTAGTCTTTTTACTCTTCTTTTTGGCCCTGGCGCCCCAGTAGGTGTAGTTGACGGCGGCGTATTCGAGGAGAGCGGCAAATACAAACACGAAACACATCACCAAGTAAATGTCGATGGCTTTAACGTAGCTGATGCGCGGTAGCGAACTGCGCACGCCGGTGCTGATAGTCGTCATCGTTAGAACGGTCGTGATGCCTTAGCACAAAAACATTTGACAATTTAATACAATAAAAAAATAAGATGTAAAACTAAAAACCGACTACTGAAAAATATTAAACAAGAATGCATCCAGAACATTTTATAGCTTCGTCCCCCACCTATAGAATGTTCTGGAAGCATCTCAAGGTTTACATGCATTGCATTCTCTAGGCAATTTTCAGAAGGTCGGGTTTAGTTGGCGACCTGTTTTCCATTGTTGTTGTTGCTAGAAGATTCTACAGAACCCATAGTCGTCCCAACAGGGGGCACCCTGTTGGGACGACTATGGGTTCTGTAGAATCTTCTAGCAACAATAGTATTTTTGACATGCCTAAAGCGACTCTGGCACTGGTTGCTTCATGGTTAATCCAAAACGAAACCCAGGACAGCATCACGATGAGAATACTGGGCAGGTATGTTTGGAACACGAAGTAACCGATGTTTCTTTGAAGTTTGAACGAAAGCGATAATCTCTGGTAGATTCCGGTAGCTAATCTTTCTTTCCTGTCGTTTGTTTCGTAACCGATGATCGTAAATTGTGGAAGCTCTGCTTCTTCAACTCCGCGTACCGGTGTCTCCATCCAGTACATCACGACGTCCATGACTGTATATCCGTCTGAAATAATCACAAAATGGCTAATTATATTTTGACTACACATTCACAGGGGCAAATATTCATTTGATGCAATTTTAAATTGTTTTTTGTGAATAAAATCCCTGAAGATATTAAAACTATAGAAAACAATCTAAAATTCAAAAATAAGTTAAAAACACATTTAATAAAAAAAACTTATTATTCCCTGGAAGAATTCTGTAATCTGTAATTAATGCAACTGGTGACGCTATTTACACATGTATACATGTTTTTTTTAAAATAAAGTTTGTTATTATTATTATATTCGCTCGAACGCTTCTACCGAACGAATAATTATGGCACGCCGTTTTACTATTTAATAGTAAAATATTTTTCCAAAAATTATAAAAATATTTAACAATTTTAATTTCAGAAAAAAAATTTTGAGTGAATTTTTTTTATGTGGTGACATAATAAAAATACATTATTATTATGTCATGACATAATAAAAATACATTATTTTTATGTCATGACATAAAATTAAATGCTTATACATAGGAAGAGATACGAAAAACGACGAATTATAATTATGTCATGACATAAAAATAATGTATTTTTATTATGTCATGACATAATAATAATGTATTTTTATTATCTTGCGACATAAAAATAATTTTAAATACTTTTATAGCACGCCGTTTTAGTAAAATATTTTTCCAAAAATTATAAAAATATTTAACAATTTTAATTTCCGAAAAAAAAATTTTGAGTGATTTTTTTTATGTGGTGACATAATAAAAATACATTATCATTATGTCATGACATAATAAAAATACATTATTTTTCTGTCATGACATAATTATAATTCGTCGTTTTTCCTATCTCTTCCTACGTATAAGCATTTAATTTTATGTCATGACATAAAAATAATGTATTTTTATTATGTCACCACATAAAAAAAATTCACTCAAAATTTTTTTTCTGAAATTAAAATTGTTAAATATTTCTATAATTTTTGAAAAAATATTTTACTATTAAATAGTAAAACAGCGTGCCATAAATAATTGAGAATCGAAGGCAGAGATTATTCAGTTTGAAATTTAAAGGGCGTAGATAGGGGGGATAGAGGGGTTAATTACCCCCCAGGACCATATTAATAAAACAAAAAAAAAAATGAAACTAATGCGGATATCTGGCTAAAAAATAAAATTTAGAAATACTTCTTGCAAAAAATTTGTAAAATTGGTTGGGGAATTAATATTTTTCTTGACACCTTCCTTCGTGAGTATTGTTGTGTGATATTAATAAAACTTAAAAAATATTTTTTGCTTTACCCCCCCCTCTAGAAAAAAAATGTCTACGCCCTTGGTTACATAATAACACATATTTATTAATAAATAAAACTAATTATAAAAACAACTACCATAAAAGAGAAACGTTTAAATCCAGATTCGCATAGAATTCGAAGATATACCGCGTTGATAAATTATTCTTAATAACAATGACGAGACAGTCGAAATTAGTTAATTATTGTTTTCGATTATTACGTCCAGTCTGAAATTGATATAGCGACATCGGGACTTATACGACTATAGGGGTTGTTTATTTTAACGAGATATCATTGTATTCATCGTTATTAACACGCTTGTATTAATTTTAATTCAAAGCTAATTGAACAAAATTGAAATGAACATAGACATTATTTAATTCATGCAAAATAACATAAATCTGAGATGAACTGAATACATGTCATATTTTAAATTGGATTTTGAATTAAATTGGTTTCCTACTGTTTTTAATAAACGTTTCAGTTGGGAGATCTTTAGAAATACATTCAGGATGACATTATTTGCCGTTCAACCGGATTTTTTTTTTTAATTATTATATATAGCAATATTATTACTATTGCAATTTACGTACAGCTCTCAATTTCGACGGTGCAGTTTTGTGAGTCGAGGGGATAATAGTGCAGGTCCATCATGCAGGCGAGGGTCGTCGTGAATCGCATTCCGTACGTAATGCTGCCGTCGCCATTTAATCTCACCAGCTTGTTACGCTCCGTGACGTCGTGCAGAAAACTGAAGATAATCATTTTTTAGTGGACAGTATCATTTATCCAAAGGATTATAAATAATGCATTCCTTTTTTGTTAATATAATGTCGATAGAATTTTCTGAATTTTATAGAAAAAATATAAAATATATAAACTTTTATTTAATTTGTGGTGTTACTTAGTGCCATTCTATGAATCTTTCTTGTCCTACGGTAAACAAACGACAGAATTTTGAACAAATACGAAGAAAGACAGGGCATTTTAATATATTTTACTACAAGAATAACTTAAAGTAATACAAATTCCTTTAATTTTTTTGCTTTTGTTGAAAACATAAACAATACTTGTCGAATACTGAATGAGTGAAAAGTTTATATTAAGATATCGAATCATTAAACAATCCAATCACATTCAAATTCATGGCGGATTATTCATTACAGCATAATATAGCATTTCTCAAATATGCAAATATCTAAAAGAACAAACAAATGATTTTAGTAGATTATTTGGTAAAAAAAATATCAGACAATAAGGCCGCTGCACACGAGGCTAGAAACGTTGCTAATAGTTCTGCTAGCCGGTAGGCTGGTTACGAAGCTGGAAATGACGTCACTGTGGGCTGGCCTGCTAGCTCACAAGATAGGTTTTAAAATTAGAACAGGGGCTATTTTCCCTGCTTGATCTGCTGCCAAGAACCAATCAGGAAGCAGTATCTTGTCACATGGGCACTTGAACAAACGCCCACAAACCAACATGGCGTCATTCTGCTCAGTCAGACAACAGACACGTTTTGCTCTGTGTTTATTTTTGAACTGTCACTGCGCGCGCATCAGATCTATCCACAAAACAAACTTGAAAAATAGTCTCGTGTGAAGCGAGCACATAACAGCAATCAAGAAAACCAGCGCTAGAAAACTAGTAGGCAAATCTAGCAAGGAATCTAGCAGCGTTTCTAGCCTCGTATGCAGCGGCCTTTAGATATTTGATTACTTGAAACACGGAATTGGGTTACGGTAATGGAGAGTGGTGAGTACTTGCATTTGTACGAATAGTTGGTAAGTAGGTACCTGTTTTTATCGTTGGCAAAAAAAGTATCCGGCACCCAGATGTTTTCAGCAAAGTCTCCAGAGAGTGTCAAAACTTCTTCATCGTTGCTGAAAGCCAGCCTTTCGTCTTTCCAATACTGGTTAAGGTACATTGTTATTGTATAATCCTGTAACAAGAGGCATATTGATAAGACCTTCAATGATTACTGAACCTCGGCTGCTATTGTGTTCGAGTCCAAACGTTCCTAATTGTAAATATTATATTTATTTATAAGATAATCCTTTAAATAAGGTACAAGGTGTTCTGAAAATTTGAAATCAATTCTACTGTTTTATTGCGGTGCCATAACTCATCATCGGGTCATTTTTTGATAAAAAGCTGTACAATTAAAAACGATGGAAATTAAATAATTTGTTGGTACAGTAAACCTCACAAATTGTTTTAATTAACGCGAAAGGAGTTGAAAAAAAAAACGATATGAAAATTGATTTTCTAGAGAAAACGCGAATGGCGCGGATAATATCGGAAGGGTTCTCGATTTATCAAGCAGCTTATATGTACGAGGAACACATTTCCTCGCGTGGAGCATAAGCTCTTTATGTGCCTTCACATTGATAGATTTGCACATCATATTGAAGGTGCTTGTAAACGGTGAAATACGGTGAATACGAGGGGGGAATGTACGCGCGGAAATTGGAAAATGTATCGGCGACGGGAGCGTCTAAATGGTGACCTTTAAGTACTTATCCATTCAGAACCAACCAATTAAAATGGTACATTTAAAAAGAAAACAATGATCAAATCTTTGATTAACGTCTGTTATTTATTGAAGAAAACAATGAATTGTAGAATCGAAAAGTCACAAAAAAAGATTAATAGTAAAAACATTTTTAAAAACAAACTTTTTTTAATGCTCAGTTAATAAAATTATCGACCAATTTTTCAGACAAATATATTAACAAATAATATTTTTTTGTTAATATATTTGTCTGAAAAATTGGTCGATAATTTTATTTATTCAACACGCGTGAGTAATATGTAATTTCGGGGCCCTGCTAAACTCGGGAGAAATAATAAATTACTTCATGTTGACGCGTAGAGTGCTAATAATAAGCCGTACAGTGTGATAATGAATTTTCTGGACCAATAGAAACTCAGTAGCAAGCCCAAGCGTGAAATAATGAAAAAAAACTGCACGCAGCTTCTGGACCAATAGGAACGTGGTAGGCGGTATTGTATATATGAAAACAGCATCGCAATTCAGTGAAAGTCATGGCAATCTTGTGTGCATACACTGACGGTGGGTACGTCAACCAATGAAGTGATTTATTATTTTTCCCTCTTTTATCAGGGCCCCGATTACATATTACTCCTGCTAGTTGAATAAAGTATTATGTGCGACCATTCATCGAAGGAGAATATTCCACTCGCGTGCGTTTTACCGTACTCGCTACGCTCGTGCGGCAAATTTCACGCTCATATAATCTTCTCCTTCTCTCACTAGTCGCACAATATACTATTATTGAAGAGTTCTAATCAGACGTTCAAAAATTTAAATTCAAAATTTATTTTCCTCAAATAAAGATAGAATAACATACATATTTAATAAATACATAATTTAGAGGATTTCCTGCCCAACTTGAAATACCAGTGCTAGGGCAGGATCAAAGATTAGACTTTTTTTAATGCACTAAAAAGGTAATTTTTTAAAATAAATAAAGGTAATTTTCGGTAACCCTTTATAAACAATTGCATCTTCAAATAAATCAGTATATGTCTGTACTAGTGATGTGCCGGAACGTTAATAATGTATATCCGCGGATACGGATCTGAATACGGATTTTTGGTTTCAAGATCCGCGGATACGGATACGGATCTTAACTTTCTTAGAGTACGCGGCGGTAAATATTGCACATCGACCTTTGGAAAGAGACTATCTGTTACGGATAAAAGTTATTGACCTCTTTAAGAGTTAAGTCTCATAACAGATTGTCTCTTTCCAAAGATCGATGTGCAATATCTCATTATAAAGATAGTTTTTTAGTACCTTTGAGTTATGTACTATTGGTACTCACTACGATAAATGTTTGCAATATAAAGGTGCCAAATACGATTTAAAAAAATAAAAAATAATCTGAATGGAATTTAACAGTTTTTCATTATTACCTAATCACGTATAAATACATAAAATTTCATCTATGAATTGAAAATTAATAAGGTAAAGATCCGCCAAAAACTAACGGATACGGATCTTTCTTCTCCCTCGGACATTCGCGGATACGGATACGAATATCCGGCACATCACTAGTCTGTACTTCTGATGATGGACGTAATGTCCGAAACGATCGTTGGGAAGAGAGAATATTTTGTAGCATTTTCACGTGTTTTTTGTTTTTTTTATTTGTTAAAAAGAAGAAAATAAACTTTTAATTAAATCAAACACAACCATTTATTACATTACACAATTTACAGGCTATGTAAATATAAACAAAGGTTTACATATGCCAATAAAGTTATTATTATTATAAAATGCATATCGGAAATATATACGGTTTTACAAGCTTTCAT
The DNA here is from genome assembly GCA_963575645.1 of Xanthostigma xanthostigma. NCBI lineage: Eukaryota > Metazoa > Arthropoda > Insecta > Raphidioptera > Raphidiidae > Xanthostigma > Xanthostigma xanthostigma. The sequence continues at coordinate 49,735,436 of OY754469.1, read as the reverse complement.
TTAGTTTCATCTGTCCCGTTGTCTGTCTGTCTGCCTGAAATCGCAAGTTAAATGTATTTTTATTACAAACTGAAACATCAATTTATTAGTTTCTAGTAATAAACAAACGGTAATTTTTTTATTCGTAACCGGTTATTTACAAATAACAATAACAGCTGTGATAACTGTTTCCAACAAGCAATATTTTCAGTACAAGCTACCACTGTTAACGTGATAAATCGCTGAGCATTTTTCTTTTGATTACCTCCCTTTTAACAAAAGCCACTGCTCTCCCTTAACGGGGACAGGAACAGAAAATAGGGTCAAGTACACACTCTGAGCTGGTGGTCAATGTCTTTTCGCTACATAAGGATTTCTTCTTTATAACGTGTAATTACTTTCATTTTTTAAAACATCAGCTTTATCAGGAGTCATGCAGGAAGTTTCCTTAAAGATATTTTAATAAATGCTTCAACAGTCCTTTAACCTTTTTCAAAGTACAGCAGACTGAATTTAACGTAACGACGCGCCGTAACGAAAATAGTGTAACCATGATAACTAATAAAAAAAAAATACTGTAAACTCGATATAACGACGAACTCCTTAAAACGTCGAAATTACTTAGCTTTAGTTGGTTTCCCTTGTTGCTCATACAATAATACACTCTAAATAACGACAATAATACGTCATCATTAAACAATAAACAGTACTTGTTTGTTATTTTGTTACTTTGTTGTCGGCATCATGCGTACCGTTCTTTTGTTTGTTGGGATTATCTTTCATATGTTTATTGTGATAGTATGAATGTTTGTTAGTCAGTTGTAAATTTTATATATTATTATGATGAGTAAATACATAATTATTATAGTAAAAAAATATTAATGGATTATTTCTTCCCTCCGTTTAACGTCACAAAGTGCACAGTTCCTTAAGTGTCGCTATATAGAGTTTACACTGTTGATAATTTCTGTAATTGAAAATTTATGACATCTATATGTCGATTTTTGGAAAATTAAATTTGCATACGTTATATTTCAAGTCTGTATTGTACATTTACATTTTTTTTATTAAAACGAAAGTTCGACTATATTTTAAAAAGAAAACAACACAACCAGGACATCAATGTGTTCCTTTTAAATGTTCTTGTTTCGTTCTAATTGTATTTCGTAAAATCAATTCTAAATTGAATAAATTTGCAAGAAAGAAACGTCGCGTCGCATGTATATTAGATGTCAAGTATAGCGTTTAAACTGGAATCCGGATAACCTCAGAGTGACGGGAAGGTCAATGCACGAGGAAGGAATTGCCAAACGGGGAATCACTGAAGAGAGGCGGAATAATTGCATATGCTTCTGATGTTTCTAGTGGTAGCATTGACGAACTTAAATACATCGTCAAACAAAGGTATGTTTTATTCAAAGCTGCCTTGAAAACAAATGCTACGCGTCTTTAATAAGACAAAAATTGTCAAATAATGATTCCTTTTTTAGGATTCCCTACCCAACGGGACCATATTACTAAGGTTCCGCTGTTCGTCCGTCCGTCTGTCTGTCAGCGGGCTGTATCTGATGAACCGTAATAGGTAAAGAGTTGAAATGTATATTTCAAATTAAGTTCCATTTAAAAATTAAGAAATTTATAAAAATAAATTAATTGCTTTTATCTTACCATGTTCACTTCTGATATTGAATCAAAACTAGCTATTGTCAGGTCCATTCCAACAGAAAGTGGGTCACCTGAAAATAAAAATTAATTGATGTTAATCCGTTGTATATCTTGGAAAATATTTACTCTAAATTTTAAAATGTGCCGATATTTATCTGCTAATGACTTTATAAATACAATATTTAAAAAGCGAAGTAGAATAATCCGTATAATATTGACTAGCGAATTAGTAGAACATTATCAAAAAACGACAAATGTTAAAAAACTCTTTAATTTAAATACTGTATTACACAGTAAACAATGAATATCTAGAAGTAATATTTCTTATTAACAAAGCACCCAGCACAAACCTTAAGGGATTTGGTTCTCGATTAAATTGATCGAAAGTGCTTTTATTTTATAGTTTAAAGGTTACTAAGAAAAAGTAAGCATAGCCTAAAAACCAATACATTTTTAGCTACAGATATGTTTAGCGAGATTTTAGATATAGAGATATCCATTGAATTCACAAACATGTTCCATGTTCAACTTTTGTGCTTTTTTTTAGAAATAGGATAAAAATCGTAAACTAGCTAATGTTGCAAGGTGTCTTCCTGTATAAAATAATAATGTCATATTCGGATTCAGCGCACTCGAAAACATATTTCTAGAGCTCAGGATTTTTTAAGATTGTGCAGAATTCAATGGAAAATCTCACTAAATATATCTATAGCTAAAAATCTTTTAGGCTATGCGCCCATGGACATATTTTTTTAGTGACCTTTAAACTATAAAATAAAACCATTTTCGATCAATTTAACCGAGAGCCAAATCCTATAAGGTTTGTGCGGGGTCCTTTAGAGAACTTTAGAGAAATAACCAAGGTTTAAGTATCAAGTTTTTTAAAAGCATGTAGTCGGTACTGTTGCAATTAAAAAATATCAAATGCTTAGCGTGGTTAGATTGACTTAGAAATCAACTTTATCAGAACTGACCTAGTCAGATTTGTCCTAACACCGTTCAGTAAAACTATTTGTTTTTGAACTTTATTTGTTTTGCCATTATTACGTGATCTAGCCCTAGGTGTTTTTTTTTACATAAAGGCAGACTTGCTAACGTTTAGTTGATCCAAACCTTTGAGACAAAAGCACATCGTTCCTTTTTAATTTATTTTTCTTTTAAAGTTTGCGTTGCAACTTGCAAGCTGCAGAATGTCATGCGGCGAATATTTAGCGCAGTTTACTGACTCGAGTACGCTTCTTCTTTTTCCGCAAGATGAGTCGTGCGGCGGAGGCAAAGAGCATTTCAGTGTTTTGCTTCAGGCATTAATGTTCCGACACCTCTTCATCACGTAATAATAGAGTAAAGTTGCCCTTGGTAGCGAATCTAAGTAGTTTGTGAATCAGAATACCATTGAACAATGTTGTTCGAACTCGGGCACGTAACATGCAGCAAAAAAACCGGATTTTTGACAGCAGCGGTAAGCTCGGATCTTTCTGTTGTAGGAAATGTTTACGCTCAGATCAAATCGCTTGAACTATAAACTTGAAATTTGGACTGTAGGTTCCTTTTATGATGTAAGCACCCACTAAGAAGGGATTTTTTGAAATTCGCATCCTAAGGAGGTGTAAAGGTTTCTGATAAAATGGTCATATTTCAAAAATCGTTAAAATGAGAGACATTGAATTAGGCTTTTGAAAAAAAAATAATTATCGATTTTTTTATTGTATTTTAAAACTTTATTATAAATAATATTAATAATCGATGCGAAAAACTTTCAATAAACTTTTTTAAATTAATTATAAGCAATTTAAAATTGATAAAATATTAAAAAAAATCACGTGACTGCAAACGCACTAAAATTGTTTTTGACAGTTGTGACGTCATAATGGTAAAATGTATATACGCAGTATACTATCAATGGCTTCTACATGTGTATTGACTAAAACATTATGACGTCACATTATGTTCGGGAAATGTCGGCGCGTTCTCGGAACTGGGTACAAAAATTTATTTTTAATTTGATATAACTTTTGAATTATAACGAAAATAAAAAAAAGAAAAATAGTTTTGTTACAAAACTTATATACGATCTTTCCATTTATGACAAAAAAAAATTCATTCAAAAGCCCAATTCAACATACGCACTCTTCATGAAAAAAACAAACCCTTGTTTCAGCGTTTTTTTTTTTAATTCAACTCCTAATGGGGTCAAAAGGGGGTGTAAATATTATATTATCCAACAAAATTTTAGGGCGCGAAATCGGAATCTTGCGCCAGGCCGCAAAAGAAATACATTTTGCAGAATTATATCTATTGCACCCGGATGAATCCGGGACGGGCCGCTAGTATTCTATATAAAATCGTTGGTATGCTATTTTGCTTTATCTATCATTGTACTGTTTAGAGTGAAAACAGGAAAACATTCAGATGTTCATTTGTTAATCTAACTGACGGTACGAATAGTAGATTGCATTACCTCCAAAATTTGGTCTAAGTCGAATATCGTAGTCATCGAGGAGCCGCTTGATGGTGTGCGTTACATTTTCTAGACGATCTGATACCATTGTTTTCTGAGTTCTGTAACAAATTACATATTTATAGAAAAAAAAACAATTCACAGCCGAGAGATCGCTGATTTTTATCAGCCATTTTACGTTTAAATAAAGTCGAAAAATATGTATTGCAATATTTTATGTAGTGAATCTTACATATTTAATTTTAAAGTTGTGAATTATCACTGGTCGGCAAAAACATATTTTTTTTCGAGCCCTGACACCATTCCTGCTAATCTATATATTATATAAAATTCTCGTGTCACAATTTTGGCCCCGCTGATCTTCGAAACCACTGAACCGATTTTAATGAAATTTTGTAAATGTGTCTTACTTGGTGCAACTTACGCTATAGGATAGTTTTTATTAAAAAGTTTGTAAAAAATTACGATGTTTTCTCAAAAAAAAAAACTGTTTAAGTAACTTGTAACGACATCTGATAGAATTTTACAAAAGCTAGTAGTTCAGACGCAAACAAAAAAACCCTTTTTTAGTACCAAGTAGCGACATCTGTAAGAATTCGCTCAAAGCTATTAGTTTCAAAGCAAATCCAATAGAATTTGCTCAAAACTATTAGTTCAGACGCCGGGCCGCAAACGAAATACAATTTGCAGAATTACATCTATCATACCCGGGTGAAACCGGGACGAACCGTTTTAAATAAACTTTAGTAGTATATAAAATATTATGCTTCCATGGTATCCACTTATGATCAACGAATTTTTAATTATCTGAGTGTTCGGAGCGGAGCTAAATAGGCCAGTGCACTTTGGAAATGGAACGTCTGAAAACTTTGTCACAAATAAAGACAACGGTTTTAAATTACTTCGTGCAATAACAACGAAAGAGGAAGGCAATCATGGCAAGAATATTTGGAGAAGGTGAGAAGGCAGTAGGGATGTGGTATGTTTTTTTAAATGTAGACAAAGTACAGATGTTTTCATTGAACATTTTTTTAAATGTGGCTTTTATTAATGTTTTTTAACATTTTATATTTCGTGACAGTGATCTCAAATAAGGATTGGCCATTTGTTGAAATATTCTTGTTCCCAGGCTGGTGGTGTTGGATTATATTTCTCATCCCTAATATTACAGTGATTTTGTTGAGTAGAGAGGAGAGAATTAACTGTGAAGAAAGAACCTGAAAATCGTCTGCGTGATAAAAAATAGTTGGGATTTGTGATGTTTATAGTTTATATTGTTTTAAAGTTTATGCTTCATTATCCTAGGATGATGAAAACTTTGTGTCTTATTGGCATCAACGATGTCAAGTGATTTGTGCATCTTTTACTTCGATAGTCGTAAGAATGAATGTGCAAAAATGAATTAAAATATTTGGTATACTAAATACAGAAAATTCTAATGTTAAAATATTCCTCAGGGGAAACATTTCCAATGGTTTTTGGGAATTAGCGCTCCCGCAGGAATCCAAGCTCGTACCATTCGGTTTGTGTATGGCAGATTCTCAGTTGTTGAGCCTCTATAATTTACAATCTCTCTCTGAACCAAATCTTTGATTAACGTTTGATTAGAACTCTTCAATAAATAAAATTATTGATCAATTTTTCAGACATATTATATGTATATTAACAAAAAATATATAAATTTAATATTTCGATCCGGATTTGGACTTTCTTCAGAACTGATCTACAAAAATATAAAAATTAATTAATAATTAGTTTCTAATTAGTTTGAAAAAATGGTCGATAATTTTATTTATTGAAGATCTCTCTCTAATGTTAAATTAAAATTTGTATGTGTCATAAAAAGTAATAAATAATATACAGGCTGTTCCAAGCGACGTTGGTTACCGTGGCCATTTTTGTTAATAGTTGCTATCTTCACTGTACAGTGATCGCACATGACCAGAATTAGATAAAAGTAAGAAGTTCAAGGGCATTGTACTCATACATTATGATATTGTCACATTCGTAAAATATTACTCATCACGCGCTGGGTACAGTTAAGACGTAACATTGAAAGCGGCTTTTGTTTATTTGGTAGCGATGGAAATCATTAATGCATTGCAGAAAATCGTTCCACTTAAAATGCAACACACACCGAAAATGAGCATTTGTCAAATGAAATTTTAATAAATACGGAAATTAAATGTTTTCCATAGCTACTGTAGTGAACTTTGATATTTCAAAGAAAACTAATTGACTCTGTTTCTATGGTAACCTTTATATTGTTTCAAGACCAAAATTGACAAGTACGTGTTTTAACTTCTAAGGAAAAAAATGATTTTCAATTATGAGTACGCCTGTTTGGAGCATCCGATTCTTGTGATGATTGCTATTACCGTCATGAGCGTCCTAGTTGCTGCCGTTTTATTGAGCAAAGATTTTCCCATTCATCCTCCACACAGGTCTTAAAATGGCGACAATAATAGTGGTGAATAATATAATTAATACAAATTCATTTAATTTTTAAGATTTCGACATTCGTTTGTTGTTAGTCTGTTACTCCAGGCTGTATTCGTAATCTCATTTATTAGATACTATTGCTTTCTGAGTTTCTGTAGAGTTAAAAAATGTTGAATATTTGAAAACTTTCCGATTTTTTTTCTTAAAAAGATACTAGAATTAATTATTTAAGAAACACACTTTTAGTTTCTTAACAAATGTTCGGATGAATAAATTCTAACAATATATATCAAATTCGGATAAAATTTTTTTTTTCATTTGTACGATGTCCGGGTTAACAATGTTTTTTCTAGTGATCCGATTTGTAGCAGGCAGTGGTTGGTTTATAATACGAATTATAGAAACGGAATTTTAGGTAATTGTCAAGATTTTAGTTATTAAATTTGCAGTAAAAAATTATGTGTTGTGATAGTGATTTATCCTGGAATGTGCCAAGCATTGCATTCGTCGGTTTTATTGTATTTCTATTATTTTTATATTTAGCTGCATATTGTGATAGATGTTAATTCCAATTCAGGTAAAAATCAATATCAACTAGATTTTCAAATCCTCAAAATTTATTTACCATTGCTGTGAGATTCAAATATATATATCAAATTAAAAACTATTTTTTTTTCATTTGTACGATTTTCGGGTTAATAATGTTGTTTCTAGTGGTCCGATTTGTAGCAGGCAGTGGTTGGTTTATAATACGAATTATAGAAACGGCATTTTAGGTAATTGTCAAGATTTTAGTTATTAAATTTGCAGTAAAAAAATATGTGTTGTGATAGTGATTTATCCTGGAATGTGCCAACAATTATTTTCGTTGGTTTCATAGCATTTATAATATTTGTATATTTAGTTGCAAATTGTGATAGATGTTAAATATAATTCAGGTAAAAATCAATATCAACTAAAGTTTCAAATCCTTAAATACATTTGCCATTGCTGTCAGATTGAAATTAATATTAATTGTGAGTTCCTTAATTTTATAAGAATAATAAATTAATAATAAAAAAATATACATGGTTGACATTGAAACCCGAATCATACGGTCAAGTATCAGGTGTGCTAGCCAGTACCATGCCAGATTATGTAACTAGGGTAACTCCTTTGTTTTTTTTTGTAAGGTGACAACTCCTACCTACGAAATTTTCACATAAAAAAGTTGATAACCCGTTTAATTTTTAATTAATATTTTTTTTACTTCATAGAAAATTTTATTTAAGGTAGTTTGGTAGCCAAATGACTTAAACATGACCCTACATTTATTCAAAAAATTATAATTAAAGACACATACAGAAAAAGAATCAGATTTTTTTACCACATCGTTTAAGAGATATAATTAATTAAAGCTATGCAAAAATACACGAGCCGTTATGAGTGTTCTTGTTCAATAACTCCGGAAATTGCGGGTTTGTAAAAAATTGACAAACTTGACCCCACAAAAAAAAAACTTTTTAACGGATAGAACGATGTCTGAAATACACACTGCAAAAATTTCAGAATAATTTACCACGTACTTTTGGTTTTATTAATTTTTTAATACTGACATGTGACCTCTATCTCTGTTGTTGTAGTGACAGTGACTAGTGACAGCTGAGTACTAATCAATTAATATTTTATTAATTACGTTACTATAATTATTTAATTATAATTTGCATTAAATTAAATCAAATACATTTTTATGCGAATTTGTATTAATTATTATAGCATGATTTGGGTAATTATTTGAGGAAAAAAAGTCATTTATTTGACTTGGGATTGCGGCTCCCAAACTACCTTAACAAAAAAAAAATGTTCTATTAAAAACAATGCTTGTCAGGTATAGTAACTTTTCCCGGTGTGAATAATTTTTTACATTCTATTAATTTTGAACTTACAACGTAAAAACTCACTCTAATATTTTTTTTATAATGCGTTAAAGAAGTATAACTTCAAAAATTAAATTTAACAGTTTTCGTGTGTTTTCTAGTCCAAAAACCGATGAGCGACTTACCCGGCCAGCATGCATAGTATGATCAGATAAAGATTGAACAAGAGAACTCGTCCAGCATGCCACATCCTGATCATCCGCTATCACGTTTGTCGCAAGGACACTGCCGACGACAACAGTGAAGACCTGGGACACGACATTCGTACCGGTTGTCTTGTGATCACTGTACAATCGGTTCGACGATGCTGGTTGTCTCGGGACAACTGTCAGTATAGCGGTTTCATTTCAAATGCCGACGCATTCTAGGATTCGCTATTTACACTATCTGGTTATTTTTCAAATAAGCAAAAAAATTGTAAAACACTAATGAAACACTATAAAAATTCGCCAAACACTATCAAAAATACATAAATAAATAAGGCGTTAATATACCCTTTGGAATAAGATTTTTTTTGGAAAAAGTAAAATTAAAAAAAAAATCGTCGCAAATTTACTAAGGATAAAATTAAAAAGATGGTTAATTTAGATTAAGATATTTAGAATCATAAAATAAAAAAAACAACAAAAACTAGTTTTGCGGGAAACATTTGAATATAATTTATTTGTCAATTTTCGCGTTCAGAAATAACTCTTTTATGACGCGAACCATAATGTGGATATTTTTACAAATATAAATAAGAATAAAAAAAAATAGCCTAGGTATACTAAATCTCAAAAATTGTAAACTACAGTTGGCGCTAGTTTCCTAAAAACAAATAAATGATAAAAAAAATCTGTTGTACACTTTATTTAAAGTTTGTATTACTTTTTTGATAAATAAATAATCAACATTTTACAAAAAATTAACACGTTTAAGTTTAAATTTTTTGTGAGAAAATAGGTTATTTTTTAATAATATTTATATTCACTCTGTAACTTTTTTCGTTACGGTATTTAAAATTTGCTAGGAAGTTAATTGTATTTTCTTGAAATTTAAGGAAATAAAATTTTAAAAAGCAGAAGCGATAATAATGATTACATATTTGACCTACTTTTTCATGAACTATATTCCAATCAAGGTTAAACATCGATCATTATACACAACTGATAATTAAACCAATTAAAAAATTAGCCTAACGATTCGATACAATTATTATTCAAATATTTATAAAGTAGTCACACCGTTTTATTCGCGGGAATAAGTTACGTTTTATTGTGTTTATAAAATAATAATAATAATGAGGTTGTGTCACACTGATGCGAAGCAGTGTGAGGGAGCGTCGAAGCTACCACTCTGATGACAGCTTCCCAAAGGAACGCGCCGCGACGGCGAAGCGCAGGCGTCGACAGAGAAGCGCGCGACGACCTACACAGCGACGCGATCTGTGCGTGCGTCGTGGAAACAGATGAACAACGGTTGGTTCCGTCGATATCCAGGGTCGGATTTAATGCTAGCGCCGCTCCAAGCCCCAAAACAAGCCGTGCGGTGGGTCTTTGAGATCCACACGACCGACTTCTTCAGAATATTAAATATAGAGATATTTAACAAAGTAGACCCGAAAAAGATTTTTCAATGTATCATAAAAACACTTTTTAACAGTCTTTTTGCTTAAACATAAAACTGACTGAACCGATTTTGATAACATTTATTTCGAATCATGTTGAATGCTTCGATTGGCAGCCTGGAAAAGTCGTTATCATTTTTTATATGCCAGATTTCGTGTCATATTGATGTTTATACGCTTCGATTGGGGCCCTTAATTTATTTTTATTTAAGTACAATGATTTCTATTCAGAATAGTTTATTAGATAATTGTTACAATTACATTTAATGTCAGATTTTATTTTTGTATTTTATAATTACATGCACAGATATATTAACAATAAAATTGAATGAATAGAAGGTTGGTTTTAAAAGTAAGAAATCTTACTGACTGCAATATTTATAAGGCAATTATATAATTTGCTGGAAGAATTATAATTAGTGATGTGCCGGATCGTTAAAAATGTATATCCGCGGATACGGATCTGAATACGGATATTTGGTTTTAAGATCCGCGGATACGGATACGGGTACGGATCTTAAATTTCTTAGAGTACGCAACGGTAAATATTGCACATCGACCTTTGGAAAGAGACTATCTGTTATGGGAAAAAGTTATTGACCTCTTTAAGAGTTAACTCTCATAACAGATTGTCTCTTTCCAAAGATCGATGTGGAATATCTCATTATAAAGATAGTTTTTTAGTACCTTTAAGTTATGTACTATTGGTATGGTACTCACTACGATATATGTTTGCAATATAAAGGTGCTAAATACGATTTTAAAAAATAAAAAATAATCTGAATGAAATTTAACAGTTTTTCATTATTACCTAATCATCTATATATATAAAATTTCATCTATGAATTGAAAATTAATAAGGTAAAAGATCCGTAAAATCATTTCGATACAAGCGACTGATAGAGATGCTTGGTTTTTTAAGTCTCATTATGGGCTTATTGTCGCTATTTTGCTAATCAACTTCTTTAAATTTTATTACCATCGCCGATGAGACAGGTAGCCGCGGAGCATGTGTTCGATTCCCGGTTAAAATTCTAATATTACAAATCAAAACTGATTCAGAAATGAAAATGGAAACACTAATTTTTTTCTCGCTACTGTACAGCTACGGTTGTTGCAATCATGTATCTAGTATATAAATGATATATTATGTAGGTATACATAGGTATAAAATATTTATATACAATTTTATTTGTTGGAATCAGTGACACGTTGCAATATTGTGACGGTGCGCATTGCGTGTCACTTGTTGGGGGCTCAATTCTCAAAATATAATTCGACGAAAATAGGATCTTTACAAAAAAAAACTGTCAATATGTTGAAATTTTGAGAATCGATACAAATAGTTGAAATACATGCTGTTCTAAAATTTTTAATATCGGTTCATAGCTGCTTTTTTTAATGAATAAAAACAACCGATTTATTATTAGCATTGTATTTCATTTTTATTTCATTACTGACATCTTTTTCAAAACTAACGTGTAAATAAAATTAATCCTTCCAATGCTCAAGGGCGTCGATATTTTTTTCTGGGGAGGGGTAAAGCATTTTTTAAAGTTATATTAATATCACACAAGAATACTCACGAAGGAAGGTGTCAAGCAAAATATTAATTCTCAAACCAATTTTACAATTTTTTTTGAGATATATTTCTATATTTTATTTTTTAGCCAGGTATTCGTTTTATTTTCAGTTTTATTTTTTATAATTATGATCCTGGGGAAGGGGTAATTACCCCTTTAACAGAGGCAAGATGGCAACGGAGCGTATGAACTAGGAAGTATAGTGTTCATGTTAAAAACTTAAATTAATAAATGTGTTGAATTAAATAATATTTATGTTACAAACTTACGTTAATAAATATGTTGAATAAAATAATAATAATTGTTACAGGGTAGATTACCCCTAAAAACGACTGGGTGATGTAAAATGTCATTTTCGTTATAAAAGAATGTTACTTCCATGCCTAAATCAGCTACCAAAAAGTTCAATAGCACTTGGACTACAATTTTCGATATAGATCAGATAACAATTCTTATTGGTTATCATTATCACTAGTTATGTGCTAAATTCACAGTTTGAACTTTGCATATTTCCGTGGTGGCATAAAAACACGAAAGCTATGGAGAATTAAAACCCCTATCGTGTAAAACCCCCATGTCGTCATATGACATCAGTCATATGAACAAGCAGACGTCCTCTGGTAAAAGGAAATGTGGACATCTTATAAGTTGAAGGGTTTTGTGTTACAGAAACAATATAAAACATGTCTCTTTTCTTTTTTCAATAATCGTATAAGAAAGATATTGCAAAAGGATAGCAGCTGTATATTTAAATGTCAAGAATTTTTGTGATCACATGACAAAAGTAGTAATTAAATACTATTTCCACTATCCCCTAGAACAGGGGACGGCAACCTGCGGCTCGCGAGCCGCTGCGGCTCTTTTGATGTAAAGTTGTGGCTCTCCAGTTCCATACGCAAAAAATAATTATTTTATTATATAAACCCATTAAAAATCGTCCAATCGATCCATGATAGAGTACCATGTCTATCTTCCAGCCATTTCACACGCACCGCCCCCGTCGCGACGTGTCGTCCTCGGGTATATTATATATTATAGGTACCTATATATCAGCAAATATTATAATACTGAAACGTAAATGTTTAGTGGCTCTTTAAAAACTGGGAAATTTTGTAAGTTGTAACTTTTGGCTCTTCCGTCTCAAAAGGTTGCCGACCCCTGCCTTAGAACAGTGATGGTAAACCTATGACACGCGGGTTAGACACTGACCTACGCAGGATTTTTAAATGACCCACGTGTTTATTTATATATAAACTCATTTTTTATATCATAAAAGAGAGAACAGTCAATAATACTAAAAAAAGACGGACAAGTACGAGTAGAACTGAGTGTTCCGCACCGTTATTTCAAAAAAAATTAAATTTGTGATGTAATAATTCTACATATATATAATCAGATATTTATGATTTTCCGATTTTTTTCTTTACTTGTGCTATGCAACTTTCTTTCGCGCCAAACAAGACTCTATGTTAACGGGAAACAATAAAAGTTTTGATAAATGAGTCGGTATAAAAAAAAAATAATCAAGTGATTTGCAATTCCAAAAATAAAAAAATATAAATAAATAAAGTTAATTGCAATTATAAAAACAAAAGAGGTAATTGCTACGACCAGTAATCGATCACAGGCGTCCGCGTGGCTGCGCTCGAGCCAGGTCTTCTGGGTCTAGGCTATGGACACCCTCCATAGTCTAGGCTTCATGGGTTATGGCCACAATACTTTTCGAATCAGGGTTGCCAATCGTCAAACAGTTTCATGTCTTCTTTTCTCAGTTCATATTTAATACTGAGATTAGGCTAGAATATTTCAAGTATTTCGGTATTGTATATTTGACTTTTACGTGATAAAATGATCTAAATTGTAGCGATGTGTTCTTTCTTTAAAAACTTCTTTAAAAATTAAAAACAATCTAGTATATTTTTTGACTCCAGGTTGGTAAGATTGTCACTGTCCTCATGCGTCATTCATGGGATCGGGGTGAAGAAAGTTTGTGTTGATTGTGCAGCCTACAGTTAAAATATATTTCCATAGAAAATACGTGTAACATTCTAATTTCATTAATTAAAAAATGTGAACGCCCACTACGTGTCTTCGTATACATGCGTACATAATATATTTGTAGTAAAATTTAAATATAAATAGTTAGATATAATTTTTGTGCGAAATGGATACCAGTGCAAATTTTAATAAAGTGGTGTCGCTACAGTTGCTATCAAAAATAAAAATTGCAACTACAGTTTGGTCTTCAAAAGCGGTAAAACAACGAAGGAGAAATATTTTCGCTGAAATAAAAAGCTTGAAGTTACCACCTAAACTACATCAAGATGTAAAATTTTTAACAAAAATATTTCGTGACCAACTGGTGACATTTTTTAATGAAACTTTAGGTTTAGACGAATTAATGGATTTTGGTGATCCGCTAGTTTGGAACATTTATGGAAGACTTGAAATTCAAAAAACAATTGACAATTTTATAATTAACAACGATTCCTTCAGCAGCGAGTCAAAGTTCCTTGTGTGTGCCTATAATGCTTTCATTAAAGAAGCTGAATTACTGGAATTGTGGAACAGATGTGATAAACAAATATTGGAAGAAGAATACGGAATTGATTTTGATCCGGTTACGCTTCAACTAAAAATGAAAGTTAAGGAGCGTATTTGCACTTATAGTCCTGCAAGCTTTTTTCTGCAACCTTTCCAAGCGGTTCGTGCATTTGAGTCTGTATATAAAACTTGTACATTCGAGGAAAAGCGTGCTCTTGTCGATGCAATCAATAAATCAGATTATAAATATACCGATTTAGAAATTATTATTCGCTACGGCAGCCGCAGAAAGTTGGTATCGGTGTTCAAAAAACCTGACAGTTTCATAAGACTGCTTCAATCAGGCGATGACATGCGAGTGTTTCAGTTCTACGAAAGTATATTTAAACTATTTCCCGATCACATTGGATATAGCAGCTATGAAGACTTGGAAACAATTATTTTAATATTGACAGGTGAAAAAATTGATGACAATCCTCGAAATTTATATAGACAAGTGTTACAAGATTTTTGCAATACGCCAATGTTTTTGAATGCAGTTCATGATGATACGATTTATGATGGCGATCCAAGAAATAATTGCTTTTTTCTATCGCTGATTTCGAACAGCAAATTGGGACACAATAAAGCAGGAATTGATCTGTTCATGGAATCACTCCCTGAGGATGCAATTGATAGATATGAGAGATATTATAGGCGCGGAAAATATTCTATAGCTTTAAGATGAATATCGTGTCTAACGTGATTATATTAATAAGAAAAAAGGCAAGATTAAATAAATCTAATTTTTTTTGTTCACAATCCTACGATTTTCCTTAATTAAAAAACATTTTATTTTCTATATATTTATAAATACTTAAATATTTCAATTTGTACTATACTAATTGTTTCTTAGTATCGTATAGTGATGTGCCGGATCGTTAAAAATGTATATCCGCGGATACGGACTTGAATACGGATATTTGGTTTCAAGATCCGCGGATACGGATACGGATCTTAACTTTCTTAGAGTACGCGGTTGTAAATTTTGCACATCGACCTTTGGAAAGAGACTATCTGTTATGGGAAAAAGTTATTGACCTCTTTAAGAGTTAACTCTCATAACAGATTGTCTCTTTCCAAAGATCGATGTGTAATATCTCATTATAAAGATAGTTTTTTAGTACCTTTGAGTTATGTACTAATGGTATGGTACTCACTACGATACATTTTTGCAATATAAAGGTGCCAAATACGGTTTTAAGAAATAAAAAATAATCTGAATGGAATTTAACAGTTTTTCTTTATTACCTAATCACCTATATATATAAAATTTCATCTATGAATTGAAAATTAATAAGGTAAAAGATCCGCCAAACACTAACGGATACGGATACGGATCTTTCTTCTCCCTCGAATATCCGCGGATACGGATACGGATATCCGGCACATCACTAGTATCGTATAATATTTGGTTCACACATTTTTTAAATTTGTATCGTTTTTATCAACACTACCTACGTACTATTTTTTTATCTACCTATCTTATTATTAAGTTTAAAATATTATATTTTAAATAGTGTAGTATGGAAAATATATAACTAATAAGTAATAATAATATTAATTTTAATATAAAAAGTATTATTTTAATTGGATGTTTCTTTCTTGACATTCAAATCTACTTATAATATAATTTTTTATCTGTATTTTTAAAGCGACCGATCGAAAATACCTCATTATAACAAGCCCTCAGATCTGATAAATAAGAATAAGAAAATAATGATTTTATATAAATAGTAGCTTTCAATGATTTTGCCTATTCACAAATTCTAATCTCAATTTTTGTATCAATGCAGAAAATACGTTTAATTTATTTTTAAATCTATATCGCTTTAAATGGTTCGTTTTTGCAAAAAATGTATTAAATATATTTAATTTTATTTTAATCATTTTTTTGTTCAGCCATTGAAAAACTATGATATCATGCACAATACATAATTTTATAACATAGCCGTTACGATTTTTTGTTGTAAATCGATGTTAAAAATGAATATTTCCCTATTTAAATAGTAACACTCACACTCTCTTGTGGTGTTAGTCCCTAACCACGCCACTGTCCCTTTGATATTTGGTGGCACCTGCAGTGAGAAACATGTTTCACAGGGCACAGCGACCCTTTGAAATATCCCTGAGTCCACGAAGAGTGAATCAAGCGCTCTGAACTAGTTTCACTATAATTCATTTTTTTATATGATTTTTTTTTGGGTTGTACCTATTCAACTATAGTATAGGTATCTATATTTCCTTTTATGCTTCTCAGTTTTTTTTCGATACTGACAGTGTCTTAGATTTCGCGACTTTTCTAAAAGAAGTGCTTACGATTTAGAATTTGATTAATGACATTTTATTATTGCAAATCTTTTAATTTTCTATGAAACATGTTTTAAATATGAACGATAATTTAAAGGGTGGCACACGCCATCTTCTGGCGTACACGGGATTGAAGCGGTTCTGAACCTACCCTCTTGTTACTTAACTAGGTACCTGTAATATTTATGACTTAACTGCAGTAGATATGTAAGATTGGTTTACAACTTACGGTAATGGCACGTAGTGTTAACGCAGTGTTTAACAAAATAAATATAGTTGAAAAAAAAACTAAAAAACACGCTTTATATCGAACTAAAAAGTAAAAAATATTTTTTTAAAAACAAGCTTAAAACAATAATGAATAAAAAATACTAGATTTATTGTGAAAAAAGCGTGGGGCGCTTTGTTCCACATTTTCGTGCATCGAGCGCCTCACGCTTTTTTCACAATAATACTAGTATTTTTTATTCACTATTGTTTTAAGCTTATTTTAAAAAAAATATTTTTTACTTTTTAGTTCGATATAAAGCGTGTTTTTTATTTTTTTTTAAAGTATATTTATTTTCCACTTTTTAGTTCGATTTATTGTCAAAAATTTGACGAAAAAAACAATTTTTTTTTCGGCGTGGACGGGATTAGAACACACGACCCGTGATTCCGAGAGTTGACGTCAGCGAAGACCCGTGCTATAGACCGCACGGCTAAACAATGTAGTTACATTGCTGGCATATTATACTACTGTAATAAACCACTTGCTGCAGTCCAAACGAGTTTACAAACATACATACTTACATACAAACTTACAAGTGAAACTAATATAAAGCGTGTAAAAAAGTGCAAGACTTTAATGCATTAAGACGTTTATGTCCTCTATTGTCGAGCGTCTGTGAGCGTTATTCCACGACACTTTGGTATGACACTAAATCTTCAAAGTGTAACTCGAAAATATAACTACTTTTTACCTACGAATTGTTCACCGCGTTGCCATCTGAACTGTACGAGCAGCCTTTATTGGCGCACAGTTTTAACGTTCCAATGACAGAATTTTGCAAAATTCGACATTAAAGTGCTGATGCTTTTCGGCCATAGAATTTAAAATGACTAGTAATCAATGCAAAATATTAGGTTTATTCCAAGCAGCCGCGAGCGGTAACAGAACCGTACACAGTCTTGTCACTGCGCAAGACTGTCTTGCGCACTAGCTCAAAAATCGATACTGCGCAAGACAGTCTTGCGCAGTAACAACACTGTGTACGGTTCTTTTACCGGCTTGTTGGGACAAACCTATTGTTACCAAAATATTGTATTCAAAGTGCAAAAGTTGACAAATTCCCGTCTTTGAACGGTAAACATGATAATTTTTGGTCATTAACAAAACGATAAGTTAAGTCGTTGTGAATACACACTTAGAACTTAGAAGGATATTGGACAAAAAGCACTTCTTTTACCTACAGAAAGTATTTTTTATCTTTTACCTATATCGATAGATGATGGTAGAGCAGTGTTGCCAATCTTTCCTTGTCAAAATTACTGCATTGTTAAACGCTCGGCTATTCTAAAGACAGAGAAGTTTAAAATTGTCACAATTCACTCCTTATTCTAAATGTTCGTATATGACGGCGCCACTGTACGCTGCCTTAATCTGATAGTATAATATGCATTTTGTTTTCTTTCCATCGGCAACACGTTCTAAATATGACAGAATTTCTACGCTCCCAGAGACACGAAGGATTTGCGTAGTCAGCGGCACAGCTTCTGTTGCATCAAAAACTCTGCTGCTTTAATAGGTGATTCATAAGTAAAATTTCAGTGTATCACAAACTTAAATAACATCCAATTTGGTTCAAATCCGTTCAGTCGTTTGACCTCACAGACGAACAGACTTTTTCCAAAAATATGTTTTTTCGATTCGGGGAATGTCGAAACGAAAAAAAAAGTAAAATTTTGAAAAGTGATTTTTCACCCAACGGAATGGAAAAAGTTAATATAGATATCTAAAAATACACTGGCACTAAAATTGATATCAAATAAGTTTAGATTTTTAAATTTTCTTAAACTGAATCAAAACTGATAATCATGAAAGTGAAAAGGTTGTTATTGTTGTTAGGCAATTGATTCTAAAAAAATAAAAAAGTTGGTTGTCTGTAAAGTCGGTTTACGGACGATAGTTTTACGTGATAACGTCATAAAGAAACATTGAAATGCGTACAAGCCGACGCTTGGGCCGATCGTGCCTCTCTATCGCTTATACCGCGCTCTCGCTTGCACGCTCAGGCTCAGGCGGAACGTGACACTTTTTCGTGCGTGCAGCCGGTGTTTCATTAATTTATAAGACGTTATCACGTCAAAAAAAAATACAAGGCGATGCGGACAATATAATGGGTATAGACAATAAAAATGAGAAAGAGAGAGAGAGATAGATTGTAGATTATAGACGCTCTATAACAGAGGTCATTAGCATCTGTAAATAATTACTATACTATACTGCTCATCTCAATCATAATATGTTGTGAATTCCATAGAAAGTGCCATTAATATTCTATTGGATGGAACTTTGAAGGTCATTCTTAAATATCTGTGTAATATTTATTCACATTAAATTTCCGCATCCGGCCCTCAAGCCATCTCAATACGGCCCGCGACCAAAATTTATCCAGTGAGGATTTTAGACACCTGATATCAATGAGCTTATCAAACACAAGAGACCTCGGGTGTCTGGCTCCTCAAGCTCTAGATAATTTACCCTTTTTATTACCTTTATATTGATTTAAACTAAATAAGTCTAAATTATAAAATTTGTTTGTTATTAATTTTTCAAAATTTTTTTGAATCATTCAAACTTTCAATTTTTCGTGCATTTTATTAGATAATAAATAATTTAATACTAATTAATATGTGTATTTTTTAGATATTTCTGAAGAAGATCCAAATTCGGATCAAAACGTCATCTTGTGTTATATTGATTTGTATTTTTATTATTTTTTGTCTAAATATGATCTGAGAAAAATTGGTCGACAATTTTATTTATTTGATAAATAAATAAAGATTTTAATATAGTATCTGTTTTAGTTTTTAATTTAGAGTCTGGCCCGCTAACACATCTTAAGTCTTATAAATAGCCCTTTAGAAAAGTCTGTTTGACACTCCTGCTGTAAACGAACACTGTTCGAATTCACTGTAGTAACCATAAACGAATCACCTGTATTTTGTGTAGCGAATATTATATTAGGGATAGTAAATATAAATCAGATAATATGTACCTATACCATCAAAAACATTTCATGTAAATATGTAGCCGTCCGCGCTGATAGTCCACTATAAAAATGTGTATATGAAAAGGAGCCATACTCGGTACAGAAATAATTGAAATCTGTAAAGGTGCCAAGTTTTTCACACACAAGTCATTTATTTATAATGTAAACCATGAAAACCTGTCAAGTGAAAACTTGGAACCTTATTAGATTTCATCGGATGAGTAATTTCGGAGACTACATCCTATACCCAAACTTTACCTCTTTATAATATTAGTAGGTATTCGCCATGGGAACTGATACTAATGCTCTCTGGTGGCAAAAAATAAAAGCTGGATATGCTTTAATCACATTTATATATTTCATCTGACAGTTTATTGTAATGGGTAAATTAAAGAAAAATAATTTACTCTTGTCTGAGATCTGTACAAGTTATGGTTTCCAATGCATTTATATCATTGCTACAGATAAATTAAAAAAAGATACATATTTAGGATTTAGTTAGGTTAAAAAAGATTTCATAATGACAGTTAACAAATTTTCATCATTATGGAATATGGAAAAAAACTTTTTTATTTAAATGAAAGAAAAAAATAATGTAGGTGTATTAACAGAAAAGAAAAGAACTAACCAATGAAGAAAAATCAAAGTTCCAAAAATGTACTTACTCCCTGACTATAATGTGATTTGCTTTAAACATCTGTTCTCCTTCTACTAGATGTCTTTTAGAATTACCCAAATACTTAATAATATCAGTAATATTTATTTCGAATTTATTATTCACTATACTTAAATACATTATGTGACTTACTTTAAAACTGATTAAAGCATATGCAGCTTTTATTTTCTGCCACCAGGGAGCACTAGAATTAGTTCCCATGGCGAATAGACTCGTGTTGATAATAATCGTTTTGTTTAAGAGCTCTAATATTACCAACCTTCATCAGGCAATAGTAGTTATAAACCGACAATGTTTCTATATTTATTTCAGATATAGAGTAAAGAGAAATTAATTAAGATAATATTGACATGTTATTGGTCTAACTCTAAACTGACCCATCGAAATAAGTGGTTAACCATTATATATATTCCTTTCACTGTGCGAATCCTGCACCACCTGCTTATCGGTTGAAATAACTATTGAGGTATTGTACTGCGTATAGCTTTCCGCTGTATTTGTAAACTTTAGATGTTCAAGCCCAATTAAGCTTCATTCTGAATTACTGTCAGTTTCGTTAGTTCAGATGACGATGAGTATCAGAGGCATTAAAACAATCAGTTTTTAAAAAAGTTCCGTTCGGATTTATTTTGCTGTACTCAAGTCTTTTATGTTTCTTGCAAAGGAGAATGTTCTTTTTTAGCAGAAGGCAATACAAAAAATCGTTGATGATACTCCCACAGATCACAACACTTTTCCGATCGGGACGACATCGGAATATATAGTCGGATCGGATCAGGAGAAACACGGACCCAATGTAGCCTAAGCAAAGGATATCTTATATTTAATACTCTCTAAATTGCTAGCAAAGATCGGGAGAAAGACTTAAACACTACGGTTCAGACATTTATACGTCTGTCTCACTTATTATACTCTGAGTCACATGCGCATGTCCGTGATTGGATGCGCGTCAGTTTGTACATAGAACTAAGCTGTGAAAGGGAGATGGCTTGCTCTGTTCCACTTACTAATTGCCCCACTACAGACGTGACACTTGCGCACAACGGGTCAAGTAAAAAAGAAAGAGATAGAAAACAGTCATTTTTTGTCTAAATTCATGGGCCACGCTTCCATTTACGGCCACTAGCAATATAGAAGTTATTAAATATATGAAGGATATTTACGATTTGAGATGTAGAAAACCTGTTTATACATGACCAAATCAGTATCCTGCAGTATACACTATACAAATTTAGATGGTGTGTGGTTGATGAACAATTTCCTGAACGGTTAAACAGTCTGTCGGCAGTAAACGTTACAAATGTGCAATACGGGGAGAATTGTTAAAATACCGTTTGTAACAACTATTCCAAGTGGTTTTACTTTCTACATTTCGTCACAATATTCAAACAAATACAGGGTGTACGGAAAATAGCATCTACCGTTATTTCCGTGGACGCAAGACGAAACCGTTTACGTCGAATTTTAGGTACATTTTTATAATTTCGACGAAAATAAAATATAAATATTTTTTTTAAGCAACACAATTAATATTAATTAATTTGGTTTATTTATTCTCTTTAATTGTGAAAATATCGTTCAAAGATATCTAATTATAGAGACTTCAAAAGGAACATTTTTACTCGAGTTGAGACTAAATTAACTTGAAATTAAAACTGTAAATATTACTACAGATAGTCATGAAAATAAATAAAAAAAAACCTACTCATAAGGCATAAATACATTATTTTGTACTTTTTAGTTCGTTTTAAAAACGTGGTCTATTAATTATTTTATATTTATTTTATTATTTTCTTCTTTTTTCTTGTATTGTCACCTAATTCTGAGTTATATTAAAAATTTCAAGTCTCTATCTAATCAGGAAGTTAGTTTAAAATCAATTACAAAATTCCTCCTTGACAGACATACCTACAAGAAAGCGAGTTAGTAAAAACGTGATAAAAACGGAATAAAACCATCCCGACAAAATAGAGTATATGCTCATATATGCGATATAGTTTATTAGGTAAATTTAAGGTTCAGAGTGTCATTTTCTTTAAACCCACCGAATTTGAAAAGGATACGAAAAATTTTCCAGTTTTCTTTAAAAAAAAAAACAGAAATACTTATGCTGGGTTGCACAAAACATTGTCAAACAAATTAATTTGACAATGACCTTAGATTATGGTCCAAATAATTACAGTTTTCATACATACAGGACCAGTCTAATGTCGTAATCAGATTCGCTGTTATGTACAACATTAAATTGTACTCACATAAAAACAAACCCTTAATCTACATATAAAAATTGTTTTTTAAGCAAAATTTTTACCAAAACGCACAGAAAAATGGCGTTTCGAAGTGAAAATTATACAACAAACTACATTAATGACGAGATATAATCTAGGTTTCCCTTCTGCCTGACCGTTAAAGTCTCCGTATAAAAAATCACGATTGATTTTTAGTTTGGCTATTATTATAACTATGAAAAATTGACAAGTTACCAAAACTAGAATATTTTACATGAAAAATCATGTGACGATTAAACATTTCTAGTATAAAGACGCTTTTCAAGATACGACACGAAACTAATTTTTTAATGGAATGCTCTAATTAATTATTATGCGAAATTCGTACAGAACTTATTTTTTTAAATAAAAAAACGATGGTTTACATCCTCAGAAATATTCATGAATATATTCAGCAGTTTAACGTTTGCAGAAAAAATTGATTGATAAAAATATATTATGTTTAATGCAAGTATAAAACGGGTTATTAACGAACATTTATGAAACGATGTTTTTTCCGATATATATTAAAAAAATAAATAAATAATTCGTAAAAGAAAATAATACGCTAGACACAAGGGACTATTTAATCTTTGTTGTCACTGGGCATGCGCAGGCGGTAGTCGTTCTTTTAAAAAGTTTTCAGCCAACCGACGTCGCGATATGTTGGCGCGACGCCACAGTTAGTGACGGCCGCCGACGCTCTGGTGTTGTCTTCGCAAACACCTCATTGTTGTGATTCCGGGATAACCACCATCTCTTATTCCGCTCATTTCCTGTTCCTGCCAACCTTACAAAACTATATATCTACAGTGAACTTATCAAAAACTGATGACAAGTGTGTTAAAAACATTATGTGACCTATTTGAATTACTGTTTTCTATTATAAGTTTCATTGTGTGTTAGTTACAGTGTGAGCGGAAAAAATCGTACATATATCTTTTGTAAAATAACTAATTAAATAATGATTTAGAAGCAAATAAATCGTAAGAAAATTATATTTTTTTCAATCGCTAAAATCTACAATTAAGTTTGTTTTTGTGTTTGGAAAATCAAAATTAAAAACTATGTGATGAGGAAACTTTAGAAATGTAATTGAATCTGAAACACAACTAATTTCCTCTAAGTGACATCATTATTATACTAAATTTGTATAAATATGAAATGGAAAACTTTATTATTTTTTATTGTTAAAAATTAATATTTAATTCAAATAAATAAAATTGTCGACCAATTTTTTTAAGACTATATATTGACGCAAATAAAATTATAAATCAATAATACAAAATATGACGTTTCGATCTGGGTTTAGATCTTCTTTAGAAATATCTAAAAATATAAAAAATAATTAAGTAGTAAAATCTACTTATTTTATAATAGAACGCAGAAGTTAATTATCGCAAAATTATAAAAAATTAACGACAACCAATTTTTTTTATTTTTTTTTTATTTTTTAATTTTATTTATTTGTAGAGTTCTATTCAGACGTTAATCAAAGATTTTAATATTTAATTATTATAAAGAATATTTAAAATTTTGATATAACAAAATTATTGGTATTTGAAAAAAAAAATGGAAAAATTAAGTTTTCTTGATGTACACAGATGGACAGCAAGAAAATATAATATATTTTGAGATTATTTTTTTTTATAATTGATTTAAACTATGAACATTTAGCTAATCTACTTATTTCTGAGAAAAACAATTCGTCCTTTGTTATCAATAGTATTTGTACCTAATGAAAAACATTATTAACTAAAAACTACAATGAAATAATTTTGAAAAAAAAAATTCAAAACATTTAATTACTCCATGTTTGTAGCAACAAATAGTCCATAAAAATCTATGCTTTTTTCGCTCACACTGTAAAAATTTTTATTGTGAAATAAGACACTTGGGTAAAATATATCGTGTATACGTAACATAAAATAATAATAAAATTAATTTGTAAATCAAATTTTGACTGAATAGCAATCAGAAACATGGTTACGATTATCAGGTAAATATATTATCGTGCCTAAATAAAATATTAAACAAACTTTTAGTCAACAATATTTTGGTTTTACGAAATTAAACAATGGCATTGATTTTTAACGCTAAATAGTTTGAGGACAACTAAATATCTACAATGAACGCTGTCGCTAGTCTAGAAGAAAAAGTAAATACCAGATAAATAATTTCCGTTTCGAATATTCCAATGAATGAAATAAGAATATGACATATTACTTCACTGTTCTAAAAGATCCATTATAATGTTTATTTTGTCAATTAAGTTATAGAAGATTTGATAGATTTTCTTTTAAATTGGTTTCGAAACGCGGTATCAGTTTACAATTAAAATTGGAACAAGAATTACAGGGGTGTTCAACTTATTCACAATAATGTTCTATTCGCTGCATTGACATTGAATAAGAAAGACTCGATTTTTCAAAATCATTTGTTATACGTAAAAATCCGTTGTTGTAGATATTTATTTATTTAATTTGTCACAGAAACTCTTATAAACATTTCAATCACGTTTTAGCATAAATAGGGGATGGGAAAATTACTCAAAAAATTATGATTGTAACAGTTACAAATCCTATAAAAGCTATTCCGGCATGCTAGCTTGCCCGGTTTGGCGCATGCAAAAAGACCGGTCTGATTGGGTCGCTCCGTGGACCCAAACTCACAGTAACGCCCCGTTTCATGGTATGAGACTCGCAAGCATCCCTTGTGTGGCAGTGACGAAGCCGAAGTTTTGGATGCTTTTATTAGCGAAACTATTGAGGGAATTCTTCCTTCGCTATAATAATAATAAAAAGCATTTAATTATACCTGACGTCTAAGTACTACATTATTACTTTAGTCGATTGTCAGGGATACTTTTCCCGAAGCTTGAATCGTGTTAGTTTTGATAAAAAATAGCGCATACTTTAAATTTGAGTGTTAGCAAACATACACTAAACTTGACATAAATCGGTTCAGTCGTTTTCGAGTGATTTAGGTATCAACATACACACGAACCGAGAAATAGACAAATAAAGTATCCATTAATTATACAGACAGAAGTCCACGAGCGGGGTGTTGTAGTGGAGAGAGCGCTAGAGTCGCATTTGGGAGATATCGGGTTCGAATCCCGGCGGGGGCAGATGTGGTTGGGACTTTTTCCTGTTGCGACTCGCCGAGAAACGGACATCTTGTTGAGGTTTTCCATGATTTCCCTCAATAATTCCAGATAAATATCGAGATGGCTCCTTATTCAAAGCCTTGGCCGATTACCTGTGAAACAGACTCTCATTCGGGAGGTACTGGGTTCGAATCCTGGCGGAAGCAGATGTGGCTGGGACTTTTTCCTGCTGCCTCTCGCCGAGAAACGACCATCTTGTTGAAGTTTTCCATGGTTTCCCTCAATGATTTCAGATAAATATCGAGATGGCTCCTTATTCAAGGCCTTGGCCGATTACCTATGAAACTCATATGCTCAAAATTTGCCTACCTTATCGTAATGTCCTAAAATTCCTTCAGTCGTCCATTGCTATTAATTAGTTGAAGTTAAAAAAATGTAGAAAATAACGGGAAGTGTGATAGATGGAAAATAGTAATGGTGCGAATGGCGTCTGATATATGACATAAAGTCGAGAAACGGACGTTAAACACATTATTATTATTATTTTTACATACAGAGGTGCTGTCACAATTTCATTTATCAGTATCGTTTAAAATAGTCTCTCTCTTGCGATACGATAAAAGAACGCCCTGTAAAAATTCATTGTTATTTTACTTATTTTGCCTATCAAAGCAAACACAAGAGTCTGGAGTAGTGTTCCAATAAAAACAGATTATTTTCAAATTATTTTACTCCGTGACAAAAGCCGTACTGTAGATATTAAATTTCAGATCGTCGAAATACATTAAACAAAAGATATTCGCGTCGTGGTTCAATATTGTGCCGTTTACAAATAGCGCTAGCTTAAGATGCAGTCTGATAAATCGAATGGAAATTAGTTTCTGGTTTAATTATCGTCGACGAACACACGTTGTGCATAATATAACATTATGTTTAATCCTCTAGTGAGCGCGTGGATTTTACGAATTAGGTATCCATTTTCTCCGACAAATGAAACAGTACCGCTTCTCACATATTCACTTAATTACTTTTCCTAATTCACGACACTATGATAGAGATGGGAATATATTATATTTTTATTTAACAACACGCAAGCAATTAAGCGCTTAGTATTGTAGCAAGTTTTGTTACATTAATTCTCTCTCATTTTTTGACGTGATAACGTCTTATAAATTGATGAAACACCAGCTGCACGCACGAAAAAGTGTAACGCCGTAACGTTCCGCCTGACCCTGTGCGTGCAAGCGAGAGCGCAGTATAAGCGATAGAGAAGCAGATCGGCCCAAGTTTGACAGCTACTAAAATTTAGGTTGTGTATTATTACATATGATATTCGAGCGGAATACGTTATCACGTAAAACTATCGTCCGTAAACCGACTTTACAGACAACCAATTTTTTGTAATATCGTCAAAATTAGTTTTCCTTAGCTACGCTGGAAAAATGAATGTTGTTATTATTTTGAAAAAAATAATCAACTAAATGTTTCCAAAATAATAACAACATTCATTTTTCCAGCGTAGCTAAGGAAAACTAATTTTTACAATATTACAAAAAAGAGAGAGTTTAATGTAACAAAACTTGCTACAGTATGTTGTAAAATATTATTTCGTTACCCGTGACCTGTTGTATTCTTTGTTTAGTCGAGATCTAGAGTTGAAAGGGGTACTTTTTTTGCCAGAGTGCCAATCTAGAGACTCTTCCCCCGCTTTCGATGTCGCTGAACACGATGTTGAGGCTCTTACAATTTTTTTCTCGGCAACCCCTTCAAATTGACTCTTATGATTTCCATCCTTTCGAAAACAATTTAAAAAAAATTGAACACACTTAAAATCTCTATAAATGTTCATCTGGCCTGTAATTCTTAAAGTATTAATTTACAGAAAAAAACACGAAATATTTTTGGTAGAGAATTAATTTCCCTGCAAAATGGTCTTTAAAATTTTTTTTAAATTTTTTTGCAAAGTGTAGAAATAAGAGGGGCCAATTTGAAGGGGTTTCCAAAGAAAAATAATTGTGGGCTCCTTACCATCGTGTTCAGCGACCTCGAAAACGGGGGAAGGGGGGTCTCTAGATTGGCGCTCTGGCAAAAAAAGCAAAAAACCCTGAAAATCTTCACTCCTGACCTCGACTAGTTATACCGTGGTCAGTAACAGGTATTTTTCAGATCTCGTAACAATATGCTCTGTTTTATTTGCGGCACAGTTCCAAAATACCTGTTACTAAAAATACTGTCAGTCTCATGAATTTTTTTCACTGAACATTTAAACCCGTTCTTCCACCACATTGACACGTCACTCCCACCATAAACGGATTTTTAATCTCTAATATTAGAAAACGCTTATTACTCGAGAATCCACTGACCCGATTTACATACATTTTTTAATTTATAGGTTGGTACGTTGTCTGGTCAGATTTTAGTCTATATTTTTATTTAACATAGCGGTGAAAATTTTACTGAAGCAAGTCGAACAAAGCATACGCTGTCTTGATCACTAGAGATATTATGTCAATACAATGTATGGCAGATTTGTTAAGAGTAACTACAAACCTGGACAATTCCGAACTGGGCTGCTAGTAAATAATAAAATTATAAAAAAACAATGTCAGTTCAGTTTTATAAAAAATAAGATTTTTAATTTTTCTGAAATTTCATCGAAAATATTAGAATCTTCTATTTTTCCATTTTGTCCCTCATACTCTCGTAGTGACATAATCTGCATCATTTCTTTCGACAACGTTATAATGTGTGGGAACGTATTTCATGTGACATGTTTATATGATAATGCATGATGTGGTACATATATTACTTATTTGAATATTTTTACAGTCTGTTTGCGTTTTAATCTGCCATCCCATTCATATGTGACTGAGTTATATGGAAACACAGTGATTGTCAACATGTAAAATACCTTCGAATTGTATATATATATATAATGTCTGCGGATTTCATTGATATTTTTTGCATGAAATAAATAAATAAAGTTCTTGGAAATCAACAAAGCGACAACGTCTTTACTCGAATTTCGCTGTAATATTTGATATTTAGAACTGTTTAACAAGATGACTATACACGTAGATATTTAATAAGACACACGTTTGGTAAACATAATAAGTTCTCAGTTCTCACTGTGAACTGCCGACAGATATTAGCTATAGTTCTGATTCTCAGGATATGCTTGCAATCCGACATCAATGAATATTTAAGGTAGTTTGGGAACCATTTAATGCGAATTATAATTAAATAATTATAGTAATGTCATTAATAAAATAGTAATTGATTAGTACTCAGCTGTCACTAGTCACTGTCACTACAACAACAGTATTAAAATATTAATAAAATCAAAAGTACGTGGTAAATTATTCTGAAATGTTTGCAGTGTGTATTTCAGACATCGTTCTATCCATTAAAAAGATTTTTTTGTGGGGTCAAGTTTGTCAATTTTTTACAAACCCTCAATTGCCGGAGTTATTGAACAAGGACACTCATAAGGGCTCGTGTATTTTTGCATAACTTTAGTTAATTATATCTCTTAAACGGTGTGGTAAAAAATCTGATTCTTTTTCTGTAGGTGTCTTTAATTATAATCTTTTGAATAAATATAAAAAAAATGTAGGGTCAAGTTTAAGTCATTTGGCTACCAATCTACCTTGATTGTAATACATTTTGTTTTTATATTATGTATTATATTTTTTTATTATTTGTGTTCCTTTTTCTCTGAGCCGACATTTGGGAGCTTTGTAATTTGTCAATCTGTAGCAGCCAAATTACTGCGGAGATCACATTTTCATATTTTCTCGAAAGTGACATTTTTTGCGATTATTCTATAAATAAATACGTGTTTTCGCTGAGTTTCGAAATGTTCCCGATTTTTAATAACATTTAAAGACGGTTAAGTAGTACGTAAAAATTTACGAAATAATTATCCCTATCTGTCATTTCACCGGTAAGTAAATACGACATTTCACCTTAGGTTTAGAATCAGGAACCATTTCGATACTCGTAGAATTATTGAGGGAAACCATAGAAAACCTTAACAGGAATTATAATTCTCAGTGAAGGACAGCAGGAAAAAGTTCCAGGTACATCTGCCCCCGCCGGGACTCGAACCCAGTACCATCCGAATACGAAATTAGTGTTTTCATCGCAGATATTGTTTCGTCATATTTCGAGACAAGAAATTTGTCAACTTTGCGCGGGTACCTCGACAGAAGAGAGTCGTCTCGCAATTTATAAACTTTATGTACCTACATACATTGAAATAAATGAAATAAAATAGGAGGTATAGAGTTTCAAAGTCTGAAGGGATGGAGTTTTCAGGCGGGTTTTTAATAAAAAAAAACGTTTTTCAATCACAAAATAGAAAATAAAACAAAAAATAAGAATGAAAAAACACAAGTACTTTTTTAGCAGACACTACAGATAGAAACACTTCGGAAGCATTGCGTGAAATGATCTATTATCTTACAGTTCAGTGTTGCTCTTTCAAATGCACTTATTACAATATTGTATTATTACTAGGGCAGAAAGTTGCCAGTTGCGACTTGTGTGATTGCGATCGTCGTTTCACTTAGTGATAATTAGAATTAGAATTAGAATTAGAATTTATTTATCCAAAGACATACAATTATGTATAGGATTCGTCGAACGAAGATAAATCTTATTTACAACTCATTGACCATAAAATCGTCTACCTTATATAGACATTGTTTAATAAGAGCAGTCTTCAATACTCTTTTGAATTTCGAAATTTTTAAATTTTTTAAACTGTCTGGCAATTTATTGAATATTTTCAATGCATTATATTCGGCGCTCTTATTAAACAACATCAGTGTAGATTTCGGTAAAATAACATTAGAATTATTCCTTGTGTCATGTCCATGGATAGCCTGAAACGTATCATAATTATGAATACGTCGTTTTATAAAACATAAAGTAAAATAGACGTACATAGACGGCACAGTTAAAATACATTTTTCTGTAAATATTTGTTTACAGCTGGCACGAAAATTTAGATTAAAAATTACGCGGATTGCTTTTTTTTGAAGTACAAATACTTTTTGCATATCTGCACAACAACCCCAACAAACAATTCCATATTTTACAAGCTGGTAAAAATAAGCATAATATGCGGATAAAGCTACTGAAGAATCCGTGCAGCTATTTCTAAAACTCTACAAACACCAACCTTCAGCCCTATTGTTTTAGTCTCAAATTAATTATTAAACGCTTAGATAGTGATCTAAATGCTTTGTCGGCACATTGGTATTGCGAATTATAGACGCTCAATAACGGGCACAATAATCTTCTTAAAATCTATTCATAATGAAGATTTAAGGAAAAAATTCTACTGACTGAATGTTTTTTAATTAATGTTTGTTTTTTTAATCTTACATTCAGTCACTCATGGTTTCCAAAAAAATATTCTCGATCACGCGGCAGTACTGTCTCTTTACATTGCAGTGAAAAATAGATTACTACGTGATCCATACGTTAAATAAAATGTACAGTCAAATGTGATTATGTACCTACTGTTAGAAGACAAAACGTTTTAGACTGTAATAGCTCGTCATCAGTGTTAGAAGAAAGGTTTCTTAAGCCGGAAGACTAGATTCTCACAACGGAAGCTGTTTAACGCCTATTTACTGTCCACAGCTATAAATTTCAATTTAACTCCGTAACGTTTCCAAGAAGTGTTGATATAAATAAGTTAAACCTCATTTAAGACGTTTGTACAAAGTACTATGTCCCACTTGAATCTACGATTTTTCAACATTAATGATGTTGAAATGTACTGCAGCTTCCAAAAGTATGCGTTCGCTGCGAACAAAATGGGTTTTAAATATTTATGTTACCATTCAGTTAAAAATTAATTTAGGCGCGCAATATGGAAAAAGTGACCCCGGTGCCTCCAAAAGATGTGGAAAAATTCAGATTCGAGTGCAATAGCCACATGAAATATGGATTTTCTTGATATTTCACAGGTTGGTAGTAATTTTGGGAGCCTAATTAAAAACTTACAATACAAATTTTGCAAGGTAAAATATCTTATTTAAAACCAGCTTCGTGTGTAATTCTGGATATAAAATGAATATAGCACATCCCTATTTTATACCTGCTGTATACTATGCGTGTGTGT
Organism: Xanthostigma xanthostigma; assembly: GCA_963575645.1. Taxonomy (NCBI): domain Eukaryota; kingdom Metazoa; phylum Arthropoda; class Insecta; order Raphidioptera; family Raphidiidae; genus Xanthostigma; species Xanthostigma xanthostigma. The sequence goes on along the minus strand of OY754469.1, from coordinate 49,703,449 downwards.
TGGTGTACCAACTATGGAATAGTATGTATGTCACTATAGTTATAGGCATATGATAATTCGATTCTCTTTGTCAATCCTTCTCACATGTGTGAAAGATAGAGAGAGAGAGAGAGCATTCAATTCTCATAGACCACAATATATTAGTTGTACTATTATGAATGGAATGTTTCAAAATGTTTCCTCGCCACACGCCGCAAAATACAGCTTCCCCTCTGAGATCGGCAAACGGGCTCTTAAGGCCACTGCACGAGAGGCTATTAGAAATAATTTTTTTTCTGAAGGAACTCTTGGTTAATGTTAATTGTGATTGATGAATTATTTTGTGAGACTTCTCGTTTGTTTGCGCGTTTGGCGACAGTGTTACTCGTTTGTTTTTCAACAGATAAGTGATAGCGCATTAATACACATGAGTTAAAATATGTACATAATACATTATGACGAGATTAAAGCTGCATTTGCTGCATCTTAATACTCATTTTGTTCGTCGATAAACATGGAAACGAAAATAAAAATATAGGTTGAAAGTTACAATTAGGCTTTTGAAAAAAAAATAATTATCGATTTTTTTATTGTATTTTAAAACTTTATTATAAATAATATTGATAATCGATGCGAAAAACTTTCAAAAAACTTTTTTTAAATTAATTATAAGCAATTTAAAATTGATAAAATATTAAAAAAAAACACGTGACTGCAAACGCAATAAAATTGTTTTTGACAGTTGTGACGTCATAATGGTAAAATGTATATACGCAGTATACTATCAATGGCTTCTACATGTGTATTGACTAAAACATTATGACGTCACATTATGTTCGGGAAATGTCGGCGCGTTCTCGGAACTGGGTAAAAAATTTATTTTTAATTTGATATAACTTTTGAATTATAACGAAAATAAAAAAAAGGAAAATAGTTTTGTTATAAAACTTATATACCTACGATCTTTCCATTTATGACAAAAAAAAATTTCATTCAAAAGCCCAATTACATCAAATAGGGAACACTATGCGATGAAACAAACCCGTTACGAAAAGATGACAGTCGTGAAAAGACAAAAGAATTGATAAAACAGTTGAGTGATTAAGCTGTTTCTATTATTATTATGTACACACCTATAAAACGGGGGAATTCTTTTTGCTTTAGATGACAATATAAAGAAGCAAAGTATCGTTACTCTTGACTGGTAACACTGCAGTCTACGCGACTATGTAGGTCTATAAGAACTGAACCAAAATAAATTAACTCCAGATAGCGAAGATTAACGGGAATTAGCCAAATAAACCAACAGATGAATAATAATAATAATAATAATAATAATAATAATGATGCGTTTAACGTCCGTTTCTCGACTTTATACCGAGCAGGGTGACGTAGCGGTGAGAGCACTAGACTCGCATTCGAGAGATACCGCGTTCGAGTCCCGGCGGGGGCAGATGTGGCTGAGAGTTTTTCCTACTGCCTCCCGCCGAGAAACGTTAATTCCTGTACCGGCCATCTTGTTGAGGTTTTCCATGGTTTCCCTCAATCATTCCAGATAAATATCGAGATGGTTCCTTATTCAAGGCCATGGATGAATTATTATATATTCATATTTTTAAATCTAATAGTTTCTGCCTTTACTTGATGAAAATCCATTATAAAATAAAATAAATAAAGGTTTAAAATTAAACCTATTGGAAGCTTTGGAAATTAACAAACACAAAAATTCATCCAATCTATTAAATGATCAAATGGACATCTCCACATCACCTTTACTAAACCTAAAGTTTAATAATTTTTAATGAATAGATTGTTCTTCCTTTGTTATTTTTCTATGAGTTGGGATTTCCCACCCCACCATCCTCCCCCCTAGTTATATAAAATCTATCTAATTTAGACCTATATAGATTATTTTTGTAAACTGTAATACTGTATATCTGATGAAGCTGCTGTGACAGCGAAACATATGTCATATTTTTATAATTAAAGTGAAAATCTTTTTAACTGAATTGTTTTATTTATTTTATTTCATATTATTTCATAATAATTTTGTGCACATCCTCAGCAATCTATTTATAATGACAGTATACTTTTACAAAAAAAAAAATAGTAAATTAACTTATATTATATTTATTGTCATTATAAATTTTAGATTGCTGAGGATGTGGACAAAGTTATCCACGAAACGTCGAATATATTAAAAATATGATTATATAATGATTCATCTGTTTGTTTATTGGGCTAATTCCCGTTAATCTTTACTATCTAATTTACGGATATAGCCGTTATATAAAAAAAATAAATATATGTATGTCGTCTTTCACCGAAAATAGTAATTCGTATATCCTAGTAGATACAAAAAAAAGTTTAAATATTTTTTTTGCTCGCAAGTCGCGTCAATGAAGTTTTTTACTTCTAAGTCCTCAAGAACACTTATGTCCACGGTGGAGAGAGAGGGGGAGAGAGACAATGTATTAATAAATCTTACAGTTTTGTACCTGCAGGGTGCAACCTGGACGAACCGCGAGTATGATATTGTCGACATTCGATCATGCTTTGATATTTTGTTCCAGCCCGTGTACATAAGCTTCTTTATAACGCGGTGGTGAAATGCTGACAACGCGTTTGTTTTGTTATTAGCGTTAGAAGTACGCGCGGTGAGATGGTGGACGTGACGGGACAGATGCGACATGTGATCGCTGACTGAGGAGGGGGGGAGGCGGGAGGAAGACATCGCTGCAGCTGCAACTAACTTAATGCGCACAAATCTATGCCAGGAATATATTTTTAGCCGTGTGTTCGTTCCATTAACCTTCGACGACTAAATTTATCGAAATTATGTTACGTTCATGTTGAATTACACTTTCTCATATTTTCTTGGAAACAGATAGTAGAGTTCTGATTTCAAAAATATGAATAAATACCAAACAGATTCGGTTTTGATATTTTCAACTTCCCTGCACATTGGGAATTTATTGTAATTGATCCGAAAATCAAAGTCAAAATATTTAACACAATTTTATTTATTTGAACTTAATAATAATAATGCGTTTAAGGAGGTTGATCCGTTACAGTCCCATTCAAAAGTAAGTCGAATTCTAAATGGGAACTTTTCCATAATAATTTTTTACAAAAGGTTATAAGTCGATGATACCAATTATTGCCATAAAAGCATAAATAAATATTTTTTGTTAATATTAATTAATTATTTCTAACTTTTAATTTTTTTGTACAAAGTTAGGTTAAAAAAAATAAATTTATGTAAATATCTGTATTTTACATATTTTTTACAGTAAATAATTAAAAAAAGAAATTAGAAGTAATAAAAATTAAAATTAAATCATTAAAAAGTTGAAAATTCAGTTAGAATTGTTAAAACTGTCAAAAATAAAAGTCCATTATCGAAAAGTGCTAAGGTTTAATGGTTTCCTTTATTGATTAAAAGTCTCCTAATTAAATTGGAAAAAATATTAAAATATGCGTAAGACATCGATGCTTTACATAGTTAGTTTTCTGAACTACTGACATTATTTGGCTATTTGCAAAAAATTAAAATGTACCGTTTGCATGCTAGGTTGACATATTTTCAATAAGACTACATGTAAAAGTTTTGTTTAATTTTTAACTTTATAAATCTCCTAATGATTTTGGATTTTTTACAGAAAATTTTGTCATAAAAAAATCTATTAAAAAAACTTTTTTTCAGATTTTTTTCATTATCTTCGTAAAACGGCTCAACCTCCTTAACGTCCGTTTCTCGACTTTGTGTTACTATTTTCCATTTCTCGACTTTGTGTTACTATTTTCCATCTATCAAACTACATTTTTAAACTTCAACTTAATTACTAGCAATGGGCGAATGAAGTAATTTTTGGACTTTAGGATAAGGTAGGCAAATTTAGAGCCTAGGAGTTTGACAGGTAATCGGCCATGGCTTTGAATAAGAAACCATCTCTATATTTATCTGGAATTATTGAGAGAAAACATGGAAAACCTCAACAAGATGGCCGGTACAGGAATTACCGTTTCTCGGCGAGAGATAGCAGGAAAAAGTCCGTCACATCTGCCCCTGTCGGGATTCGAACCCGGTACCTTCCGAATACGAGTCTAGTGCTCTTACTACTATGCCACCACGCTCGGTATTTATTTGAACTTCCAAGCGACATTTTATCCAGCTAACTAAAGTTAAAGCGCGATTATTCCAGTGGCTGTAGTGTTAATTTCATTTTCAAAATGACATAATTCGTTGCAGGTTCATCGTTGTCGTCGGTACGATGTGGGCGCCCGGCTTGTCGGTGTTTCTCGACAAAAACAGTCGCGGCTATTTGGCGCGTAGTTTCAATTTGTCAAACGTGATGGCGTCCGACTACGATCATCGCGTGACGACGGGCGTTGAGGTCACTCGATTGAGCAATGTCCGGCATTACATGAATGTGTCGGCAGTTTTCAAACAGCCGGTGCAGAAGCGAAAGTCTGGCAACTATGTTCTCAGTCAAAATATATCGGTTATATTGGATAACTTACTCAAAGACTACGTAAAATCTCAGTTGCCCACGCATACCAAAGGTAATACCTTTGTTTATTAAATGGAATGTTGTGCTTTATTAACGGATTCCTGAATTGGTTTTTATTGTTGAGCTGTACAATGTATTGTCAAAAATGGCTGTTCCAGACGAAACTTCAGGTAGAAATGCCAATGAACCACGGTCTAAAAGCCCGGAAACCAAGAAGATTAGGAACAGTTTTATTTATAGATTTAGTCGCTAGAGGGATACGTAAGAACCAAACGTTAATGGGAAATTATATGCATTGCCTTGAATATCTATACTAATATATAAAGCAGAAGAGTTTGTTTGTTTGTTTGTTTCTTTGTTTGTTTGAACGCGCTAATCTAAGGAACTACTGGTTCGAATTGAATTGTTGGATAGCCTATTTATCGAGGAAGGCTATAGGCTATATAATATCACGCTACGACTAATAGGAGCGGAAAATCAATGAAAAATGTTGCAGAATGTCAGTCAAAATTTTTCACAATATACTTATATTCAGGTGAAATGCCCTAACTGAATATCCCAATATTAGCGGCACACGACACAAGCTCGGTTAGATCAGTCGGTAGAGCGCTCGACTCTTAATCTCAGGGTCGTGGGTTCGAGCCCCACCTTGGATGAATATGTTTTTAATGATTTTTTTTATTTTCTACATTGCTTTTTTCTAAGGCTATCATTTAAATTTATTTTAGTTTTATTTACGACTAATTAAAATTAAATAAATCTAAATAATAGCTCATTTGAAAACTATTACAGTACCTATATACAAAAATAATTTTCCTACAGTGTTTTTATTTAAATATTTATTATTTTTTATTAATTATACAGTAATTATTGATTTAAAAGAAATAATTATTACTTAAAAAAAATATTTTCATCAAAAATGGAGGTTTGAGTTTAAAATAAGTAATAAAGCGGAGAACTGCCGAAAACTGCAAAAAATTTGGACCCAACATTCATCTCGGTAAACTAAGATGAATGTGCTTCCTCATGTCCCTCCCTTCCCCATTTGTTCTTTCGCACCCGGGTGAAACCGGGCGGGACCGCTAGTGTGAAATAAAGGACTAATTCAATTGAATTAGTACAGTCAAAAAGTAGTTTTAAAGTATAATTTCATGGTCAATAAAAATATCCATGCTAGATAGGTTCGAAAAGCACCGATTTCTGTGCCGCATTCCTTGTTTTGCAGGCCGAGGAGAATTGCCTCTATAATTTTATGCTTCATGGTAACGTTTACATTTTTTTTATTGTTCATACGAGTTACTGACACAAACACCTAAGTGTTTTTTATTTTTTGACAAGGGTATATTTGAAGTTCCACTATCCTTCTCTTATGAAGGGATCTGGGGTATTATGCTGCTTTTCAAATCGAATTTTTTGACATTTTGTGAAAAAAAAATTACATATATTTTTCTGAATTATTTAATAGATTTTAAAAGAGAAAACAGCTCCTTTTAGGATATAATAGTTCTAGAGGAGAGCTGGCTACGGAGAAAATGAGTGACTCGGTGCAGAGCTGAAAATTTGCAGAATAATAGGAGATAGTACAATTACAATTTTATTAATTTGTTTAATTTTATTTCAATCAAAATGTCATTAAAAATTTTGAATATTTGTCGAATGTAATTATTTTATATCATGTTTGAATTTTCAGTATGCCCTTATAACTATATAATGTATAATATATATAATATATAATCTAGTTTTGAATTACAGAATAAGTATAGAAATTGCCAGAAGTGCACTGATTTTTCGCAACATTAGCGCCTTCTGGCGGCTCTTTATCTTCCGCCTAGCCTTCTGGCAATTTTTTCTCTACTTACTTGTAGGTACTATCTCGTATTATTCTGCAAATTTTCAGCTCTGCACCGAGTCACCCATTTTCTCCGTAGCCAGCTCCGTGTTATATACTAGACTGTATCCTTGAATATCCTTTAAATCAACAGTGAGAAATCTTTGACAAAAAAAAATTATTTTGCAATTTAATTTTATACATTTTCCCGTTGGGCTCTTTACACTGAAATAAAACTGTGTATGCTTCAGTGGTTTGGGATTGGAGCTATGTTACAATAGAAAGCGAACGAAAGAGATGGGTGGGATAGTGATGGGGTGAAAGAAGGGGCCGAGCCTTCTAATACACCGACACCGCCCCAAACATCCTTTTGCATAAATTCTTAACGTGCTGCGAATATCACAATGCAAATAAAACATACACATCAAGTGCTGAAACTGGGCGTCCGTCGCGACGCTGACGCACGAGCGGGTCACAAGCACTACTTGGCGGGAACTATTCGGGGATTTTGATATTTACTGTAGCTGTACCCGACCGCGCGTTGTTGTGGCTCAGCCTGGTTTAACGGAAAGAAAAAAAAAGACAAAGCACACGTTTTTCATATGTATAATTTCACAATGTTTTGTCTGGGTAGATCTGGAACATGCTACATATAATTGTCCATGTGAGAAGAAATCCGTGTCTAGATTTAAAAAATGCAATTTGTACAACCGGATATACATGCTAAGTGACACCCGGTGTCATGAAGCATGCGCAATGTTTAGTATTGCGTGTGTTCCTGTTACGTTCAACATATAGCGCTCCCATTGCCGTAAATTATTTATTATAGCGTGTGTTGCTTTAGCGTCTAACCGATAGCGCTTTATCGTAAAAAATGGATGTTTTCATTTAAATAAAGCATGTTTTCACCTGTCACAGGTGTGACATATGTATATAATAGGTGTATTCGAATATTCTGTCAAAATTTCAAAGCAATCGGTGAAGAACTTTTGGGGATTTATGATTTTGAACAAACGAGCGTTACATTTTTATTTATAGCGGTTGAATTGAAGCTACTAAAAAGGGAGGGTTACGATTTTAATAGACTATTCACAGTATGCATATCTGAGGTGTCTATTAGTTTATTCATGCTTGACTAGTGTACGCGGTGCTTCAAAATAATCTAGTTTTTATTAAAAAATAATTAAATTTTGAGTAATGAAGTGATAAAGCAATAACGTGGAAGTGCCTGTAAAAATGAAGATATGAAATTATTTTCATTTTTTTTAAATCATTCTGTATTGTTCATTATCCAGTTTTTCTCCTGTATATTATAATACAAGTATCTACTTATAGCAAATGATTTTAGATAAAATCGTAATTTACCTGCATCGTTTAAGGTTCTCGTAAATTCCACGTTTTGAAAACTGTAGGGGAAATTTAAAAATCGAACACCTTTAAACACTTAAAGCTTAATATTACACTTTTTACTTTAGTACGCTCGGGTTGAGTTACAGTTATTTTTGAATTCACCCTATAGGTTAATATCTTTTCCTTGTGAAGCCTCACTAAAAGCTTGTTCACTTTTTTCAATGACACTTTTTTAACTAACAAAAAAATCTATTGAATAGCTCTTTGTAATATTTCATTCAAAGAATAAAACTCTCTTTCAAATTTCGTAGTTCATAAAAAGGAAATGAAAACTTTAATTAGTTTCTTCGATTGAACTGTGAAAACTTTAGCATTTTGATAATAATTTCCAATATAAATAACATTTTTCATAATTACGTTATTACTAAAAATATATTTTCAAATACATGCAATGATAGTCCCAAAGCTGTGAAACATTTTTGGGTAGTGGAGTCTAACCAAGCCTGGAATCTTTTGCGAAATTGTATTTGCAAGAAATATCCTTGAGATATTTTGAAATTTTAATACGCTCTTTTTCACTGTTCAGTCTTCCCGTAACGTCTTACCCGCACTCACGAATAATATACAGTTTTGAAACCGCCTAGCAAACATTTAGACACGACTAAATGAACTAGCTTGTTTATTTTTTTATTTTATTAAATACTGAATTTGAAGATATTAAAATTTCAAAATGTCTCAAGGACTTCTTTTACAGACAAACCTTTGAAAAGTTAAAAATTCAAGGCTTGGTAGGGCCCCATTACCCTTCAGCCAGGTCTTCGATTTTGTGTTCAGACATTACGAAATAAGTGTTACACAAATTTTAACGTTTTCTCAAATACCTATCTAAAAACGTTTGATAGGTCTCTTGTTGTTACTACATAGTACAATATTAATGTCTTTCTGCTACTGGTGTACTCTGGTGGTCATGTAGAAAAACAGAGGCAAGATGGCAGCGGAGCGTATGAACTAGGAAGTAGTGTTCATATTAAAAAACTTAAATTAATAAATGTGTTGAATTAAATAATATTCATGTTACAAACTTACGTTAATAAATATGTTGAATTAAATAATAATAATTGTTACATGATTCATTTTCGAAAAATATTGAGGGGACGATATCGATTGATATTGTCTCGTTAATATGAGGTCGAGAAAGTCGTATCGCGTCGTCGAAAAGAAATCGAAAAAGTCTCGGTTTTATACAAAATCCTGAAATTTTTCAACTCAATCTTACAGACTGTATGTCAACCGCATAATTTCGCAAAAACGCATTTCGTTCATTACGAAAGCTATAGAGCTGATATCGAACGGTTCGCAGGAAGTTTAAGATTTAATCTGAATAAAGATGCCTTGCCACCCGCTACTGATGTACCTGCGGGTCGTCGTCTCCCATTCCCGTTGTGTTCCTGGTGGGAGATTACCGCCACATAGTGGTATTTATGTATCACCTGGATTTTGTCAACGGTAACACACACGTATATTTCGGGATGCAAACATTGTTCGAGATTTTTATCTATGTGGGTTGTCAGAAAGCTTACTTGAAATGACCTTAGATTGTGACTATATCACGATAGCTTACACAAATGTTGTCAATTCTTTTTTTTATTATGTTGGATAGTGTTAATAAAATGAAATAATGGATTGGAATGACGAAATAAATAATTGGGCAATTCCTTTATAATCTGTGCCGGACTCTACGTCAAGGGACTCTAATAAAATAACTAAAATAGTTATTTATAACAAATATTTAATTCTAAAAAATGTTTTAAAAACTATGTTTTAGGGGATTTTTGTTTTAGAATTAGGGGAAAATAAATTTCCAGAGTGTCAACACTGAATTCAGCTTTATGCATTGTATAGTTTTTCATTTAATTTTGACTGTTGATTAACTTTCGAAACGCGCGTTGTAAGTGATGAGCTATTGTTCTTTATATTTAGGTTTAATTTTCTATTATGTAGATATAAGTTGCTTTCTTTTTATGTGAAATATTTTCCCACATTTTCTTTGTACCTAAACGTTTTAATTTTAATTACTAAATTGTATGAAAAATGGCTATAGATACAGGTGATTAAGGTTATAATCATTTACAAAAGAAAGTTGCGTTTGCAATTTGGTTTAAACAAAAAGAAAACAATTTATTTTCAACGTTATTACCTTGTTTCAGGTGTGCCAACTGTTGTTCAAACAAATATTCTAATTCGAAGTATGGGTCCGGTGTCTGAATTGGATATGGTAAGAAATGTTGCCATATGGCAATTCTTTCTCCAAAAATTAACATTTCTCTGAATCCACCTATCGGGAAAACGAAGAATTATTAGAATTTTTCTTCTACAAAAATTAAAGATAACCAGAAATTATTTTGAGAATTAAAACACCGATGTTTTAGATTTAGCGTAGTCATTTCTGATTTCTCAATCCCAAACATTAAAGATTATCCCGATGGTGACATTGTTTAAGAAATAAATTTTTCTAATATAGACATGTAACAATGGGTGTTTCAGCAATGTAGCAACAGAAGCTATTCTTTAAAAGTTATTAAATAGTAGTGCGCACTATACCGTATTAAAAATTCACATTTATTAAAGATTAATATTTGACGGAAATTTGGAAATACTAACTTTAACCGTGCCTCAACTTTAGTGATAATGTGAGGTTTTTTTGGTGTTATTTTGAATATAGGAATACTCGATGGATTGCTACTTCCGACAGTATTGGCGCGATCAACGATTATCGTTCTTCGGACCGATTAAATCGCTGTCGTTATCGATCAAAATGTTGGAAAGAATATGGCGGCCGGACACTTATTTTTACAACGGCAAAAACTCCTACGTCCACACCATAACAGTTCCGAACAAATTGTTGAGGATCAATCAAGATGGCGATATTCTCTATTCGATGAGGTAAGACTGCTTCCTCATCGAGTACAATAAATATCGAATATACAGAAAATACAATGCCTAAAGCAAAAGTAACTTATTTTAAAAATGTCTCAGGGCAATGTCTTATGTGAGTTTATGGTCAGACATGTTTAAATTTATTAAGACGTTGAAATAAAGTAGGTACCGAATGGCAAAGGTTCTGGACAGAAAGTAAGTGAAGTAAAACTTCTTCCTGGCATAATTATTTTAAATATATTTATTAAGAATATTGCGTAAATACCCCCAATTTGCTCATGTTTAATTCATAAACGAACAATAATATGCAGTCGGTTCGTCTCAAAGTTTATCGAACGCAATATAACCTCACTCTGTAGCACATATCGACAAAGACGAAATGTTTAAAATATAATTTTTGATTAATTAATAGGCAAAATATGTATATACATTTATTAGCATAATTTATAATACATTTAAAAGGATTTATTACGTAACCTACATTATTTCCCGTTACAAAATGCAGCAAAATCTATGAAATGTATTTTTGATACAAAAAAACAGTTGTTTTCATTTTTAACGTCAAATAGTTGTATTAATGCTCTGTCTTTGTCGCACTCACTAACTTATATCTCCCTCTCAACTTAATGCTCCTTCTTTGTCGCACTCATTAACTTATATCTCCCTCTCAACTCCGATGATGCACTTCCGTAAACGATTTCGTCAGGCATAGCGATATGATGCACTCCCGTAAACGATTTCGTCAGGCATCGCGATGACGCACTTCCGTTAACGATTTCGTCAGGCATTTACCAGCTTACTCCCCAAGTCAAGCGTGCCCAAAGAAGTTTTACTTCAAAAAAAAGCAAAAGGCTATTTAAGATACAGTCGATCATCAAAAATCAACCACGGTTTAGATAACAATTCAAGAAAAAACATCATCCAGATAATTCGTGTGAGATTTAATCATGGTTGTTGTCAGTCCCATTTAAATTAGGCGTAGTAAATTCCCTCATCTGCAGTTGCGACAACTCCTATCTTGCTGAAACCATGCGTCAGAACAATTTGTTATGGCAACTTCTACCAAGTATAAAAAATATTAAATGCATATGAGTTGAATAATTGGGATGGGCAACCTATTTAACTACTGATCCTTGGGGTTTTTCACACTGTTTTGGTTACACAATTATCTTTATTAAATATGACGCACTTAATTTATAAAAGTGCTCGAAAGAAAAATAGTATAAAAAGTTAAATCGTATATAATTTTAAAAACGCTAAATTACTTTTAAAGCATGTCGACTGGAAAAAGAGATATGACAATTTATGCACTGCACTAGTGAAATGCATTTAGACATAATGATATGCAAGCAATGTGATATAATTTAGTTATCATTTGTTAAATATTATCAAAATTTTCTACTGACACTGCACGAGATTTTTTGTTCTTTAAATTACAAAACTATTTTGAATGCATTCGGAAATGATGCTATATTGGCAAACGCAAATACCAATCTGTGCAAATGAAAACGGGTGCACTATTTGTATAGTAAAAAGTCAAAACGTGAAATTTTGTTAACGCGTAATTAATTTTAGTAGTACATAATAGCTTTCATATTTTATATAGTTCCGATGAACTGTGTACAGCAGTGTGCAGTGTGTCCTGTTTTAGCTGCTTTTATAGGGTCTAATATGTCGATTTTCTCGAGAAACGAACACCAAGTTTTGGTATATGTTCTGTTTTTGTGCTATAGTTGCAAATTGAAATTAAGTTGGTTTTAATAATTCGTCATAACTTTGTCATTAATAAAATTGAAAATGATATGTGTTTCAGATCTATTAATTTTATAATATTAATTTTCAGAGGATTATAGATCAATAAAGATAATCCTCTGAAAATTAATATTATAAAATTAAAAAGTTTTTACATACGTAAATGCTTCGAGAATACAAATTTTACTCTGGATTACAGAAAGTATTGTCAGAAAATCTGATCTGAGAATGCCCTTAGACTGTGACCACACATATTTATCCATAAGGGCAATATATATAATTTGATTCTGCTAGAAAAAATATTGATCGATTTAAACGATAAACGTAAACTATGTATAATACACGCCACGGATCTAAAAGGTTTGAAAGTTAATCACAAACAGCGTCGCAAAGGCACATTTTAAAGCCGTTGAGGCTCCCAGCTACCTGCACGGAACGTGCGCTCGACGGTGATTGCCCGTGATCGCTCGTTGCCTTTGTCACTCATCGCTTTCCTGCTTTAAAGTACAGTCGAGTACGCTATTGTCAATTTGTTATTGGTATTTTAGTTTTGTTGAGTTACGAGTTTGTAGTTTTTCAACAGACTGTACAAGCGCAAGCCCGCATTCGCATCTAACTTCAGAGCCTTTTAGATTCGTGGCGCGTATTATACATACATATATTTAGTAAACTTTTTTATACAATGTCCAATTTAAACAACATTTTTCTAAGTATATTAATTAAAAATTAACTCGAAAAGGGCTGCTTTTCTATGCAGATCATTCATTTGTTTTTGTGCGAGTACAATCTTATGTTCTACATGCGAAAATAACGTACATATCAAAGACATTCCGTATAATGCTCACTTGGCTAGAGCATTTTAATAGCGTTCTTATATAGAAAACACACACAATTCAAGTCTAATTAGTGCTAGAGAAATTTCATTTTATAAAATATTTTCTGACACGATAAAATTATTCACCTTTTTTTATTATTTTTGTTATCTACCATTAATAGAATATTATGATAACCAACAATATATTGTATTTTTATTTTTCCATTTTTTTTTTAATTTTTGGTGAAAAACGCTTAAAAATTGCTGTCCCCTATCCATATCACTCTAACGATCGGTCAGAAAAATCAGAAAAAAATTATGAACATTTAGAATTAGGAGTAGATTGAATGGAAAAATAATATACATGGATGGCTGATGGCACGGAACACTAACAACCGATTTTTTTTTAAATCTTAACTGATAATTTATTGTATGTGTTTTCTTTCCAGACTTACAATCAAAGCAAAATGTCCAATGGAGCTACGTAATTTTCCAATGGACCGACAGTCTTGCCCACTGATTCTTGGTAGCTGTAAGTATAACTGATTAAGCTAATCAACTTTAAGCAAAACTGACAGCTTACAAATTATATTTTGTTAATACCTTAGTCGTCAGAATATTCAGCTTAGAAATAAACTTTGGATAAGTTCAAACTAGATGTTTAAGAAACTACTTAAACTGTTTCTTTTCCAATACTTTAAATACGAAGGGCCTAAACCGTATCAACATAGTGTTAGAAAAAAAAGCAAGCACTCCGGGAGTGCCGGCAGAAGTGAAAATTTGAATATTACATCTACTCTCCATCCGTATTACGAATTTTCAATCAGGTCACGTGTCTCCATCCGTCTTACGAATTTTCGATCAGGTCACGTGTCCTGACGCGAGTTTAACATTTTTTACCCGTTACAAAAAAAGTGTACAACGCCGTTAAAGAAGTTTTCACTTAAAAAAAAAATTAAAGTTCAAGTTTGATTGCCTACATAATGCGTTTAAAACAAAATGATGAAATTTCTCCTCTGTATAGCGGCGTTATTTCTCCACTTACAGGTAGATAAATATTGTAGACGCTCGACAATCGATACCCACTTATATAAAAATGGACTTCCTTAGATGTGACATCAAGGAGATTAATTACCATAACTTGTAGACCTTTTTATCTCAATTTGCAACGTAAGCTTATTCTTATTCTTCAAAGTTCTATCAAACGAATCGATTATATAACTGATAGTGAGTTAAAAATACAGAGATGGACTTTTTTTAACGTTAAATTATTGATCTGAAAAAAAAACTATTAATAAAAACTATACTATATTACTAAGCTGAAGTATATTTAAAGCGATTTTAATTTTCATGATTGCACGTAACAGAGATCTCTTCTTTAATGTTGAAATCTAGTAAAAGATATTTCAAAGTCGAACATGCATTTTGTGTTTTTATAAACACATTTTCCCAGTCCACTAATAAAATATTGACAGTTATTTATAACATTATACAGGGTGAGTCAGACCACCCGTATCAGTCGTTTTTTTCGAAAACGGTTAGTCGTAGAGAGTTGTCTCAAAAATCTGTATTATAAAAGCCCTAATGAAGAATGTAATGGTGATATTTTTTCCCCCCTGAAAGGTCGGCTTCCCTGTTAGTTTGCTCCGGAATGTTCAGAACTCCGGAATGTTAAATGGCACGATAGGTCGAAAGTGGTATTGTTGAAAAGATCTTTAAAAAATAAGCAAGTTTTGTAGGACATTTTTTTTTGTTACTGCCACCCCTGTTAAGTAATATTCGTTTGAAATTATTAAATTAACATGTCAGAATAACAAATAAGTCGGCATTTAATATCTAGTTACCTAATTAAACAACGTGACAATAAATTTTCAATAATTGC
The DNA here is from genome assembly GCA_963575645.1 of Xanthostigma xanthostigma. Classification (NCBI taxonomy): domain Eukaryota; kingdom Metazoa; phylum Arthropoda; class Insecta; order Raphidioptera; family Raphidiidae; genus Xanthostigma; species Xanthostigma xanthostigma. The sequence continues at coordinate 49,688,393 of OY754469.1, read as the reverse complement.
AATTATTTTTTTTTTGTCGGAAAATACTTCCAGGTACTCATAACATATTTAGAAGAGCTGTGCAGTGTTTAGAAGTAAATTGAAGACAGTTTGAACGTTTGTGACATTGTTTAATTAGGTAACTAGATTTTAAATGCCAACTTTTAAAATTAAGTTTGTTATTCTTACATGTTAATTTAATAATTTCAAACGAATATTACTTAACAGGGGTGACAGTAACAAAAAAAAAATGTCCTACAAAACTTGCTTATTTTTTAAAGATCTTTTCAACAATTCCACTTTCGACCTATCGTGCCATTTAACATTCCGGAGTTCTGAACATTTCGGAGCAAACTAACAGGGAAGCCGACCTTTCCGGGGGGAAAAAATATCACCATTCGATTCTTCATTAGGGCTTTTATAATACAGATTTTTGACACAACTCTCTACGACTAACCGTTTTGGAAAAAAACGACTGATACGGGTTCAGACCACCCGTATCAGTCGTTTTTTTCCAAAACGGTTAGTCGTAGAGAGTATAATATTTTAATATATGAAATCATATGAATTACGTACCTATCTACTATCAATTCAAAATTTATTGATGGCCATTTATTTATTAAATTGAATACGGCATGTTTATTAAATTTAAAAAATGAATAACAAATATCCAAGTGCGGGAGAGATGTTGCATATTTTTTAAACTTGATATCTCTTTTCAATTGAGTATACTATAACTATTTTCGTAAAAAAAGGCTATATAAATCAACAAAATAAAATCGCTAATTTTGTGCATTTTCACGCGAAATTCCCAAAATTATCATTCGACTAGCCTTTGCTGTGTCCTACAACAAACAGAAGTTAAAATGTTCATATTTTTTATTCTGTTGATATTCATAATTCGGGAACTACCTGGTACTTTTAAATTGATTCCAGACGCCTATACGTCACGCCAGCTCGTATACCAGTGGCAGAACGAGGGAAGTGTCAGTTTCGTGCCAGGGATGGCGCTTTCGCAGTTTGATTTAATGAGCTCACCGCACAGAAATTTTACATTTAAAAGACGTGAAGGTAAGTATTATAACAGGTGCTTATAATTCAGTAGACAAGATTTACAACAAAGTAGTACGTCAAATATGGGAATGGGTCTCAAATCGCGAAGTTATCAGAACAGCACGAACCAGAAAAGCCTATTATGTAGTCATATATTTCTAACGATTTGTATATCCAAATGTTTGGCCACGCAATAAATCATATCTATCTATACATAATATTCCCTATTGGCTATTGGGTATGCTGATTTTCATCTAGGCCCTTGGTTTATTATTAAATCTCGTAAAAAACGTCCTAATTCAAAAAGTTTCTAACTGCGTTATTTTTCCAAAATAATCGACGGTATTGTATAGTTAGATTAAGATTCAATTAAATGAGTAAAAGCGACAAGTTTTTAACCCAATGAAGAACCCAAGATGACTGATTGCTGGCTTGTGATCTTGAGAATATACGCATAATTGAGGAGCTCGTTGGCAAAGCTTGACAAATCCAAAGAACCAACATCCTCAGAAAAGGTAAAAAACCCGCCACATCGAAGGACTGATAAACTTTTGTTTTGTTTTGGGCTCGTTTGGTAGCGCTGAGTCTTTGTATTAAAATAAGCCAAAGATGGAAATTTAAATTTAAATGGTTATTTTTTTATAAAAAAACTTTTGGTTTTGTCATGTTTTGAAAACAAGCAATGGATTTGTTAAGTTAAGAAAACAAATATGTTGGATATGTCAAGTTTTGGAAGAAAGGAGCAATATTAAAATAGAAATTTGTGATATTATTATGGAACCTCTGACTTTTTATGAGTATTTAAATACACATAAAACATCAGAGATTTCATAATAATATTACGAATTAAATGACGAAAATAGCGTTCGTGATCAAAACTTGACAAATCCGGGATTTGTCAACTTTTGATCACAAACGCCATTTTCGTCGTTTAATTCGTATATGATATGTTGAGTTTAGATTAAAAATAGCTAGAAATTCCGATTTGTTTAGGGCTGAATACTGACGTACGATATATAACTCGATTTTTATTTAAAATGGATTTGTCAAGTTTTGCAAACAAACTCCTCAATTATGTCTTCTGAAAAGCATACTGACTAAAATAACAAACAAAAATCTGCCGACACACGGTCGTGAAGTAAAAGGAATCATATTTTTAAGCATAATATAATATTACCATAGTTACCTAAGTGACAGCAATATTTTATAATTTTGTATTGAAGGTGCTATCCTATGGCGTTATCTGTGTTTTATTAAGTTTTTTGTGTCTCGTCGTTTTCTTTTTTTGAATCGTATGAAATTCCCGAAAAAAATGTCTTGCGAGGCAGGCATATTATATAAATATACAAATATAAATCCCTTTTCTTATCGGTCGAGGTTTAAAAAAAAAGATGTATAATTTCAAAACAACAATCCCTGGTTATTTTTTTAAATTAAACTGACACCAATTTTAAAGATTTTTTTGGTCAATAAATCCGTTTTTATGAAAAACATCCATAATCCGTATCATCATGAATACCATGATTCAAATAAAGATAATTTTGAGGTGAGCTTAAAAATATAATACCTACATATTTATAAGAAATGTTTACAAAAAATTCCAGCCAATTATGACCGACGAGACAAAACTTACTGACATTTGATATGATGTAATATAATATTGTAAATAACATAAATTTTCTTTTTGCGCGATCGATGACGAGGGAAACAGTATTGAATATTATTATGATCAATAAGAAAAATCGCAGAATTGATTGAAATAAATATTATCTGGATGGACACCATATCTAATAATAATATATATTATTATGATCGTTGATAATGATTTTTTTTATTACTCATGCGGGAAAAGTGGTATGTTTACGTACGCTGTTACGGTTGAAAAGTAGCTATTTTCATTTGCGTGCGGAAACTTTATGTGTCGCACTGAAATTATTGTTTGCCGCACGCAAATTCAGAGAAAAAAAACAAAATAATAACGGTGTTAATGCCAACGAAACAAACTGTCATTGGAAGCAGATTTGAGGTTAAAATTTTCGATTATGGACTTTTATTCTGGACAATTTTAAATGAATTTTCAACTTTTTAATGATTTAAAATAATTTTTATTACTTCTAATTTCTTTTTTTAATTTGTAATAAAATTTTAATTTAATTTGTAGGTAATAAAAAATAGTATGTGCAACTCGTGCGGCATTGTCGCACTAGTTGCACAATATACCATTCTTTACGTTTTCATAGTTATATTAGATATATTATATGGTTTCACACTTAAAAATTAATCAAAGCATGCTTGCCAACTATAGCTAAATCATTTTGTCAGATCTATCACTTTTCCAAATATTTACATTTTTTTAAACAAAACTTGCAAAAATTAATAGAATAATAAACCATCATGAAAAGTATATCATTATAACATTATAGTACCTATACATATATTCTGCGCATGCGCCGATTTTGCCCCAAAAACAATAATTATAGCAAAGTACAAAAATTTAAAATTTAATCATCGTTATAGTACGGTTCGCGTATAGGTAAGGTACCTAATAAAATATAATATAATATATATCTCATTCATGAAATACATTTTATCAAAAGTGCAGTAGGAGGAATCAAAGCAATAAAAAATAACGCACCTATTGCTATTTCTACGCGATTTTTTAAAGTCATGGATTTTTTGTTATTCGAAACAAAAAAGTATTTAAAAAAAGTAAATATTTTTTTTGTAAAAATTTTTACCTAACAACGTTTGTTAAAATTTCAATGAACAATTAAATGTCCCGAACGATTCTTTGTAGTTTTGACATATTATTGAGTTTGTTTTATTTTATATTGTTGTTAATTCAAAACAGTCATATTTTTACCGACTCAAAATAAGTAAAATGAATTCGTATCGTTTTGAAAACTATTATTAGGTTCACTATAAATTTTTGTTTTGTGTCGAAGGTAAGATCTGAAATGTCTGTTTTTTTTTTTAATTGTTAATTGAGTAATGAATTGACTTATTGTTGAGTACACGATTTCAGAAAAAAATGAAACTGTCATTTATGTTTTGTAAATTAATTTGCATTTAATTTGTTTTAATGGCTATAAAAATGCGTAGACTACTGTCTGGTAATTTAAAATAAGAATAAAATATTTTGTAGCAACATGTTTACATAAGCGCGACTCTTCAAAATGCGATTGTCGGCTTTTTAAATTGATATAGGTATCTATAATACGCGCCACGAATCTAAAAGGCTCGGAAGTTAGACGCGAATGCGGGCTTGCGCTTGTACAGTCTGTTGAAAAACTACAAACTCGCAACTCAACAAAACTAAATTAACAATAACAACTTGACAATAGCGTACTCGACTGTACTTTAAAGCATGCAAGCGACAAGTGACAAAGGCAACGAGCGATCACGGCCAATCACCGACGAGCGCCCGTTCCGTGCAGGTAGCTGGGAGGTGGTGGGAGTATCAACGGCTCTAAAACATGCCTTTGCGACGCTGTTTGTGACTTACTTCCGAACCTTATAGATCCGTGGCGCGTATTATACTGATTTCTAACGGCCAACGCACACCTGAAACTTTTTCTCAAGATGCTAAATTATGTCGTCATAATACACGTGAATATTAACACTGCATTTCACTCAATCAATTGTGGAAACAAAAACTTTGTACAGTCCACCACCGATAGTTTGGTGATTGGTGAGACTGATGCCATTGAGGCCAATGGAATTGAAGTTGTAGATGTAGCATTTTCTTTTTCATACACAGACAAATCTTGGTAAATTCCCGGTTTTGCATGACGTAATCATTTACCAATATAGTTAAGTAGGTTGTAAACTTGCAGTGGATTTAAAAAATTGGATGTCTGTAATGTCGGTTTACGGACGATAGTTTTACGTGATAACGTATCCCGCTCGAATAATACATAACCTAAATTTTAGTAGCTGTCAAACTTGGGCCGATCGTGCTTCTCTATCGCTTATACTGCGCTCTCGCTTGCACGCACAGGGTCAGGCGGAACGTGACACATTTCGGAACGTGACACTTTTTCGTGCATGCAGCCGGTGTTTCATCAATTTATAAGACGTTATCACGTCCAAAAAAAAACACTATCTTTGGTTTGTTGTGTTCTAGGAGCTTACGATGAAATCTTTCGTGATTTTAACAGTTTTGACAGTAATGTATGCATTCAATGATGATACCAATTTGACGTCGTGTTCACTCAAGCAATACAACATAAAGTTTGTTTTACTGAATCAAAACGAAAATATTCTGGTACTGAATGAAAGGATCAACAATTCGTGTCTTGGTTTAAAATATATTTCCGAGTGTTCAAACCGATCGAATATCTCGATGACTTTCGTTGAAAACAATATCAAAGATGTGAACACCATGCATTCTTTTGGAGAAATGAGACTAATAGATGCTTTTATCAATAACAAAAAGATGATGTATTTTTTGAAGACTAGGATTTTATCAAAATTTAATTACATTTATGGAAAATATGGCAATCAAAGCGAAGATCTATTTGATGTTGACTGGAATACTACTCAACTTAGATACAATGAAGATTTTAATAATGCCCGACAAACAGTTGAAGTTTTGTTTTCGAATCCTGTTGTTTTATTTCTGATTTTAACAATTTTTACTTGCGCACAGTTTTAGTTTTATATATCTTTTCATATAAATCAATAACATACAATTCACATATCTCAAAGTAATATTAATTTTTGTAATGTTTATTATTATTTATTATCGTTATAACTGAATCATACTTGATTGCAGGAGATTACTTTTTTTACAAAATTTAACTAATAAGATGTTTATATTTTATTTTTTTTTTAAATATAAATGCTAGTTGCAAAAAGCATTATCCAAAAATTTGATTTGGCAATGACTAATCATATAATTTAGCTATCTAATTTCGTTTTGAAAGTAGATAATTAGATTGTACTCACAGAAAAAATAATTGATTGATCTTTATAGAAAAAGATCGCGTTTCTAGCTAAATTTTAATCAACATCCGTAAACAAATGTTTCGATAATATAGTTTTAATTGATCAATTAATTATTTTTCTAGAAAGAACGATTTAAAATTCTAGTATGCTTTGCAACCTAAGGTCATTGAAAAATCACATTTTCTGACAAGACTTTTGCAATCCAGCATTATTATTATTTTATGAATTTGATGCAGTTTTCTTGCTAGAATTAAATATATTGTAAACTGATTTTTCTAAAGAAAATAAATATTTTTGACGTGATAACGTCTTATAAATTGATGAAATACCAGCTGCACGCACGAAAAAGTGTAACGTTCCGCCTAACCCTGTGCGTGCAAGCGAGAGCGCAGTAATGTATTATTAAATATGATATTCGAACGGAATACGTTATCACGTAAAACTATCGTCCGTAAACCGACTTTACAGACAACCAATTTTTTTGTACCATGATGTGGAGTGAAGTATTAATTTTATTCTGAAGTGAAACTTTTTTAGCCACGTGTCTGTTTGAAATGTTCTTTGGGCTACGAGACCCTTTTATGACCTTTGGGCCCAAAATATAATTGTGGCATTCGATAGACAGGAAAAAATTATATAAAGAAACATTTTAACACAAAAATAAATATTTATTTGTATTGAATCAAGACACTCATAATTGTAATACGCGGCACAAAAAGGATATCAATATCCCGCATCATAAAACAGCACTATATAAAACCAGTGCATATTTTAATTGCATAAAATTATATAATTTTCTGCCAAAATACATGAAGAATTTAAACTTAATAAAATTCACAAGTAAGTTTTAAGTGTTTTTAAAATTAAATTTTTATTATTATTTTTATTATGACTTATTTATATTTTTATCTATATTTTATATTTTAACTGTTTCTATTTATATTTCCATGTGTATGTATTTGACGTATCCTCCATACTCTGTATGCATTTTAAGGACATAAATAAAATGAAATGAAAATGAAAATGAAATGAAAAACATTTTTAGTCCGGTTTACCCGATAAGAAATAAGCCGTTCCGGAACTTTTGAAACACCCGCGCTGGATTGGTAAAAATGTTAAATATTTATATTGTCAAATATTTATTTTATTTTGTTAGAAAGCAAATTTTAGTTTACATAATAATATGTTATAACACCCGCGTGTTTTTGAAATTATCTTTGTAAATAAATAACAAGTTCAAGCTAAACAATGCAAAAATATACATAATCACAATAGTGTATCCTATTTTTTTAATAATTTCTATCTCCAGTTTCCAAACCGTTCGTCGAGTAAATTCGATATACGAAACGGTGACGTTAAAATTTCCAAAGCATACTTGATCTAAACGTACGTGACGTGCATTCTGATTAGGGTGGCTGTGAACTTAATCCAATAGGTATTATTATCATTGATCTTAAAATATTATGAACAAACACCTACCCTTACGCTTGAATCTTGGAGCCGTGATAACTTCTCTATAGAGGCAGTAACTTACAGCCATTTTAGAAAGACCTCTCAAGCTATAAAGTATACAAGAGTGTGTAATTTAAGACCAGTTTGTGTAAACTTTAACTTTACAAATTTATCTTGTCTTGTTTTGTTTTAAAAATTAAATAATTATGAAGTGCATGCCTTTTCACAATGCCCCCTAATCCAGTACTAGTAACGTTAGATTATATTGCTCACTTTTGCTGTAGTACAAAAATAACCATATTGGTAACATATTTTTCAATAACCAAGATTATTGACGTGATGGACAGCAAATATTTACGAACTGACTGACTCACAGACAATTCACAGCCTGAACCGATAGGTCTAGAAGTATGGAGTTGCTTATAAAATGTAGATGAAGGATTTTTGAAAATTCATCTTCTAAATGGATTAAAATTTAATCTACAACTTAAAAAAAATGTCAAATGTCAGCTAGTTTTAGATACTAAAAATTACAAGCATCTGATAAATAGTCAACAAATAATATTGTAACACGGTGGAGCCACTATTGTTGTTTCATCTCAACCGCGTGCGGAGACGCGGGTAGCAGCTAGTCTAAATATAAACTCACAAAATATCGCACCGCAAAAAATCGTTAAATACATGACGAATGCTGTCTTTTTTATTATCATAACGAAAAATGACTATTACTAGCAAACCATTGGAGTGTAAATGAAATTTTGCTCTATAAATTCCAAGAAAGCATCGTTAATTTCAGGCGAATTCTCAGTTTTGCAAGTATCGTTCAATCTACAACGTCACACCGGTTACTTCTTGATCCAAGTTTACGTGCCTTGCATTCTGATTGTCGTTTTGTCCTGGGTCTCGTTTTGGATCCACCGGGAGGCAACGAGCGATCGGGTTGGACTTGGTATCACAACTGTACTGACCCTGTCGACTATCATGTTGGACTCGAGGACAGATCTTCCGAAAGTTCGATACGCTACAGCGCTAGATTGGTTTCTATTGATGAGCTTTTTCTACTGTATTGCCACTTTACTCGAGTTTGCTGGAGTTCATTATTTCACTAAGGTAAAACAATCTTTAGTCAACTACCCAAAATTCATTACAGGAAGTCCTTGCTATGCGTCCGTATTAGTAAAACTTTTTTTGGCTCAATAAGGTGAGACAGTTAGTTTTAGTTGACTATAAGATTTATTTACGTTCCAGGTTGGAAGCGGTGAGATTCCTGTTGACGAAGAGGAATGGGAAGATTGTGGTGAAACGATGGAGGAAATAGGAGGGGGTGTCGTCATGATCGAGTGCAATACGGGAGATTTCAGCAATGCGACAAGTCCTTCTGCTTCGTGCAGACAATTGATGGGGCGTAGAAGGAGCTCTTTAATTTGCCCGATTTACAATGTACGTTAAAAATAATATTAAAAATTTCAGAAAAACTGAACTGTTTTTTTACGGGAATTATTTGGCGAGAAATAAAATTATTTCCTCCTATTTACGAATATATAAGGTTTGATAGAGCTTTCTTAAAAATCGAGATATAGGTCTGAGAAGAAATGTCTGGGACAGTCTGAATATGCCGTAAACTGTTCAATTTTTCTAGGATCCAACCTTGAGCTATTCGGGTCGAGTAAACCAGAGGAATTCTTTGACGACGCCGACAATAAACCATCCAGTTATGCCGACGCGGGTCACTATGGAGCGTACGACGCAGACAGAACACGTGGTGCCGCGATGGAAACAGTTCCTGTACTGCCTGGCGGGCGATGATCAGTTCCGTAAGCAAAGGCAACGAGAAGCATCCGGTGCTCTTGGTAAATTTTTATTCTGTAATTTTTGAAGGGTTACGCGTGAGAAGTTGAATAGCATTGAATTACAGAAAGTTGAAGACAATTTTCGTGGGCTGTTTTCATCCTTACATACGGATGCCATTTGCTCTAAAAAAGCCAAACGGTATTTTCATACTAATAACAACGAACGATTTAGTTACGGGTTTATCTCTGTTATCTTTATTCTTATTTTCAAGTTTAAAACAAACATTTTATTACTTTAAAAAAACATGAAGAATTTCCTAAAATTACGGGGTCGTAGATACTGAAAATTCAACCTGTACAATTATTGTTTTGTTAATAATAATGACATTTTTTTAAGAATATTTTTCAGATATTTAAAAAAAATATATATATTAATAACGTCTTGGCTCTAATTTGGTTTTTCTTCAGATAATAATTCCATATTGAATAATAACGAAAATTAAAATAGAATATTTACAAAAAAAAAGAAACGACGAAGTCTGTAACCAGAAGATCTAGCTTCCTATGCTTGCTTCGAGACGGACCGTTTTCTGGCGCACGCGAGATGGCGCTGTTGTCACTACCTGGGAAAATTTCGGTTCTTTCCACCTGTTTTCGCCATAGTTACCAAAAACAGACACTACACACAAGTAGATAAGCCATAAACATGTGTGCGTTACCCAGTAGCTGAAGCCATATTGGTTCATGCGACAGATATCGGTCCACCACTGCGCTCGAGCTGGGTCTCCTGGTTATAGACTTCGTGAAAAAAAAACAATAAAAATGTACGTTAGATAAGAAATGTAAACATTTATTAGTGGTTTCTGAAGCTCTAAAATTATAATTCTCGTACCTTATTATTTTAAAAGTATATTTTTGCATTCTCGCCCTTCTTGGGTTCAGTTCTTCAACGGAAGATTGTCGACCTTCTGACAGAAAACGTAATGCTCGAAAGTAAACTATGGTAAAAGAACAGGTACGGTTGTAAGCTCAGAAGTTTTTGTTTCCCCAGGAGGAAAAATTAGTTCCCTGTTCATTGTGTTGCCTGTTCGACATTTATTTTTAAAGTTTGCAATATTGAATAAAAACTACATGTGCCCTACATAAAAACAATTTTTTTTCTTGTGAACATTGATTTGTGTATACAGTGTAACCTCTCATAACGGACACCTCTAATGAGCGGACAGCTCTATTAGGCGGACACTATGTGATAGTCCGGAATGAAGTACAAGATAATTCCATAAGACATAATCTCTCTTGAGCGGACTCTCTCTTGGGCGGACGCGGACGCAATATTTAAGTACAAAACTTGTAAAATTCTCTCTTAAACGGACACAAAATAAAAAATGTTGCAACATGTTGCACTATAAAAAAATTATTTAGGCGAATTCATTACCATCGATAATAACTTATTAGTGGAAGATGATGATGACACCTCTTTTAACAAAATTGTAAAAAAGGCGACAACCTGGCGTTAGTTGAATCTGACGAATCCGATGAAGAAATAACCATAACTGATCAATCTAATGCATTGAGGTAGTATTATAAGGAGAAGACATCACGTGACTAAAGCGGCATCAGGTCAGCCATATTGGTAGGACTCATTTGTCAAGCGTGTGCATTGAGGTAGAGCGTGTGCTATTTTCTCGTGTGACGGATATTTTCAGTGTTTTATTGTGTTTAAAGACTTTTGATTAAAAAGAACAAACATGGTTTCTTGTGCGGTACGTAGTTGTGGTAGCAGAAACTGCGCTGATAAAAAGAAATCATCTGGAGTGACATTTCATAGGTTAGTATCATTAAGATATAGTTAGTATCAACACTATACAGGACCGTACTATAAAAAGTTTTCGATTCGGTTAAAATTGTAAAGTATTTTTTTTTAAGATTTATCATATTATTTATTGTGAAATAAATAAAATAATCGTCCAATTTTTTCAGACTGTATATTAACAAAAAATTATAAAATTATATTTCAATATCTCAATAAATTTATTTAAAAAATATTTATTGAGATATTGAATTATAATTTTTTCTTAATATACAGTCTGAAAAAATTGGTCGATAATTTTATTTATTTGAAGATTTCTATTCAGACGTTAATCTATGATTTGATTATTTATTGTGTATAAATTATTTGTAGATTTCCTAAAGATGAGACACGTCGCCAACTTTGGGTACAATTTGTTAACAGAGGAGACTGGCAACCCACAAAATATAGTGTACTTTGTAGCAAGCATTTTTCCGAAGAATGTTTAGACAACCAAAGAATTTTATTAATAAAAGCAATAACTGAAAGATATTTAAATATAAGAATGATTTATCTGAGTAAAAATAAATTAAATAAATCAAGTAGTATCAGACATCACAGCAACAAAATTGTATTGTTTAAAGGCCAATAATTTATACCTATAAACATTAAACATATTAAAATAAAATAATATAAGTGTTTTGTTTTTCTTCCCCAACAAATTTATTTTTCCAGAACTTGTTACTAGTAATAAATATTATATTTGCTATTGGTTTGTATGGTTACATAATATGATTGTCATTTACCTAATTTATTTTTAACAGGTCTTCAGGACGAAAGACAACTGATTTTTTATTTTCAAAATATTTCCGAAACTGAAATTGAGAAAAAAAATCTTTTTTATAAAACTTTCTTGGAAAAATAAAAAGAACAATAAAAATCCGTTTGATCTGTATTGTTTTCGCAGACAAACAGACGCAGAGATTTTTTTTCAAAAATATTTTTTTTGAACTCGGCGGACCTCAAAACGAAAAAAATGTTAAAATTTTGAAAAGTAAATCTGAACAATTAGTACTATACCCCACTTGTGGATTTGGAATGGTAAAATTTAAATAAAAATGAGTCCGACTCTGGTAAGCCGCCATATTGTTGCTACTTATAAGCTCCACCTACTGGTACCGTTATTTATCACACTATTAAATGGTCATGACGTCTCCTGTTATACTACCTCAATGATCTAATGCTATAAGTTATCAGCAGGCCATTGGTATGTTGAAAACAATTACAGAATTTGCCAAAACTAAAGGAGATTCAACAGCAATGCAGATGTTATCTGACTTGGAATTACATTTTCAAGACAACGTGCTTAAAACTAATACGCGTCAAACTACTATAAATTGATTTTTTCAAGCCAACTAAGTTATACTTTTTATGTTTGATTTTTTGATTTCATACGTAGGTATGCATATTAATGTATATGAGAAAACAATAAAATTCTACCCTATTATGTAAATAAAAAATATGTATGTACATATTATGTAGTATACAGATTGTATCAAATCAAAACGGTCCATAGGACATTCTGTGTGTAAGACAGAGACGATATATAAAGATCTAAAGCAGTAAGTAAGAATGAGATAAATGATCGCTAATATAGTTACTGTGGTTACGTAAATAAATAATTACGTACACTGTAAATCTTTTTATCAATAATTTCACTAGTGAATACTGACATTTGATAAAATTGTGATTTTTACTGTAGAAAACAAAGACGATACTATCAGATTGTATAACCACAGTAACTATAAGCGATCATTTATCTCATTCTTAATTACTGCTTTAGTGCTTTATATAATATCGTCTCTGTCTTACACACAGAATGTTCTATGGACTGTTTTGATTTGATACAATCTGTATATGTATCTACATACATAATAATATGTGTTTTTTATTTTTTCCCATACGCGGACACTTCTCTTAGGCGGACATATTTTAATAGTCCCGAAGGTGTACGCTTAAGAGAGATTTCACTGTATTTCCTTTTTATTTGCAAAACTAGTAGACAGATGTCACGTTTATAGATTGACAAGCAAACATGAAACAATCAGGAGCATATAATGCGTATGTTTGCTTTCCAGTCAGTTACATATTCTTTTTTGTATTATGTAACAAGATTCTGGCTTGCTTTTGTAAACACAAGCTGACTAAAATGACATCAAGTTTGTCTATATAAAATTAATGATTAATTTACTGATATATCCTAGCTGTATAAGTAGGACAAAAACAATTATTGTGAAACCAAAATGTTTTTTTGTTACACATACTTTTTAAGGAGGTTGATCCGTTAAAGTCCTAATCAAAAGTAAGTTGAATTCTAAATGGGAACTTTTCCATAATATAAATTTTTACAAAAGGTTATAAGTCGATGATACTAATAAATTATTGTCATAAAGGCATAAATAAATATTTTTTTTTAATATTTATTAATTATTTCTAACTTTTGAATTTTTTGTTATATAATTTTGTTATATTGTAGTTGTTAATAATAATATATTATGGAATGTTTTTTATTTTACCAGGCCGTCATAATGGGGAGCACGGAGCAACCAGACACATCAACAGTGTTTCTTACATCGATCAGGCAGCCCGAGTTCTGTTCCCAGCCTCGTTTGGGCTTCTGAACCTCATGTACTGGCTGGCGTATGTTACCTACCAGGAGGATTTCAAATGGAGGGATCCGCCAATTCATACATTAAGTCATTAAAGCCGAAAACAGCGTTACGGTGATGATTTGTTGATTGGCATCGACGGCGTACCGCTGAAGGTCCCGGTTGCCTTTGATATGAACCGAGCGAGACACGAGCCTATTAAAATATTTACAGCCACTGATATTTCTGTACACATACCAAGTCGACACTGACGCGACGCCACCGTCAGCGCTACGAAGTTTTTGATTTAGGGGCTGACACCGCGCGGTTCGTAACCCGTGTTCGATAGTTATCTAAATATAAATATTTGCGAATTTTTGGACATTGACTTTTGATTAGATATAAGATATCGCGCTAACTTAAAAATTAATTTTTAATAATTCGTTTAATGAATTAATATACGTTTTGCTAACCTCACTATGAAATAGTTGCTTTTCATGCCTGTATAGTGATCGTAAAATGATCTATTTAACACTAGTGATGTAGGATAAAACAAAATAACTGCGATCTATCCAATTCAACACCAATGTTAGTTTACCGTTAGAAATATACGACGAGTAGGAGTAATTTTAATAAACACAAAATATTGAAAATAGAAAATTACGGGGAAACCAGCTATTTTAAACTTAATTATTTTAAGGAGGTTGATGCGTTACAGTCCCAATCAAAAGTAAGTCGAATTCTAAATGGGAACTTTTCCATAATTATTTTTTTACAAAAGGTTATAAGTCGATGATACTAATAAATTATTGTCATAAACGTATAAATATTTTTTTTTTAATATTAATTAATTATTTCAGTGTTTTACTTAATAGACTAACTTTTGAATTTTTTGTACAAAGGTTAAAAAAAATAAATTTATGTACATATCTGTATTTTACATATTTTTGCAGTAAATAATTAAAAAAAGGAAATTAGAAGTAATAAAAATTAAAATTAAATCATTAAAAAGTTGAAAATTCAGTTGAAATTGTTAAAATAGTCAAGAATAAAAGTTCATAATCGAAAAGTGCTAAGGTTTAATAAATTTTTTTAATGATTAAAAGTCTAATTAAATTGGAAAAAATATTAAAATATGCGTAATACATCGATGCTTTACATAGTTAGTTTTCTGAACTGCTGACATTATTTGGTTATATGCAAAAAATTAAAATGTACCGTTTGCATGCTAGGTTGACATATTTTCCATAAGACATGTAAAAGTTTTTTTTAATTTTTAACTTTATAAATCTCCTAATGATTTTGGATTTTTACAGAAAATTTTGTCATAAAAATCTATTAAAAAAACTTTATTTCAGATTTTTTTCATTATCAAAACGGCTCAACCTCCTTAAAGCTGAAATGTAAAAATAAATAATGTTTCGTATTAATATATGTCCCGGAAAATGTCCCGAATTAAATAATGGTTCTGATCAAGTAATATAAAGATTGAAACCGCGGAGAAAGGCTAGTATTTAATATGAATAAATTGTATTAAGATAACACCATAGGTGATCCACAATTGAAGAGTTTTGACTAATGTGTTAAAATCAATGGTGAAGAAACCGTAAGCTGTAAATTTCATGGTCCGTTCAGATATTTGCGTTGAGAGATTTCTTAGCGCTTTGCAGGCTCCTAGTTGGCATCTTCCGTCAGCAGACAGTTTAGATAACTCTTCCACTTTTTTATTGACCAACTGTTCAGTTTTCATACTCTCTGACGCTAGTTTGTGACATAAAAGACTCGTCGTAAACAGTGAAACCTGAAAATATTGAAATTTTATTTTGTATTCATTACAAGAGAGAAAATTAATTCAATTCTTAAACCACTATATTGAGGGAATATGCTTGATGATTTTGTAATTTCTTTAAATTTTTAAAAAAGAATTAGATAATAGTTTAAACTTTTTCATTCCATAAGAATTATGACCTGGTTTTAGAAATGAACTCCGTCTATCAAGCTATCGATATTATAATATTATAAATACAGTGTAAACTCCATTTAACGTCACTCGATATAACGACAAACTCCTTAAAACGTCGAAATTACTTAGCCCTAGTTGGTTTACCTTGTTTCAATGATACACACTAAATAGCGACAACAATAGCGTCATCATTAAGCAATAAACAGTACTTGGTTGTTATTTTATTGCTTTGTTGTCGGCATCATGCGTACCGAAGATTCTAAGAAATTCGTTCTTTTGTTTGCTGAGATTATCTTTCATATGTTTATCTCAGCTGTAATTTGTAAAAGTATGAATGTTTATTGGTCATATGAGAAAATAAATATTATAGTAAAAAAAAAATATAGTGGCTTATTAATTCTTCTCTCTGCTTAACGACAACTCCCAATAACGCCACAAAGTGCACAGTCCTTTGAGTTCGCTATATGGAGTTTACACTCGTTATATGTTATTTATGAACAACTTACAAAAGCAAGCGAAGAATAACAGACGGTTGTGACCATATTTCCGGTGTCATAAAACCAAAAAAATATTTCTTGACACATTTGCACGCTATAGAAAAATCCAGTGAGTCCAGTAACGCTTGTTGAAACAAACAATAACACAACTTCTATGCCGAAAACGTTCATAAATATGGGAACTGTGTCATACATCATTGCGTAACATTTTGAGTATGTTAGTATTCTGTGGACAAGGGACTTGTCATTTCGTAATGTCGTCGCCAAAATCGAGTATTCGCTAATATTGTTGCGGGCTAATAAATCATCATCATAATCTTCCAATAAATGTTCAATTTTATTGTTAATGACTTGGAAGCGAGAAGTCACAGCTGTTAAGAAAACTGCCGATTGAAATCCAGAGGTCGATGAGATCATAAGACAAGCATATCGCCACCAATAATATTTTGGTCCATTTAAAGCAAACAGTGAGATATATGTTCTAAGATCTAGACATGATAGAATCAATGTTATCAAGAGTACGAAAAAGAATCCTGCTGCAATAACCAATCCTGTTTTATGATTATAAGTGTCAATTTTCAATAAATGGTCAACATCTCGAATGTTATCCAATATTGTTTGATATTTATGGAAATTTTGGTTGAACTTAGAAAACAGTGCAACTATGATCAGCATGGAATATAAAGTAACCAGAACCACTTCGCTCATCAATGTCACAACGTTAAATTGGTATTTTTGAGTTATGTCTTGAGTCAACCCATAAAAGAACCATATATATGCTATTATTGTTATAATTATTAAACAAAGTGACCAGAATTTCTGTTTCCATGTTCTTTTAGCGACTTTTCTGTTTTTCACACTGACGGCATTGCATCCAAAATATTGTGTATATTCAAAAGTAAATTGGATTGACTCAATGAAATTCATTGCCAATACGTATTTTTTTATTGATAAAACGTCCAATCTACGTCGATTTTTTCATTATAATTTATTGTAACTGAAGAACGAACATACTAGCCAAGTAATACTTAAAGACTTATTTATGTATGTACAACAACCAACTGTAATTTTTAAATAAAAGCTAAAAATTATAATTATTATTGTTGTGTAGGTTTTTAGTTTTTATCGCGTAATATTTTATCTGATAGTGATCTAACATCATCAAAAACTTTTCTTATACCTACAATGTGTAAGTGTATACTTATTAGCTTCACATAGAGTTTATGGAATTTTATAATGTGACCAGTTTTTGAAAAATTGTCATAACCAAATTATATATACATTTAAAAAACTTTGGATCTATGGTCCGTTATTAAAAATAACAATTGGGACCTTACCACCTAACGAAGATGAGAATAATGTGTTACATCGTGATAATAAAAATAAGTTTAGAAACGATGAATTTTCGATATCTTTAAAATGTCTCGCGGAACAATGTGTCATACTTGTAGTTGTCGTAACTAATAAGTAATAATATAGTAAGTCATGCACTTAAGATATATTTAAATATGTCAAAGTTTCTAATTGAGATTACATTATTTTTAACATTTGTAATCAAACGTAAATAAAATAATGAAATTGTTAGAAGCATCACAAATACTAAATAAGATATAATACCTAAATACTTACCTTACTTATTATAGTTATATGTATAATACCATATTATGATACTACTTTTATACTAATCAAAATGTAACAATGTAAAAATTACTTACCTTATATATTTATAGTAGTGCTAATAACCCTAGGGTTGAAGTACATTTTATTTTTTTTTGTTCTAAATAAAAAAAAAAACATTTGTTAATTCTGTGTTGCCTTTATGTTTGCTATATTATTAGTTACTATTAATATGACACTTGTGCCGCGTGACGTCACTCGCACTGACAACGGTATAGCGCGGGGAATTGTCAAATTTAAACTTTGAAGTAGCATAAATTTGTTAATTTCAAAGATATTACAAAAATTGCTTCGTGATTAATTTACTTATTTTTAGAACTATTTAAAGAAAATATGAAAACAGTCCTAATTTATTTCAAACAATTTTTTGAACACCTTATACTTTATTGTATTGTATACCTACCTAATTAATGTATTGTTGTTTAAATTTCTAAATATGAAAATAGATGACCTACATTCGTTTTATACTTTGATTTCATTTAACAGATAAAATCGAAATATTAATTTTTTGTATTATAGCCTATAATTTGTTTAGGTATTACCGTATTACATAAATACGTTAAATAACAATATTTGTTTTTTGTTGTTGAGGTACGTATTATATTAGGGTGTCCCATTTTATACGGACCGTCCTTACATCCCAGAATTTTGCAGGCGTGGGAGGAAAACTTCTGAATAAAAGCTACTATCAACGAGACAGAAGGCAACCACAACTTTTTAATTTATTACATTTTTTATTAGCTCATCAGAGAAAAGAGAAAATGTTATCAGTAAAGATTGGAATTTTTAGCTCCAGCGCATTTTTTTTCAGTAATGGTCATTTTTTATATAGTTCGAAATTACTTACTGTATAACATGAACGGATTTCTAAATTCTGAATCGATTTCGACCATCCGCAACCCTGTATTTCGTTTAGTTTCGGAGATAGAGCGAATTTAAACTGTTTTAATTTTTATACATTTTAAACCGTCCTAGCGTGTAAACTAATCGAGATATGAATTTTCGCTTAGGCCCAATCGATTCAGCGTACTTTTTTCTATAAGATCCGTTGATATTAAGCATGTCTGAGAAACATGTACATTTTTGCAAATATCGTAAATTTTTTCATGTTTTCATTCGTTTTGCAAATCTTCGACTTTTTAAGACACTAACTGATTTTTGGACGATTTTATATTAACGGACCTTATAGAAAAGTCATTCAGAATCGATTCCGATCATCCGCAACCTTCTATCACTTTTGGTTTCAGAGATATGAGTAATTTATTTATATTATTTGATCAAAGCTTAATAACGCCTTAACTAATGATACGGAGGTGGGAGTGGTCGGAATCGATTCAGCGCGATTTTTTCTGTAATAATAACCTCAGTTTAGAAGTCGTATGTAAACAATATCTAACAGTTTTCTTGTATTTTTTAAAACGGATAAGGTAAGCAGGACTCAGCTCTACATTTTGTTTAAGTTATCACAAGGAAAGGTGGAACCACCAGAAGACGTCATTTTTGTTAACATTGTTTTTAAAAAAAGTTGAATTATAAAATTTATTCGATTTTAGAACAGGCAAGTAAGTTTTAATCTGTGAAAATTAGCACCTCAAACATTTAATTTGAAACAATACTGTTGCGTCTGCACCTTAAGGACAGTAGTAGAAATATTTTATAGACAGATATTGGTACACAAAATATAAAGGATATCCTTGCATTCAAGGTTGAACCCCGGATAACTTCACGTTGATGTAGAGCTTTTATTACTGGGGGACTGATGTCACTACAATGCACAATATGTGCTTCGTTTTCAAAGCTGCGCCGGCTGTGCGCTTTCCCATACAAGTACTGTTGGATTTTTAAAAGAAGACCGGTCTATGGAATGTAGTCCTATAACCTTATTGCAGAAGAGCGCACATGCATTTTATATTGGTAAAAGGTAATGATCCTGGAACCGCTTCTATGCAATAAGGGAGTCCAGTCGACCAAACGTGTCGCAATTGTCGTATCGCGATAATTGTACTATTGCCATAGCTGTACGACTACACAGCGACACTTGCTAACAGTACAAAAAAATCATACACCAGACAGTACATAGGTGTGCGTTCACGGACTAAGTTGAGGGGTGTTGTCTGAATATCATCAAAATGGAAAGTAAAAAGGGAACAACAGTTAGAAGTGGCGCTAGGGAGGTCATAGCAAATGTAATTAAAATGTGCGAGTTAGAGGCTCAAAATAATGCCTTAAAATTTAAAGCTATACATTGTTTGCATGCCTTGCTATGCGCCGCCTATGAATTCCGATAATTTGGGAACACATCAACGACTTCTTGCCCTTTCCCCACCGGTCTTCTTTCGCCGATCGCACAGTATATGTTTTGTGTCGCTGTCTGCTTTTCATGTGCTTTTAGACAAACGCGGTTTGATTTTATTTTTGTTGACTGAGTGTTTGGTCGTCAAATTCCAGCGCAATCACTCAAAACGTGAATCATTACAAGAGGCTAGTCAAGTTACCCTTCCGCCCTTCAAATAAAATATTTTGATATTGTTTTATGATGACCTAGTTGCATGATGGTACAACTATTACGGTCTACTGATGTAGCTTAAATCGTAATGACGCCAAATAGATCCACTTGCCATTCATTTTATGGATTAGCTTTGATTTTTCTTCACATTTCAAAAATATTGCGGAAAGTTAAAAAAAAAAAATATTATTTGCCCCTAATACAGATTTAAAACCACAAAAATGTACATTATTTTGTTTACGCTGGTAAAACGATAAAAACCGAATTTTAACTTTATGTCAAACTAGTGTGACCTGTGCGAATTATTCGCACTAAATAAGTATAATAATTATAACTTTACAAAATTATTTTTTAAATATGATTGCAGGTATTCAATTCGTTTCTAATTTTGCACACTGCTTATAACGTTCTTCTTTTTGTTGTATTACAATATGAAGCTCAGATGACAGATCGAAGAAATATTTTACTAAAATTGTCATATAGAAGCGCAAGTAGCAAAAGCGTTGAGCTAAGCCGTCAGATGGCATCATGCAGCATTGCTGTGACGTTGTTCAGCGTTGCTCGCTGTTTCAAAATTAAAGCCGTCAGATGGAAGTATGCAGTATTGTGTCTGTGTATTACAATATGAAGGTCAGATGACAGATCGAAGTGTTGACGTTGTTTCAAAATTAAAGCCGTCAGATGGCAGACGTTGTTCAGCGTTGCTGTATTTTAATTAACTTACAAAAACAAAAGCAATAATAATTTTTTTAGTTGTCGATGTCAGTAGAGCAAGCAATTATTTGTAAAATGATATATAATTTATGTGGAGACATTGTGAGGTTTTTTCTAAAAAGGGATGACAATTATTAAATTCGATTTTAGCTATTTGATCGATTGCTTAAAATGTGTAAACTTGATTTTAGCAATCCTTCGACTGTACTGTACAATAAAATGCTGTTAATTTTTTATTTTGGTTCCGGAAATATTTAAGGAAAATAA
Source organism: Xanthostigma xanthostigma (assembly GCA_963575645.1). NCBI lineage: Eukaryota > Metazoa > Arthropoda > Insecta > Raphidioptera > Raphidiidae > Xanthostigma > Xanthostigma xanthostigma. The sequence goes on along the minus strand of OY754469.1, from coordinate 49,667,108 downwards.
CACACGGGTTTGATTTTATATAGTCTTTTTTACTCCACATTTTTTTTGATGTCCTTAGATTCGTTTTAAAGAGGTTCACAGTTATTTAAACGAGGTGCATATAATTCAGATCTGCTTGTAGTAGATAGTCACAGGTGAGGGAGATACGAATAACACAGATTTATCGCTGGGAAGCGTCAACCGGAATGTTCCGGGCTTGCCACGTGACGAGCTACCGGAGGCTAAGAATATCTTACTGTATGTTTTCACTATAATATGTAGTATAATATTAATAGACAACACACATACCTAATGACTTAGCTTCGTCATAAAATATCTGCTACCATTGTTCTTGTTAATAATTTCGAAATTCCCTACAGAAAAATTTCATGTAAAAATGTGACCAAGTCTGGGGTTGATATTCAATAAAAATATAAATGTCAAAAAAAAACTTAAAAAAAATTAACCTCCTTCAAAAAAGTGTCATTTAAAAGCGTAATAGGTATTTTTATTTCACGCATATCGACTTAACCTTACACGAAAGTAAAAATTATTGAAAATACGAGATGTAAACATTTCAAATCGAACGCAAAATTAAAATAAAAATTCTAATGAAATTCACTTACATGAAAACTTGTTTCAGGACACGATGCTCAAGCGCTTAGCGTACCCTCTGCGCGCTTCTATAGAATTTCTGCCAGCTTCACCATAAAAAACACTGTTTCTGTTTTTTCAATTTATTCGTAAAATGTGCTTATAACTAACACGACCGAACGAGTTATAATAACTGAATACAAAATTATACATTTTAACTAAATTAATAGTAGTTACCTAATCAGTGGGCAAGGTTTGTATTTTTGTCCTCTACGATTGGATAGTATAAAATTTAAATCTCCAGTAGCGTACACAATTTTTCAAATAAAACTTTTGAATTTTTTTCACGAAAATGAACCTGTCGATCCAGGGCCGGATCAACCCTGTCCGGGGCCCTAGGCAATGCAATCAGGTATTTTCAAGTTGATGAAGGGATGTGAGTAGCTTCCAGATGATCGGCTCCAGGCATCCTGTTACTTCAGTGTCTTATGTGATATTGTAACAACATGATTACTTTGACTAGATGCTGCAGCATCGCCTTACCTGACTCGTTAGCTTTATTGAAATGATCTTAACCAATAGGTTATAGATAATTGATGATCCAGGTTTTTTGATGAGTCAGGAAAGATAAATGAGACGTGACGTATAGTTATTTTAAATTTTATCTTGTTAAATGCAATAAATTACAATAAACAACGAAAGAAAATAATATTGTTGTTGGGAAATTTCATACAAATTTTCAAATAAAATTTTCGTTCAATGAAGTTTTTTTTCTTGGTGCGTGCACGGACCCCCAGTCGATGCGGGAGGCAGTTGCCTACTCTGCCTAATGATTAATCCAGCACTGTGTTGATCTTTTCATTAAACGGGCAATCTACAAATCCGGGTTGATGTAGGAATGATAAGTAATTGTTCGAAAAATACGTGTCCACCTAGTTTTTTTATTTACGAATATTTAAAGTTGAAAATGTCTGTAACTCTTTTTGAAAGTATTTATTTTTCTTAATGCAAAAAGGAGATGTTTTTTTTTTGAACGTCATGTAGGTTTGGACACGGCATAGTAAAAATCACAGTTGAAAGAGCGTTTATCTTATTTTGTTTTCGGCTTAAAAAACATTTCAAGTGTATGTTTTTATTTGGTAAATGGATGAGCAAGTTACGTGTAGCTGAAGTGACACTGTTGTAAATTGAATGCGAGCCGTGGTGTCCTTCCTAGTCAGATCTCCCACAGCTCAAACGGTCACCTGAGGCTAAAAGGCACACACATATATGTATTGTGCTAAGGATGTACTTCGCTATCCTTACGCGTGCTATCCTTTCGCGTGTTCATTGCCCCATATCTAAATTTGGCAAGAAAAAATTGTTCTACTACAAATACATTTGTTCTGTATCAAATCCATTAGATTAGATAGAAGGTATGAGGCACGCCTCGTCAACACCACGATCTTGGTAGATCTATTGTGTGGCCCTGAGTTGTTTATTCCTTAGCGAGGTTGAGGCTTTTGAAAAAGCCTAGAATTGCTCTGAATTCTGTATCCTTGATCAGGAGTTGGAAATCAAATCCATACACTAAGATATGTAATATTGGCACAAAATTTTCTACTAAGACTTAAAATTAGATTCTAAATCCTTTTTCTTAAAAAATCTTTCCTATATTTTCATAAATAACCAGTAGCGGCTTGGGGATTCCTAGATTGGGTCCTAGATTTGTTCTTAAACTCATAGTCTAAGATCCCGATTTGTCTCGATCTTTACCCATCGAGTTTTCTAGATAATATAATGAAAAATTGATTTGGTTACCATTCAATTTCTTGGCACAGCTATTTTTAATAAAAAAATTGGTTGTCTGTAAAATCGGTTTACGGACGATAGTTTTACGTGATAACGTATTCCGCTCGAATATCATATTTAATAATCACGCACAGGGTCAGGCGGAACGTTAGGAACGTTACACTTTTTCGTGCATGCAGCCGGTGTTTCATCTTTTTATATTGACGTGATTCATCAATTTATACGACGTTATCACGTCAAAAACGCAGAAGGTTACTTGATTGTGTCGAATTGTGTTTTTAACTCTGGACTCCGGTCTATCCAAAATTGTTATTATGTTATGCATTGTACATCCTTACTGTCAGCTGTATATTCCCCGTGCAACGCGAGATGTGGTTTATTACAGGCCTCGTAATGGCCACCCTGCTGCTTGCCTGTCAGCCACTAACAGCCATTATCAACAACCTATACGCCTGCTAAAGCAGGACCTTCATCAAACAGTGTGTATCGAGCTCTGAAATGTCCTGAAAATTACTTTTATTGTTTCAAACGAGATTACACAATTTTTGGATCTAAAACAAACTAAACTGATTCAAGAACGATTGTAGTGTATCAAAATCGAATCTTTTGAAAATTAAATGGTCCTGTTGCCTAACTGGCTGGAATTTTTTAAGTTGATTAAAACTCAATTGAGACCTTTTATAGATAGTTCAGAAAAATTTCAAAATGTTTTTTTTTGCTGAAATCTCAGTTGACTCCTTTTTTCACAATATTTCGTACCTGTAGTAACAGTGTAAACAGCAATGTCAGTAAAATTATTTTTTTTTTATTCGGGTACCACCATTTCTTTTCTTATTCGACGTTAACTGAGTAATGTGGCTATTAATATTTTTTTGTTTTCGTCAACAAATTGTTTAAGTCAAGTGGTCTTTGCTACATGTAATCAATTGTTTTGGAAACTGAAAATAATACTTTTTGTCGGATGTAGATTCCGACAAAAAAAATTAACTTTTCACCTAAATTTCAAGTTAATACATTTTATCTCATATCGGTCTGTTTTCTCAAAATAAAAAATAACGTCAAAATTCAGTTCACACCGTTGCTATAAACAAGTATATTTATTGTTATATTTTTGTTTACGAAGTTTTAATCTACTTGAAAATGGCTTTTCGTTCGGGTGTCAAAATTTTCAGTCGTTTAAAAAATAACGTAAGTACAATTTTTAATTTCTATTAAAAGTTAACACTAATTTATTTTTAAATACTATGCTCTGTATTTGAAAAAAAAAAGATATTAAAAGAATATTTTCCGCGCTTTCTTACACCCAATTGTCGTAAAATGAAAGTATATCAACTGGTAGTTTCGAATGTATTCTTTAATATTATTTTTAATTTTAATTTTTTGTTGTCATTCCGTCAATAATGGATATGTTTTGATAACGTGCTTCAATGTAAAAGGTGTTGACATTTTTGACCCTATTGCGTTTATTATACAAAAGTGTAACCATAGTTATATAAGGTACACTATTCAGATATCAAATGTACGCAAAATCAAAAAAATTGAGATTAATTTTTTTTTAATGTATTATAAATAATTTTTATAGCTATACATAGTTTCTAATTAAATTTATAATTTGTATTTTCCGGGTAAATCAAATTAGTATTATTTTTACAAATATTTTAGGATATTTTAAATTTTTGCCAAAAATTTTGACTTTTCAAATAAATAAAATTGTCAACCAATTTTTCTCAGACCAAACTATTGACAAAAAATAAAAACATAACAAATCAATATAACACAAGAAATAAATATTAAATAACTAATACTAATAATTTTTATATTTTTTATATTTTTCTGAAGAAGATCCAAATCCGGATCGAAACGTCATCTTGTGTTATATTGATTTGTTATTTTCTTATTTTTTGTCAATATTTTGGTCTGAGAAAAATTGGTTGACAATTTTATTTATTTGAAGAGTTCTATTCAGACGTTAATCAAAGATTTCAATTTTGACTTTTATTTTTCAGGGAATTCCAGGTTGCACAATTCGAAGTTTAAGTGAAAGAAGGTACTTAGCAACGCCGATCAAGAATGAGTGTGGGTCCGGCGGCTCAAACAAAACTGAAAATGTAAATGCTGAAAAATCACCGAGTTGGTTTTCATTATTTTCACGTTCAAAGTCGGCTGATTCAAAACTTCCTGTCCAATCAAAACCAAATGTTATACCTGAGTTAGAGAAAGATCAACGCTTTGAGAAAACTGAAGGATCGGCGTATCTTTTCACGAAAGAAACGCGTCATGTTTTTTCTAATCCCGATTTCATACAGTGTCTACCGCGTTTGGATCCGATGCCGCCATTTTCTACTGTCGAAAAACGTATGCTCGATCTTCAGGAGCGCCAGTTGCATCCGGATTACGCTCGAATTGAACAATTGAAAAAAGATAATATTGAAGAACAGAAGAAGTTCACTTCTGATAACAAACTAAGTTTTTCTTCGAATAGGAAAAGTGCCGCTTATCCAAAGAAAACCGAAAAAGAATCGAGATCGCTGTATGTTGAACATGCAACCAAAAACGAATCTTCATTATCGAAAATTTCAGATTGCGGTGTGTCCAAAAATATGAAAAAGGGTTACCGTACTTCACATCGTCATTTTTCAACAAGCACAGGAAATTGGATCAGGTCGAGTAAGAAGTTACGTTATAGCGAATTAACTAACGATGGCTCCATAATTGAATCTAAAAACTCAAAAATGACAGCTGCACAGCAGATCAAGAAATATATTGGTCTTTATCCTGAAGCGCAGTATATGCGTCCTAACGTGAAGAGGGAGTTAACTGAAACTGAAGAAATTGATTATCTTCACAATATTCTTAAATTCATTTCTAAAAAGGAATCTAAATTAATGCAACAATGCAGTAAGGAGAATGCTGAAAAATTGATAAATCCGTCCAAATTAAAAAATTTTACTCCGAATTTATTGAACTATTACAAGTCGAAAGTAAAAACGCTCGACAAACATTCAAGTATACTCAAACGTCATAGCGATCAAGTTGTAACAAAGAGTAAAGTGAACGAGTCCAATTCAAGAACTTACTCTACAGTCGCTCTCAAATATCGGAAACTGTTGATTAGTCGATCGTTGATTGAAGGTAGTAAACGCGCTAAGAATTGTCCACCAAAAAAAAGAAACGATAACAAAACGTGTAAAGATATTAAGGATGATGCACACGAGCAAGTAAAATCGTTAAGAAAACAAACTGAAGGAGCATACGATCCAGAGAAATTCAAATCAATCAATTCAGCATGTATGAAACCTGATTGCAAACCAAAAAGAAAATATTCAACTTTAGCCAACTCGTTGCAAGGGAAGAAACAAATGAGTGTATTGTTGAACCCAATTGCGCAACGCAATTTGAGCCGTAGGCAAACTGACGATACTGACCCGACCATACTGAAGGAAAGGAAGAAAACAGAAGGTGGATGTCCAATTCCGACAAAGTGTCCAAAAATAAAATTGGATACGTGCCCTCTGGCAAACCAAATTACGACGTGTATAAACACTGATAAGCCGATATTATGCCAGAAAATAAATGCTCCACATCCAGCTTTTTCGGAATGCAAGGAAGACGATATAGAAAAATTGCCGAATGAGTGCAAAGACTGTCCAAAGGCTAGAAAAACTGAGAGGTACACCTCACCGTCTATGATCTGTGATCAGGATGATACTAAATGCCGTAGATATTCGACTTCTGCGCCGTTTTCTTTTCCATCGACAAATCTTATTAGGAAGAAAAGTTTCAGGCAACCGTTTCGTCAGAAGTCAGTGGTATGTACTTCTTCAAAGCACAGAAAATGTGCCGTGTCACGATCGTTCAAACGTAGGGTTGCTTCTAGGTCCGCCAACAGACTGAATATGATAGGCGTCAGTGAAGGGAAAATGGTAAAGTTTTTTTGGAATAAAGACAAGAATATATCAGCGAGGGAGTATGCAAGAGATTGCGGTGGTAGCGGTGTGACTGATTCTGTACCAAAAACTCCGAGCCATTTACAGCCGAGTACGCCTATAATTAAAGAAGTGTTTAAAATAGAAGCGCCTATCGTCGACAAAGTCAATCCCCTTACGGAGGAAACGTGTTTTGGTGAGGTCTGTAAGAAATTGGATGAGCCGATAGAAATGAAATGCAAGATAGACGTCTGCGAGGGAGGTCACCTGAAGGGTATTAATCTGAAACCACCAGATCATAATATATGCACCAAAAGATCAAAGGTGTGCAAAGCGAGACGTCCAGATACCAAAACATGCCCAGGTGGAAAACCGGGCAACCTTAAATGTTCAAACAGCAAAACACAAAGTCCCCCTGCTTGCTGTCCTAAAATAGATGGGTGTGCTGCAAGTAAAGTTTGTAAAAATGACACTAATGCGTTGAGAAAATTAATGGTAAGCGTATTTGAATTTTTTGCACCTCGGCCGAATTGTCCACATCCTACCGAATGGAAAACTAAACAGAACAAGCTGAAGGCGGAAAAGGCAGCTCATGAGGCTGGCATGTGTTTGGTTAAGCCACCAAACCCAACTGGTAAGAGGAAGATGTCTTGTTCAGCTGGACCACCTCGTGAATCTAAATGTGCGACAAGGCAATCGTCATCTGGACCATCGACAAATTGTGGAAATAAGAATGAAGCGAAAGGCAAAGACGAATGTCCTGCCAGCGCGGAGTATGATGAACGCAACCCTTGTCCCAGGAACGCAAAATGCGAAAAGGTAGCGATGCCGTGCTGTCAACCGCCAATCGAACGCTGTCTCTGCGTTACCCCTCCAAAACCAAGGCCGCAATGTCGAGCGGTCGAGGCCCCATATCCGTCTTTTTCGGAAGCAAAATGCCACGAATTTGCTCGACCGAAAATAAACGAGTGCGCGAAAGTACATGATTTATTGAGAGAGCAGAGGAGAAAGAAGGAACAACCTGGCGTAGCTCCGCCAGTCATTAAAGATGATTGCGAACTGAAGAGACTTATTGCTGAATTGCATGTGGCGTGTGGTGGACCTCCACCAGAGAAATGTCCACCAACAGAGAAATGTCCAGTGGGTCAGCCAACACCGAAAAAAGTCGCAAAAATACCTCCAATAAAGCCGGTACCTTGCAAATCTGACAGAATAGAAAATAAAACGCCTCCAACTAAAGAGTGTTGTAACCCAAAGAAAAATATCAAGCGACCGCCGTGTGTTAAAGGTGTGCCGCAGACGGCATCTTTAGACAAATACAAAGAAAAATGTAAGTGCTTGTCGACATTCTGTCCTTCTAGACGTTATTATGACGTACCTTTAAGATATTCAAAAAGTCAAAATAAGAGATATCAGACTGACTGGAGGAAAACAAGAAAAGATAAAGTTGAAAAGGGAAACGATGCTCGCAGACCCGTGTCCCGGACAGTCGAAAGAGGAGCATTGAATGCAGTCGGTCAATCCAAGTTGTTTGGTTATGATTGAATAATAATTTATTTATTATTACGATTACAAATACAGGGCGAACAACCCAGCAACAGTGTCATAAGATAAGCGTATAGTTTTTTATTGACACTTAAACATATAAAAATTGTAAATAGTTTTACTGAGGTTTTACAAAAAAAAAAAAAAAAAACAGGTAACATTTCTAGAATTTTACAACACTACTTTTACGAGACACGTTTTATTTCGATATTATAGAACTAATATATACATTTATACTTAACCTGTCTATTTTTTATTCTCAATAAATAATATTCTGTTTCACCGAGAAAAATTAAATGGTGTTATTTATTTTTAGTGGATAAAACAGCATAAGTAAACTGTTTTACTGATAGAGACGGGTAAGGTGTCATGGCGTGTGTATATGAAATAATTGTCATTCAATGTTATTATCATTATTGTAATAACGTGAGTAGGTATTCGAATTTTGAGAATATACAGTATGTAAACACGTAAGGTGCACATAGGGAAATTAACATTGGGAAAAAATAACTAGATCATAGTGAGCCTTGAAATCTTGTTTTTCAATTTGACATAATATTTTTTTGCAAAATGAATGTGTATACTACCGAAGAAAATATTCAAATGATTACAACATAATCGGACTTTTTTATTAATGGGACATTAAATTCCCAAAAATATTTAAATATGGTACGAGATCAAATATCTCCGCCTATTCGTGTTGAACCTAAAGACATTTGGTCACTGATTTACCAACGCGCATACGTCATACCAGTCAGACAATTTTTGAATGAAATGTTTCCATACAAGTGGAGTTGTTTTTTTTGTTTTATTTTTGTACAAAAAAATTAAAATAATGATTTATAAGAGCTTTCTATTATTAAAAGAGCTAAGTAAAATAAAAATAAATCAAAATAAAATAGGAATCCTCAAGATTACCACGATAATTCAATAGAAATAACAATAGGTCATATGCATGATTTTTTTTATATTTTTAATAGATTATTTAGTCAACCATAATACGGAAAAAAATTAATAATCATTTATAAATGTAATATTATCATAAGAAAAAAAATATTAAATTCCACATTCAAAAATAGACAGTTTAAACAATCGGCCATGTTCGCGGGCTTATGTGACGTCATGATGTACGATGCATGCCAACCTTAATGTCAAATTGTCAATGTTCTAAATGAAGTTTATTTGTTGTTTTCTCTAAATACTGACATAATCTTACTGTCGTCATGAAAACTGTTGTTGATATATACTCTGACGTCACGATGCGTTTTGAAAATTCGAAAATAGAGCTTATTTTCTACATTTCTTTTTTATTATTTGTATTTTTTTCAGTGATTAGATTAATAAAATAACCATTACGTTATGATCAAGAACTAAAATATATGTCGAAATAAAAATTTTAACCAATTTGGAGTTTTATGCATATGACCTATTAATGCAGTCATGGCTAACTCTGATCCAAGTATTTTTTCCCAATGCTAATTTCCCTATGTGCACCTTACGCGTTTACATACTGTATGTTGTCTACCGTACGCCTCGACAAAATTATTAATATAGATAGCAGTGAAAGGCACTTTAACAAAATAACACATTTTTATTAGTTTTCATTTTATAAGCATACTTCCAAATATGAAATAAACAAATAGACGAATGAAATCTATAGAATATGCCAAGAGGCATTGAAATATGTGTAATGATTGTCCATGTCCAGACGCCAAAGAAATCCAAGTGTGTTTGTTGAAATTCGGCTCTGTTTTTCTCCAGACTGTTCATTGTCCAGATGCCCATATTGGCGACTATGAGGAACGTAATGAATTCCCGACCGGGCTTGTTCTGTTGCTGTTCCAGATTCTTACAGCGTCGCCACCAGGCATCCAGAATAAAAACTGTCTGACAGCTGGACTGAATAATTGCGAACACTTCTGTTATTAGGCCATCATGAACCGACATGAAGAAGCATCCGATTATATAAAAGGTGCAATAGATGTACACACCAGTTTGGGCCATGATTAGAAGGGTAGTATCCAGTTCCAAGTGTGGATAACCTTCTAGAAACAAAATTAAACTAACTGAACAAAATTTATACATATTCAAGAATCATAGCGCACGGAGTGCGCCGGCCAAGGTTTCGCAAAGCACTCTGCTGTATTTACACTTCGAGTCCTTTTCGACCTCCCTCTATCTTCCAGACTAGTCCAAGGGGGCTAAGGTACTTGGCAAGTTTTCAAGGGTATCAATGATGATCACTTCTTTAATGAAAACTTACCAAGATTGGCGTGTAAATTTATAAATGTGTAGGCAAGGAACTTGGGATTAGTGATGCGCCAGATCGTTAAAAATGTATATCCGCGGATACGGATCTGAACACAGATTTTTGGTTTCAAGATCCGCGGATACGGATACGGATCTTAACTTTCTTAGAGTACGCGGCGGTAAATATTTCACATCGACCTTTGGAAAGAGACTATCTGTTATAAGAAAAAGTTATTGACCTCTTTAAGAGTTAACTCTCATAACAGATTGTCTCTTTCCAAAGATCGATGTGCAATATCTCATTATAAAGATAGTTTCTTAGTACCTTTGAGTTACGCACTATTGGTATGGTACTCACTACGATAAATGTTTGCAATAAAAAATAATCTGAATGGAATTTAACAGTTTTTCATTATTACCTAATCACCTATATATATAATCTATGAATTGAAAATTAATACGGTAAAAGATCCGCACAAAAACTAACGGATACGGATACGGATCTTTCTTCTCCCTCGGATATCCGCGGATACGGACACGGATATCCGGTACATCACTACTTGGGACATTTTCTACATTTCAGTTATTTTTCCAAGATAACAGAACGCAGTTTTGACGAAAACTTGGCCCCTTTTTGGTGGAATTAAAACTTACGCATAAACTTACCGTTGATGTGTCCTGGATCGTGAGTGAAATTCTTCAACTTATAGGCAACGGCAGCTACCGACGCTATAGCTAGTATGTGGAGTATCAGTTCGGCAGCGTTCACTTCGAACTTGGCAAATTGTTTGTATTCGGGTTCGTCGTTAAGAATGAAGAACATGATGAGCGAGATGATGGTCATAACTATTACAATAATACCGGCGAATAAACCGCGATGGGCATTTGCACAATCCACTGAGAAGTACTGTGATGATCGCAGTGCCTGTCCGCCGAACGCTCCTAAGAAAAAAATTATTTTTTTGTACCCAAAATTGTGATCGTGCTGAAAAAAAATATTTTAGCGGTTGAAAAATGTTTTTGGGCCCATAACTACCGAAAAAATTCTCCGAATCGTTTCGAAATTGAAATTTAACCTATCAGTAAAGACAAAGGTGTGCTGCGAAAATTTTATTTAAATCGGCCTGACAGGACCGGACTTACAAATTTTATGAAAACATTTACTTAGTGAAGAGTGGATTTAATTTGGTAAATTGACAGTAACATTTATATTAAGAAAAAAAAATATTTTAAGGGATGTATTAAGGGGTAAAATATTTTTATTTTGTCCCAAAATAAAAGAGTTAAGTTCACATAACAAACCCACAACAGCAAATATACTATATTGTCGGCAGGGTTTCGCACTGCGACCACAGAGACATTATAGACTAGAGTACGCGAGTGAGCCGTGAAATGGTGATTTTAGTAAACAAATACACCCATCCCCCGATTTACACGGTACTTGTTTTACACGTTTTCGCTTTTACACGGTTTTCCAAATAAGTTTGTTTTTGTTTTTATCGCACTCTACTAAATGCTACTGTGATTGAACACGTGCGCTGTGTACACATCTCACGGGGAATCCCGAGCTTATGTGCTGACTTGCTGCACACGCACACTGTGTCTGTATTTCTTCGCATAAAATTAAAGTTTTATCTACGGAAAATTGTATTTGAGTGAAAGTTTCACAGTTTTAGAACCTGTCAATGCATTTTATTTTTATTTCTGTGTACACCTAAAAATATTGAAAAAAATCACAACTGTTAAATAGCAAAATTATGCATTTTCTGCAAGCTTTTCGATTTACACGGCTTTGACTTGAAAATTTTTAATTTTCGATTTACACGTTTTTCTCAGGAACGTATCTACCGTGTAAATCGGGGGATAGGTTTTCTGGACTTTCTGCAGCGTTCTCTCTCTTAACTGAGGACACTTTCACTTATGGCAAGCATACGAACTGGCGTATTCTAGCTACTTATATCTCTATGACTGCGACCCGAGTTTTTTTTATTTATACTTATGTGTAGAATAGATGAGCTGTTCTGTTTCAATCAGTTGTTATGATCCACGCTGTATAAATTGTTAGATTGGTACACACTGTATGCAATGTGTACTTACCAAATGTGAACTTCTGAATTCTTTCATGTATCTGCGACGGAGATGACATTTGAATATTTGATTTATTTCTCGAATCGCGATCGTCTGAAGTGTGCGTTTTGATTTTCTTCCACATCTCGAATAAAATGACAGCACAGATTAAACTGTATTCGATCGTACAGGGAAACAAGAACGGGCTCACGTTTTGAACCAGATTGCCCATGATGCTACTCCGCTGACAATTGTGCTGTATCTCCCTAAACCGCATCTCCCTAAATAAGGTACGATTCGTCACGTTGCTCTGAGCTGAAAGTTATTCACATTTCATTTTAGATCAAGATCCTAGACCGCGCCAGACCTACGTTATGTCAGTACTGCTGAGATTTTATCAGTAAATGTACTATAGTTAGCAAGTACGTATGCCAATTTGATAGCTTGAAAGTGGGACCCTTTTCGAGATATCAGGTTCTAAAGGTACATAAAACCCACTCATCTTAAATTAATTTATTACTGAAACCAATACGAAAATAAGCCGGAAGAGGCTTATTAGGAGTTAAAGGAATTTATTATACAGTATGTAAACACGTAAGGTGCACATAGGGAAATTAGCATTGGGAAAAAATACTTGGATCAGAGTTAGCCATGACTGCATTAATTGTTATTTCTATTGAATTATCGTGGTAATCTTGAGGATTTTATTTTGATTTATTTTTATTTTACTTGGATTTTTTAATAATAAAAAGCTCATAAATCATTATGTTAATTTTTTTGTACAAAAATAAAACAAAAAAACAACTCCATCTGTTTGGAAACATTTCATTCAAAAATTGTCTGACTGGTATGACGTATGCGCCTTGATAGATCAGTGATCCAATGTCTTTAGGTTCAACACGAATAGACGGAGATATTTGATCTCGCACCATATTTAAGTATTTTTGGGAATTTAATGTCCCATTAATAAAAAAAGTCCGATTATGTCGTAATCATTTGAATATTTTCTTCGGTAGTATACACATTCATTTTGCAAAAGAATATTATCTGTCAAATTGAAAAACAAGATTTCAAGGCTCACTCTGATCCAGTCATTTTTTCCCAATGTTAATTTCCCTATGTGCATCTTACGTGTTTATATACTGTATACAGATTGTATCAAATCAAAACGGTCCATAGGACATTCTGTGTGTAAGACAGAGACGATATATAAAGATCTAAAGCAGTAAGTAAGAATGAGATAAATGATCGCTTATATAGTTATTGTGGTTACGTAAATAAATAATTACGTACACTGTAAATCTTTTTACCAGTTTATCAATTAAAACAACTACAAATAAATTTATTATGTTGGCGGTTGAATTACCACCATAAAACCATTTAATTATTTGGATTTTTTCCCGAACAGTATAAATAGCCATTTTATCAATAATTTCACTAGTGAATACTGACATTTGATAAAATTGTGATTTTTACTGTAGAAAACAAAGACGATACTATCAGATTGTATAACTACAGTAACTAGCTATTAGCGATCATTTATCTCATTCTTACTTACTGCTTTAGTGCTTTATATAATATCGTCTCTGTCTTACACACAGAATGTTCTATGGGCTGTTTTGATTTGATACAATCTGTATATAAAGGTACATAAAACATGTGCTTACTTACGTACCCAATGGTATTATTTCTCTTTCAAACTCATGGACTACTCTGTGTATGTGTAAACAATTAATAAAAAACCTAAATTTCATGAAGCTGTCAAAAAAATCATTTAATGCTCTTACTCGCACTCATATGCATACGTAATACTATTGCTTACGTAGGTAAGCACGTGTTTTATGTACCTGTATAACCCGTTATCTCGAAAAGGGTCCCGCTTTCAAGCTAGCAAATTGGCATACGTTCTTAACTAAATATTATACATTTACTGATGAAATCTTAGCAGTACTGAAATGATGTAGCTTTGGGATCTTGGGTATATAAACTAATAGATATGTCAAAAAATCCAATTTTGTTTTATTATATCATAATTTATTACCGTCAAGTATTGGTTTTCCTAAGTGATAAATCTCATGTTTAGTTTCTTCAACTAATACAAACATCCATTCACAGATGTCGGTGGCGATTAAGTGCATTAATCCAAACCTTGCAATCACTTTGCGATCTGTCATTTGTAGATCCTAAAATTTGTTTATAGTAGGTAGTGAGATTGGAAATACAGACTTGTAAGAGGCAACCGTTTGTAAGAACAAAGAAATATTCGTTTTCCGATATTTTATTTCGACAAACTCTGATTGCACAGTTCATATCTTTGTTTTTATTTTCTCTTTTAATTTAACAATTAAATTTATTATTGTCGATGAGTTCGTACCTTTCCGTTAAGAAAAACGAACTGTATTTGAACAATCGTGAGTAACATTCGTGCAGCAGGAGTGATCGGATCGACATGGCATCTGCTATCTTCCCGAGGTTCAAAATACCGACTAATTTCCAGTCCAGAATGAACCATGCTGCCCACACCAAAAGCTTCAAATAAATCGACACCATAAATATATTATTTTAAGACAAAGAAGCGTTTTTTAAAAAAAACTCATTACCAACTTAATTATTGAAGTAATAATATGTAAGAATAGTATATTGTGCGACTAGTGAGAGAAGGAGAAGATTCCATGAGCGTGAAATTTGTCGCATGAGCGTAGCGAGTTCGGTAACACGCGAGTGGAATATTCTCCTTCGATCAATGGTCGCACATAATATTTTATTTAACTAGCACGAGTAATATGTAATCGGGGCCCTGATAAAAGAGGGAAAAATAATAAATAACTTCATTGATTGACGTACTCACCGCCCTCCATGCACACAAGATGGCCCTGACTTTCGCTGAATGGCGATGCTGTTTTCATATATACAAATCGCTACCGCGTTCCTATTGGTCCAGAAACTATGCAGTAATAGTTCATTACCGTACAGTTTCGGCTCGCTACCGCGTTCCTATTGGTTCAGAAACTATGCAGTAATTCATTATCGTACAGTTTCAGCTCATTATTAGCACTCTACGCGTCAACATGAAGTAATTTATTATTTCTCCCGAATTAAGCAGGGCCCCGAAATTATATATTACTCACGCGTGTTGAATAAAGAAAATTACATTATTCAATTTATTTTTTACACAATATTTTGTGACCTTTTTTCATATTACATCAGCACTGGGGTCAATAATTGTCCAGGGTAAAGAGTACTTCATGACGAAACAATCTAAAATTACAGGTTCACTCACCAATAGCTCCGAGTCTCAAATAAAAACTCCCGTACCTAAATTTTGGTTTTCGTGAATTTTCATAAACTTTTTTCAATACAGTCTCTTTGCTCTGAGTTTGATCTGAAATACAAGAATAGAATTAATGAACTTTTGAAATAGTATCACTTGAGCATAAATTTAATGTATTTTGTTACAACTTGTATATAACTTTTATTAGATTCCTTATGTAATCGTTATTAATAAATGATGTACCTAATTTAGTTTTTGTTAATTGTAAAATATTGTACAGTTTTAGAACAGAATAAGTTCGACGTTTAACACAGAAAGAATAAATCTTATTTTCAACATTAAAATTATATTATTAATTACCACTCATACACCTCAATAAAAATAAAATATAATTAAATTCATTGCTGAAATCTTACTGCAAATCCATTCGATAGATGTTTTAGGTTTGTCTTTGGCGGTCGTCATGAGCATATAGAGTACGAAGATTATGCTACCCAAGTACAGGTAGAGGTAAAAGGTAAGATCAAACGCCATCGGAACGTCTATAGAGACGATTTCAGTGACGGGCACTGCTACGCCGAGAGCAATCAGTAGCAGGGCGTACAGAACCGAAATTCCAGTCGTAAAAGAATTACTGCAAACATACATAACGTTGAATATATTATACTATATGCACATACTATAAATTAGGAATGTTACACATATGGGCTTTACTGATATCTGAAGATGCGAATTTTTTCAGATTTCGTTTCATCGGTTCAAGTTTTCAAACATTAGAAAGAGCGAATTACCTTCTTTTGCGTTTTTGATGATTATGGCTTCTTACTTCTTGTTCTTCATCTCGATATACGGAATTTGCGGAGTTATTATCTCTCATTAAACTATAATCCAAAATAACAAATAAGTATTTATAAATAAACTAGCGGTTCCGTCCGGTTTCACCCTGGTGTAAAAGAACTAATGGGGAAGGGAGGAACATGAGTACATTGTGCGTAAATATTTTTTTATAATTAAGAATAACACTGGTTTCCGTGTGTTTGTAAGTTTTGAGTGGACCACTTTTGAAAAAATCAAACACGAGATGGTGCGAAGGTCGCGTGTCAAATATACTTTCCTAGCGAATAAACCAGTAAAATGAAGATGATTTGACTCTAAACATTTCCACAAAATTGCAAAAGGGTGCAAAGAGGGAACATGTTTATAAGTTTGATACACAATTTGTCAAAATTGCACTTTCTTACGATGACTTGAACATATTAAAAAACGTTAAAAAAGAGTTAAAAACTGTGTTTCATCAGTTTTTTGCTTGTATCTTGTCACAATTCAACATTGTAACCATAGAAAAGTTCTTCTAATATTCGAATTAGGAAAAAGTAACATTTTTTTTAATAATACAGTTAGGCTAATTGATTTTAACTGTTCTTACCCGAGCATGTACCTTCTCTGATTCATGATGGCCTGAGCGGCGCACAGAGCGACCGATTGCGACGGACGTCTGAGCGCCGCGATGACCGACGACGGTCTCCTTGAACCCGGGACCGTTGCGCCGAGCGAGTCGGTTTCCACCAAATCCAGCTCGTGGCATGAAGACGCCGTTCTGTTAGAATGAGACGCCAAAATCGATGTCGGAGGCACGAAATGACTGTTTTCCATTTCTTCGTGTTCCACAACAGTTGGCGTGCTTCTAGATATAAATTAGGCGCTTAAGATCGCATGCCTAAGTGAATACTTCTATGACAATCGTAACCGAATATTAAATTAACCACTTCAAAAGCCATTCTGACTACCATAGTTAGAAAACGAAACAGCCGGACACAGCAATGACGCATGGATGAGTTTCTCCCTCAGTCGGTTAAACTCAGCTCTCCCAAATTTACCCGAATTACTGATCAAACTTATTTCACTAGGTACTGTAGGAAATTTCAAAATCAGGTAAAATGATTAACACAATTCTCAAATAAAATAATTACAATATATTTATTACATTAACCGATCACGTTCACGTTTCAATAAGTTCTGATAGCCTTTTACACTACGAATTTATATTGTATTGCGTAATAGTGCTTCATTAGATTTGATGTCAGTTTCAAAATGCAAATGCAGCGGTTCGAAATAAGATGGATTTCCCACAGTACCCAGAAAAAAGCGTCCGCTATGAGGCTAAAAAAGTTTCAGTCACTTTGCGCTCACAAAATTAGTGAATAGAGATACAGGGATTTAAAATTTTCCAGACGGAAAAAAAATTGCATACGATAACTATTTAATAAATTTGGAAGGCGCATAACAAGTTTTCTGGATCTAATTTGAGTTATACTAATTACATCTCGGGTGCAATAAGAAATGTATTAAAACCCATACAAAAAATTGTTTAATTAAAGTTGAAATAAAAGTACATACTATATTTGTAAGTTTCTTATATCAAAGTGTTAGTTACACTACGTGCAAAAAATGAAATAACTTTCAGTATAGAATAAAATAGGTAAGAAAGCTTTTTAAAGTTATAGTTAGTTGATGGTGAGAGAAATGGTCAAGGAGCACTTGGAGGCAGAAACCGTCTCTTTCGTGTACTTAGAGTCCCCCTCTACAAATCCACTTAGTGGAGTAGGGGTCTAGCGCGTTGCGGTACGACGATGAGGCAAAATTCTAAATTCCGCTACAAAATGGCAGAAAATTACCGAACAGCATCTGGAAGACCTCCTAGCTGCAAAAAAATATTTTCTGCCAATTTACTCCCTGCAAAGACTGTAAGTATAATGAATTAATAAAAAATAAATAAATTTGAAAATACTCTGCAGGGGGTAAATTGGCAGAAAATACCATAGGAGGCTTTGATTAATAGAGGCTTGATTTATTCACGGCTTGATTTAATTTTTAAGCTACTTGACTGGAAGCCAAGTATTAAAATTCAAAAATCAAGTCAAGTCTAATAGGCCCCACTTACGATCAAACTTCATGCCACAGTTCAGTGTTCAAACTTATAGTTCAGTGAAGCATGATAATGTGTGGGACAAATAAACACTGAAACCAACACTGAAGTCAAGCATGAACTCATCAAATGCATCTTGATTTTTGAACGACTTCAGTGTTCAGTGTTCAAGTAAACTGCTGTGTGTGTGGGTTTTTTTCAGTTCAGTTTTTGGAGCTCTGTGTTTTGTACAACCAGAAGCCAAAAATCTCAATGTTGCTTGTGCAGAAATAGATTTTCACATATTTGTGTTCTGGTTCTTAATAAACGGGGTAACTAATTCCAGTAAATAATTGTAAGTTAATTCATCCATTCGTAAATAATTATTCCAATCAAGCGGTTCAAGATGTAATTCATTAATCAAATAAACATGACTTCTTGAATCACGCATTTCTAACAAATTTTTCACCCATATTCTTCTTTTTTTTCTTATTTCCCTGTTTTAAATACAATCCCATAGCTATGAACAGCCAATCCTCACCATTTAAATAACTCATTTAGTTCTTATTAAATATCTATAGTATAATATTATAGTATGTATATAATATATATTTTATATATATCTATACTCGACGAGTGTATGCCAACAACTGAACCAAACTGAACACAAAAAATTAAAAAAAATGAGCAGTTTGCATGAACTGTGTGTGATACCAGTCAGTCTTTCGATTAATCGGTCCAACTTCACTGAACACTGAACTGTGGCATGAAGTTTGATCGTGAGTGGGGCTTATAATAGTTATCTGCCAAGTTTAACGTCAATCCAGTAGTTTGAAAAATTGAGTCGGAAATTTTACTTAAAGCTATTTTCATCCCAAGAAATAGATTTAAAAATAAGATGTCGGTTGTTTTTGAAACGATATGTTAAATTGCATGAATATATTATTAGTGTGTACAAATACCTTCCACGGTTGCATCTTTCCAGGCGTGCTAGATCCATGTATTTAGTTTAAAACAGTTTCCTCTTTGTTCTTTCTCTCTCGCTCCTGCCTATTTGTGCAGCAATCTCACGAGTCTCGTACAAACTTTAGCTTTATCTTGTGTTTTAGTAAATTGTAGGTCCTCTCGCCTCTTTTGAAAAATGATGAACTCCTCGCTGAAACTGCAGGCGTTGCCAACTGTTTTTGTCACTGACCAAAACAATCTTGTCTTTAAATTCTTTAAAAAGGCATAGCAATTTTTGGTGCCCTGGCGCCATTTTTGAAATAAAACTTCTTTAGGCACGCTTGACTTGGAGAGTAAGCTGCAGGTAAATGCCTGACGAAATCGTTTACGGAAGTGCATCATCGCGATGCCGGACGAAATCGTTTACGGAAGTGCATCATCGCGATGCCGGACGAAATCGTTTACGGAAGTGCATCATATCGCGATGCCTGACGAAAGCGTTTATGGAAGTGCATCATCGGAGTTGAGAGGGAGATATAAGTTAGTGAGTGTGACAAAGACGGAGCATTAATACAACTATTTGACGTTTAAAATGAAAACAACTTTTTTTTTGTATCAAAAATGCATTTCATCGAATTTTGCTGCATTTTGTAACGGGAAATAATGTAGGCTAGTTAATAAATCCCTTTAAATTTTTTATAAATTATGCTAATATACATATTTTGCCTATTAATTAATCAAAAATTATATTTTGTAGATATGTGCTGCAGAGTGAGGTTATATTGTGTTCGATAAACTTTGAGACGAACCGACTGCATATTATTGTTCGTTTATTATTTATTTTAATTTGGCATGAGCAAATTTGAAGTATTTAATCATTATTCTTAATAAATATATTTAAAATAATTATGGCAGGAAGAAGTTTTACTTCAGTCGTGTGGTCTAAAGCACACTCGCTTTTTTTTGGTCTGCATCTCTAAGTGTTTCTGTATTTAATATCTCCATAACTCCATATTTATGAGATGGTAGAAACAACGTCAAATAGTCTCAAAATTTTGTATTTCGTGTACATAGGGGTAACTAGCATGAAAGATATCGTGTAAGCGTCGAAATTGAACAAACCTTTCAATCTCATTGGTTGTTTGTCAAAAGGAAGCGGTAGTTATGGTAAAAATGTTTACATGTTGTCAAGTGAAAACACGCATTTTATAAAATACTCTGTTTGATACTTTTTGCAAATAATTGTTTTTGACGTGATAACGTCTTATAAATTGATGAATCACCAATCTTATAAATTGATAAAACACCGGCTGCATGCACGAAAAAGTGTAACGTTCCTAACGTAACGTTCCTAACGTTCGTAACGCGTAACGCGTAACGTTCCGCCTGACCCTGTGCGTGCTTTTCTCGAAAACGGCCCTAACGATTTGGATGAAATTTACTGAAAAGGGATTTTGGGGGGCAAAAAATCGTTTTAGCTAGGTCTCATCTTTCGAAAAAATCGTTTTCTTACAAATTTTATCATTATAAAAATCAATTTTTTGACGTATGAAAATACATAAATATTGTAAGTAGGTTTTGGAATTTTATATTATAAACAGTGAAACAATTGTTTTATAAATATTATGACAGCTAATCTTTGAGACTTAAAATAAATACGAAAGAAAGAAAGTTAAAAAAAACAATTATATTATATGGTGAGTAATTTAAATAAATAAAATTAACCTAAATTTGAAGCGAAAGATGCAATATCATAGATTCGAATTATTATAATTATTATATAAATTTAGGTTATGTATTACGGAATACGTTATCACGTAAAACTATCGTCCGTAAACCGACTTTACAGACAACCAATTTTTTTTTTAATTTAAGAATCTAATCAAATTGACATTGTATTTTTTTGTAATGTTTTTTCAATGGCGACAGTAGATAAAATTTTCTAATATATATGATTAATGTACTATTCTATAAAAACTACGAATTTTTCTCGGAGTGTTTTACTGGTAATAAACTATGAATGTGCGATTTTCCAATTTAGAGTTCATGCCAATTTCATAATTATAAATTATTTTAACGGGTTAGTAAATTTTGGGTACTTATTTCAGATATATTAAGAAACAAGTCGACAAAATTTCATTCAATTCTCAGTGATTTGAGATACCCTTCATGCATCCTTGATTTCCAAGTGAATCTTTTCTTTTACCATATTAATAATAGGAGAAGTAAAAACTAAAACATCGTCTGTCGCCTCACCTGTATTTTGTTTTATTCCCACTTCCGTATTTCTTTTTTATATACATATATAGCGATTGCAAAAGTTCTAACAGTTTCTCTGTACACCGTACTACAACTTAACTACAAATATACTGAATACACAAGTACTGGAGTTATATATAATAACTTTTATTTGTTACTTCTGAAAGTTAAAAATATTATATAAAATTTAAATTGCTTACATTTTATATTATACCTACCCATTTTGCACCCAGACACAACATAAAGCTACGAGGCTCGACTCATCAAACAACTCATTCGTTTTTGACGTGATAACGTCTTATAAATTGATGAAACACCGGCTGCATGCACGAAAAAGTGTAACGTTCCGAAATGTGTCACGTTCCGAAATGTGTCACGTTCCGAAATGTGTCACGTTCCAAAATGTGTCACGTTTCGCCTGACCTTCGAGCGGAATACGTTATCACGTAAAACTATCGTCCGTAAACCGACTTTACAGACAACCAATTTTACATCTTAGGTTTTGTGAGTTTATCGGCGACTTCTCTCGAGTTAATGTCGATTTTGAGAGGAATAGAGTTGGGTAGTTCCGGACATGTATAGTTCCTTGAACTATATCTTTTGTCGGATACGTATACCCAATCGTTCCGCAAAATTCATTTTAGTATGTGTGCTAACAGAACACCGACGAGAAATATAAAAAAAAAATTGGTTGTCTGTAAAGTCGGTTTACGGACGATAGTTTTACGTGATAACGTATTCCGTAATACATAACCTAAACCTCCCAAAATTTGGTTTCAATCCGCTTATCCTTGGTGTCGGAATGATAAGAAATGTCAAAAGTGACGTTTGCAACTGTCAAAGTATTATGTTCTAATAATAATTAGTTATTCCAATACTTAACTTAGAAGGCGTTGCATTTCACAAAATACTAATGTCAAAAAATTGAATTAAACATTAGAAATTCAGCCGTTTTCATGCTGCATTTATACAGCTATTTTTCTATATAAATTTGTAAAAAAAAACTGTTTAGGTAAATTCTGTTATACGAAATCTATGTAAAATGTTCTCCTCTTTCGTTTAAGACTGGTTTCAAACCGATCTGATTTAAATTGAGCGAGAAATTAGCAAAAAGCACGCACAGGGTCAGGCGGAACGTTACGCGTTAGGAACGTTACGCGTTACGCGTTACGAACGTTACACTTTTTCGAACATGCAGCCGGTGTTTTATCAATTTATAAGATTGGTGATTCATCAATTTATAAGACGTTATCACGTCAAAAAATAAATTTAAAAATTTTCGAAAAAAGTTAATTTATTTTTAGTGTTTTGTTATCATGCGGTATACATAAAAAACTTCTATTTATGAAGCCGTTTTGTAAAATGATTTTTTACAGTAGTGCATAGTATCGTAAAAAAGTCAAAATTTTCTTGATTTTCCATTGGCACACGACCTAGATAAAGAGCTTTTCCTCTTGAAGTTATTTTGTAGGTCATTTCTTTACTTTTCTAATAATTTAAAGCTAACAGCAATTTTTATGTCGCCCAAACGATTGGAAACGAAGAAATGCGAACCAATACATTTTACACGATTACTTCGCTCATCCAGCTTTTATTTTTGTTGACAGAATGAAAGCACAAAATAACATCAACAGTAATATAATTATTATGGAGTGTATGGTTTCCAATCACGTGCTATTTATTTATATGGTAAATTAACGATAATTCTGTTAATTCAAATAATTGTCAACAGGACCGTATCCAGGCAGGGGCACGTGTCCAGTGGCAAGACGAAAGAGGGTCCCAGAAAGATCGAAAAATGTACCATTCTATTCAACAACTGTTTGGAAACCTGTTCGAATACCATTATTTTGGAAAAATAAGTAGCTTTATTTAAAAAAAACCCAGAGCTGAGGTTTTGCCCAGGGCCACAAATAAACTAATTACGGCCCTGCTTGTTAATTAATGTTTTTGACGCAGAACATAAAAACTATATTTAGATTTATCTTTCCAAAGTGTTAATTAATTGATGTTTAACAATATTTTTGTTACAAACGTTTATGGCTTTGAACTTTTATTTACTTGTCAATAAATTTGCGATGTATTTAACAGACAAATATATATAAAATATTTAACTAGTAGTCTGCCCGCGACTTCGTCCGCGTGGTATAGATCAGGGGTGTCAGACTGATTTTTCTAAAGGGCCATTTATAAGATTTAGGGTGTGCTAGCGAGCCAGAGTCTAAATTAAAAACTAAAACACGTACTAAATTAAAATCTTTATTTAGTTAAAATCAATTTTCATATAAAGGTAATAAAAAATTGGTTGTCTGTAAAGTCGGTTTACGGACGATAGTTTTACGTGATAACGTCATAAAGAAACATTGATGAAAAATTGCATACTTTTACACTTTTTCGTGCATGCAGCCGGTGTTTCATCAATTTATAAGACGTTATCACGTCAAAAGGAATATTATCTTGAGCTTGAGGAACCAGACACCTGAGGTCTCTTGTTTTTGATAAGTTCACTGAGCCGTGGATGTATTCAAATAGACATTTTTTTCATTTTTCTCTTGGAAGTGGTTCCGCGACGCATGGAGACGCCATAATTAGAAAAATTACATTATCAGGAAATGGAAGTTGAAAATATTCTTGTTAAAAAAATACATTTTTTTTCGCAAAGTTACAAGAGCTTGAAAATTAATGATTTTTGAATTCGTGTTAGTAGATTCTCTTACTCTTTTGAGGAATTTTTAATTAGTCTGTTGAATTTGTCGTAAAATTGAACTCTAACCTTTATAATATAAGTATATATTTCTTCTGTCCGTGTGTATGTAACTGAACTCCTAAACGGCTGGATCGATTTTGATGAAATTTTTTGTGCGTGTTCAAGGGGATTCGAGAATGGTTTAGATTCACAAATTCGCCCACTGGAAAATGTTTTTTTAATTAATTTTTAGAAAATAAGCTTCTATTCAGGTGAAATGCACTAACTAAATATACTCATATTAGCGTTGAGAGTAAACAACGTCGGATGGCTCAATCGGTAGAGCGTGCAACTGTTAATATCAGGGTCGTGGGTTCGAGCCCCACGTTGGGCGAAAATGTTTTTATTTTTTTTATTTTCTACATTGCTTTAAATTTATTTTAATTTTATTTATTCAAGTAAATAAAATTGTCGACCAATTTTTCTCAGACCAAACGATATATTGACAAAAAATGATAAAATTACAAATCAATATAACACAAGATGACGTTTCGATCCGGATTTGGATCTTCTTCAGAAATATCTAAAAAATATAAAAATAATAGATTTCATGCAGGACTGAAACTTTGAATGATTCAAAAATAATGAAAAATTAATAAATTAATAATTTTTCATTATTTTTGAATCATTCAAAGTTTCAGTCCTGCATGAAATCTATTATTTAATACTAATTAATTTTTATATTTTTTAGATATTTCTGAAGAAGATCCAAATCCAGATCGAAACGTCATCTTGTGTTATATTGATTTGTAATTTTATCATTTTTTGTCAATATATCGTTTGGTCTGAGAAAAATTGGTCGACAATTTTATTTACTTGAAGAGTTCTATTCAGACGTTAATTAAAGATTTTAATTTTATTTAATTAATTAAAAAAAATATTAGTTTAAAAAAGTATAAATACTGCTTTTTATCGACAAAAGCTTTTGAACGGTAACTCCGATCATCATGAAATTTGGACACAACATTCATCTCGGTAAACTAAGATGAATGTGTGTACTCATGTTCCTCCCTTCTCCATTCGTTCTTTTACACCCGGGTGAAACTGGACGGGACCGCTAGTAATAATGTATTATTGTTTATTTCATTACTAGAATATTTTGTAAAAGAAGGAGTTTTCTTACGTTTGAGAATTATATAAAAAACTGTATTTCACAATAATTTGAAAATTTTCTCATTTCAGTGCCAGTAATTAGTTGACACAGACACGAGATATTCACAGACAAAGCTGCCACATTCAAATTAAATGCAGACACTCAGACTGTGATTGCGTCGGTGTGTGCAGTGTTGAACTCTGAATTCTGTTGTACATGTTTGAGTACAGTCTGATCTTCATGTTCATTCGTCCAGGACCGGATATGTGAATTACCGCCCAATATCTAGCCTCCGCCCCTGTCGTCTCGACATTCACCTGCGGCAAAACCAATGGAGAATCAACAACTATAACAACGCTATAGATTGGACGATAGGAGATAATTTTGTGAAATAAATATGTCTTTACTAGAGCTGTAACAAACCGTATGTATTCGTTACTGAGTAACGGGTACATCGTCTCACTCGAAGTAACGAATCGTTACTTACAAATTCATTTCGTTACTCGCATTTGTCGTATCCATGTCAGTTCGACTCGTTTGATGCGGTTATATGTTATACGAACGAAGTCATATCGTATCACGTATGCGACGCGCCTCGATGCGATGGTACATGCTTGATGCTGTTAGTACACGATTGTATGTCGTATGAAAAGTAACGAGTAACGTAACGATACGAAAGTAACTGGTTCTTTAAGTAACGAATACATACGGGTACACAATTTCTCGTTACTTTTACAGCTCTAGTCTTTACCCAGAGATTCACAATCGTTAGCTACGTTGTCTCTGCTACAGTTTTAACAAAAATCGTGTCTTGCCTGATCCTAGTAGACATGGGAAAAGTCGTTACTATATTGCAGATCACAGTGACTGTTATAATACGCGCCACGAAACTAAAAGGCTCGGAAGTTAGATGCGAATACGGGCTTGCTCTTGTACAGTCTGTTGAAAAACTATACAAACTCGTAACTCAACAAATCTAAAATAACAATAACAACTTGACAATAGCGTACTCGACTGCACTTTAAAGCAGGAAAGCGACAAGTGACAAAGGCAAAGAGCGATCACGGCCAATCGCCGACGAGCGCACGTTCCGTGCAAGTAGCTGGGAGGTGGTGGAAGTCACAACAGCTCTAAAATGTGCCTTTGGGACGCTGTTTGCGACTAACTTCCGAACCTTTTAGGGGTACAGTCTCATACAAAAATACACAACAAGATATTATGACGGCTACGGACAATGATTTAATGAAATGGCGTCATTTTACGAAATGCCCAGACCTATCATGATCTGCCCAAATATACTATCGGGAGACATCTGTCATGAATTTCGTAAGGAAAAAAGAATGGATTAAAAATTTCTTTATTCAACACGCGTGAGTAATATATAATTTCGGGGCCCTGCTAAATTCGGGAGAAATAATAAATTAGTTCATGTTGACGCGTAGAGTGCTAATAATGAGCCGAAACTGTACGATAATGAATTATTACTGCATAGTTTCTGGACCAATAGGAACGCGGTAGTGATTTGTATATATGAAAACAGCATCGCAATTCAGCGAAAGTCAGGACCATCTTGTGTGCATCGAGGGCGGTGGGTACGTCAATCAATGAAGTGATTTATTATTTTTCCCTCTTTTATCAGGGCCCCGATTACATATTACTCGTGCTAGTTGAACAAAATATTATGTGCGACCATTGATCGAAGGAGAATATTCCACTCGCGCGTTACCGCACTCGCTAAGCTCGTGCGGCAGATTTCACGCTCATGGAATCTTCTCCTTCTCTCACTAGTCGCACAATATACTATTATTCTGATCTATGAATATTTTCGAAACGGTGGGATTCGGTTAGAGAACACACAGACACGCATACACTCAAACGGTGGAAACTGCATGCTCGGGAAGAAGGGGTGAAACGTGCGGGGGTCACGGGCGCCGCAATGTGAAGCTGGAGCTTTGCCGGATATGAGCTTCCGTTATGAACAATTTAGTATGAAATTGAATGATCGAACCTCGCCATTTTCACAACTCCATTCCCGCTTCAGACTTAATGATCAACAAGCGACTGCATACTTACCGACTGATTGTGACTGCCATCTAACATTCACTCCGCATATTAATGTCGATGAAGTACACGATCGTAACAATTTTTCTTTTCAAATCGGGAGTGTAGTAAGAATAAAAAAAAATTCAGGTCGCAGTGCCAAACCCTGCCGACAATCATATTATATAGGTATTAATACGTTAAGGTTAAGATGTTTGCCTCCCTTTTTAGAAAAAACCACACAATACCTCCACATAAATTATATATCATTTTACACATAATTGCTTGCTCTACTGACATCAACAACTAAAAAACTTATTATTGCTTTTGTTTTTGTAAATTAATTAATTAACAGCAACGTTTGCCATCTGACCTACATATTGTAAATACTGCATACTGCCATCTGACGGCTTTAATTTTGAAACAGCGAGCAACGCTGAACAACGTCACAGCAATGCTGCATGATGCCATCTGACGGCTTAGCTCAACGCTTTTGCTACTTGCGCCTCTATATGACAATTTTAGTAAAATATTTCTTTGGTCTGTCATCTGAGCTTCATATTGTAATACAACAAAAATAAGAACGTTATAAGCAGTGTGCAAAATTAGAAACGAATTGAATACCTGCAATCATATTTAAAAAATAATTTTGTAAAGTGATAATTATTATACTTATTTAGTGTGAATAATTTGCACAGGTCACTCTAGTATAGTACCTATATTTGCTATTACCACATACTTTTATTCTATACTGAGTATAGGAATAAAATCGCAATGGAACCATTAGGGTGCAAACATATACTTTTGTCTTTTTTTCCAGGAGGGTAAAACAAGCACGGGGGACCCAGCTTAAGAAATTTCTAATTTACTCCCTCCTGGTCTAAAAGCTGGGTACGCCCATGTTAACGTCATAGAAAAAGACAAAGTATTTGAAACAGAGATACTTTAATCAGATTGAATGCAAGTACATCAACCAATCCTATCATCGGAGAAATTATGGAATTACATCGAAGAAAGAGACGCAGATATATTTTCGATACGCTTTGTTACCCTCGTTCACCGCACATTGAGTAGATAGACAATGATTCATATAGTAAATTTTTAAATATATTACAGGCATTGTGGCTTTGTTATGCGAACGAGATTGTTTTTTGAACAAAAGACAATACTGCATTGAAATTTTTGTTTTGTTTCGCTGCGCCCCGCATCGATGATAATGTATACTTAGCTTTAATCTACAACTTGACAATATTATTTGAGCGTTTAGCCTGTTACATCCTGACCTCTC
Organism: Xanthostigma xanthostigma; assembly: GCA_963575645.1. Taxonomy (NCBI): domain Eukaryota; kingdom Metazoa; phylum Arthropoda; class Insecta; order Raphidioptera; family Raphidiidae; genus Xanthostigma; species Xanthostigma xanthostigma. Next base: position 49,638,409 of record OY754469.1, on the reverse strand, counting down.
TTACGTAACCCAGATCGAGTACGGCTAACAAAAATTCATTACTTATTTCACTATTCGTAATAGATTTTGTTCTTATAATAATACACGTTATGTTATAAAAAAACGGCATTATTTTCGTATAAACAATCATTTTGAATTTATTTAAACAAAACTATTTGTAGAAATTAATATTCACAGAATTATACTTGCATTATGAATACACTTTAATGGTATGTTTTAAGTTTAAAACTATTTTTATTATATTTACGGAGATTATTTACAAATAAATTTTTATTCTGTTTGAAATTTAGCGAATTGATTATTTATCACAATATTGATTTTTTCAGATCCTTACGATTCGTGAGTTACCGATTCCTAATCGATGTCGATATAATCATGAATAATGCGTTGCTTCATCAAAATCTATTCGTCTTCTAAGATAGTGTTCCGCTATGCTATTATTCATTTCTTTGTTTTGTGTCTTACTTTTGCAGAGGTCAGAAATCTATTCAATTTGTAGATAGTTCTAATATCCAGCCATAGTTTTTAACCTAATGGAAAATCCTTACTATTTGTTTTTGTTTAGAAAATTTACTTTGCGGTACCTAATTTAAAACTTAAATTTTGTCAAATGTGTCGATATACACATTTTAATGCAAATTGAACGATGCCCAACCGTATCGTGTATTGAGCCGCAGTTCGCTGGTGCAGGCTCTCGCGTTTCTATTTTTTAAGTGCGGTAGTGTCGATATCGATGCATCTCGCAGATATTTTTGAAGAATTGTCGCTTTCAACTGTGGTCATAGATAACTATTCATTCAAGATGAAAGTTAAAAGTAAACAATGTGAAATAAAATGGGTAATTTGAACAGCGACTGCTGTATCCTGGAAACCTGACGGTTCTACGACCCAAAGAAAAGGTTGCAATTCTTTGAAATATTTGCGTAAGTCTTAACGGTGAGTAGACTTTGTCTCTCTTAAGACGACGGATGTTCATATCAAAACTCGATGAAGGTGATTTGTGCAAATAAAACAATTAAACCAAATAAAAATACTAGTAAGAGTACGATAACTTGCTATGCAAAATATCCACTGGAAATTCACAATTATTGTTTTATATAACATATAACAGCGTTATTGGTCGTTTTAAGTGCGGAAAATTAATTTTTATAAATTAATTTAAAAAAATTAAATATGGTATAGTAAGTTGATTTAGAATATATTATTTACTATAGCGATCGCTATCTTGTCTCATATAGTGATAAGAAAAGAGAAAGTTATATAAACCTGTATCTATGATAAACAAAGATAGAAATATCAATTGGTTGGAATGAAATACAATTGAACGTTCAGGGCAGAGTCGTATTTGGAAATTTTAATTTATAAAACGAATGGATGTTCAGTTTTGTTTTTACTTTTTATTTTTTTTTCACTTTGAGACCAACTTAAAACTCACATTTTCATGAAGATTGAAAACCACCGCTTTTTTTGATAAAGGGGTATGCGAATTGTCTCGCAGTGAAACGGGAAGGGGCAAATGTGGAGTTTTTAAAAAAACAATTCCGGGGTGAACGATAAACGGGTATTCGAATTGTAATTCTGGGGAGAACGATAAAGGGGTATGCGAATTGTCTCGCAGTGAAACGGGAAGGGGCAAATGTTGAGTTAAAAAAAAAAAAATTCCGGGTTGAACGATAACGGGGTATGCTCATTCTGTGAAGTGTTAAGATGTTTTCGTAGTGTTGAATATAGAAGAATAAACTATACTGAAAAGTTAAACAAATATAGCATAACAAATATTATAAATATCTAAATACGACCCTGCTTCCATAACACAATCGAATGCTGCATAAAAATTGAGATAGTTATACAATAATTCTACACCAGTTGCTATGACGTGTATTTGTGATTTTTGATTGGTTAGATTCAAAAAATGACAGTAAAAGACGAAAAGTAGTTCCATTTTTTTCACGTATTTTTGAAGAAATTTGTGAATAATCCGCAAAGTTTTTTTTTTAACGTCAAAATTTAGTGTTTTCTATGACTTAAAAAAAAAAATTCAAAATTTGGGTGCATAGTGTTATCGAACTGGACCCAAAAATACTATAGGAATATATCGAATACGTTAAAATTCAATACCAGGTGGCAGCCAATCGTTGAACCGAATTCAAGAATTTGTGAAATAAAATTATTCTATAATAATAGTGCGCGCTTTTAAACACGTATTCGCTGTTCATATAATTTGAATTTAGATAAATACCTCGAACGATGAAGTTTAAAAATAAGTGTCAAAAGTAGTGCCTGTTTTTATACGCTTTATATTAGTTTGGGTTGTAACTAAGTATGTATGTCCGTAACGGAATCTTTGAGCATAATTTTCACCAATTTCCCGAAGTCTGATTAATTTGAAACTTTGCATACGTATCAAGGACCGATGACAATGCAATAATTTGATAACAGTTTCCCATTATCCTTATTAGGACCCCCAGGATTAATAAATTCTTTTATAGATCCTCAAACTAAAAAGTGAAAAATAAAATATAGTTTAAAAAAAACTAAAAAACACGCTTTATATCGGACTAAAAAGTAAAAAATAATTGTTTTAAAATAAGCTTAAAAAGCGTGGGGCGCTTTGTTCCACATTTTCGTACATCGAGCGCCCAACGCTTTTTAAGCTTATTTTAAAACAATTATTTTTTACTTTTTAGTCCGATATCAAGCGTGTTTTTTAGTTTTTTTTAAACTATATTTTTTACATCTCGTTTCCAGACAACGGGTGGACATAACGGATGGTGAGTGTTTTAATATTTATTTAAATTGTCTGCCGTTCTGAGCTCAGGTCAACAATTTCATGTCCCCCGTGTTTAAAATAAATACATGAACGAAGCTAACCGACATGAAAGAAAAAAATTATTTTCAATGTTATTGAAAAATAAGGTTATTTATTATTTTTGAAGTTAAAGTTTTGATGAAAATAATATTTTGTAAAATGCGTTGGCCAGACCCCATCCAAAATAAGATCCTTGCTGTTTTTTTTCCGTATACTCATTTGACTATGATATATTTATACAAATAGGTTTTTTCTTCTAATTTTTTCCTATAAATAAAAGTTAATAGTAAAATGTCAATATTTAGGAAAAAAAAAACAAATCAACAGTAACTGTTAACATACACTAAAATGTCTCAACATTAGTTATAATATATACCTAACAATAGTTGGCAAAACCAAAAGTGCACATCCCGCAAGTTTTCCACTGTATGATAAAAAAATAACAATTAAAAAATATTTTTAATAAATTTAACAAGATTTAAAAATTTAAAGAAATAAATAATTAAAAATTGAAAAAATATTTTTTTTTAATTTTGCAAAAATAAAAAAAATTAAGAACTATACATAATATAATATATAATTAATATCAAGTGGAATAAAATAAAACAAAATAAAAAGAAAAAAAAAAGAAAAAAATCAATGATATCGTAAGGATTCGAACCCAGGACCTTGCCCTTGGGGATCCAACGGCATATCCATTGCGCCACGGCTGCCTAATACGTCTAGTGGTGTTATCACGGTATACAAGTGTAGCACTTGTTTTATGGATTATACTATATTTGCACAGCATTTATTATATTGTTTTTAAATAATTAGCTGTCAAAAATAATAAAAAATAAAACTGTTTATAAAAATTAAACTACTGAACACATTTTAGTGAATTTAAATAGGGTTCTGGTCTGATAGTAAACAAAGTGAATAAAATATAACCCAAGGCAATCCGACCAAAATTGCGATCTGTAGAGTCGTGACGTACGTACATACGTACGTACGTACGTACATACGTACAGACCAACCGACAACTGCTGTTTGTGATTTTCAATTACAATTTTAATAGTATTTATGAACTCAAATTGATTTAAAAATGGTTCTATTTTATAGATTAGAATCTCCTCTTTTCAAAAAGCTTCAATTTGAATGGATTTCGTGTGAAATTAACTTAGATATAACTTCTTATATGAACGAAAGTCAGCTCTGACGCACAAAGCGATAATAAAGCACATACCGCTAGTTTAGCGGTATGTGCAATAATTGTAGGTACTTCTGTAAAAGCTATTTGTCTTTGATAAATTTTATTATTATTATTATTATTATATACATTATAGTCAAAAGTGTTGTACACATTTTCAAAAATTCAAAAATTGTTATCAAAATTTTACACCTTGTATATCTTATTGCAACCGGCTAGTCAGAGTGCCTGTCGGCAAAAATTTTATTGACACATAGGTATACTATCCCCAAACTTTGTATATATTATGGCTTCATAAGGCCTAGTCTGACACTTATTTCCTCTATGACTTCTCTTGATTTTGGGGCGTTTTCCCTCTAAATTTTCTGAAAGATGTCATTTTGACGACATGTAAAAATTTATAGATACTGTTTGTTTTTTTTTAATTGGATAGCTTAAAAACTTCAACCAAAACGCTAAAATAATTTTCTCTGAAAAATAACATAAACCATTTAAAATGTCTGACACCTCGAATATGTTCGACATATTCGAGGTGTCGGACATTTTAAATAATAATAATAATAATAATAATAATAATAATAATAATAATAATAATAATAATAATAATAATAATAATAATAATAATAATAATAATAATAAAAATGATGACCATCTATAGGAGTCTTCACCCCAAATCGTCCGTTCCTCGTTTGTACCTCCCGCGTCATCTCGGAGGGAGAGGATTACTCAGCTTGGAGTGTCTTCATAATAGAATTGTACTGGGTACTGCTATTGCGGTTTGTAACAGTTCAGACCCGCTTTTACAGCTCGTGCGTGATCACGAATATGCGGGTGTTGGGGCGTTTCTGTTTAAGGCAGCAAACAGAGCAGCAAATGAACTCAGCCTTGATTTTGACTTCAGTTCCGCTAGAAAACGTCAAGATGCATCGTTTGCATCTCTAACGCCAGATCAGGCAAGGCATACAATAAAGAAGGCAGAGCAAAAATTCCTGCTCAAACAACATACCGATAAACCGATGCATGGAATTTATTATAAGAACATCGATACATGTGGTTTATCAAAGGATCTGACGTTTGCGTTCTTGCGGTCAGCTGGGCTGAAGTCTGAAACTGAGGGATTTGTTTTGGCGTGTCAAGACGGCGTTATAAACACTCTTGTGTACCGCCGTTTAATTATGGATGCGGAAGTAATAGATACTTCTTGCAGAGCATGTCGATCGCATCCAGAGACGCTCATGCATCTCTTATCGGCATGCAGTTATTATGCAAGCTGTGCCTACATCCATCGCCACAATGCTGCTCTAAGAGTCTTATACTATCACCTAAGGCATCATTACGGTATTGATAAAACTCCCGTTCTGCCTTATGTTCCTGGAGATATTGAGTCCGTTGTAGAGAATGAATCATGTAAAATTTTCTGGAACTATTCATTCAGTACTACCAGGCAACTTTCAGCTACAAAGCCTGATATAGTTCTCCTTGATAAATCTGCGCGATCTATGTATGTCATCGAGTTCTCAGCTCCTGCTGAAACGAACATAGCCGCGAAGGAGACTGACAAACGGACAAAATATCAAGACCTACTTTTTGAGCTCAGGAAGCAGTACCCAGAGTATTCTGTCAAATTAATTGTCCTTATAATTGGTGTCCTTGGAGGAGCCAAACCGTCACTGTTGGCAAGTATGAAAGCTATTCCGGCATGTCAGCGCAATGCTGAATCACTAGTCTGCCGCATGCAGAAGGCTGTGCTTATTGGGTCGCTCCGTGTACTCCGTGCGCACGACCCAAACTCACTGTAATCGCCCATTTCATGGTTTGAGACGCGGTTATGGTTTCAACTTGCTCCGCAAGTATCCCTTGTGTGACGGTGACGAACCCGAAGTTTAGGGGGCTTGTGGATGCAAAATTCTTTAAGGAATTTATCCTTCACATAATAATAATAATAATAATAATAATAATAATTTATTACTTCCATGAAAATACAGTTATTTATAAACAAACAAAATACACATAAATGAAAGTATATAGGTTCCTTCCAAGGAAAACCTGTGCTGAAGGAACCATTAAGAAAAAAAGAGATGATGTGGACATTTTAATTAAAGCTTAAGTGGGTTGAATTACCCTGGACACAAAACATTTGAATAGAAAAAAAATAAATGTACCTAATATCAAAAGAAAAACTAAAGCACATTATATACCTTTTACTGGCAAATACAAAATAAATTTTCAACATTTGCTTGGTTCAAGAACCAATTTTTGAGTAAGGAACTAAAAATATTTTTATTGTTACAATTTTGAATATGGACAGGTAATATATTAAACAAAAAGGGAGCAGTAAATAAAAAATATCTTCTAAATAATAATTTATTATTAAATGGTAATGATAATTCTCTGTCTGTAGAAAATGATGTGAAACTGTATTGTTTTGTGTCAACCAATGAAAACGATGTATGATTTTTATAGTTTTTCGTGATAGATTTTATGTTCGATATTTTCTACAGTTCCAGCTGTAATTATTTCCTAACTGTAAACTATTTCAAAAATCATACCAATTAACCAAATTCTAAAAAGCCACTCTAGCAACACTAACTATTGCAGTTTCCGTTTAAAGGTAGTGACATCCTGACTTATTCTGTAATGGAATATTTATAAAATGTACATTGTGTGCTTGCGTGCTATGCAGAACTGGTTGCATCAGGATTCAGAGTTCATTTATAATTACTGTACTTCCCGTCTCGGTACAGGAAATTTCAACTTAATTTTATTATGCACTCCGACTGCAAATCTTTTTATATGATTTTCGAATAGCGTCAATGCGATATATAGTGGTGAACATCACGTGACTTCGTTTCCTATACGTTATGTTGATTTAATTTTACTTCTTAATTTTTTGTTTTAAAAATTAAAAGTTTACATATAAGAAATTTTTTAATGAGAAACAGTATAGATCAAAACTCAGATGTTTAATGAAATTTTCCGAGCGAACGATCGCATTTGACTAAATATCCAGGGATTGAAAAACCGACGAGGGCGCTGTTCCTACTTGAACCTCTTTTTTCCGGTATTTTTTCTACTCGACTTGATGACTGAGTACTTCGATCAGTACGCCATTTTCAAATAAGTAAGGACACACCCTTATCTGGTGCTACAATTTATTGTTGTTTGTTGATGCGTAAGGTATGACATAACTGACAGCGGTTTAACCATATATCTATTAATTAACTATATGAATCATTTCCTGTCTACTCAATGTGCGGTGAGTGAACGCAACAAAGCGTATCGAAAATATATCTGCGTCTTTTTCTTCGATGTAATTCCCTGATTTCTCCGATGATAGGATTGGTTGATGTACTTGCATTCAATCTGAATAAAGTATCTCTGTTTCAAAAACTTTGTCTTTTTCTATGACGTTAACATGGGCGTACCCAGCTTTTGGCCCAGGAGGGGGCAAATTAGAAATTTCTTAAGCCGGGTTCCCCGTGCTTGTTTTGCCCTCCTGAATACGCCAGTGCTTACGGCATAAAAAAAGACAGAAGTATATGTTTGCACCCTAATGGTTCGATTGCGATTTTATTCCTATGCTCAGTAGAGAATAAAAGTATATGGGTTTAACTCTTTCTTGTTCGTTATTCATACTTAATGTTTCAAAATTTACACTAATTTGTGTTTTACATATAAAAAATAGGTAAAAAAACTTTTAAGTTAAACGGTTTTATTGTACAATCGATAATGTACTAAAAACTACAAGATAATTATGAGTCACCATAGAGGGCTTTGATTAATCTAAAATAAAATCTCGGGGGCATTTATAGTTATATTAGGGTCGAAGAAGACAGTCGACAGCTAAATATTATCTTCAATCACAAACAAATTAAATTTTTCTATTCATAGTTTACTCAAATCCTCCTATGGCGGCTCATAATTATTTTCTAGGAGGTACATTATCGATTGTCAATAAAACCGTTTAACTTAATTTTTTTACGTATTTTATTTTTTGAGTGTGTTTTATTAAAAGTGAGATTTGCATCCGGACGAAAGCCGAACAAAATATTTAAAAATCAGAACGAAAACGAAATTTTACATATTTTACATATCAGTTTGATTTTGGTGCAGCCTATATATTTCATTTGCTCTGCGGTTTGAGGTAAATTGATCAGGAAACTAATGTAGTGGGATAATTTGAATAGGAATTTTAATAAATGTTTTAAAAAAGAATATAACGCGGCTGTAAACCTGATTGACATGCACGCAATTGAGTGCAAAAGTAATTATCACTGTATTTATGAAATCAAATATTTATACAATTTGACGCGTCGGTTTTTTGTATGAGATGGATTCGTCTCCATTTTGAAGCACTCTTTTTAAAGTATACCGTTGTCAAAATACGCGGAGTTAAAAGAAAAAATACAATACATTTTGGAAAAAAGTGCTTTAATAGTGCGACTCCTGTTGTTGTGTGACTTGTCAGAGAAATGCAGGGTTGCCAGACGTACGAGAAATCTCGTACCATTACGAGATTTACAGTTTTTGTACGAGATGCAAGAATAACAAAATTCTCGTACAATTTTGTATGAGATGATGACTGCCTTCGCTAGGTTTCAGCCAAAAAGTGTAAGAATTTGCAATTAATTTACTTACTTCACACACCACAAAACGATCGACTGGGCGCATCACTAAATGCACTACCTCATCACTATATGAAACTAGACAACTTGATTGGGGAATTCCCGTTTAATGTATTTATTTGTTGTTGTCCTCATCACACTAATGTTAATCACTATCAGTTCTAATTGTTTCATTTGAATTGACAGCTAAAAGCGCAAAGAATATGACTACTCAAAGTTAAATAGTACAGTAAATAGCATAAATTATATATTTTATTCGATATACCTATACTTTAAATTTATACTTGTACGAGATTAACTGTTGAAAGTACGAGATATTTGGCAACACTGGTACGAGAAAAAAATCCGTCATCTGGCAACCTTGGAGAAATGCATCATATCGTCTGCGATACGACGACTGTATGTCAGATCATCGTTCTGTTGAAGCAAGATTTTTCTGTACTCTACATATTTTCCGTCTCCTTATATTTGGAAAATTTTAATTGGCCGTCTACATTGGATTGAAGGCATTCAGTAAAGAGATTATCTGGGATTCCCCCCGTGCAAGTTGGGGTTGAGAGAGTGTATTAATCGAACTGTTTGAAGAGGACTCAAGTGTTGGGTGGTTCAGTGCATTTATCTGTGTTTGTTGATTGCACACCCCAATTCTTCTGAATACTTTCTTCTTTCTTTCTTACCCTTAAATGATATACGTATGCGCCTGTCATCTTGATTCTTATTTTTCTTAAACATTTTTCACCGAGAAATGAATGTCGACTTATTTCTTAATATATCTGCAATTTTAGTACGGGTTACTAACTCGTTTAAAAAATTTAGGCTATAAAGAATACAGGGAAGTCTTTTCGTAAACTCTGCGATCTGAACAAATATAAATTCCACGCGGACGAAGTCGCGGATTACAGCTAGTATATAGAATATAAGTCATTATTTTTTATCTGTTTCTATTTTATCTGTTAGCTTATAATAAGTTACAAGCTGGTACATTGTTTCTTGTCTCATATTCCTTACGCCATATCTCGTAAATCTCTTGGGATACATTGTAGAAAATTAGGAAGAAACTAAAATTGTTGATATAAATATATATCAAACTTTGTTTTTAACAAATATTAATAGTTATTATTGTTCACAACTAAAGTAACATCTGTTAAATTTCTAGGATTGTAGTTAGAAAACACGGTTGATTGGCGTATCCACTGTGACAATTTATGTAAAAAACTTAAAACAATTTGTTTCGTTTTGATCAGTCTTAGAGATCAAGTACCTACTAGTATTCTTATATCAATATATTATGCTCAAGTTTATTCACTAATTAGTTACGGAATCACTATCTGGGGAAATTTTTCATCGCATCTTAATGTTTTCAAAATGCAAAAACGCAGCTTGCGTATAATTGAGAGGCTAAATCCGAGAGAATCTTGTAAAGATACGTTTAAAAAACTTAAAATATTAACTTTACCATGCATTTATATATTACAATGCTTAATAGATATAAAAAATAATTACACAGAATTAGAACATAATAACATAAGTCATAACTATTTCACAAGACATGGCACGGACTTAAGAACGCCTAAACACAAATCAGCTCTCTATGAGAAAGGACCTAGATATTGGGGTCACAAATTTTATAATCATTTACCTGCTGACATAAAAAATATAAAATCAATCAAATGTTTCAAACAAAATTGCAAAAAAATCTTATTAGGAAAATGCTATTATAATTATGAGGAATTTTTAAGGGACACTTTTTAAAAAAACGTACTTATTATGTAATCTATGTTTCACTAATGTATTTTAATGTATTTTATTCTTTGACGAATCCACATGCACGCGTGCATCACGGATCTAAACAAATTTGAATTTGAATTTGAACATTCATTTTGTTCTATTTCTGCAATAAAAACATTACTACACAGTAGTTTTAAAAAGTTTAAAATGTAAATATCTTTTAGTAATCAAATCACATATTTGTAAAAACAATCTGATAACCGGAAACGCTAGGACAAATAGATTTGGGTAAACTTGTTTCTAAAACACATAAACGAAATAATCATTTCAGAACACTAATATAAAATCTAAAAGAATTAAAAAACAGGATTTAAATTAAAAATTAGCAAAAAAAACGACAGTAGCAAATATCTCTCTTAAATACTTAATTAATTAATTATTATAAAAAGCGCCCTTTCAGCTTGATGTGTCAGTGATGTTTTTTTGCCTCATATTGTGCAGGTTTCGTCGACAACGAACCAGATATTTAAACACGGTTCGGTTATCGCGAAACCCGAAATAAATGAGGCTTTTAAAATCTTCCTCTGCCAAGATGCGTCTGATTCAAATTTAGTGACGCGTTTGTTTCTTGAGATCTGAAAAAAATAAAATCACATCTTTCTCTGTAGAGGTATCAGACAAAATATAAAAAGAAAAATCGGCTAATCATCTTCTTCATTTGTAGGTAGAGTTACGTAGGTACTTGTAGCTGTATTTCAATAAAAAAAGCGAGTGTGCTTTAGACCACACGACTGAAGTAAAACTTCTTCCTGCCATAATTATTTTAAATATATTTATTAAGAATAATGCGTAAATACCCCAAATTTGCTCATATTAAATTCATAAATGAACAATAATATGCAGTCGGTTCGTCTCCAAGTTTATCGAACACAATATAACCTTACTCTGTAGCACATATCTACAAAATATAAATTTTGATTAATTAATAGGCAAAATGTGTATATATATTTATTAGCATAATTTATAACACATTTAAAAGAATTTATCAACTAACCTATATAATATTATTTCCCGTTACAAAATGCAGCAAAATTCGATGAAATGTATTTTTGGTACAAGAAAACACTTGTTTTCAATTTAAACGTCAAATAGTTGTATCAATGCTCCGTCTTTGTCGCAATAACTAACTTATATCTCCCTCTTAACTTAGTGCTCCGTCCTTGTCGCACTCACTAACTTATATATCCCTCTCAGCTCCGATGATGCACTTCCGTAAACGATTTCGTCAGGCATTTATCAGCTTACTCCCCAAGTCAAGCGTGCCTAAAGAAGTTTAACTTCAAAAAGCATAAGTTTCAGTAGTCATCATATCCCTACGAGCTCTGAAAACCTAGTCAATTTGAAATATTATTATTTAAAGGTTATATGATGAAAAAAAAAATTAAATTGATGATTTAAAATTGAACAAAATATTACTTAGGTAATTATGAAGTTTTCAATTATTACAAATTCTCAGTTCTTCGGTTCTCGAGTGAGTATCAGTCGAATTTTCAGTTTATGACAAATTGAAATCTCATTAATTTATGTGGCCTTCGGCATCGTTAAAATAACCGAGTTTCTCGCTTCGTCGAGCATTGAAATCATTGGTAATTGCACTGCGCTGGACAACGTGAAAAAATCACAAAATCATGCCAGTGATCTGAATTGTTAAAAAAGGATTATTGAACATTATGCAATAGGCATTAGAGTTAGTTACTGTGGAAATAATATTCCAATCAGTTGAATTCATTTCGGCGACCATTATTCTGTATTTATGAATTCTGCGCTTGTGTTGGTGCGTGATTATCAGATATTGTTCAGCGTTCGTTTAATGCTAGATGCAAAGGCAGGTTGCATACCATCAATAACAATCATTATATAATATATGTAGGTATACACACAGGTGCTTCAAGCAGTGCTGCCGTTCCAAATTCGGGTTGAATTTTTTTTTTTTTTTGATGGAATCAGTTCAGGAGACCGTACTGATTATGAAAACACATTTACCAGACTGTAACCCGTACTGATATTTTTATATTAATTTTTTATGACAATAAGAAGGCGAAAAAATGCCGATTTTTAAGGAGGTTGATGCGTTACAGACCTAATCAAAAGTAAGTCGAATTTAAATGGGAACTTTTCCATAATAAATGTTTACAAAAGGTTATAAGTCTATGATACCAATAAATTATTGTCATAAAGGCATAAATAAATATTGTTTTTAATATCAATTAATTATTTCAGTATTTTACATAATGGACTAACTTTTGAATTTTTTGTACAAAGTTAGGTTAGAAAAAATAAATTTATGTAAATATCTGTATTTTACATATTTTTTACAGTAAATAATTAAAAAAAGAAATTAGAAGTAATAAAAATTAAAATTAAATTATTAAAAAGTTGATAATTCAGTTAAAATTGTCAAGAATAAAAGTCCATAATCGAAAAGTGCCAAGGTTTAATAATTTTTTTTATTGATTAAAAGTCTCCTAATTAAATTGGAAAAAATATTAAAATATGCGTAAGACATCGATGCTTTACATAGTTAGTTTTCGGAACTGCTGACATTATTTGGTTATTTGCAAAAAATTAAAATGTATCGTTTGCATGCTAGGTTGACATATTTTCCATAAGACCGCATGTAAAAGTTTTTTTTTAATTTTTAGCTTTATAAATCTCCTAATGATTTTGGATTTTTTACAGAAAATTTTGTCATAAAAAATCTACTAAAAAAACTTTATTTCAGATTTTTTTTTCATTATCTTCATAAAACGGCGCAACCTCCTTAAAGTTAACAAAAAATGATAAATTTGTCATTTTTTTTGTTTACTTAAAATATTATAATAAACAATTTTTAAAAACTTTTATAACGTGGTCTTGCTAAACATTATACGCAAAAAGGGCTCCATGAAGCAAAAAATGTATGGGCTATGTGCAGGGAGGCGGAGTTACAAAATCGATGCGAGCGTTTGTGGTGAGCACTAGTGGAAACTTCAAACTCAAATTTTCCGTATGTCAGTGAGCAATGTTTATTAAAAGTGAAAGTAGTTATAATTTTATAAAGTTTTTTAATTACAAAGAAAACATAGGTAAACTAAGCGATCTGGAAATGCTTGTTGTGATCCGGGCTGTTGCACTGATGGCGATTTAAGTAAAATAAAGACCATTGGCGCCCTAATTTGACGTTCCGCTGTCAGTGTAAACAAATTAACATCAGTTTTCCTTATTACATTTTTTTTACACATCATGGCCAACTAAAATTTTTGACTTATCACCTTAGAAACATGTCGCGATTTCAATAAAAAGTGAGTTCAATATTTCTCTATTACCCACTAGTGGCGCTAATAGGCTTCGTGCACACTGCAGCTTTATTTATTTAAACATTTTTTCTGGTCTCAATGTAGACGGTTTTTCAAAAAAAAAATTTAGTTAATAGCTTCACTGTTTTAAAAAATAATTTTAAAACAATTTTTTCAATGGAATTTTATGTGTTGTAATTTCTCAACAGAACGTTGCGCTCGAGCTGTAACGGTCGCGGGGACCCCTATTTTCAACATTTAAATTAAAACTATAAATAACAGGGAGTTCCGGGAGTGGGACTGTATTATTGGAAATTTTCTCCTCTTTAAGAATCTCTTTGTCAATTTCCGCCATCGCTTATAGTTTTTGAGTAATTTCCAAAAATCTGAGGGGATTTTTCTTTTCATTTTTTGAACAAATGTAATTCTTGTCGGCGAAAAAAAATCAAAAAAAAAACGCCTTTTTCGGAATATTTTCCCGAATCAAATAAGCTATTGCTCATATTTTTTGGAGACTTGGTTCCATTTTTCTCATGAAACTCACTTCTTGACTAGGGTAATTATTGCTATCAATTCGATAATGCAACATTGTATTTGCGCTTGAATTACACAGTAATTTACATAATTAGTTTTGTGTTCGACTAATTGGACACTAAATGAATGCTTATGAGCAACATTGCTCGATTTCATTTCACAACTGAATATTGCATTTATAGACTTCTATAGGCACATAATAATATTGGGTGTAAGTTAAACTCATTACACTAATCTGCACCTGCTGTTTCGCTAACGTCAACGCCGGTACAGACAGACAGACAGACATTAAAATTCAGGAAACATTTTTGAAGTCAAAACTTCTTTAGCGGCGCTGTACACTTTTTTTGAAATGGGTAAAAAATGTTAAACTCGCGTCAGGAAAAGTAAGAACTGGGTGAGACTCTCTAAGTGATCGTCAGGTCACGTGTCCTGATCGAACTTTTATTTATACAACGTTAGACATCTAGCGTTGAAATATCGTACATAAAAATGCAATCTATGATACAAACCATTTTATTTACAAGTGTTGTCAATAAATAAACAATGCTTCTAAATGCAAAAAATTAAGACGTTAATATTCAAGTTTTCACTTCCGCCGGCACTCCCTGAGTGCAAACCGGCTTTTTTATTTACGCATCGTACAACATAATCAAAAAACTGCAGAAGAGCTCGCACGAAACTTACAGACTATTTGATATACATGTCACTGGTAATAGCAGGAGAGCTATCAAACATTTTTTGGGTAGGTAGATGAGGCAGCATGACAATTTGCATAAGGGCTCTTGTTAACGACCGTTTTAGTCAACGGGTAACGGGCCGCCGCGAAACGGTTACCTTTGTATACGATCCGCTAATATACGTGAGCGCGTCCGTTGTTATCGATAAGTATCAGTTCTATACTTGAAGGGCGAAGAAGTGCAAGTACATTATGTTTTGCTTGTTTATTTTTGTAATTTTCTAAAGTCTTGTCCCAACACTGGCCTGTTATTAACAAGGCTAATTAATAAATCCATATCAATATCAATTTTAAACTCCATATTAACAATGAGCAGCACGAGGTATGTAGGTAGGTATAGGTAAAAACGTGTGCGCACATCTGTCGTCGTCAACAGACTTCTATGAAATTACGTGGTCCACTACATCGGACCGATCGCCGTCGCGTTTTGTTGCAACGGTTACATGCCCGTCGCGTTGACAAACACCCACAATAACCTATTGAGCACAACAAGAGGCCTAACACTTCTTTTGTAGTGTCTGAACACAAAATCGAAGACTTGGTTGACGGGTAGTGGGGCCTAGCCTAGCCGTGAATTTATAATTTTTGCGAAATATCTTCAAATTTAGTGTGTAATAAAAATAAGCAGCAAATAAACCAGATAATTTAGTAGATATTGGGTCGGTAATTAAAATATATTTCAGTCAAAATTCGTTATAATTTAGATTTTTGTGACACTCTTACTCTTTGGGGTTAGAATTTATTTTTATCAACCCTGATGCACCAAGAGTATGACGACCGGAGTACAAAGATTTACCTAGTCTTTCACGAAACCCTTATTTCATGCAACGATGCGTAATAAATCATAAGTCAAGATGCTCTAACAAGTTCCTTCTTCCTCCTCCACTTCTTTCAGCTGCTAAACTTTGCGAGAGAAATTCTCTGTCTCACAAACATCTCTTCCTTTTTTATCTTTAATTTATCTCTAAGACTTCTTTTCCTCTTTTTTAAAACATATTTTGTTTAATGTTTCTCATTTTATTTTCCTTTAACCGCAGATTTATATTATAAAAAATGATATGGATCTGCGACGTCGCTTCAACTATCTCACTGAAGTACATCGACCGCGAATTCTCTTTTACTACACTTTGTTTCAAGATACGTGATTGGTGGAATATCGATTTATGAAATTTGATCAAAATCGCTGCAGTCGATTTCAGGAAAATCGCAATTTTCTATGGTTCATCAGTAAACTATATATTTAGAGGAGTAGGGAGAAAATAAAAACGATCTCTTAAGTTTAAAATTGATTTTTTTTATAGGTAATCTTTATTTCGGTTACCTATAATTAGTGATTGCTTAATTCAGAATTGAATAGATCATGAACTATAGATCACTCTTTTTTGCTTGAAGTTTTTGCAAATATATTTTATTTATATACTAATATTAAAGTTTGTAAGTTTGGATGTAGGAGGTAATCTCCGAAACTACTCATCCGATTTAAAAATTCTTGTCATCTATTTAGAATAGATGAACATAGGCTATATGACGTTAAAATAAAAGCACTTTTCGTGGAGACCAATTTTGTAACTTAAGTCGACGAAAAAACGGTGGCAATTTAAAAATTCGGGCGAAGCCTGACCGGACCGTTAGTATTTAATAATTTCCTCTTGACACAGAGCTCGCTCTAGTGAAGGGAAGTATATACCTTTTATATACATTCTTTTGCTAAAAAATAGGATATTATTAATATAAAAAAAATCTTTAAAATTAAATTTTTTAATGATGGATATATTTCATAAAGGAATATAAGTAAACAAGAAATTATTTAAACATTTATAAAACAAATTGAAAAACAATAATAAGATAAAGTTTTCATCAAGAGCGAAGCCGCGGGTGAAGGCTAGTAAATAAATATTTATTTAAAAGATTTTCGATTATCTGTATTTTTCATTCTATTATCTGTTTCTCTTTCATTCTACCCTCCAGTTTTTTAAATACCTGTACCTAAGTTTATTGTTTTTCTTAAATCTTTAAAACTTTTGGTTTACAATGAAAATAAGCGATAACACTTTGGGACTTATAAACTTTAGATATAAAAAACATAATTTAAAATACTGGAAGAGTTTTCACAAAAAAATTCTTCATTCAACTTTTCGTATAATATACCTAACATAAATAAAAAGTATATAGTAGATTTACAACGACAAGAAAAACTTCACAACGAAAATGAACCTTATATACACAGTTCCTACAAACTGAAAATTTTTTTACACATTGATAAGTGGGGAAGGGGTTGAAATTAATAAAAAAAGAAAAAATAATTGAAAGTGTTGCAGTAAATGTAGAAATAAAAACAGGTGCCCACGAAAATAATCAGTTTTTAAATTTCGTCAAGATCGGTTGACAAATGACTGAGGGTCGAGTTGTGTCGGACCGTTTATTTATTTAACACAAAACTAGCGTGACCTGTGCGAATTATTCGCACTAAATAAGTATAATAATTATCACTTTACAAAATTATTTTTTAAATATGATTGCAGGTATTCAATTCGTTTCTAATTTTGCACACTGCTTATAACGTTCTTCTTTTTGTTGTATTACAATATGAAGCTCAGATGACAGATCGAAGAAATATTTTACTAAAATTGTCATATAGAGGCGCAAATAGTAAAAGCGTTGTTCAGCGTTGCCCGTCAGATGGCAGTATGCAGTATTTACAATATGAAGGTCAGATGACAGATCGAAGTGTTAACGTTACGCCGTCAGATGGCAGACGTTGTTCAGAGTTTAATTAATTTAATTAATTTACAAAAGCAATAGCAATAATAAATTTTTTAGTTGTCGATGTCAGTAGAGCAAGCAATTATCTGTAAAATGATATATATGATTAACAGAAATCCACAGTTTGCGCTAAATGATCTCCAGATGCATAATCCATCACTGTTGCTATTACCGCGGAAAATTTTGATAATGAAAGTAGTTTTTAGGTTATGTGCAACATTTAAATGGACATGCGGTATATTTATCGTTACATAAACTTGGACGTGTGGAATGCTATTTCAGTACAGTTATTTCAGTGAAGTTATTTCAGCGTGTACAATGTGAACTGACAACGTGTTTTTTCAATATAATAAAGATCTAAAAGCGTTGATAATTGTGTATTCACTATCAGTTGACACAATTCCCTGTAGCCGAGTACATTTAAAACTTTCAATGGATCTCCACATTCTGTTGTTCATATTATACGGCCGTACGTTATATAGAATGACACAAAATGCTTTCACCATCCCAAACATGTAACACGCGCCAAAACAATAATGTTTATAAGTATAGGCAATTACTGGCTCAGTTTTTATATAATTGAGCAATTTTTTTATTCACTTGACGATTTTTATACTACATAATTTGTATATATATTTTGGCACTTTCTTACTATTTTATTTTTAAAGTGAAACTTTTATTCTATCGCCCCGAATTTTTCTGGCCGTCTGTTGCATGTCGCATTACAGGCGGCCGCGGAGTAGGGGTAAAGTGAAAGGCGCTCGGACTAGGCGCTCGGTAGAGCAGCTAAGGCTAATATGGCGGCGCCCATGGTTAGCATCAGCTGACCGTGTAGTAGGTATAACACATAGTCAGTCTGTCATGCGGGCAAGTGCTGTACAGTGTTTACATGTTCTTATTCGTGTATTCATGTGAATATTGTTGTTTATAATTAATCGTGATGGATACAATCCAATAAAAGTTTCACTTGCGTCGTGGTTTCTTAAAACCACATTTTCTATGTTCTAATTCTTGCATTTTGCAAATTGTGACTTGTCATATTCAAACTATATTTGACGCTATGATGACTAAACTATCTATCTATCTCTTGTATTGGCCAGGTGCAGAGTATAGAGTGGCGACAACTGAATCGATCGCAGCGCCGTAGTGGACTAAATGAGCAAGAAAACGTGCAACGGTTATAGAGTATGATTTTATGTGGCCATCAGAACTCGTTTTCATCGAGTTCCCTGCCATATATCGTTTAAGAAGCTTCGCGGTTTAAAACAATAACAAGGCAGTTCAAACCCGTTCTATTGCCCGCTAGTGGCGCTAGTAGTCTTTGTTGAAGTAAACGTCAAATAATATACCTATATATTTTTTACATTTTCCCAAATAATAATAATAATACCTACTTAATATTTTTTTTCAGTGTAACTTATCCCCTTAACTGAGTATAAAAATTTCGATAATTTAAAAAGTTTAATTTAATTATCAGCCCCGGATCTGGGGGGAGGAGGATCAGTTTCGGGGGGCACCAAATCATAATATAATATGGTCTAAAACCACACCCAATCTGTCCTTTTTGCGATTTACTCACTCTGATTGTTTTCTGACGGTTTCCCTTTCACGAAAAATGTAACAATTATATATTTGTGAGCTTTTTTAAGTAATTAATCTCAAACGCTGGAGAGAGGGGGCGCTATTATCAAGTTTCTGCCCCGGTTCGAAAAAATCGTAGATCCTGTGCTGTTAATTATTATTTGAAAAAATGCTCATTTCGCGCAATGTTATAAGATCATGAAAAATTGCGAACGGTAGGCGGTGCTGCTATCACGCACCCACCGAATAGATATTGAAATTCGTAAATTTAAAATGTCGGAGTATAGGCAGGAATAAATACACAACAGTCATTAATTTTTTGTAACAACCTATATGATTACATGTACAATATTACACAACTGTTACAAATGATATGAATGAGACAGAGATGGCAGCAGTAACTAACAGGTAGCGGCAGGGCTGTAGCTTTGCCAAACTATGAAGACCAATATTTTCAATAATTACTTTTTTTAAAACAATTATACACAATGATGTACGCATAATTTTATGCAGGGAGAAGAGAATAATAATAACATTAAACGTGGTCATTAGATATCCGGTTCTCACACTGTAAGAAAGTCATAAATGATGTTCCAAATGTTCAATAACGGGAAATAACAAGGAATATGATGAAGTATGCTTGAATTAGAATCATATATATTAATACGTTAAGGTTAAGAAGTTTGCCTCCCTTTTTAGAAAAAACCTCACAATTCATCCACATAAATTATATATCATTTTACAGATAATTACTTGCTCTACTGACATCGACAACTAAAAAATGTATTATTGCTTTTGTTTTTGTAAATTAATTAATTAACAGCAACGCTGAACAACGTCTGCCATCTGACGGCTTTAATTTTGAAACAACGTCAACACTTCGATCTGTCATCTGACCTTCATATTGTAATACAACAGACACAATACTGCATACTGCCATCTAACGGCTTTAATTTTGAAACAGCGTCACAGCAATGCTGCATGATGCCATCTGACGGCTTAGCTCAACGCTTTTGCTACTTGCGCCTCTATATGACAATTTTAGTAAAATATTTCTTCGATCTGTCATCTGAGCTTCATATTGTAATACAACAAAAAGAAGAACGTTATAAGCAGTGTGCAAAATTGGAAACGAATTGAATACCTGCAATCATATTTAAAAACTAATTTTGTAAAGTGATAATTATTATACTTATTTAGTGCGAATAATTCGCACAGGTCACTCTAGTTAGAAATAATTTATTCCAATAAGAGTTACATTCAAGATACAAAATAAATTAAACTTTCTTTGGAATTAACCTACCCAACTTGGCATAGCCAGTGCTAGGGTAGGTATTTCGCAAGTTTGTGTCTTTTCAGCTGTCATCTAAATTTTCCGTCCCTGAAATGCGTCGACCCAAATCTGTGTTTCTGAATAGTGTGTGAAACAGTTTTCAGGTGACTACAGCCGTGGATAGATGTGCTTGACGATACAGGCATACAAATGGTAGACACACAGGTATGACAAGTAGAGCTTTTCACAATAAGCTGTCGTTGTACGAAGAGAGCGAGAGTGTGGCGATAAAAGCTTCCCATTGTGTTTACATTTCCTCATTGCGCACAAAGCTGTCATAGTGCCGCCCGCGCCGTTCCGTTGGGCCGCGGCACACGTTTGAACTACCGACCGATACAAGTGGGTATTTATAAATGCCGTGTTTCTGTAGAAAATGCTACCTGCACGTCGAACTAATATTAAAATGGACCCCGCACAAAGCTTATGAGATTTGGTTTTCGGTAAAAAATTGATCGAAAATGGTTTTATTGACGTGATAACGTCTTATAAATTGATGAAACACCGGCTGCATGCACGAAAAAGTGTCACGTTCCGAATTGTGTCACGTTCCGCGCACGATCGGCCCAAGTTTGACAGCTACTAAAATTTAGGTTATGTATTATTAAATATGATATATATTAGATATCGTGTCCATCGAGATAATTATAAATAAAAAATCGCAGGATTGTGGACAAATATTAGATTTATTAATTGTACGACGTTTCGTCTATAAAATTTAGACTTTTTCAAGTACAAATAAAAAAAAGTCTAAATTTTATAGACGAAACGTCGTACAATTAATAAATCTAATATTTGTCCACAATCCTGCGATTTTTTATTTATAATTAAATATGATATTCGAGCGGAATACGTTATCACGTAAAACTATCGTCCGTAAACCGACTTTATAGACAACCAATTTTTTGACGTGATAACGTCTTATAAATTGATGAAACACCGGCTGCATGCACGTAAAAGTGTAACGTTCCGAAAAGTGTAACGTTCCGAAAAGTGTAACTCATAAAAGTATGCAATTTATCATCAATGTTTCTTTATGACGTTATCACGTAAAACTATCGTCCGTAAACCGTCTTAAGAGACAACCAATTTTTTTTATAGTTTAAAGGTCACTAACAAAAAGTGTCTTTGAGCGCATAGCCTATACAAACCAAAAGATCTTTATGTTTGTAGATATAAGAATATCCATTGAATTCACAGTCTTAAAAAAATTCTAAGCTCTAGAAATATGTTTTCGAGTGCGCTGAATCCGAATATGATATTATTATTTTATACAGGGTGACATATTCCAACTTTACCTAGTTTCGGAGATAATTGAGTTTGAAATTTTTAAACTTTAAAATGCTATAACTTCGAAACCAGAAGAGATACAGTTCTGCGCTTGTGCTCATTCGATTCAGCGCACTTTTTTCTATAAGGTCAAGTAAATTCAGGCATATCCGTGACACTTTTATATTTTCCAAAAAATTGAAAAAAATTGAAGTTTTTCAATGTTTTCGCAAATCGGCGACTTTTTGAAGTACTAAGAGTCTTCCGATGCGGTTAATATTATGTGTACTTATGGAGAAAATCACGCTGAATCCAATGAGACCACCCGCAACTCTGTATCTCCTTTGGTTTAGGAGTTAGACGCGTTTTTATAAATTTTTCTTGAGAAAATTAAAAACGCCATAACTTGAAAACTACAATTAAAAAAGCTACTGTCAACACTCGTGACGCAACCTGTGTCGACGGCGACACTAGAGCGTACTATTTTCTCGTTGAGGGGACTAAAATTTTTTTGAGAAACAACATGGGACATTTACGACTGACTGGATTAGACTTGATGAACGATCATCGTGATGTCGAAATCAGTCCAGAGATCGTTGTTCCGCCCTTTATTTCTGATGACAATTCGCGTCGGTTGCCTTTTAAATAAATTTTTTATTTATGTTAAATTATACTACAATAAGCATATATAATATTTTTAAAATTTTAACCTATTAAATAAATAAATAAATAAATAAATAAATAAATAAATAAATAAATAAATAAATAAATAAATAAATAAATAAATATATGTTTATTGCTCAATAAGCAAAAGGCACAGAATTCAAACGTGTGTTTGTTCTTCCATCTGTCCTATAACATTCACAAACAAGTTTACAATATTTTAAAACAAACCAGTAAATAATTGATTCAAAGAATCTAAGAATTGATTCAAAGAACCTCTCTGTTCTAGAGCTCGACCTCCCCCGAAGTGAATTCCTGGCTACGGCCCTGTTTCTTTGAATGACACTTTTGTCTTAGGACGTATTTTGTAAACGGTTGTGCCGGGCCTTAGGGTTTGTTGAACGTCATGATAATAATGGATTTATAGAGAATGACAGCGATAACGTTTTCCAACACCCGGTGTTTTGTACGCCTGTTAACTGTTAAATACAGTCATTTCTACTTCGTATAGCAATACACACAGTGTATTTAGGTCGTGTTACAATGTTATGATTACTTTAGTTTATTTTGTCAGGGCTTATTTTCGAACTGAATGAATCCACTTTAGACTGTATGCATTCTTTTCCGAAACTTTGGAAACTTTGGAAAGTATCTTTATAAATAAATTATAATCTTTGATTAACGTCTGAATAGAACTCTTCAAATAAATAAAATTGTCGACCAATTTTTCTCAGACCAATATATTGACAAAATAAAAAATAACAAATCAATACAACATAAGATAACGTTTCGATCCGGCTTTGGATCTTCTTCAGAAAAATCTAATTAACTTTTATATTTTTAGATTTTTCTGAAGAAGATCCAAAGCCGGATCGAAACGTCATCTTATGTTGTATTGATTTGTTATTTTTTATTTTGTCAATATATTGGTCTGAGAAAAATTGGTCGACAATTTTATTTATTTAAATAAATTATAGTTTAAAGAAACTAAAAAAAAAACACAAAAAAGTTGAAAATAATTATTTTCCTTTTATAGCTGTAAAAGTCAACAGAAAACCGGGGTATGCATATGTGAGTAGAAGGAAGCGATGTTTGGTAATTGCTCTACGCTTTGCATGATTTTGTTGACTCGTACAGCTATAAAAGGAAAATAAGTATTTTTAGTGCGCTACTTATAAAACCGTGTTTTTTTTTTTAACTATAATTACAAAATTTGAAATCTTTGATTAACGTGTGAATAGAAATCTTCAAGTAAATAAAATTATCGACCAATTTTTTCAAACTATATATACAGTGTAACCTCTTTATAACGTCCTTCGTTATAACGAAAAACTCCCTATAACGTAGAAATTTTTACAATTTGGTTGGTTTACCTTAAAACCCATACATTAATACCCTCTTTATATAGTGTAACATAACGTTCCAGTACCCCTGGTAGATCGAACAATTTTAAATTTTGAAAAGACAGCTGATTATGTCGACTAGCTGTGATACGTCACAGCTAGTATAAAAACGCCGGTTCGCCGCACTCAGAGTAGTCGATAACAGATAATTGAAAGTCTAAAGTGAGTGTCGTGATCGGGCAGTGTTTTATTTTTAGTTTTTTTTTTGAATTTTACAAAAAAAACTTAGAGTCAGTTCTTTATTTTGTAAAAAGTAAGCGTTGGCGATCACGAAGGCTAGTCCTCTGATCGTTAATATTTTTTTTCTATTAACAAAAATCTAACCAAAAAACTAATTTATTTTCAGAGGGTCTCCTTGATATAAATATACATTATAAAATAATTTACTATTTATACATATTGATTGCAATTGTACTGTTTTAAATATTTTTTTTTTCCAATATACAAATAGAATATTAATATTATATATTTTTTTGTGGCAAAGAATCTAATTTTTCTTATCAATAAAAAACCGATGAAAGATATAGATATTTTTTTTCTCTTAGATTATTTTTTTTTCAGCATCCTTTTTCTTTAAAATAGAATTTCAGCAAATAGTGTGGTCAATTAATTATCTTTAAGTCTTGTACGTCCACTGGTACCCCCTAGACCATTTAGCCATTTCTTATAGTTTCTTAGTTTTTGTTTAATTTTGGGTTATCGTACCAGGGGAAGCGTTACAGTTGGGGGCTCAACCGGGATCTAATTTGATTAGAGATGAACTGTCATTACATAATATTTGCATAATAGATCTAGTACAGCGTAATTTAGTGAATAAAGAAATGAAATATTCTGTTAAAACTAAATTTGTCATTTTATTCTATTCTATACTTAAGAATATAATCTAAAAAAAAAAAAAAAGAAATGGACGAGGGTAACTTATTGATGCAAATACTCGAACAAATACACAACCAAAGATTAGATTTTGATAAAATTCACAAAGAGTTACAGCAACAACACGAGTACCAACAGCAACAATACGAGTACCAAAATAGTAAAATTGAGGAATGGAGACAGGAAATGAGGGAATACGTTACACAGTCATTAAAAACACACACAGACACATTCGCAAAGAAATTTGAGGATAAATTAGATCAACAAAAAGTAGAGGTCGGACAAGTTAGGGAAATTCTGGACAAAGAAAGTGGAAACATAGAGCAACACATAACAGAAACCGAACAAAAATTAGGGAAACAAAGACCTGAAATTTTACATGTTAAAGAAACTGTACAGAAAATAAATTCTAGTATAGAGGACATTCAGAAAAAACAAAGAATCACGGCTTATTCAAATAATCAGGCAAATCCCATACAAAAAGATTTTACAAGGTACGACATAAACGAACACCTATCCTGTTTTATCACGAGACTGCATAACTTTGTCAATTCATTTCAATATTTAGATGACCATGAAAAAATTGCACTAGCCTCTAACTACATTCCAAGAAATGACAAAAAAAAGGTTAAGGGTGTACCAGGTAGGGGACGAGGTATTAGTTAAATGCCATATGCAGTCATCAGCTGCAGATAGAATTACAAAAAAATTTTGTTTAATTTATGAAGGGCCTTTTAAAATTAAAGAAAAGGTTGCTGAAAACGCTTATCTCGTAATAAATGCGGACACTCAAGAAGTACGTGGCACTTTTAATGTGCGGTCTTTGCGACCTTTTTATAATAATTAAAAATATATATATATAATAATATTGAAAGTATGTATGTACAATGGAAAAAAAAAATACAGTTAAATTTGTAGAGGATAGTTTTTTTTTTGGTTAGGTTAATCGTCGATAAACGATGTTGATAATACTTATTAGTTATTAATTTGTTTTTTTTGTGTTCTAAATTAAAGTAGCTTTATATTCAAAGGAGGCTCTAGGTTAATATGTTGAAAAAAAAAAGAAAAAAACACAGTGGTCCGCTAAATGTTCATTTTTTACTGTTAATAAATAACAGTGACCGATGTCAATATGATGGAAGAGCCGGATGTTCTATGGATCGATGAACCTGTGATGGTCGGGTTACCACCATCCAGTACCGCCGAGGAACCACAACCAATGCCGGAACAACAGCCGAAACGGAAACTAACCCTCAACCAATATCGTCATATAGCAGAGGAACGGGCTTCTCTTCCTCTGTGCCGTGCGATAGAGGCTGAACCAAATTTGGTTTGTATTTAACTTGTGGCTGGATTTTTTTTTCTAGAGTGCTTAAGGGTTGCTGAAGAAGACCAAGTGACGTCGGACAATTAATGTGGAGGTCATGGAAGTGTCGTGGGTATTCACCGAGAGAAGATCCCATCAATCAAGTAGTGTCCAGTCGGCCATACGTAATAGTTCTAATAGTCCCAAATGAACCTTTTTACATTAATAATCATATATTGTAATTAAGAATACATAATTAGGTATATATATCTATATAAAAAAAAACTACCCTAGATATAAGGGAGGTTTTTTTTTTTTTTTTGTTTTTTTTTTTTGTAGCCGGGTGTACTGTAACATAACGTTCCAGTACCCCTGGTAGATCGAACAATTTTAAATTTTGAAAAGACAGCTGATTATGTCGACTAGCTGTGATACGTCACAGCTAGTATAAAAACGCCGGTTCGCCGCACTCAGAGTAGTCGATAACAGATAATTGAAAGTCTAAAGTGAGTGTCGTGATCGGGCAGTGTTTTATTTTTAGTTTTTTTTTTGAATTTTACAAAAAAAACTTAGAGTCAGTTCTTTATTTTGTAAAAAGTAAGCGTTGGCGATCACGAAGGCTAGTCCTCTGATCGTTAATATTTTTTTTCTATTAACAAAAATCTAACCAAAAAACTAATTTATTTTCAGAGGGTCTCCTTGATATAAATATACATTATAAAATAATTTACTATTTATACATATTGATTGCAATTGTACTGTTTTAAATATTTTTTTTTTCCAATATACAAATAGAATATTAATATTATATATTTTTTTGTGGCAAAGAATCTAATTTTTCTTATCAATAAAAAACCGATGAAAGATATAGATATTTTTTTTCTCTTAGATTATTTTTTTTTCAGCATCCTTTTTCTTTAAAATAGAATTTCAGCAAATAGTGTGGTCAATTAATTATCTTTAAGTCTTGTACGTCCACTGGTACCCCCTAGACCATTTAGCCATTTCTTATAGTTTCTTAGTTTTTGTTTAATTTTGGGTTATCGTACCAGGGGAAGCGTTACAATAGCGCAACAGCCATTCTCTATTACGAAGAAATATGTTCATATTTAGGCGTCAGAAAATATTTACAGACGTAAAGAAGACGATTCTGAACCATCACCAACTATTCAACAAGCACTTGATGCCGACAAACTTATCGAAAAATTCCTATTGTTTAATGAAGATGATCTCAAGACATGCATAAGATACTTAATAAAATACAAACAAATAAAATACAAAACAAATATTGGCACAGCAAAAAATGTCAGGCAAAGTTAACAGACTATACCTATATGTTTGGAATAAATAATTAGGTGAAATTTGGTTATTTTTCATTCTTCCCTCTATATAATGAAAACTCTTTATAACGAAAAAAAATGCCCGGTCCCTTGAGATTCGTTATAAAGAGGTTACACTGTATTGACAAAAAATTATAAAATTATAATTCAATAATTCAGACGATTCTGTCCTTCTTTAAAAATAATCTAAAAAATATAAAAACTAATTAGTATCGACTTATTTTCTAATATGTAGTATTAAAGTTTGAATTTATTATTATCGAAATATTAATAATTTTATAATTTTTTGTCAATATATAGTCTGAAAAAATTGGTCGATAATTTTATTTATTTGTATAATTTTGACTGTTTTTTAGTTTTATATTATTTACTACTTGTTACATCAGCTTTATGATTCTATTTTATAAAGCTTACGCAACATTTGTCCCTGACAAGAAACGTGTAATTTTTTATTTAAAACCATTATTTCTTTGGTTTTAATTCATTCCATTTTTAATTAATAAACTAATATCTTAAGGCCCCCATACACCTCGTTCTTTTTTGGCAGTTTTCATCGTCACGATAAAACACGTCGGTCAAAACCGAAGTGTATGGGCAAAAACTGTCGATGAAACACGGCAGTTTTTTTATCTGCCGAATCTTGATTTTAAACACGACGTGTTTGCTGGTTGTCGTTTTAAATCGTAATGTGTGGCGCTTTCCGATAAGAATCGACGTGTTTATTCAGTGGTGCGACGTACAGCAAATAAGTCATATTAATTAAATGATTGTAATTAGTTTGAGTATTGATTTATATTTTAACCGTTTTAGTGCTAAGCAATTTTGACAAAAATAAATGAAAATTGCTATAAACATATTGATTAATTTAGAGGAAAAAATAATGGTGTCAAATAAAACACTCTAATTTAGACAAATATCAATCAATTTTATTAATTATTTTTGCATTATATTGTTTATTAATGTTTATTAAACATAAAATAATATCAATATTATTGTATTTTCCATCAAAGCAGATCGTATTAATGATGTCACGACTTCAGAAAAACTGAACGAAACTACGCCTCTGTGTGGATATGGCCGTTGTTCGTGTTTAAATTAACCGTACAGTTTTACCCGTGCGGTTAAAACTGCCATAAAAGAACGAGGTGTATGGGGATGGCCGTTGTTCGTGTTTAACCGTACAGTTTTACCCGGCGGTTAAAACTGCCAAAAAAGAACGAGGTGTATGGGGGCCTTTAAAGAAAACCTGGTATTATTATTTCAATCGTATTAACTAACTTTAAATACCAAAGTAAAACTACTTCTAAAGTGGGTGATATTTATTCGTCTTTTGTTAGACGCAAATGAAAAATTTATAACATTAAATTAATAGTGGACGTTCATATCAATAAAGAATTTTCCCTAACGTCTTGTCGTGACGAAAGTCGACCTAATTCAAGATAAACTACAACAGTGCTCTTTGAGCAATTAATTTTCTCACCTGACGACTGCGGCGTGACGTCTTGATTATTTGAGTCATGCAAATATGACATTTATTAACTTGTTAGAATATTTTGTACTCGTAACGTCGCTGTAAGCGGAAAATATTATGTTAGGAGAGTTTTTGAGGAGAAATATAGATAATAATAACTAGGTTTATATATTATATATAAATTATTATTAAAAAACACAGGTTGCAATGCTACGTGTGAGGGAAATTCTCCAATAAATAAAATATTTTTGGGTTGACCAGTGACGCGCGTAGAAAAAAAGTTGTTTAATGTTTTTAAGAAAAAA
Organism: Xanthostigma xanthostigma; assembly: GCA_963575645.1. Classification (NCBI taxonomy): domain Eukaryota; kingdom Metazoa; phylum Arthropoda; class Insecta; order Raphidioptera; family Raphidiidae; genus Xanthostigma; species Xanthostigma xanthostigma. Next base: position 49,609,146 of record OY754469.1, on the reverse strand, counting down.
ATAAAATAAAAATTGTTATTGAATTCCTTGTTTAATTCTAAAAAGAAAAGCTCTTTTATTATTTCTTATTTGTTGAAGCCCTATTCGCTGGTGAAAGAATAACGTCAACTTTGGAATCATCCTGTTTATTTAGAGAGCCGACAGTTTTGTCCTTTATTAGATGCGAAAATTAATTTCAAATTCCATGCATTAATAACCTCATGAACTCTGAGTCATGACGTTACTAACCTTATTTAAAATCGAAACTCGAATGCAAAAAACACTTCCACTGGAAATAATGAACAATTTTTTATTATGATTCAAAACGAATAGAAGCCATATATTTGAATGTATCCACTTTTCGTAAGAATAAAGTAGAAAAATGTATTCCCAATTGAATTTGCTGATAAATTTAAGCAATGATAGCTACTTTATTAAATAAAATTTTCACTAATTCAATTTTCTTTTGACACGTCTTACATTTGACATTTTTATATTTTATTTGAAATTCCTATATGAAATATATATACAGGGTACTTTACTATTTATGGAAATAATTTTTTTAACCGCGCACACTTATTCAGCATGTCCAGCACAACACAAAGTAGAAAAGCCTGTTTGTACCCGTGCTGTTTAATGGAGTAGCGCATATTAGATCAGCTCCTGCAACCAGCAACAGCCGTCAGTCGCCTGCAATTTCTGTCTGTGTTGGATTGATCTAGTATGCTAGCGAGGTGCTGTTTTCATTAATTAATTTCCATGATTTCTGGCTTCTTCCTTTTCCTCTTCTTCGCGCAAGATCGTAAAAATATAAAAAAACTTCCATCGAACTAGACACGTTCGCGATGTAAACTTGAAAACTTCAAAATGTCAGCCGCACACGGAACCTGCACTGGTCTTGTGTGCAGGTTCGTGTTGTGCTGGTCGTACTGGTCCATGCTAGATAAGTGTGCGCGGTCTTTAAGAAACTCACGAATATCTAAAGTAATTTGGAGGTGAAGTTACCGGCCTAAAAGCCATCCTGACTTCTGTGTAACCTACAAGGCTCTTACCTTAAACGTATTAATTGTTCAATTACCCTGTTTATTAAACATAAAGCGTCCCTTTCAACTTAATGTCAACTACATTCAATTAATATTGCTGACAATACTATTTTACGGTATCAATCAGTCACCGCGAAACCGTTGTAGCACTATGCTTTGCCTAGACTGCCATAATAGTTATCTATACTAATATATAATGCTGAAGAGTTTGTTTGTTTGTTTGATTGAACGGCGCTAATCTCAGAAACTATACTGGTTCGAATTGAAAAAAACATTTTCTTGTTGGATAGCCCATTTATCGAGGAAGGCTATAGGCTGTATAGTATCACGCTACGACCAATTGGAGCGGAACATCAATGAAAAATGTTGCAAGATTTATCTCAAAATTAGTCCGTCCGACAATTGTCAGGTGAAATGCCTTAACTAAATATTGCAATATTAGCGCTTTGCGTTTGCAAGCCCGGATAGCTCAGTCGGTAGAGCGTAAGACTCTTAATGCCAGAGTCTAGGGTTCAAGCCCCACGTCGGCGAATATATTTTTATTTATTTTTATTATTATTGCTTTCTTTTAAGGCTAACATTTCAATTTTTTAAAATTTCATTACAACTAATTAAAATTAAATAAATCTAATTAATAACTCATTTGAAAACTGTTACAACTATAGGTACCTTTATAAAAATAATTTTCTTACAGTGTTTTCAATAAAATATTCATTATATTAAAAGAAATTTATTACTATACTGCTTTTTAACGACAAAAACTTTTGAACGGTAACTCCGATCATTATGTAGTTTGGACACAACATTCATCTCGGTAAACTAAGATGAATGTGCGTACTCATGTCCCTTCCTTCCCTATTCGTTCTTTTGCACCCGGGTGAAACCGGGCGGGACCGCTAGTCTTATATAATAATTTTTTCCACTCTTTCAATTTCGGATATTTGTTTATATAGATATGAAAATTGTAAGAATGAAAAGCAAAATATAAATCTATACTGATATTATAGAGAATAAAGTTTGTAAGTTTGGATGTAGGAGGTAATCTCCGAAACTACTCATCCGATTTCAAAAATTTTTCACCAATATTTAGAACGGACCTTCTGGATGGACATAGGTTTATCGCATTAAAATAAAAGCGTTTTTCGTGGACATTAATTTTGCAACAACGTAAGTCGACGAAAAAACGCTGGCAATCTACAAATTCGGGCGAAGCCGGACCGGACGCTAATATTTATTTGATGCCGTCATTAAAACACTCCTCAGAAAACTTAATACTTATTCGGTAATCGCAATGTGTTTTTATAGTGCAGCGTTTCTCCTCATCTGCGTATCATTTATCAACTTTTTTTTCTCGATTTTATTTTTTTAACAACTAATTTATTGAATTTCTCCGTCGATATTGTTCACCATGCAGTTAATTATTAGTTCTAGTCTAGCAAGTCTAACATTATTATTTTAAAAGCACTCAGGTTTCTGTCGTCACCGATGTGCCGATGCAATAGCTACCTGTACTGTCGGTAACCAAATCAAGTAATTTAAGTAAATTGACAAAGGGCGCTTATTTTGTACCTATAGGGAAAAATCAATAGTCTTACTGACTCACCCACCATCTTTGCTTGCGAAAAAATTATCTGTCATCTATAGTACGTATAGCGTGATCAAATTAGCTCTTATCATTATCCATAATATAATATCTTTATAGTATATTTAACTTTAACTGAAGTATATTTAAACTTGTAAGGGTCATATTTTCTATCTGGTTGAAAAGTACACGCCACGGATCTAAAAGGTTCGTAAGTTAGTCACAAACAGCGTCGCAAAGGCACATTTTAGAGCCGTTGATACTCCTACCACCTCCCAGCTACCTGCACGGAACGTGCGCTCGTCGGTGATTGGCCGTGATCGCTCGTTGCCTTTGTCACTTGTCGCTTTCCTGCTTTAAAGTACAGTCGAGTACGCTATTGTCAAGTTGTTATTGCTATGTTAGTTGCGAGTTTGTAGTTTTTCAACAGACTGTACAAGCGCAAGCCTGCATTCGCATCTAACTACCGAGCCTTTTAGATTCGTGGCGCGTACTATATTATCAGAATATTTTTTTCCGAGTAGCAATCCTTGGATTTTTTAAATTTGACGTATCAGGAACAGCACTAATGATACATTTTTTTTTGCTTTAGTTCATCTTTAAAAAGCTGATGAACAATGGCAAATCTTCAGCTGTAAGTTCGTCTTGTCAATTTGTTACATTTCATTAGTTGGAAGTTTAATTTATTTTTTACTATACAGAATGTCTAGGAAGTGCTGCCAAGAATTTTGAGATTATTTTCTTTTAGATTTTTGTCTTCGAAGTTATTAATTAAACTAAAAAAAGAAGCCTTGCGTAAGTTTTATAAAATTTTATATACAGCACTTAAGCCCAATGTAAAACAGATTTTCAATTATTTAGATGATGACCTGAGTTGTTGAGCGTCTATAATCTACAAACAATGCCAATATATAAAAAATGGTTTGTCATGTGATACGTTTTTTTTTTTTATTTGAACAGACACATTCTGTAATTGATTGCGGTTCAATATAAAAAATACATCAAATAGAGAAATATACATTTTGAGTCATCTTGTTTCTAGAAATTAACTACCAAAGAAATAATAACTTTATTGATTGTAAAGCAGGTTACCTCATAGCGTAAACGCTGCGCCGTTTTATAACTTTAGTCAGCTCATACCGAATGCTGTGTTGCACAAAGCATTGTTAAAAAATATAGTTTAAAAAAACTAAAAAACACGCTTTATATCGAACTAAAAAGTAAAAAATATTTTTTTTAAAATAAGCTTAAAACAATAATGAATAAAAAATACTAGTATTATTGTGAAGAAAGCGTGGGGCGCGTTGTTCCACATTTTCGTACATCGAGCGCCCCACGCTTTTTTCACAATAATACTAGTATTTTTTATTCATTATTGTTTTAAGCTTATTTTAAAAAAAATATTTTTTACTTTTTAGTTCGATATAAAGCGTGTTTTTTAGTTTTTTTTAAACTATATTTATTTTCCGCTTTTTAGTTTGATATAAAGCGTGTTTTTTAGTTTTTTTTAAACTATATTTATGTTCCACTTTTTAGTTCGATTTATTGTCAAAAATTTGCCGAAAAAAAATTTTTTTTTATTTCGGCGTGGACGGGATTAGAACCTACGACCGGTGAATCCGAGAGTTGACGTCAGTGAAGACTAGCGCCTTAGACCGCTCGGTCAACGATTGCTCTTACAGTAGTGGCATAACATACTAACAGTAATAAACCACTTGCTGTAGTCCAAAAGAGGTTACAAACAAACATACATACATAAAAACTTACAAGTGAAACTAATATAAAGCGTGTAAAAATATTATATGTTAACGATCTTAGATTATGACCATAAAATTACAGTATATTCAATTAATGTCGTCGTGAAACCAATAGTCGTGTAGGATATAGAGAAAAAGATTGCTTTTCAAGCCGTCAAAATCTTTGGGTTAACGAATATTCTTTATAGTAAATTCAACGAATTATTTCTTATAGATATTGAAACGTGTCTTTCTGAAACTTTTGAATTTGAAAAATTTCTATAATAAATAATGCTAAATCCGGCTCTGACCCATTGTTGAGAATTGTGAGGGCGAACCGTCAGGTCGATTTAAAAAAGACCTCATAAGATTATATTCAAGTGAAAAGATTTTCAAAGAACGCTTTCGTCGAGACCTCTTTACATTTCTTCTGGATTAGGTTACGTATAATATGCATGCATATTATATTATATTGTAGTGTATGTGATACGTCTGGTCCAAAACTAACCGCGGCATAATTATTTTATTTGATACTAGCGGTCCCGCCCGGTTTCACCCGGGTGCAAAAGAACGAATGGGGAAGGCATGAGTACATTCATCTTAGTTTACCAAGATGAATGTTGTGTCCTAATTTCATGATGATCGGAGTTACCGTTCAAAAGTTTTTGTCGTTAAAAAGCAGTATTTATACGTTTTTTAAGTATTAAATTTCATTTAAATATTTAATTGAAAACACTTTAGGAAAATTATTTTTATATAGGTAGATTTATTTAATTTTAATTAGTCGTAATAAAATTTAAAAAAATTGAAATGTAAGCCTTAGAAGAAAGTAATGTAGAAAATAAAAAAAATAAAAGTATATTCGCCGACGTGGGGCTTGAACCCAAGACCCTAGCATTAAGAGTTTCACGCTCTACCGACTGAGCTATCCGGACTTGTGAACGTAACGCGCTAATATTGCAATATTTAGTTAAGGCATTTAACCTGATAATATTTGTCGGACGGACTAATTTTGAGATACATCTTGCAACATTTTTTAATGATATGTTCTGCTCCAATTGGTCGTAGCGTGATATTATATAGCCTATAGCCTTTCTTGATAAATGGGCTATCCAACAAACAATGGTTTTTCAATTCGAACCAGTGGTTCCTGAGATTAGCGCGTTCAACCAAACAGACAAACAAACTCTTCAGCTTTATATATTAGTATAGATATACAGGGTGAGTCAGACCACCCGTATCAGTCGTTTTTTTCGAAAACGGTTAGTCGTAGAGAGTTGTGTCAAAAATCTGTATTATAAAAGCCCTAATGAAGAATCGAATGGTGATATTTTTTCCCCCCGGAAAGGTCGGCTTCCCTGTTAGTTTGCTCCGAAATGTTCAGAGCTCCGGAATGTTAAATGGCACGATAGGTCGAAAGTGGAATTGTTGAAAAGATCTTTAAAAAATAAGCAAGTTTTGGAGGACATTTTTTTTTGTTACTGCCTCCCCTGCTAAGTAATATTCGTTTGAAATTATTAAATTAACATGTAAGAATAACAAACTTAATTTTAAAAGTTGGCATTTAAAATCTAGTTACCTAATTAAACAATGTCACAAATGTTCAAACTGTCTTCAATTTACTTCTAAACACTGCAGAGCTCTTCTAGATATGTTATGAGTACCTGGAAGTATTTTCCGACAAAAAAAAAAACAATTGCAATTATTGAAAACTTATTGTGACATTGTTTAATTAGGTAACTAGATTTTAAATGCCGACTTTTTTGTTATTCTGACATGTTAATTTAATAATTTCAAACGAATATTACTTAACAGGGGTGGCAGTAACAAAAAAAAAATGTCCTACAAAACTTGCTTATTTTTTAAAGATCTTTTCAACAATACCACTTTCGACCTATCGTGCCATTTAACATTCCGGAGTTCTGAACATTCCGGAGCAAACTAACTGGGAAGCCGACCTTTCCGGGGGGAAAAAATATCACCATTCGATTCTTCATTAGGGCTTTTATAATACGGATTTTTGAGACAACTCTCTACGACTAACCGTTTTCGAAAAAAACGACTGCTACGGGTGGTCTGACTCACCCTGTAGATATCAAATGGTCCCGTCGCCCAATCAGCTGGATTTTTTCTACAGTTTAATAGATTAATAATAAAGTTTCTTTTATTCTCCAATAAAATATTTATAGAAATTAATTATAAGATCTGTATTGTTCTCACAGTTTTGTCTGTTCTCAGTTTTTAACCGAATCCGCGAAATATCTGGGCGAACAAGCACTGTGTTAGTTCGTTCCTCGCATCTTTTGCTACCACTTTTTCTTCTCCTTCTTCCATTTTTACACAGCTTCTTCTGCTTCTTCTACTTCTCTACCTGTTCACCCGGAGGGGCGCGCATGTATGCGTTTTCTGTCCTTTTTTATACCGAATCGATAAATCAAGTGAGCGAGAGGAAAGCCGACCGAACGCAACAAATCCCCATCGGTTATTTAAAACGCGTCGCGACGCCTCGCACCTCGACTCGTGTTCTCACCAACCGTACACTTAGACGTTTCAAAGAATCCTTATCGTTGGCACGTGATTAAAGTCTTTTTAAAAGGAGACAATAATTTCCTCTTGCCTTATATATTCAAAACTTGTTTTCCTCATTTAATTACATACAGGTGATTGAAAAAACACCGCCCCACATTACTATAATTATTAGATACTAGTGTGACCTGTGCGAATTATTCGCACTGAATAAGTATAATAATTATCACTTTACAAAATTATTTTTTAAATATGATTACAGGTATTCAATTCGTTTCTAATTTTGCACACTGCTTATAACGTCCTTCTTTTTGTTGTATTACAATATGAAGCTCAGATGACAGATCGAAGAAATATTTTACTAAAATTGTCATACAGAGGCGCAAGTAGCAAAAGCGTTGAGCTAAGCCGTCAGATGGCATCATGCAGCATTGCTGTGACGTTGTTCAGCGTTGCTCGCTGTTTCAAAATTAAAGCCGTTAGATGGAAGTATGCAGTATTGTGTCTTACAATATGAAAGTCAGATGACAGATCGAAGTGTTGCCGTTGTTTCAAAATTAACGCCGTCAGATGGCAAATGTTGTTCAGCGTTGCTGTATTTTAATTAATTTACAAAAACTAAAGCAATAATAAATTTTTTAGTTGTCGATGTCAGTAGAGCAAGCAATTATCTGTAAAATGATATATAATTTATGTGGAGAAATTGTGAGGTTTTTTCTAAAAAGGGAGGCAAACATCTTTAACCTTAGCGTATTAATACGTAAATAGTATGCAGAGTACGATGTGATAGTACACAGAGTGTGAAAAAAAAAAGAATTCGTGTAGCCTTTACGCGTGGTTGAATTAAAATTTATTTAAAGTTGTTTTTATCATTTTCACTTTTTGGGCAATATCTATTCACACATTTATACGTTTGCTATACTTTCTAGCTTGTGTCCTTTAGTTCAAGATTGTTTCTACAGAAGCGTTTTGATGCCGCCATCTGTTAGACGATACCTTTAAATAGCGGAACCGATCACAAAATTGGTTTGCGTCGTAGCTATATTCTTCACGCAAGACGTGGCACCTAAATTGCGATCATTGTATTCTGAATGAGCTTTTTGTTGGAATTTGCATTGTTTTGTTTTAGAAATCAGTTTAATTTTTTAAACACATATCGGCATGAACGAAACTGTATATTTAATAGCATCTATATTGCTAGTGGCCGTAAGTGGAAGGGTGGCCCACTTTCTTTTTACTTGACCCGTTGTGCGCAAGTGTCGCGTCTGTAGTGGGGCAATTAGTAAGTGGAACAGAGCAAGTAACGTCCCATTCACAGCTTAGTTCCATGTGCAAACTGACGCGCATCCATTCACGGTCATGCGCATGAGACTCAGAGTATAATAAGTGAGACAGACGTACAAATTTCTGCACCGTAGTGTTTAAGTCTTTCTCCCGATCTTTACTTGCAATATAGAAGGTATTAGAAAGCCACCTCCCTTTCACAGCTTAGTTTCATGTGCAAACTGACGCGCATCCATTCACGGACATGCGCATGAGACTCAGCAGTATAATAAGTGAGACAGACGTATATATGTAGTCTGCACCGTAGTGTTTAAGTCTTTCTCCCGATCTTTGCTAGCAATATAAGGGGCATTAAATATATGAACGGAACGTATGTTGTGAACGCACCTTTAGAACGAGAGTTTCTATTGTAGGGTAAATACCCGCTGTGTCATTCTATACTCCTTCAGCTCGACAATCGGATTACGTTTCGGGAACCGCGTGAATAATATAATATCTTTATTAATTAATATTGAAGATTTGAATGCCTTTTACAGCATTAAGGATTAGGAAGGCCGGCTTAAGGCGTCGCTTTAAGGGGTCACATTTACCTGCACGCATTTAAAATGTTTTTTATAGGATTGTGCAGTGATTATAATACTACGCACAATGCAAGGCCTGAATTTATAAATGGGAAAAGCGTTTGGTTTCATAAATTCAACACGTAATAGAAATATTTATTAATGTGGACAGGTTTCAAAGCAAAAAAAGGGTGTGGGTGTGTCAGCTCGGACGCACGACTGGGGTTTACTCCTTAGATACGCTGTGTAATGTATTTCATCTCATTCTTTCGCACGTTAAATCCTACAGATATGTATGTTTGTCTCTTTTATATTCCATTTCATTCTTTTGCACGCTATATATATGTTTGTCTCTTTTGAAGCGGATGACCGTAACGCCACACTTGAAGCGGTGGAGTGTAACGCCTCACAAATTGATTTTACTACTCATAAAATTTCTGTACCGAGCCTTATAACTCAAAATCGTTTCTTAAGGAGTAAACTCTAAAAATCTTACTTGGTTTAGGCAATCGGCATGTTAAAAGTTTTAAAAAATATTTTAACAAATTAAAATAAGACACCTTGATATTATGGTATGATAAAAATATTCGGGATACAAGGCTAAATATAAAATTTTCTAGCATAGTTTAGTTGTGTCAGAGTTATAATCCTTAGTTATTTGTTCAAAAAAACCCATATTGTCGAAAGTAATTTTCTCAATTAGTTGTTAACAAAATAAAATAAGACACCTTGATATCATGGTATGATAAAATTATTAAGGTCCTGAAGAAGGCATGAATTTCTGCCGAAACGTTGACGATTAAATGATGTTCTAGTGAATAAAAATTGTTTTTGGTAAGAGTACGATAACTTGCTATGCAAAATATCCACTGGAAATTCACAATTATTGTTTTATATAACATATAACAGCGTTATTGGTCGTTTTAAGTGCGGAAAATTAATTTTTTTAAATTAATTTAAAAAAATTAAATATGGTATAGTAAGTTGATTTAGAGTATATTATTTACTATAGCGATCGCTATCTTGTCTTATATAGTGATAAGAAAAGAGAAAGTTATATATACCTGTATCTATGATAAACAAAGATAGAAATATCAATTGGTTGGAATGAAATACAATTGAACGTTCAGGGCAGAGTCGTATTTGGAAATTTTAATTTATAAAACGAATTTTAAATTTAAAACTCACATTTTCATGAAGATTGAAAACCACCGCTTTTTTTGATAATGTGGAGTTTTTAAAAAAACAATTCCGGGGTGAACGATAAACGGGTATGCGAATCTAAATACGACCCTGCTTCCATAACACAATCGAAAGCTGCATACAAAGTGAGATAGTTATATAATAATTCTACACCAGTTGCTATGACGTGTATTTGTGATTTTTGATTGGTTAGATTCAAAAAATGACAGTGAAAGACGAAAAGTAGTTCCATTTTTTTCACGTATTTTTGAGGAAATTTGTGAATAATCCGCAAAGTTTTTTTTTTGAATTTAGCGTTTTCTATGACTTAAAAAAAAAAATTTCAAAATTTGGGTGCATAGTGTTATCGAACTGGACCCATTGTTTTTATATTTAGCCTTGTATCCCGAATAATTTTATCATAAAAAATATTTTGAACCCAAACTTTTTTCGGTGCTCGTCGACTGTTTTGACCTGTATAAGTAAAGAACATAATACGTGAATGTAGAATAGATAAGATACAAAGCACGCGATTGCGGTAAGTTTCAAATCTCCAGGGTTTTATAAAACGAGCGGTGATTCCGCAGAGAGTTGGTATTTGCACGTGTACTGCATGTTGCCTACACAAAACGGACCTAAAGGCCGCCGTACACGAGACCGGAAACACTGCTAGGACTTCTGCTGGCTGGAAATGACTTCACTGCGGACACGCCTGCTAGCTCACAAGATAGATTTTAAAATTAGAACAGGGGTTATTTTTCTTGCTAGGTGCGCTGCTTGCTCTGAGCAAGAACCAATCAGGAAACAGTATCTTGTCACGTGGGCGACATGCACAAACGTCCACAAACCAACATGGCGGCAGAGTCAGACAACAGACACGTTTTGCTCTGCGTTTATATTTGAACTGCGCACCAGATCTATCCACAAAACAAGCTTCAAAAGACGTCCGTTGTGAAGCGAGCACATAAAAGCAATCAAGAAAACAGGCACTAGAAAACTAGTGGAATCTAGTGGCAAATCCAGCCTCGTGTGCACCGGCCTTAAAGGTAATTAGAAATTACTGTAATAATAAAGCAGTCGTGCTTTTTACAAGCTTTTATTTAACTTTATCTGTTGGGATGAAATAAATATCTCGATTTGTTTTAATTGAGCTTGAGCTTTGGTATTTTGTACACATGTATAAATATCGTTCTAAATCCTATATAGATATAAAGAAAATAATATTACAATTTTCTATATTATAGTACGCGCCACGGATCTAAAAGGTTCGGAAGTTAGTTACAAATAGCGTCGCAAAGGCACATTTTAGAGCCGTTGTGACTCCCACCACCTCCCAGCTACCTGCACGGAACGTGCGCTCGTCGGTGATTGGCCGTGATCGCTCGTTGCCTTTGTCACTTGTCGTTTGCCTGCTTTAAAGTACAGTCGAGTACGCTATTGTCAAGTTGTTATTGCACATACCGCTAAATTAGCGGTATGTGCTTTATTATCGCTTTGTGCGTCAGAGCTGACTTTCATTCATATAAGAAGTTATATCTAAGTTAATTTCACACGAAATCCATTCAAATTGAAGCTTTTTGAAAAGAGGAGATTCTAATCTATAAAACAGAACCATTTTTAAATCAATTCGAGTTCATAAATACTATTAAAATTGTAATTGAAAATCACAAACAGCAGTTGTCGGTTGGTCTGTACGTATGTACGTACGTCACGACTCTACAGATCGCAATTTTGGTCGGATTGCCTTGGGTCATATTTTATTCACTTTGTTTACTATCAGACCAGAACCCTATTTAAATTCACTAAAATGTGTTCAGTAGTTTAATTTTTATAAACAGTTTTATTTTATTATTTTTGACAGCTAATAGTTTAAAAAAACAATATAATAATTGCTGTGTAAATATAGTGTAATCCATAAAACAAGTGCTACACTTCTATACCGTGATAACACCACTACGCGTAATAGGGCGCCGTGGCGTAATGGTTATGCCGTTGGATCCCCAAGGGCAAGGTCCTGGGTTCGATTCTTTACGAGATCATTGATATTTTTCTTTTTTTTTCTTTTTCTTTTGTTTTATTTTATTCCACTTGATATTAATTATATATTATACTATGTATAGTTCTTAATTTTTTTTATTTTTGCAAACTTAAAAAAAATATTTTTTCAATTTTTAATTATTTATTTCTTTAAATTTTTAAATCTTTTTAAATTTATTAAAAATATTTTTTAATTGTTATTTTTTTATCATAGTGGAAAACTTGCGGGATGTGCACTTTTGGTTTTGCCAACTATTGTTATTTAGTTTCGTTGAGTTGCGAGTTTGTAGTTTTTCAACAGACTGTACAAGCGCAAGCCCGCATTCGCATCTAACTTCCGAGCCTTTTAGATTCGTGACCCGTACATCTGATGTAATAGATCTGTTGCACTAGCTCGATCTAGCCGATGGGCTTACCCTCGTATTGCATTGCGTGTAGACTAAAATTATGAGTCCTATTTTCCGTATGTTGGTTTTCTGACAAACGTATTCACTTTCAAGAAAAAGGCTTCCTTGATGTTAAAGCATTTAAATGCGTGCAGTTGGACGTTTATAGCAATATAATATAATGTAATTTAGTTAAGTAGTTTTGTTTATTAATACTAAAACAATAGTTTCCGTTTTAAAACAATTTTAACAATTTTCGAAAGCGCATTAAATATCAGAGAATATCGTCTTTAAAGTACAGTTTTTGAATGTTTTCCTGAAATTTTCTTTTGCTCCAGAATTATGGTTTTAAAATATCGTTAAAAAACTAATTTCTATTCACTTTTTATTAAAAATGGCAAAATTATTAATGTTCTCACAAGGGGTCATTTTTTTATTCATTAAGGAGGTTGAGGCGTTAAACGAAGATAATGAAAAAAATCTGAAATAACATTTTTTTAATAGATTTTTTTATGACAAAATTTTCTGTGAAAAATCTAAAATCATTAGGAGATTTATAAAGTTAAAAATTAATAAAAACTTTTACATGTAGTCTTATGAAAAATATGTCAACCTAGCATGCAAACGGTCCATTTTCATTTTTTGCAAATAATCAAATAATGTCAGCAGTTCTAAAAACTAACTATGTAAAGCATCGATGTCTTACGCATATTTTAATATTTTTTCCAATTTAATTAGAAGACGTTTAATCAATAAAAAAAATTATTAAACCTTAGCACTTTTCGATTATGGACTTTTATTCTTGACAATTTTAACAATTTGAACTGAATTTTCAACTTTTTAATGATTTATTTTTAATTTTTATTACTTCTAATTTCTTTTTTTAACTATTTACTGCAAAAAATATGTATAATACAGATATTTACATTTTTTTTTTCTAATCTATCTTTATACAAAAAATTCAAAAGTTAGTCCATTAAGTAAAATACTAAAATAATAATTAATATTAAAAAAAATTATTTATTTATGCCTTTATGACAATAATTTATTGGTATCATCGACTTATTTTGTAAAAATTTATTATGGAAAAGTTCCCATTTAGAATTCGACTTACTTTTGATTGGGACTGTAACGCATTAATTACAAAATCAAAAATTAATTAATAGCATTTAAAGTCAAAAGTGACTATTCACAGAAGCTGTAATTTTCATAAAAACTCAAATCCGAAAATGAGCCTGCAAAACATGAAAAAATGAATTGTGTGCTTGCAAAAAAATATAGTATCTACGAGTGAGTGAATTTGATTGCCCAATGTTAATCGATATGCTGGAAATTTTAAAATGGACACAAAAAAACCCAACTCGAACACAAAGCCCTTGCAGCCGGCGTTGTTTATTAAAGCTGCTCGGATGTCCGGTGAACCGGTCTTTTAATTGCAATTGTTCTCGTTATCTTCATTAGATCGCGTCTTTATTGCGTCCATTCAAATGAAATGATACAAGGGTGATTGTTAAACCGATAGTCCTCTCAATTAACCCTGCCAGCTGCGTTTGCAATAAATACAATTTATTTTGTGCATAAATTCCCCAATTGCCATACCAGAAATTAGAAGTTATTTGCGTTTGTTTATAGGTTTCAGAAAGCATATAAAACCTTCGAATGGCCGTGGTTTCCAAATTAAAAGAGATACAGACGTTTGCTTACGCTCATTGAATTCAGCGTATTTTTTTCTATAAGCAATCTCAATTTCAAAATAATATTAAAGAATTCGATTTTTGTAATTTTTTCAGGGCATACCCCTTTAAAAAAATGCGATTTTTGACGAAAAACGAAAACTTTCGAAACTTTGGCAAAATCATCATGCTTATATAGAAAAAAACACGCTGAATCCAGCATGGACTTTAAACGTCGTATGTCGTCCAAAAATAGTTTCGAACTAAAAAATAAGTATTTAATCATCCCCCCTCTCCCTTTACAAGTAACGCCACTGTCTTAGTGGCCCACGAGCTAGTACTAAAAAAATAATTAACAAAATTTGACTCATTTCTCAAAAAGGTACGCCATCATAAACTAGCATAAGTCTGCATAAACCGGCACAAATTACCAAAATTTTAAGCGGGTTTCGTAATTTGCTTTAGAAATCCTGCAGTTTTCATGTAGTTTTTGTCAATGCAAACTAATCAATGAAAACGACATATCACTAGCACACCAGATCGGTCCAGACAGAAAATTCAGGGGCCTGACGTTGTTCGCTGCTGATTGCTGGTGCTCGTCTAATGTGTGCTACTCCGTTAAATAACACGGGCACCTTTACGTTGAGAATCACTGTTGTACAATATGAATTGTGTTTTTGTTTATTTGTGGAAATATGTTGACTCAGGGTGACATTTAGTACTAATAAAAACAAAAATGAAATCAAATAACAATTATTCAGGTTTTCAGAGAAGTCTATCAATTCTTTGTGTTGTTTTTGATAATGAATCCGTGTGGGAGTCAATTAATAATAAGCCGTCATTTGCAGACTTTGTACTTGTTTATTTTTAAAGGGCGCATTGAGTTTTTTAAGAAGGTGGATTAAGTTTCTTTTTAAAATAAAACAGAAATGTAGATATATTTTTAAGATATCAATGAAAATGTTATACAACGAAACAATTTGTCAATAAAAAATATACCTATTTATTAAATCCTTTCTGCTCGAAAACTAATTGATCAATTAAAATACGTTATTAAATGTAAAAAAAAATATCAAATAAGAAAAAACATATAATCAAGAATTTCTATATTTTTTTGCAAATTTTTGACAAATAGTTTAGCGTCTAAACTAATCAAGATACGAATTTGCGCTTAGGACAATCGATTCAACGTGCTTTTTTCTATAAGACCCGGTAATATTAAGCATATCTGAGATATTTATGTATTTTTGCAAATCTCGTAAATATTTTTATGTTTTCATTCGTTTTGCAAATCTGCGACTATTTAAGACACTAACTGTTTTTTGACCCGCTTTATATTACTCGAACTTATAGATAAATTCAAGCTGAATCGATTCCGACCATCCGCAATACTGTATCGCCTTTACTTTCAGAGATATTATGAGCGTTTGTTTATATTATTTAAGAAAAACTTAAAAACGCTCTAACTTCTAAACGACGAATGATACAGAGGTTCGAGTGGTCGGAATCGATTCAGCGCGATTTTTCTATAAGAATAACCTCAGTTATAAGTCGTTTGTAAACAGAATCTCATAGATTTATGAGTTTTACAAAATCAAGAAATTTTTGAAAAATAAATTCGCCTGATATTACACATACTTATAGAAAAAGTCATTCTGAATCCTCGTATCTGCTTTAGTTTCGGAGATATAGATTCGATTCAGCGCGATTTTTTCTTAATATAGTAAATAGTAAATGACTATTTCTACAAGTACAAGAACATTTTAGTAAGAAAATAACTAAAATAAAACGCAGATCTGAGATATATTTACTATATCAAGGGGTAATATTTTTTATTGTGGCTAAATTGACAAATATACCATTTGTCAGCAGGGTTCGGCATTGCCACCTGAGTTTTTCATATATCATTAATTTTTACATTAATTTTTGTAAGTTTTGAAGCTTCAACTTTCGTCAAACGCAATGCAATGTTTTCGGGTTTTATTAGTAGCGGCACACTACAGCTTTGCTCACGGTGAACGGCAAGCTTTACTCTTATTAATGTTTTTGCTGTGATATTTTTCTGCAGGTAAAATCAATAGAATAATTTCGTTTCGTGTTGAGACACGTAGCTTTAGCTCAGGTTAGCGAAAGATAAAATTTTAATCATTTATAGTAGAGAAACGTTATTTATTATGTAATCATGTCATTAGTAGTCGCCCGGAGGCGGTCGAAGAAGCCAGTATTGAGGCGGGGACGGGAAGAAGATTTAACTTTGGTTGCTTTTAAATCAAATTAGAGTACGCAGCGTTGGTTTTCGCAATTAACAAATTATTTCACGTCGCGACTTTGTCACCAGAAACATGTGAGCTAAGAAGTAGCAGTCACTAGATGCCGTGTCTCCTAGAATTTAACAGAATGTGTTGAGTCTAGGTTAGTAAATTACACAGGTTGCCTCGTTCCGTTGAATAGTAGTGGGAGGAATGACGTTATTCGGTGGACCTGTCAATTGATTGCGAGACGAATGTCAAAGAATTCAAAAGACAGAATATTGACATTGAATTTTAACGATAAGAGTCTAAATATAAATGACTAGCGTGACCTGTGCGAATTATTCGCACTAAAAAAGTATATAATAATTATCACTTTACAAAATTATTTTTTAAGTATGATTGCAGGTAGGTATTCAATTCGTTTCTAATTTTTCACACTGTTTATAATGTTCTTCTTTTTGTTGTAAAAGAAATATTTTACTAAAATTGTCATATAGAGGCGCAAGTAGCAAAAGCGTTGTTCAGCGTTGCCCGTCAGATGGCAGTATGCAGTATTTACAATATGAAGGTCAGATGACAGATCGAAGTGTTAACGTTACGCCGTCAGATGGCAGACGTTGTTCAGAGTTTAATTAATTTAATTAATTTACAAAAACAATAGCAATAATAAATTTTTTAGTTGTCGATGTCAGTAAAGCAAGCAATTATCTGTAAAATGATATATAATTTATGTGGAGAAATTGTGTGGTTTTTTCTAAAAAGGGAGGCAAACATCTTAAACCTTAGCGTATTAATATATATGATATTGTTATTATAAGTTGATAAAAATATGAAATTTTTGAAAGTCAACAGTTTTTTTTTTGTTTTAATGATAGTAACAATGTTTTTTAAAATTCCGAGAAATGATAAAAAATTACATATTTTTTTATGATACAACCCTATTAACTAGCATATTATAATGTTTTCGGTAACATTGCGTCTGCCATGAGATATTAATAAACCTTTATGTACAATATTTTTAAAGGTGATTATAATATTTATGTTGTCGCTGTATAAAGCTGTAACATGTTATGGTTTATTTACAATCACATATGGAGCTGTACCGTTCCGCAAACTTAAGAAACATGTCAGAGAGATTCAAGCCATTAATATCAAAATTCTCCTTTCAGAATTTTACAATATTTTTTCGTTTTGAGGTGCGCCGAGTTCAAAAAACAATTTATGAAAAAGTCTGTTCGTCTTTATGTCTGTTTCCTGTTTGCCATTCTGTCGGATCGAAACTAAATTTTAATAAAATGTTTGACATGTGAATATGAAGAGCCCTAATGTTTTTGGGGAAAATCTACGCATGCGCAGAACGTTATTTCTTCTATTGCAATGGTATATTTTATAATTCTATTGATTTTTGCAAGACTTCATAAAAAAATTCCATGTGTGCGTAACCGGTTTTTATTTCTGTAGTGTGTAGTGCAAAATACTCATCTATTTTTCTTAACTTTTAAAAATATCTCAGACGAAGTCCGATTATACTGCTTGAACTATTTTTAAGTATTAACATAACGTTTAGGAAACGTGAACATGAGTAATTGTGAAGCGAGCCTTAGACGTAAATTTACATACCTGTGTTAAGCGGAGGTAAAGTAAGTTAACTCCGGTGTTGATGTAATAAGCTACATTCCTCGCCGCGTTATCCGTCGCTTCGATCCTCCGCCCCCTCCGTCGCTACGCTCGCCGCCAGCGGCCTTCGCGACAGAACGCAGACCATGGATCTGTGATACAAGACAGAATATATTATTATAACTCAAGGATCAGCTATAAATCTAGGTTCAAAATAGTGTCAAAGTTAAAAACGTCACTCGAGTTTATGGGGACATCCCCTAAAAAATTGTTTTAATGCTTCATTTCTAATGTTTGTTTAATGTTCTATCACAGGGGACGGCAACCTTTTGAGACGGAAAAACCAAAAGTTACAATTAAATATATATTTCCCAGTTTTTAAACAGCCACTATACATTTTCGTTTCATTATTATAGCATTTGCTTATAAAGGTATATATCCGAGGACGACACGTCGCGACGCAGGCGGTGCGGGTGAGACGCGAGTGAAAATGGCTGAGAGATAGACATGGTACTCAATCATGGATCTATTGGTCGATTTTTAAGGGTTTATATAATAAAATGATTATTTTTTGCGTATGGAACTGGAGAGCCGCAACTTTACATCAAAAGAGCCGCAGGTTGCTGACCCCTGTTCTATCCCATATTTCATTTATTTTTGGCATTTACTCTGTAATATCTTTTATTTTTATTTACGCTTTTCAAGAAAATTCGAAATTTTCATTTTCAATTGAAAATGTCTAATAATAGACAAAAAGAGTTACTGAAATTTTCGAAAGCTTATTTCTGCATGAAAGTGACATACTTTAAAATGTAGTTTGATCAGTCCAAAAAACTAAATTGCGTCACCAAATCTAGTCGTTTTATTGGTGATCAATCCCTAAAGTTGTCAAGAAACTGAAAGCGGCAAAGCTATTTTTTTGTCAAGTGAGTGTCTCTATTAATATGTGTCATAGAGGCAATGCGACAGCTATCTAAAACATAATGTAATGTACTCTTCAATAAATAAAATCCTCGACCAATTTTTCAGACAATATATTAACAAACTATATAATTAATACATTAACGTTTCGATTTGGATTTGGACCTTCTTCAGAACTGATCTAAAAAATATAATAATTTAATTTCTAGTTCGCTTTTTATAAAATTCTTTCAAAAAAAGCGAATTAGAAATTAAATATTAATTAGGTATTTTTTATATTTTTTAGATCAGTTCTGAAGAAGGTCCAAATCCGGATCGAAACGTTAATGTATTAATTATATATTTTGTTAATATATTGTCTGAAAAATTGGTCGATAATTTTATTTATTGAAGAGTTCTAATCAGACGTTAATCAAAGATTTGAATAATGTTATGTAAATACTGTATAAAAATATTCGGTTGTTTTCCCATCCTTTCGTCAAAGTTCGTGTTGTGAATTATTATTGTCGTTAAATGAAATGTTTATGAAATTAAGTCGTGTTAACTGTCAGTTATTTAACGCAGTTTAGATTACAGATTTATGCAAACAACGTGTGCTTCAGTTGAGATTCACAAACCGAGGGTTCTGTTCACCAAACATTGATAATCCTGAACAAAATATTAAATCAACTGGAGTGACCTGTGCGAATTATTCGCACTAAATAAGTATAATAATTATCACTTTACAAAATTATTTTTTAAATATGATTGCAGGTATTCAATTCGTTTCTAATTTTGCACACTGCTTATAACGTTCTTCTTTTTGTTGAATTACAATATGAAGCTCAGATGACAGATCGAAGAAATATTTTACTAAAATTGTCATATAGAGGCGCAAGTAGCAAAAGCGTTGAGCTAAGCCGTCAGATGGCATCATGCAGCATTGCTGTGACGTTGTTCAGCGTTGCTCGCTGTTTCAAAATTAAAGCCGTCAGATGGCAGTGTGCAGTATTGTGTCTGTTGTATTACAATATGAGATGACAGATCGAAGTGTTGACGTTGTTTCAAAATTAAAGCCGTCAGATGGCAGACGTTGTTCAGCGTTGCTGTATTTTAATTAATTTACAAAAACAAAAGCAATAATAAATTTTTTAGTTGTCGATGTCGGTAGAGCAAGCAATTATCTGTAAAATGATATATAATTTATGTGGAGAAATTGTGAGGTTTTTTTCTAAAAAGGGAGGCAAACATCTTTAACCTTAGCGTATTAATATTATGATAAGTTTGAAACATCAGTGACAAAAAAAAAAGAATGGTTATGGACTTAAAGAGAACAATGCATAGGAGATGAAAATAATAATAGTTTAAAAAAAACGAACCACCCTTTCTGAGTGATTTCGTTGCACGGAAAGTTAATTGTATTATATTTTAGTTTTCTTTTTCAAAGTTTCAGTTCTAATAAAGCAAGCATCCTGGGCGGGGGTTGCTTGCATATAGGTATATTTAAAATAAAGCTGTTTGTTTTTGTTTGGCATTCGCAGGGGCCTTATCTCTCCCAGAGTGTAGATACAAAAATTAATTTACTTTATACCCCTGTCTGTACATGGCGGAGGTGGCAATCAGGTTGTCTCTTGATGAATCCCGGTTGCCTTCAAGTTGGCGGTTCAGTTCGTAATAACTCGACAGGGCTGCAACTGCTCAAATACAGCAGATTGTAAACCCTCCGCTCACTGTTCAGCAGTCATCCAACAGTTCATCTTTAACACTGAAGTTAAGGGCTAGTTTAACGAAATTCTTTCTTTTCTATAAAGCGGCCCTCTACACTAATTTTACAGAAAATTATTTTTTGTCTTATTGTAAGTAGCTTACTTATTTTCTTTACCGTTCCAACCCACAAGTGGGGAATGATACTAGTTTAGGTCAAAAATTTTACAATATCTTTCCAATTTGAGGTCCCCCGAATCCAAAAAACATATTTTTGGAAAAACTCTGTGCGTCTGCTTGTCTGTGAACACGATACAGGTCAAACGGATGAGCGGATTGAAACCACATTTTGGGAGGATGTTTGGTATGCAAGTATGAAGAGCCCTATTATTTTTGGGGAATATCGGCGCATGCGTAGAAGAGATAATGTGCTATAACGGTGTTTTTTTATATAATAATGGTATACTTTTCATAACATCTTATGATTCTATTTATTTTTTCAAGAAAGTTTTGTTAAAATTTTTTTTTTCTAAATTTATAGTTTCGGAAATATTTTGAAAATAAAAAAAAATCAGCCGCTCTTTTGTTTTATGGATCTGTCAGAACATATTGTGTAGGTAACCATGGCATCGAATAGCAAATATCATACTGAATACTAGCCATTACCCGTGTCACCTCACGCGATATCAGAAATTTTATTTTTTTAATTATAATCAAATGTCAATATTTTTGAAGTTGGAATGGTTCCGTCGCCCAATTGGCTGGAATTTTTTTAAGAATATAATACATTTATATTACTTTAGATAGGAGATTAGATTATAAATTTTGTCTTTTAGCAAATAACTTGATATGTAAATTAATATATATACTTAATCCAACCCTGTTCAAGTATTTTTAGAAGGTTGTTAAAAGTTTTCAACACCTCCAGGTAATTCATTTCCAAAACTACTTGATCCATATTACACTGAATTGAAAGTTTTTACTGCTTCTAGCTTATTTACGTTTTTTAACAAGAATTGCGATTTAAGAGTTCATAATGTAATATTAAGTAAAAGTTTATAAACTGTATGTAAAATACTTTCATAATTTTACCAAATAAACTTTAAAGAAAATGTACCTACAGCTACACAGATTTATAAAAACATAGATTACAAAATTGTAGACGATGTGGTGGAAGAACGGGAATGTGGTGGAGGTGCAGGATCACATTCTAATTAACAGCTGCAAGTACAAACGGAATTAATACTTGCCCGATTTTTTAATTAAACATTTTTAGGGTTCCGTACCCGAAGGGTGCTCAAACGGGACCCTATTACTAAGCCTCCGCTGTCCGTCTGTCTGTCTGTCTGTCTGTCTGTCTGTCCGTCTGTCTGTCAGCGGGCTGTATCTCAAGAACCGTAATAGGTAGAAAGTTGAAATTTTCACAGAGTGTGTATTTCTATTGCCGCTAGAACAACAAATAATTAAAAACCCCCCAAAACTCCCAAAAGAGGAGCAAACTAAGTTTTTTGCTTATAATTCGCTCAATTTAAATCAGATCGTTTCGAGACCTGTCTTAAACGAAAGAGGAGAAAATTTTACATAGATTTTGTATAACAGAATTCGTCGAAACACTTTTTTTGTACAGCTTTATATAGAAATATAATGTATAAATTCAATTTTGTCTAATCCATAGCATACACGGAGATCGTCTGTCTTCGTTTGTTGCATAGTGTACTATGGGAATTTA
The DNA here is from genome assembly GCA_963575645.1 of Xanthostigma xanthostigma. Classification (NCBI taxonomy): domain Eukaryota; kingdom Metazoa; phylum Arthropoda; class Insecta; order Raphidioptera; family Raphidiidae; genus Xanthostigma; species Xanthostigma xanthostigma. The sequence continues at coordinate 49,586,956 of OY754469.1, read as the reverse complement.
AATATTGCGTATGTTTTGTCTTAAAAAAAAAGATTGCATTTGTTCAAAAACGAATGTCATTTCAAATATTAGTCAGTCTTTTGACATTAGTATTTTTATGCAACGCCTTCTGAGTTAACGATTTGAATAACTAATTTTAATTATTAGAACATATTGCTTTGACAGATGCAAACGTCATTTTTTACATTTTTTACCATTCCAACACCATGGATGAGCGGAATGAAACCAAATTTTGGGAGGATGTTTGATATGCAAATATGAAGAGGCCTATTGTTTTTCAGAGACGTCGGCGCAAGCGCAAAAGAAATATATATTATAATGTTGTTTTTATAAGATAATAGTATACTTTTCATAAAGGCATATTATTTTGTTTTACAGGAGTTTTGTAAAATAAATTTTTGAAAAAAATCGGCGCATGCGTAGAAGAAATATATACTATAAGGCTGTTTTTTATATAATAACGGTATACTTTTCATTACGGTTTATTATTCTATCTATGTTTACAAAAGTTTTGTAATTTTTTTGGGAAAAATTGGCGCATGCGCAAAAGAAATATATGCAATAACGTTGTTTTATATAATAATAGTATATATTTCATAATGGTTTATTATTCTATTTTAAAAGAAAGTTTTGTAAAAAGTTTTAGGGGGAAAGGCGGCGTATGCGCAGAAGAGATATGTGCTATAACATTGTTTTTATATAATAATGGTATACGTTTCATAATGGTTTAATATTCTAAAGTTTTGTATTTTTTTTTTTTTTTTGGGGAAATCGGCGCATGAGTAACAGAGATATTTGCCATAACGTTGTTATTTGATATAATGGTATATTTATCAAAACCTTATATTATTTTATTCTACAAGAAATTTTTGTAAAAAAAGTGTTTATAATATAAAAACGCCGGGGTGAATTATGTAAAATTTCACGCCTTGAAATTCTTGAACTACTTGCATACTCCCACTGGTTACATATTGTTATAGCGCCTCTCTTGTTTCTTTTACAAAAGTATTTAAAAAGTACATAGTGTACGGAACCCTTCGTGTGCGAGTCCGACTCGCACTTGACCGGTTTTATTAATACTTTAAATGAAGATATAAATGCATCTACAATTAAAATCTCAAATATAACAACTTTTATAACAGTGTAGTATTTCTATTTATAATATTTAAATTCGTTTTGTTTCGCTAACAGTTCTATTTGTTGCATTAGTGACATTATTTTCTTTGTACTTTGTGTGCATTTGAGATATTAATATTTCATGCAAGAACCGAGATTTGAATATAATTGCTTCTGTAAATGCATTCAAAGCCAGGAGTGTCTCGACAAATGGGGTCATTAATAGTTATTTTGTCGTTTCAACTTTATAGGGTAAAGGTACCAGTTTTCGAACAACCACCTATGGTAAACCAAGTTTATAGTTACAGTTAACAGAATAATTTATTATGCTGCACGCCATAATATATATATTTTTTTAAATCTGTAGTTTCTAATTTTACCAATAATATACTCTATGTTTCCACCGTGAACATAACTGAGTCCAGCTCTGACCTTTTGGTTTTTTGGACTTTTGGCATTTTGGATTTGCACCCGTCTTTAAAATTTTTGATTTTCTGTTCGCAACGTTTTTCTGTTAAAAAATGAATTTTAGCCTTGAAGTAAAAATTTGAAATTCAAATAATAATGACTAGTGTGACCTGTGCGAATTATTCGCACTAAATAAATATAATAATTATCACTTTACAAAATTATTTTTTAAATATGATTGCAGGTATTCAATTCGTTTCTAATTTTGCACACTGCTTATAACGTTCTTCTTTTTGTTGTAAAAGTAATATTTTACTAAAATTGTCATATAGAGTCGCAAGTAGCAAAAGCGTTATTCAGCGTTGCCCGTCAGATGGCAGTATGCAGTATTTACAATATGAAGGTCAGATGACAGATCGAAGTGTTAACGTTACGCCTTCAGATGGTAGACGTTGTTCAGAGTTTAATTAATTTAATTAGTTTGCAAAAACAATAGCAATAATAATTTTTTTAGTTTTCGATGTCAGTAGAGCAAGCAATTATCTGTAAAATGATATATAATTTATGTGGAGAAATTGTGTGGTTTTTTCTAAAAAGGGAGGCAAACATCTTAACCTTAACGTATTCATATATATAAATTAAACCTTAGCGTATTAATATATATGATAATTTAACGTCCGTTTCCATCTATCACACTTCCCATTATTTTCTACATTTTTTAAACTTCCACTTAATTAATAGCAATGGAGTTTTAGAACATTAGGATAAGGTAGGCAAATTTTGAGCATAGGAGTTTGACAGGTATCCGGCCGTTGCCTTGAATAAGGAACAGTCTCGATATTTATCTGGAATGATTGAGGGAAATCATGGAAAACCTCAACAAGATGGCCGGTACAGGAATTACCGTTTCTCGGCGAGAGGCAGCAGAAAAAATTTCCAGTCACATCTGCCCCCGCAGGGATTTAAACCCGGTACCTTCGGAATGCGAGTCTAGTGCTCTCACCACTACGCCAAAAAAAATTTGAAATTGAAAATAATGATGTTAGATGTGAGGCAATGCTTCATTTTAGTGTACGTTCTTCTATATAATCTCCATGCATATAGAATATACATGGAGTGATACAACCACAAAGAATATTTAAATTAGCATTAATTTAACTATTCTTATACAAATTCAAAGACGTTTAAAATATGCTTGAAGATTTTATTCATAATTAATCATAACGGTTCTATATAAAGACCTAGAAAGACGTGAAAACTCGGTTTAGCAACAGAATTACCACATTTGCATAATTATTAACGGTCGACTTTTGGTTGAAATCTACCTTCGCTAGTCATTTTAAAATTTAATTTAATATCTCAACCGGATTGTTAACGGCTTTTGTAACCCTTTATTGGGCGAGTATGTCTCCATTGGCTCGAATGTGACATCAAAATTTCGAGTGTTCGGTCAAAACGTGTATCAAATAGTTTGAATAATTATGGAACCGTCTTTTTAAAATTCAAAAAAGGACACGCCGAAATAATTTCATAAATGTTCCATTTTGCACGGAGCACTAAAAATGATAGCTGAATAATTGGTTTTTGCTCTTTCACTTAGAAAAATTAAGATGCTTATACCTGATGTTGATATTGTTTTACTGCGAAAGATGACATAAGCCACTTTGCTTTGTGACTATATCTAATTCACATGTATATTACATATCTGTCTATTTGAAACCGTACAAAACTTTGCACACGATCGCTTTGATGAATTATTACACTATTTTATAGATATGTCTTGTAAGTTGTTGTAACTGATGTTGAACTTATCGTAAGCTATTTATGCATACGTCATAACACACTTAAGATAAATGATTTATTTTCTAGCTTTCTAACTTTCATGAGTTAAGTATTCAGTGCTGAGTATATCATTTGTCTTATATTAAAAATATGTAAATCAGCTAATTCAACAATTTTAATATAATTGCCGAGTTAAAAATGCTGTTTTGACGTGATAACGTCTTATAAATTGATGAAACACCGGCTGCATGCACGAAAAAGTGTAACGTTCCGAAATGTGTCACGTTCCGCCTGACAGCTACTAAAATTTAGGTTATGTATTATTAAATATGATATTCGAGCGGAATACGTTATCACGTAAAACTATCGTCCGTAAACCGACTTTACAGACAACCAATTTTTGTTTTTACGATGATGGTGTCTTTATAATTAAATACACCACCAAAGTCAATTCATATACCTTACGTTTCCCCCCCCCCCTTAAACATGTTCAGTTTTTTTGTTTCTAAATTATGTGTGGTAATTATTACAATATCATCCTTTAGTACCTAGTTACTATGTTCAAAACTCAGTAATTTGAATTACCTATTTCGTCCAAATTCTCTATGTTGACGTTACAGCGGTAATGTTTATTTCTATGGTCTAAGATATTTCAGAAACTATTAAATTTAGTCTGTTACTTTTTTATATAAAAATACTCAAAATGCGGCCCGTTTTCTGAATCTGTAGAAAAAAGTTTTAAATCGACCCTGCTCGAAGAATAATTTGTTGGTTGAAAACATATTTTTCTTAAACTATGTATATATGTATTCACCATCGTTTCTTGTACAGTTCCCACTTTGAAACAACATTTTTTTATACGTATTTTGAGCAAAATTTAGCTTCAAAAGCGGTTTTTTCTATATAGAACAGTTATTTGTTTTTGTGTGAGTACAATCTAATGTTCTAGATGACAGGGAGTTTGAATAAGCTACGTGCAGAGAGGCGGATTTACATTTTTTTCGATGCGAGTGTTTGTAGTGAGCACTAGGGGAAACTTCAAGCTCAAATTTTCCGTATGTCAGTGAGAAATGCTTATTAAAAGTGAAAATAGTTATATGAAGTTTTTTAATTACAAAGACAACATAGAAAAACTAAGCGGTCTGGAAATGCTTGTTGTGTTTCGGGCTGTTGCGCTGATGGCGATTTAAGCAAAATAAAGACCATTGGCGCCCTAATTTGACGTTCCGCTGTCAGTGTAAACAAATTAACATCAGTAATCCTTATTACATTTTTTTTGACACATCATGGCCAACTAAATTTTTGACTTATCACCTTAGAAACATGTCGAGATTTCCATAAAAAGTGAGTTCAATAATTCTCTATTGCCCACTAGCGGCGCTAGTAGGCTTCGTGCATACAACCTATACATTAGATTGCTCTTGATATGTATGGAAACTGCAATATATGATCACAATCTAAGGTCAAATCAATTTTTTTAACAATCCCTTCAGCAACCCATTATTAAGTTTTTGATACAAAATGCGTGGAAAGTTTTTGCGTGGAAACCATGGAGATTTTGAGCCTCCTTTTGTATTGCGCTTTTAATTCCAAAAATCGCTGAAGTAAACCGTGTACCTAATAATAATTATAATTTAATTCATCAGAGCTTTTGATCGGGTAAACTAGATATGCTTTATTAAATTGGGTATTAGATACGAATCAGTAACCTTCCGAACTAAACTAGTTTTCTAACTTTTGAAATGGAATTTTAACGTTGACAGTGCGACAATTTTTAATGTCTATTTATGTGAAACTAATTAAAATGAAATGTCAGCTTGAAAAGCTGCGCAGCTCTGCTTAAAAGTAATTTCTACGTTATCGACTCAACCGCATTACATTTCAATCTCATTATAAAGTTTGTATTGAAACTTTGTACATGTTAATATAGACATAGTATTGCGGGACCAAATAACAAAACCATTTATGTCAATTTTTTCTCCTGTAGTGACAGGTGAATGTTTACCTAGATCAGGGGTCGGCAACCTTCGGCCCGTGACTGTTTTATAAATAAAAGTATTATATACTTACCTACATAAATAAATAATTCAATTAATATTCACAAATCCTTTTTCTTATGATATTGTGGATGTACCTACTTAGTCATTTAAAAATAAACGTGATTGATTTCCAATCTAATACTCTCAAGAACTCTTTCTTTGAAATCAAAAATCTTGTTAAATTTTATGTCAGTTTGTCATCTAATTTTGACGAATTGAAAAGGTTTGCTCTGTAATTAATTACAATTTTTGGTTGTACTTACTAATGCGAACAAACCTTTTCGATTCTCAATTACAGAAAAAATAGATATGCTTCTCGTCTCACAGATGAGCATTTGAGAGCTATTCTACGATTTGCAACTACAAATCCTGGAAGCTACCACACAAAACATAGCCACTCAAATACAATCTCAAACGTCACGCTAATTTTTGTAAAAGAACAGTTCTATTTTGTAGTTCTCAGTTAAATTTTTAACAAAATTCAAATGAAATGTTTTCGAATTTTTAATATCACAAATACCTATTATTAAAATTATGAACAAGTGCGGCCCGCCTTTATTTCAATTTGCCACTATGGATGTACCTACTTAGTCATTTAAAAATAAACGTGATTGATTTCCAATCTAATACTCTCAAGAACTCTTTCTTTGAAATCAAAAATCTTGTTAAATTTTATGTCAGTTTGTCATCTAATTTTGACGAATTGAAAAGGTTTGCTCTGCAATTAATTACAATTTTTGGTTGTACTTACTAATGCGAACAAACCTTTTCGATTCTCAATTACAGAAAAAATAGATATGCTTCTCGTCTCACAGATGAGCATTTGAGAGCTATTCTACGATTTGCAACTACAAATCCTGGAAGCTAACACACAAAACATAGCCACTCAAATACAATCTCAAACGTCACGCTAATTTTTGTAAAAGAACAGTTCTATTTTGTAGTTCTCAGTTAAATTTTTAACAAAATTCAAATGAAATGTTTTCGAATTTTTAATATCACAAATACCTATTATTAAAATTATGAACAAGTGCGGCCCGCCTTTATTTCAATTTGCCACTATGTGGCCCTTGCTTGCCAAAAGGTTGGCGACCGCTGACCTAGATCAATAAATAGAAAGAAATTAGCAAAAAACGGCGCCAGGGGGTATAAAAATTAGCAAAAAACGGCGCCAGGGGTTATAAAAATTAGCAAAAAATGGCGCCAGGGGGTATAAAAATTAGCAAAAAACGGCGCCAGGGGGTATAAAAATTAGCAAAAAATGGCGCCAGGGGGTATAAAAATTAGCAAAAAACGGCGCCAGAGGATATAAAAATTAGCAAAAAACGGCGCCAGAGGGTATAAAAATTTAAGTGACAACTGACAGGTTTTTACTGGTAATTTTGCATTACTTTTGTTTTACTTTACACACTAGTGTGAAAAAGGGTCATTTTACTACCGCCATACAGGCATGAATAGCAGCTATTGCCAAAAAATTAGTTTTTATTAATGTCAAAACAAGTTTTGACTTTTTTACACGCTGCAATTTGCAAAGTCAAAACATAAAATTAATTAAAATGCCTTAACATGAGACAATTTTATGTCTTCATCTCAAATATAAAAAAAATGGATGTTGATTTCCGTATGCTCTGCAGTCTTCAGTCGTGATTTTGGTGATTTAATAAGGTTCCAAGTCTGAAGGCTTTGGAGTCAAAAGGTGCCTGTTTTAAACCCGAAGTTCTATTTTATCTTTATTTTTTATACAGATTTTTTTAAAGTAAGTCATTGAAAACTTACCCATATATCTTCGAACTGCAAGGACTTTCTTGACTCTGGTAGACAGAAAATAAATTAATTCTTCTCCCTGTGCTCAAAAAAAAAAAAATTACACCACATGCAAAAATTTGAAATACGAAATTCGAAAGAATTTTTTGTAAAGTGTTGTTTGTTTGTGTGTAAAAAGATTGGATAAAAAAAGAAGAAATTAAATCATTATAGTACGGTACGAAAATAATTGTCAGTAAGTCATTCATAGTTACTTACAATATAACAAAAAAAATGGAACACAAACGTTGTTAAATATCCAACTGTTGTTATTTGTTAAATTTAAGTAGATTTTTTACAAAATAAATTTGATTTCTTTACAATTTACAAATAAAGAAAAATGTCATTCTAAACCTACCTTATAATATTTAATACATATAGGTATTTATTGCAAAAAATTTACTTTGAAAGTTCTAATAATATAAGGTACGGTTACATGTCTGTACACTATACTTGGTACAAATTGAATGTGCAGCTTAAGTTTTCCTGGCAGCACGTTTGCAAAATGTAATTTACCAAATGACGTTAAACCTAATTTATAAACGCAATTCTTATTTTACATTTTTTGATTTTTTCGGTATTATTGCATAAAAAATCGAATTTCTCTAATATAGTAAATTATATTATGAATAATGATTTTTGATAATACGCGAGGTTGTATTTTTGCTGTGCTTTTGCAATGAAAAATCGAAAATTAAACAAAATAATAATTAATAAATTTTTATTTGTTTTATACGACCACAAATAATATTGACAAAAGTATTTTTGTATACCTAATTTTCAAGAAACAAAAATGTATTTTTTTGACAAGTTTATACGATAATATGTAAACGCATAACTTGAACCCTCCTATAACACTAAATAAATAGGACCTCCATATTATAGTAACAGTAGCTTTATTGGTATTTTTTCCTCCATGAATCCAATACTAATTCGTCTAAAAAAATTCTTTCCATAGTTTTTATTTTGAAATACTAATTCAACATGGTTAGAAACCTGTTTAAATTTTCAAAATATTTTTTTTTTCAAATAACAATCTTGGAAAACGGTTATTGTTCTCACGAAAATAAATTAACAGATTTATTTTAGAAATAAAATTTTATTCTTATTTCTTTTCGAAAAAATTTGGGAAAAACACAAATAAAAACAAAGTGCACCTAACCCAGTGTGTGATGTATATAATATATAATTCTAGTATTATTTGTACAGCACAGCGAGTGTTTAATCGCGAACCGACGCCCGGAGGAGCACGAGACGCTGGTAGACGCCGCGGCGCCTGCCGGCGGACTGACTATGTGCCGTGTCCGATTTACGAACGCATCCCTTGGCTCCTATAGGGGTGTCTATGTTGGTGTGTTTGTATCCCTCCTGCTGGCTCTGTAATTGGACTTACAGGGTGTCGTTAAAAACGCGCTGTGCAAGCCTAATATTCTATATGATGAATATTTTTTCAGCTACACGAGGGGAAGTGGTAGCGATTTAGGTAGAAGTTAACTTTTCAAAATTTCACAATATTTCTTAGTTTTCAGATCCCCTGAGTCCAAAAATTATATTTTTGAAAAATGTCTGTACGACTGTCTGTGAGCACAGGTCAAGCGGTTGAGCGGATCGAAACCAAATTTTGGTAACATGTTTGACGTGTAAATATTGAGAGCCTTATTGTTTTTGAGGAAGATCGACGCCTGCGCAGGAAAGAAATGCGTCATATATGTTTTTATTCTATTTATTTTTCCAAGAAAGCTTTGTAATTTTTTAAAGTGAAACTTTTATTCTATCGCCCCGAATTTTTCTGGCCGTCTGTTGCATGTCGCATTACAGGCGGCCGCGGAGTAGGGGTAAAGTGAAAGGCTTTCGGAGTAGGCGCTCGGTAGAGGAGCCAAGGCCAATATGGCGGCGCCCATGGTTAGCATCAGCTGACCGTGCAGTATGTATGTCTGTCATGCGGGCAAGTGCTGTACAGTATTTACATGTTTTTATTCGTGTATTCATGTGAATATTGTTGTTTATAATTAATCGTGATGGATAAGTGTCTACAATCCAACGCCTACAATCCAATAAAAGTTTCACTTGCGTTGTGGTTTCTTAAAACCACACAACTGTTTTTTTTCAAAACTTTGTAGTTTCGGAAAAAATCTACAGGATGTCCATTTTTCCCTAAAAACGGCAAGTATGTATCGCTCCATTAACAGAAAGGCGTCAGCATTATGAACGTTTCCTAAATATTTTCATTCTTTTAGCTAAGTTTACGGAACACAGGAAAAAAATCGTGCCTTGTGTTATGTATCACAAACGTGTTTTATATCGTTTAATACAGTCTAAAGAAGAGAATTGGTTTCGTCTATTTCGAAATTTTAGCACTTAACATTTTTACTTTTTCATCCATATTTTTTTTCGATGAAAATAGTAAAACATGTAAAGATTATTGTTCGGTCAAAAATGCAGTCATTTTAAAGATGCCTTGTAGACTCAGGGTAAGCAGAGAAAGAGAGATGTACAACGAGAGAAAGAGATAGTTGAGTTATATAGTAATTCCCTCCTCACTTGCACATCGCTCCCTCCCCCCGTTTTGCACCGGTGACGAGCTCAGGTGCGCGGGCACCTTTATACAGACATACGCCGGTCCTCGTATCCAGTGATGCTTGCCCTAGTAAAAAGTTGTTCGCCTATGTATTTACCTACTATCTAGAAATTCTATATATCCTACGTTCTAATATACAGTGCCACTAAACTCGAGTGCAGTAGCTGTGAACTCACAATAGTAGGTTGCGTAATGATATATATATGCATACACTAGCGGGGTCCGTCCCGGTTTCACCCGGTTGCGATAGATATAATTCTGCAAAATGTATTTCGTTTGCGGTCTGAACTAATATCTTCTACCAGATTTGCTTCTGAACTAATAGCTTTGAGCGATTTATAACAGATGTCGCTACTTGGCACTAAAACAGTTTTTTTTTACTTTAGTAAATTAAAAATTGTTATTTTATTGTGATAACCCCATACATTATTTTAATTGATATCATTTATTTATGTGGTCACCTAATAAATGGTTATTATTAGTACGAAATTTTTGACGTTTTGACGTGATAACGTCTTATAAATTGATGAAACACCAGCTGCACGCACGAAAAAGTGTAACGTTCCGCCTGACCCTGTGCGTGCAAGCGAGAGCGCAGTATAAGCGATAGAGATGCACGATCGGCCCAAGCGTCGGCTGTACGCATTTCTCTCTCTTCTCGCGTGACGTCAGAGAGTAGTGTGCGTTCAACATTTTTTTCGGCTGTTCCAGCGAAAGCTACATCTGACAGATGGCCTTTGTTTTATAAACCGTGGAAATTAAGACTTAAAATCAAGATATCTAATAAAATGTCATAAATTATCGAATTTTTAAAGCAATTTTTAACTGATCGCCGTCATTATGGATAAAATATGATATTATTCACAACGAATGGAAATGTATTGATCAATTGATAGTTTGTACACAAACGCAGCTACATTTTGTATCAAAAACAAATCTTGGGAGATCTCGGCATTTCATAACAGCAGATAAACTATGCGGTTTGTTAACAAATATATAATATATATACATTCTTTTAAATGTCTTTTATAATTGCTTAAAAATATGTATTTTGCTTTGGTTGATCAAATTATTAGTCGGTAAAAATATAGTTTGACAGCTACTAAAATTTAGGTTATGTATTATTAAATATGATACGTTATCACGTAAAACTATCATCCGTAAACCGACTTTACAGACAACCAATTTTTTTTTTAAGTTTAAAGTTGCATTTATGGGCTTATAATTTAATATATTTATTAAAACTGTCTGTATTTAAGATTTGGCATGATAAAAAATATCTAAATTAATGAGTTTCGTTAATTTTCTCGCTAGATTTTTCCCTTTTAAATTGATTTTTTAATGTTTTTCTTTGATCTCTCTTAATTACTTTTCTTTTATGATATTTAACAGTACTGCTGATTGCTTGGCGATATAGAAACAGGGCAATGGACACTTTTTTAACGGTAATGCCATGTATTTTAGAGACGACAGCAGTCACATAAATAATAATATTTTTAATGCGAATTTCTGAAGGAAGCTGAATTTGTTCTTTCTATAACTGTTTTCATTTAAATATTTTTTCAGTGTTAATAACTGCTCATTTTGGGATACCATGTATTTTTATATCATCCTCTACGTGCGCAATTCCAACAACAAATTCAGTCCTACTGATATACTTTCGTCGAAAACCTTTCAGTTACAAAAAGTAATTTTCCGTGACATATTGTATAATCGCATAGGTATCTTTTTTTTGTCGAAACGAAAGATTTATCTATTTTTTCATTTTTTTATCAATAGCTTGTAATTTTATTTAAAAGTAATTTTGTCAAATCTGAAATTAATAGCTACTAACAGTCAATAATAACGAACTTTTATCTGTTATTCCATTCCTTTCGCGTTTTTCGAGGGTTTTTGAATTTTGTATGTTACCTATAGATAAAAAATCGTTCTTTCATAATGTTTGCTTGCTTATAGTGGCATCATTTGAAAATTGCTGAGCCAATTTTGATAAAAATTATTGTCTAAATAATTAAAATTATTAAGGAACTAATTTTTTTTAACATTGCAAATCGATATGTTTACGCTTTAATTGATAAAACAATAATTTATGTGTTGTGGAGGCTGAAAATAGCGGTTTAAATAATACAATAGCGAACATTTATAACAAACTGCCTATTCAGTAAAATTAAATAATAGTAGACTGTAAAATAGATTAAAATAGGAATTGATAAATCTAGCACCATGCACTTTGGACGATTTTTATACATTTAATTTCAACATTTAATTTAAACTAATTATTATATTGTTTTCTGACATGCTTTATACTCACAACTTGAGTAAATATTACTATAATGTAAAATTAGATAAAATAAAGAGTATTAATATTATTATTATTATTATTACATACACATCTTTGTTGCTTCTATTACAAAAACAAAAGATGCAAGCGTATGTCTGGTCTTCTATTTGCTTATTTAATGCAAAAGACAATTAACAAAGCACACTTTATTAAAATCTTTGATTAATGTCTGATTAGAACTCTTCAATAAATAAAATTATCGACCAATTTTTCAGACAATATATTAACAAAAAATATCAATCGTTTAATGTATTATTGATATTTTTTGTTAATATATTGTCTGAAAAATTGGTCGATAATTTTATTTATTGAACACTTTATTAACTATACAAATATATAATAATAATAATAATAATAATAATAATAATAGTTTATTATAAACAAAACATTTTAAAATCTTTTCATAGAATCCGAGATTGTACGCCCGCGCCGGGAAAAAAATTATTCACAGCTTTTGAACATGTTAACATACATAGCTTGCGATGCATTTGATTATTGCAGATAAACCATGTAGAATCTGATCACTTAGCTGTTAGTAGGAAAAAAATCAGCTCTTTCGTATAGGCGTTACCTAATTCATTTTCCACTGTACTTAACTGTTATAAACGAGGTTAATATCAGTATGTTCTATACTCCTACTGTAGTAAAGTGATGTGTCGCTCCTGAGCGAGTCGTTCATAATGAACGACTCCTTTCTCAGAGCGAGTCGTTCTTTTTTTTTTGTGAATGACTCACTCCGAGAGCCATTGCTCTGTACTGAGCTGTTCTGTACTGTTGCATTCGCACATTTACAGAGCGCACACAGCACAGGCCACAGAGGCACTAGTAAACTTTGCACGTACGGAGTTAATCTTTGCTCAGTTATTTAATATTGAATGACACACTGTAAGTGTAATAGTACTAAGCTTACAGTTACTTAAACCATTCACATTGATGTCGTTGACAACGATATAATATTGTAACAATAAATATTATTATTGTTAAGATTTTATATAGTTTATTCGAAATGCGAATAATATAAGGTCAGAATCATATTAAAATGAGCTCAGAGTGTGTATTGTGCTGTGACTCCTGAGCATGCATGATGACAGTTCACACCTCTGTAGTCTGCACTCTTGTGTAGTGCGTACTGTCTAGTGTCGCTCCTTTAAACGACTCGCTCTGAGCGACTCTTTTTAGTTAGCGGAGCGCACGGAGCTAGCTCCCAATAAAGATTCAAGTGGACACATCACTATTGTAGTAATATAATAAGAGTGTTAATACTTTGCCAATATCAATATCGCGTCAACCTGTGGGCAATAAATATAAGATCATTCTACAATCTACATGAACATAATATTTCATATAGTAGATTTCAAACACTCGTTCTAATTAACAAAAATACTACCACACGAAGCTGGTTTTGCTGCTAGATTCCTTGCTAGTTTCAAGACAGTTTGCTTAACCCGATTCATTGAAGCTTGCCTCGTAACCTAAAGTTTGTACGTTCGATCTCTGCGTTCGGTGCTATTATTACTTTTTTTTTCAACTATACCAGTAATACTTCTCTAGTGTGTAGTGTAGTATACGCAGTCTCTTGTTTTAAGGCAGTGTCGTGCACCTTAGATGATTACGTAATGATAATGCTCAATGTATTTGCCTATACGTACATAAATATCAATAACAACCATTATGGAAAGCTACCCGTAAGATCATAAAGTCTTGTGTGCTTATCTTCGGTATTACAAAATGGGATAATAACTTTTATTATTAGAGATTTCAGCATGTTTTTATGTATCGACATTAACCTGGCTATAACGAATGGATATGGAGTGTAACGAAACGACATTGTCGGTATAACAGATAACTTCTTCTTTCGAGTACAGAATGGTACAACAACCAATCGATTTTTAACCATAAGAGCGGATTATTCACTGATTTTTAATGTATTGATTATTAATTTCCGTCGTGGAACCAACCTCTGCAACGCCATTTTAAAATCTTTTAAAGTGAAACTTTTATTCTATCGCCCCGAATTTTTCTGGCCATCTGTTGCATGTCGCATTACAGGCGGCCGCGGAGTAGGGGTAAAGAGAAAGGCGTTCGGAGTAGGCGCTCAGTAGAGCAGCCAAGGCCAATATGGCGGCGCCCATGGTTAGCATCAGCTGACCATGTAGTATGTATAACACATAGTCAGTCTGTCATGCGGGCAAGTGCTGTACAGTGTTTACATGTTTTTATTCGTGTATTCATGTGAATATTGTTGTTTATAATTAATCGTGATGGATAAGTGTCTACAATCCAACGCCACAATCCAATAAAAGTTTCACTTGCGTCGTGGTTTCTTAAAACCACACAACTGTTTTTTTTATATAAGACCTTTTAGAATAAAATGTGACCACCGCCTCCTTTTATGAAAATATATATCCGCCTCTGTGCTAAAACTCTTGGATTGGTTGGTATTTTTCAAAAGCGATGTCTATAAAGTACCAGCGTATGTTAACCTATACTCATTAATTTGTAACTTATTGGACATACCCTAGTATTCAAAACGTGTCCCATAGAAATACTCTACCCTCCTCAGTACATAGAGATATATCGCAGCCATACTCCAACCTTTTATAAAATGATATATTATTATAGAAATTTTGGTTTTTCAGAAATGCGGGAAAACAATTATCTGAAATGTATATTATTTTAGTTATTCCCTTCTTGAACACCCAATATAATTTGGGTGTATCATAAAATATGCAACCCAGCTGATTCTCTTCCAAGGAACTGCAAGTTGGTTGTCTTAATCAGTTTTGTAAACGTTAAAATATTGCAAAGCAGCTAAGGAAATTAATATATACAGAGTGTGTCAAAATTGAAATTAAAAAAAAAATACGGGATCTTTTTTTATAAACCAAAAGATAAAAATATACTTAAATTAATTTCTAAAGAAGCTTTTTTGTTGACCAAATATGCGCTATTTGTTTTTTCGTTCAAAATAAAACATTAGTAAGAGCAGATTTTTGTAAAAATGTTTCTGTTTATCCACGTTCTACATACATATCTGTAGGTACTGGCTCTAACAATGAAAAATATGTGAGAATATTTATTAAACAAGATGTATACATCTCCTTTCTGCTACTTAATAAACTACAGTAAACGTTTGTTTATTTGCAACATCAAATGAAAGCAATTTGCACACATATATTTATTTCATATTTTAACCACAGTCAAGATTTTTTTTGTGTTATGAAAATATTATATCAATATTGTAATCAATATATAAAGTAGTAACAAAGCATCTGTCATTCAATATGATATTTGTTATTCGTTGCCATGGTTACCGACATATCCTGACAGGTCTTCTAAATAAAAGAACAGTTGATTTTTTTTTATTTTCAAAATATCTCCGAAACTATAAAGCTTAGAAAAAAAATGTTTACAAAACTTTCTTGAAAAAATAAATAGAATAATAAGCAGTTAAAAAAAGTATACCATTATTACATAAAAAAACACTGTTATAGCATATATCTCTTCTGCACATGCGCCGATTTTCCCCAAAAACAATAGAGCTCTTCATATTTGCATACCAAACATCCTCCCAGAATTTGGTTTCAATCCGTTTATCCGTTTGACCTGTATCGTGTTCACAGACAAACAGACGCACAGAGTTTTTCCAAAAATATGTTTTTTGGATTCGAGAGACCTCAAAACGAAAAAAAATTGTAAAATTTTGAAAAGTGATATTTGACCTAAATTAGTACCATTCCCCACTTGTGGGTTGGAACGCTAAAACGCATTCCTTGTCTCAGCAGTGTGTTGACAATTTTCACTGTAAAAAAAATGGTTCTAAACCTCTAAACGAGAAGAGGCAACCACTAATGTCTATACCTCAAGAAGCGATACGATTGGCCTGCGGTTGAGTACATTCTACGTCAATGATCCAGGCGATCGTGAAGATGCTGATATCAAATGGTTGACCGTAGAGCGCTCGCGTTTGTTTGTTCGTAGTGCAGGAGAGCTGAGAGCGGAGAGTTTTTAATCTACTTTTGATGCCTCATCACGCGTCACGAGTGGCGCGCGGACGTCTAAACATTAAAAGGTATCCATTTATAATCTCCGTAATTCTAAGTTGCAAAATGAGAAACTGAAATAGAAATTTATGTATCATTGTATGCTCTGCATGAGCTACGTTTTGATTAAAGCGCTATATGTCCTACAGTCTACCCACTGTAGCTCACACCATTACTAGCTCAATGGCGTACACATAAAAGGGGACACAAAATACACGCGGCTTCGGCTGTTTATTGATTTCAAAACTATATACAGAATCTCTTCTACTTGTTGCACAGTGACGGCTGCTATTTTGGGTTTAATTGTTTTTCTACTGGTTTTTCGTTCATTCGAAAACAATTTAAATGTTTTACTGTGTGAAGTTGTTTTTACGCCAAGCTACAACCAATCCTGGAGAGTCGATCACTCTTCTACCTAACCTACTAGTGAAATCAATAATAATAATGCGTTTAACATCCGTTTCTCGACTTTATATCATAACAGACGCCATTCACACCATTACTATTTTCCATCTATCGCACTTCCCGTTATTTTCTACATTTTTTCAACTGCAACTAATTAATAGCAATGGGCAAATGAAGGAATTTTTAGACATTACGATAAGGTAGACAAATTTTGCCCATAGGAGTTTGACAGGTAATTGGCCATGGCCTTGAATAAGGAACCATCTCGATATTTATCTGGAATTATTGAAGGAAACCAAAACCTCAACAAGATGGCCGATACAGGAATTATCGTTTCTCGGCGAGAGGCAGCAGAAAAAAGTTCCACCCACATCTATACCTGCGCCGGGATTCGAACCCGGTATCTCCCGAATACGAGTCTAATGCTCTCGTCACTACGCCGCTCCGCTCAGTCATGACATGGCAACGCATTTCAAAAGCTAACAAAAAGCTAATTCGTGACTATCACGCGCATGCGCCTGCACTCGTGCGATGACGTTGCAGACAAAACAAACCGTGCGCGACGAACTCGTAAAGACATACTCTACCCTTTTGTAGTCCCGTAGTTATTACCGATTGAAATCTAACGACAAAAAGTTTGATCGACTATCACTGTACTTAAAAAGACGTTTTAACTTTAATAATAGAGTGAAATAGTTTAAATAATAATTATGATACGTTCTTTGTCTTAATGATATAATTAAAATTTCGGCTTCGTTTCTATCCGCCACTGTTCGATACGGAGGTCCTGGAGCATCGTGCTATAAGCAAACCATTAGTGTGCTCCACACCACCTCAGACTAACAAACGTCGCGGCGGTCTACGTCGTTCTCTCCTCCCGGCTCTGTCGGCGGTGTTCTGGCGTACAGGCGCGTGTGCCAACCCTACCTAATGCCCAATTTAGAAGAGATTTCCCTGTTATAATCTTTAAAGTCCTCCATGTGTAACTTTGTGCACTCAAATGTATGATTCTACATTGCTATATGTCTGTTGTGCATATTATGCAATCCTATTCTTTCGCAGGATAGAAAATTGATTATAAAAATTATGTAGGTAAAGTGGATTAGCTGTTTTTGGAGTTTACTTCTTAAGAAACGATTTTGAGTTGTAAGGCCCGGTACGGAAATTTTATGAGTAGTAAAATCAATCATATATTTTATATACATAGACTAGCCACTATTCAAAAAAGTTTCACTTATGTGTCTCTCAAACTGTACAATAAATTGCCTAATTATATCAAAATGCAGAAACTGGAAACTTTTAAAAAAGCACGCACAGGGTCAGACGGAACGTTAGGAACGTTACACTTTTACGTGCATGCAACCGGTGTTTCATCAATTTATAAGATTGGTGATTCATCAATTTATAAGACGTTATCACGTCAAAATCACTGAGGAGCCTTCTAACCAAAAACTGTTTTTACACCGTAGATGAATTTTTTAATTATGAATTTTAATGCGTAAATTTGACGTCACATAATATGTATGTATTGTACTTACTATCTTATTGTATAAATAAAAAAAAAATGGTGAGGCGTTACACTCCACCGCTTCAAGTGTGGCGTTACGCTCGTCCGCTTCAAAAGAGACAAACATATATATCTGTAGGATTTAACGTGCGTAAGAATGAGATGGAATACAAAAGAGAAAAACATATATATCTGTCGGATTTAACGTACGAAAGAATGAGATGAAACACATTACACAGCGTATCTAAGGAGTAAACTCCAGTCGTGCGTCGGAGCTGGCACACACGCACTTTTTTTAATACAAGCTGTGGCAGAAAACGAGGGCTAGCGAATTTCAATAGTCACACGAGTCGTAATACCATTACGCATGAGGTATAAAGTGAATTACACGGGTTTTGTTTATTTGGTAGCTATGGCAATCATTAATGCTTTACAGAAATTTTATTTTTAAGGTAGCTTGGGGGCCGCAATCCCAAGTCAAATAAATGACTTTGTTTTTTTTTTGTTCCTCAAATAATTACCCAAATCATGCTATAATAATTAATAGAAATTCACATAAAAATGTCTTTGATTTAATTTAATGCGAATTATAATTAAATAATTATAGTAAAGTAATTAATAAAATATTAATTGATTAGTACTCAGCTGTCACCAGTCACTGTCACTACAACAACAGAGATAGAAGCCACATGTCAGTATTAAAAAAATAATATAATCAAAAGTACGTGGTAAATTATTCTGAAATTTTTGCAGTGTTTTGTTCTACCCATTAAAAAGTTTTTTTGGTGGGATCAAGTTTGTCAATTTTTTACAAACCCTCAATTTCCGAAGTTATTGAACAAGGACACTCATAAGGGCTCGTGTATATTTGCATAACTTTAATTAATTATATCTCTTAAACGGTGTGGTAAAAAAATCTGATTCTTTTTCTGTAGGTGTCTTTAATTATAATCTTTTGAATAAATATAAAAAAATGTAGGGTCAAGTTTAAGTCATTTGGCTACCAAACTACCTTAATATGAATATATAACGGTTTTAAAATTTTCGGCAAAAAATATATTTTGTGAGCTGATTTCTGACCGGATTATTGAGTTTTTGTTGTCAATAAAGAAGTAATGAAATTTTATAGTGTCTACGATCTAGGCTATATAATACCATTAGCTTTATCATCAACTCCTGTCATACTAATAAATTATAATTGATCAATTATTTTTAACGTATCGTGATAATTTATGGGTTATTTTCCGGTATTGCTCGGAAGTAACAGTTCGTTATGAGGAAAAGTCGTTCATACAATAAATATATTCCAGGTGCCGGGGATTATTTAAAACCGAGATTTTTGAAACTCCTATTAATTAGGGTGAGTTATCTGAAAATTTACTCAAAATTTCTACAATCAAAATTTGTAATGAATCGTAGCTTTTAACGCTATATTAAAATTTTGAGTTTTTAGATCACTTTTTGACGTATTTTAGACGTGAAACAAAGTACTATAATTTTTTTATTTAGGTTGGAATATTCGTATCGACTTTTGAAATCTAGTACAAATTTATTGGTTGAAAAATGGCAAAAATATCGAGAAAAAAATTGAAAAAAAATAAACCACGCTGTAAATAAAATAAATTTTGAAAAAACGAATTTAGAGTCGATGTTGATTTATTTAAACGAGTTTTAAAAATTTGATGGCAAAAAATTAAAGAACGTTCTTTTAAAATCTTATTTAAAAATTTGTTTACTGTAGAAAATAAAATCTGTAAAATGAGTTTATTAAATTTAAATTTTTTTTGAAGAAAACATTACAACAAGATTGAGAGAATTAATGTGATTTTAAAATTAGATTTTTGTATCTGTGTTGTTTTATGTAATAAAAAACTGTGTACAATTTTTAAACAAGTTAAAGAAAAACCTTTGACTCTGCAAATTGGATTTAGGTACATTATAGCAGAAATTTGCACGTATTTATTTTTAAATACCTTCATAATTATATATACAGAAAAATCTTACAAAAAGCTCACTGACGTATAAAGTTTAGTTAAATATCAATCGTTATTTATGTTTTGTGACGTCGTCAAACTTTTGTTATAATTAAGGGGGAACAGACACCTTAAACAATAAAAAGAAACGATTTTTGTTTTAACAAGCATTCTTGTTATTTTCGTGAAAATCAATTTAAAAAATTTGAATTGTTTCTAGAGGTAGAACTAAATATTATGTACTCCTATAGCACCAGACCGCCTATTATTCGTGCAGTACCCTGATCGGGCACGGTCAGAATGAGTTACATAATGCCCATGTTTGGAAGTGGGTGTACTTCAAGGTCACTGTATATGTATCCACAAAAGACATGGCCAAACTGCTTTTTCAGTCTATATTTAAATAAATAACACGGAATGAATAAAAATTTACATTGATTTATTCATTAATGTTTTAATTCGCTGAATAATATAAGCAGAATGAAGCCGTGCAACCAGGATTTTTATCATTCAGAGAACTTATTATGGGTTATTATTATTAATAAGTAATCGTTCACAGTGAACCATATTTCGTCTTTAGTAAATATGAATAATTTTGTTGAAGTCAGATGGTTGATTAAATTCGATTTTCTCGGAAAATAATTTTTTCGATGTTTTGTCCCGCGTTTGGAGAGCGAAGTAAGTGTTCAAAATAATTATCTTCTTTTGAGTGTACGAAATCAGAATTTTGCCACAGTCTCCGATGAATCCAGCTACGGCACTGTGCCCTATAAGACATCAATAATTTTCGTAATTCTTTGGAACACAGTTCTGTTCGTGGTTAAGACATTTATTAACCTTAGCGGTCTTGACGTAACCAAATGAACTACACCTTCTGATCTTATGAAGAGTTGTTTCGTATCTAAATAGACAGTACATGCAAATACAAACATACTATTATATATTTCTATAGCCTGCTCTATGGGTAGATATCGTCACTTATAAAGCTACAGATGTTTATTAAAATTCTTCTCCAAAACGCTCCCAGATGTTTGCCAGTAAAATTTCTCCTTTGTAATATCGACTTAAATAGACATATCAATAATATTATAAAAGGTTCAACAAGAAGCGAATTCAAATATTCCCCAAATGTATTATTAGTGGCAGGCGGAAGATTGGGGATCAGCATGGTAGAAAAAATATTCTAAAACAAAGTTTTGCGTACGACGATAGAGTCTATTTAAATGTAGAGAAATCATAATATTTTACTGCAAAATGAAATAAAATATTATTCATAAACTTAGACATTCCAGACGTCAATCATCAAAAATTATATCTTTTCATCATCCCCTTCTGGGTGTTTACCGATTATATTTTAGAAAATCAAACAACGAAGACAATGTTCTTTTATTTACTAGTCGATTTTTTTTTGAGTAGGTATCATAGCGCACGGAGTGCGTCGGGCAACTTCTAGCAAAGCAGAGTGGACTTATATTTAACACGAACCATTTTGAGCCATTTTCGACCGCCCCTTTATCTCCGAACAGCACTGAATTTTTCAGGGGCGTCAAACTTATCACAGCTGCATAAAATTCAGCATTTTTTATTGCGGATTATGCTCCTCTAGATAATGGGTTGATTACACGTAACGAGTACAGTGGCAAGTCAGTAAATTGTTACTAGGTCGAGTGAGGTTGGGTGGGCGAGTAGGTCACTCGGCCTAGTGACTCTTTCGCTACTTTCCTCGGCCGAGCACTCGCTCAAGTGTTCATACGAACCGCGCACTCGGCCAAAGGCATTGACTCGCCGCTGTACTCGGTACGTTGTGAGACAGCCTGTATATGTATGTACATTTACATTTACTTGAGGCGCGGTCACAGCGTGCGGCCTACTCATTAGCCCGGGATCACAAACATCTACCTATATCCATTTCATCTCACCAGCGCGCACTTACACTTAGATACACCTAACCTCAAAGTCCATGTATTACCGGCTTTGTTCCCTGCTACTACAAATCTACCGGTCTACAGTAGTTTCGTACTAAATCTATACGAATAAATAAAATCGAAGTGTTTGTTACATATTATAATGTAGTAGGATTCACCTGTGTCTGTATATATAGTAATGGATTACAAAATCCACATACTGCGAGAGTTGGTTTTTTAATGAATTATACAGACGTTAGCTCAATTAATAAAAATAAATAAAATCGTGACTTAGTTTGTAATTGAACAGTTTTAAAGATTCCTAGAGCGAATTTTCAGTTTTCATCACTTTTTTCAGTTTGTTTTTGTATCTCTACATATAAAATAAAATGTCTGTCTGTTTGTTCCGGCTAATGTCCGAAACGACTGAACCGATTTTGATGGGACTTTTACTAGCAGATAGCTGATGTTATAAGGAGTAACTTACACTACTTTCATTTTAAAAAAAGAATTAGAGTTCCGCGCAAAAAGAAATAAATTCCACGCGGACGAACTCGCGGGTTACAGCTAATCTATACTAATATTATAAAGAGAAAGTATGAATTTTGGGAGCTGTGCCAAGTTTCAAATTTTTACGTCAAATCGTTTCGGAGAAAATTGCTTGTGACACACGGTAACCGAAGTGATTCCATAAGTGTGCCGTTTTGTAGTCGAATGTTTTTTGTGGGATTATCGAAGCCTAGTCTATCTATATCTATACTAATTAGTGTTGGGCGATTATGAATGATATAATCGAAATATTTCGATTATGGCCGAATAATCGATCATTCGATTATGGCAACCGAGATATCATTCGCTTGAATCGATTATGAAATATGAAATGAATATTAAATCCCGACACAGTACTATTGCTATGTCCACTGTTGATATTAATGTTATAATTATATCGATATATCATTCGGTTTCTGCATTAAATCAAATTCCTAAAAATTTTTTTTTATAACATTAAGGATTTTTTAAATTTTAATGTTTAACTCATTATGTAAATTGACGATGTACCTATCCATCTAGGGCATAACAAATATATTTCTATTTCTATTCGATCATACCAGGGATTCCATTATTAATATTGTGTTAAGTAATATTAACAAATCGAAATTGCAAAGTTTGAACATAATTTATAATAGATATTTTGAATGATCATTCGCTTATACTGTAAAAGTAAATAAAACTAAATTAATAATTGCCAAGTTTGCGCATCATTCATAATCGATAATTCGAATGATAATTCGAATCATTCATAATCGATAATTCGAATGATCATTCGAATCATTCATAATCTATAATTCGAATGATCATTCGAATCATTCATAATCGATAATTCGAATGATCATTCGATTATAAAAACCGATTATTTCGATTCATTCGAATATTGAAATATATCGATTATGCCCAACACTAATACTAATATATAAAGCTGAAGAGTTTGTTTGGTTGAACGCGCTAATCTCAGAAACTACTGATTCGAATTGAATTTTTTTTTGTTGGATAGCCCATTTATCGAGGAAGGCTATAGGCTATATAATATCACGCTACGACCAATAGAAGCAGAGCATCAATGAAAAATGTTGCAAAATGTACCTCAAAATTAGCGTCTGTTCAGCTGAAATGCCCTAACTAAATATTCTAATATTAACGTCGTACATTCACAAGCCCGGTTAGCTCAGTCGGTAGAGCACGCGACTCTTAATATCAGGGTCGTGGCTTCGAGCTCCACGTTGGGCGAATATATTTTTAATTTTTTTTTTTATTTTCTACATTACTTTCTTACATTTAAATTTATTTTAATTTTAATTATAATTAAATAAATCTAATTAACAGCTCATTTGAAAACTGTTACAACTATAGGTACCTATATAAAAATAATTTTCCTACAGTGTTTTCAATTAAATATTTTATTAATTCCAGTAATTATTGATTAAAAAAAATTATTATCTATACTTATAAAAAGTCTAAATAGTGTTTTTTATCGACAAAAACTTTTGAACGGTAACTCCGATCATCATGAAATTTGGCCACAACATTCATCTCGCTAATGTGCGTACTCATGTTCCTCCCTTCCCCATTCGTTATTTTGCACCCGGGTGAAGCCGGACCGGACCGCTAGTAGTTTATAATTGATATTTTAGTGTAGTACAACACTCGAACAGACAGACAGACAATTACAATTTTATTTGTATAGATATTGTTGAAATAGACCATCAGCACATAATGGTTGTTAGACGCAGGTGAACACAAAACTATTACCTCGTTTCACGGTTGCCCACCCTGTGAACAATTACAATATCATCCGTTCAGTCTGGTCGTGATATGATTTCACAAATCCTCCCATTCACCGGACAACTCTGCCGCTTTCTGCACTCTTATTACTATTATTATTATTATAGAAACGAAGTTTCATCGGTGTTCCTGGTATAGGATAGACCACGTGTGTTATTAGATCTACCATAGTTACTCCATTACAGTAAAAAATGTCCAACCGAACTTTCGGCTTCGGTCGGCCGAAACAGAAACTTCATTTGGGAGGTTTGGTGCTGAAATCAGACATGTTCTTGTTGTATTTGGTTAATTTTAATTTTACTGTAATTCGTTAAGAGTATTCGTCCCTGCAAATACCCCCTGCACCCTTCATCACAAATCTTTTCCCCTCGCCTAAAAACGGTTCGCGCTCTCCCGACGCTATTTTTAAAGCTAGAGGGTTCTGGTAAACGCCAAATGAAAGACAAAGAATCAGACTACAGATCCTTCAGGCGAATTTTTTGAAAAAAAATTCCTGAAAAAACTTACAACCTTTTGAAAAAAATAATAAGTTACGTAATATTTCACACGTAGGCGAAACTGTTTTTCAAAAAATTCGCCTGAAGGATCTGTAGTCTGATTCTTTGTCTTTCATTTGGCGTTTACCAGAACCCTCTAGCTTTAAAAATAGCGTCGGGAGAGCGCGAACCGTTTTAAGGCGAGGGGAAAAGAGTTGAGATGAAGGGTGCAGGGGGTGTTTGCAGGGACGAATACTCTTAACAAGAGTATCATACAAAATGACCAAAGTTTAGAAGAAATGAATTTGTGTTTTTTTTTGTGTTGTGTACCTACACCTAAACATATTTATTAGGTAAATACTTCTTACTAAAAAGTAATTTTGTTTTGTATCTCTTATTTTATTTCATAATATTAAAAACAAAGTTTCACTTCCCCCGTAAGTTCATACGTTTTTTTTAAATCGCCCGATAAATTTAAAATGAAAATTGAACAGGCAATACAGGGTTGAAAATCTAATATGGAAGATAAAATTATAAAAGCTATCCTGATTGCATCTGTGTGTACGTGACACTGTGATTATTGTAGCGTCACAAGCGTGATTATAACGTGACAAAGAATACGGTTTGTCTTCATTAATATATAACCTACATCGTGGAGAGATCTTGTTCAAGTCACTTTAGTACTGTAGTTGGCTTATTTTCATTCAGGAAAATCGATTACAATAGTGTTTTAGTGCTCAGTTTTATAAAATACTAGCAACTCGGCCCGGTTTCACCCGGGTGCGATAGATATAATTCTGCAAAATGTATTTCGTTTGCGACCCGGCGTCTGCAATAATAGCTTTGAGCAAATTTTACCAGATTTGTTTCTGAACTAATAGCTTTGAGCAAATTTTACCAGATTTGCTTCTGAACTAATAGCTCTGAGCAAATTTTACCAGATTTGCTTCTGAACTAATAGCTTTGAGCAAATTTTACCAGATTTGCTTCTGAACTAATAGCTTTGAGCAAATTTTATCAGATGTCGCTACATGCTACTAAGACACGATGTAGATATACTTTAAATGTAAGGAAAGTCTCTTTCTCTCCCTGTCTTCTTGTTTCTTGCAATAAAAAAAATTAAAAACTATTCTCTAGTGTAAGTTGGACCAAGCTAGATACATTTACGAAATTTCATAAAACTTACGTTATAGGATAGTTTTTATTTAATATTTTGTACAAAATTACAGTAATTAATTAGTTCAGAGACAAACAAAAAAAAACTGTTTTAGTACCAAATAACGACATTTGATAGAATTCGCTCAAATCTATTAGTTCAGAAACAAATCTGACAGAATTTGCTCAAAACGATTAGTTCAGACATTTCGGCGCTGTAGTCATTTTCATTAAAAATTTCCAGAATTTTCCGATAACACAAAATATATCTATAACGCACCCGGATGAAACCGGGACGGACCGCCAGTGCAACTATAAAGGTAAAGAAAGAACTATTCCAGGGAGGCGCATCGGGCAACTCGTTACCTGAGAGTTAATTAGCTTCGGCTTATCCTTCGGTGCTTAACGACGCTGGCGGCGAACGAACCGACGCCTCAGACGACGCTAGTTCGCCCCGCTTCAACGTCTCCAACAACGCGATATGACCTGAGCCTTCTTCTGCTTCCCCTGAAACAAAACAGCGATGCTTATTCATGAACCTGCATTCAAGTCATGAATAAACCTAATATTGACATTGTACAGCGTGTGTATTAGCTATGTGCAGCAGGGAGGCGTTGCACGATCGTGCGCGCTTAGCGGCGAAAGTTGGCATTTTTACGGTACATGTACTGATATAGAATACAGTAATTTAATATACAAATATTGAATACTAGTATTATTGAACTATTTGATCACAGTTTTTATAAACTTTAACTTGCCTTTTTTCTCATTTGATTTGAAACTTTGAGGCAGCATTTTTTTATTGCATTGAGTTACGTGCAGATTTTTTTACAGGGCCATGGGGTTGTTAACCTCGATATTTGATATTGATTTCAAATTTAATACTTTTGGCCGTTTCTGAGAAAAAGGCTCTTGACGAAACCCTAAAAAATAAGTGTCACATGATAATTTCGCATTGGATTAGAAATATTTCTGGATTTTTCTTTACTTGTGCTATAAGAATTCCTTCGTGCCAAATTTCAAGATTCCATAAGTTTTGATCACGATCAAGTGAGTTGAAAAATTACGTGATTTTTTAAAATCTTTGTTATGTAACAATTATTATTATTTTATTCAACATATTTATTTACGTAAGTTTGTAACATGAATATTTATATAATTCAACACATTTATTGACGTAAGTTTGTAACACGAATATTATTTAATTCAACATATTTATTAACTTAAGTTTTTTAACAGGAACACTACTTCCTAGTTCATACGCTCCGCTGCCATCTTGCCCTTGTTTCTCCACATGACCACCAGAGTACACCAGTGGCGGCGTGGCTTTTTAAGACGTGGTGTTACAATTATTAATTGCTATGAGACTGTCAGTCTTAATACGTGATACCTGAGAAAAATGATCTTGACGGACAGACAGATATCAGACAGACTTAAGACAATATTATTCTGGAAATGAAAATTGTAGCTGTGAAATAAAAAAATATAGAAATCGAGTGATATCTAGAATACGGTCTGGTGCTTTAAAGAATGAGTTCGTAAAATGTACATAAAATTACTTTAATCTATTTTATATGTAATTATTTTAACTTTGTTATTTATTTTAATAAGTTCTTTATATTTTACTTTTAAATTTCGACAGATAAAGTTTTCAAAACGATTTTATTAATTATGTTTGAAACGTAGCTTTGCAGATTTTTTAAAGGAGTTTATTTGTTTTTTTATTGATGTCGCTCAAAAAACATTTATTTTTGAAAATATCAAATAAAGAAACATCGGTTAAAAAATTGGTTGTCTGTAAAGTCGGTTTACGGACGATAGTTTTACGTGATAACGTATTCCGCTCGTATATCATATTTAATAATCACGCACAGGGTCAGGCAGAACGTTAATTTATTTATTAAAATAGATCACCACCTATAATAATTATTGTTTTTTTTAACTTTCTTTCTTTCGTATTTATTTTAAGTCTCAAAGATTAACTGTCATAATATTTTGAAAACAATTGTTTCATTGTTTATATAAAATTCCAAAACCTACTTAAGTACAATATTTAAGTATTTTCATACGTCAAAAAATTGATTTTTATAATGATAAAATTTGTAAGAAAACGATTTTTTCGAGAGATGAGACCTAGCTAAAACGATTTTTTGCCCCCCAAAATCCCTTTTCAGTAAATTTCATCCAAATCGTTAGGGCCGTTTTCGAGAAAAGCACGCACAGGGTCAGGCGGAACGTTACACTTTTTCGTGCATGCAGCCGGTGTTTCATCAATTTATAAGATTGGTGATTCATCAATTTATAAGACGTTATCACGTCAAAATTCCTGCAAATTTATTATGGAGATAATAGAGGTGTTTAAAATTTTCTATTTCTTTTTTCGGCTGAAAAAAAATGTTTATATTCTAATCTAATGTTTTCCCAGTTTTTGTTGGCTTAACAAACTATAATGTCTCTATATTTATTTAATAAATTATGGCAATTTAATAGCCTATGTTAGAATCTAGATCTAGTGTCTTCAGATTTATGGCGCATCGGGTGTAATAATAGACATGTACCTGAAAGAAAAATCGCCACTTAATTTCTTTTAGAAGAAAATTTATGCTTGATAGAAAATGCATTGGATAATAAACGTCCGATGAACATGTTCTACAGCAGGTGTGGCAAACGTATTAATACGTAAAAAAGATTTTCATAAATGAATATTATGAGAAAGGCATGGACAGCTGATAGATCGTG
Source organism: Xanthostigma xanthostigma (assembly GCA_963575645.1). Classification (NCBI taxonomy): domain Eukaryota; kingdom Metazoa; phylum Arthropoda; class Insecta; order Raphidioptera; family Raphidiidae; genus Xanthostigma; species Xanthostigma xanthostigma. The sequence continues at coordinate 49,558,347 of OY754469.1, read as the reverse complement.
CTCGTGTTGGTAGAAGTGATAGATCAAGATCTCAGATCCGCCAGACCTGCGGCATTTCAGTGCTGCTAAGATTTTATCAGTAAATGTACAATATTTAGTTAATTTGCTATCTTGGAAGCGGGGTCTTTTTTGAGGTAACAAGTTCTCAAGGTACATAAAATACGTATGCAATGGTATTATGCATGCATATGAGTGCGAGTGAGAGCATTAAATGATTTTATTCAACTCATGCGCGTTATTCATGTTTTATCATGCCTAAAAACCGAACCCTAAATAGCCATTTACCGACTGGTGAAAATTACTTGTCATAACTCAATGAAGATTCCTACTAGCTCGGCCATTGTGGAGTAATAAAAATAAACGTAACTATTTTCTGAGTCGTAACGAAATAGTCGGTAACAACAACTCCGTTGTTACCCATTGAGGCTAAAATTGAGAGGCCGAATGTTTTCGACATGGAGTTTATTCATAACCGGCTAACCTCAAACCAAAACATTGAATCGTGCTGTTAGTATTGACAGTTTTTTTTATAAAGAAATAAATAGATATTTAAAACATCTCATTAATAACAATAAATAAAACATGAATAACGCGCAATTGTTGAATAAAATTATGGGCGTAACTTGTAGGCTAAGTCATGAGCTGTCAGAGCGATGTTTTCAGCACTCGTCTCCGGTGCGCAGTATGCACTCGCTTCGCTCGTGCCTGCTCACCTACGACTCGTGCTGAAAACATCGCACTGACACGCCATGAATGATTTAGACTACTAGTTACGCCAATAACTATTTTCAAATAAATAAAATTGTCGACCAATTTTTCTCAGACCAATATAATTGACAAAAAATAAAAAATAACAAATATATACAAACATCATCATTCGTGTAATTAGATAATAATTAATAATTTAATACTAATTAATTTTTATATTTTTAGATTTTTCTGAAGAAGATCCAAAGCCGGATCGAAACGTCATCTTATGTTGTATTGATTTGTTATTTTTTATTTTTTGTCAATATATATTGGTCTGAGAAAAATTGGTCGACAATTTTATTTATTTGAAGAGTTCTATTCAGACGTTAATCAAAGATATTAAATGATTTTATTTTTTTTTTATATATAGTTATTTATGGACGCATCGACATCAAAGGTCATTAGCGTCCGGATCTATATCTATCATGAATCTATCTATGTAACTATGAAGATTTTATTTTTGTTTGACAGCTTCATGAAATGTAGGTTATTTCTGTGTGAATGCGAGGCTTTGGATCGTAGATGACAACAGATAATTTATGGACAATGTAGAATGAGTCCAGAAGACTATAACAATCAGCCAGTCCACGGACTGAACAAGCTAGTACAAGGAACGAGGATACTGGATCGAGTGATATAAGAAATCGGAAGATAGCACAAGCCCAAGAGGCTGCGGTGTTCCCGGTGGCAAGACTTAATTTTGATTTTCACCCGTACAGCTGGAGTTTTGACACGCCTAGAGCAGATGTATAGGTTTAGGTATTATAAATATAATGGCTGGTTTTATTGCTTTTTCTCTTACATCACATTGTCCAGCCATTCTTCTCTGCGCTGTATACGATCAAGTTGCGTATTTCTTTTTGTTATTAAAAATGGTCGCGTAGGTACCTATTGAAGATTTTAAAAGACTTCTTACAAGCTCTGACTATAATACCTAAAATGAACGTATTATGACAAAGAAATTAAATTTAAAAAAATAATACCAACGGTTTGTCCCGGTTTCACCCGGGCGCGATATAGATACATAATTCTTCAAAATGTATTTCGTTTGCGGTCCGGCGTCTGAACTAATAGCTTTAGGCAAACTCTGCCAGATTTGCTTCTGAACTAATAGCGTTGAGCGAGTTCTATCAAATGTCACTATACTCAGTACTAAAACAGTTTTTTTTTGCTACTGAAAGAATAGTTCTGAGTAAATTCTATGAGATGTCGCTACATGTTACTAAGACAGTTTTTTTTTTCACAAAACACCGTAATTTTGTACAAAACATTTAATAAAAACTATCCTATAGTCTAAGTTGGACCAAGCAATACACATATACAAAATTTCATTAAAATCGTGTTTCGTTTGCATGGAACACTAAAGTATAATTTAATTAGACATCTTTAACCCTAAATACACAGAAATGCTTTTTATTCGTGGGTTTTCCAACGAAGGGCCCTCACCTACTCGGTACTAAAACAGTTTTTATTTGCTCCTGAACGAATAGTTCTGAGTAAATTCTATGAGATGTCGCTACATGTTATTAAAACAGTTTTTTTTTCACAAAACACCGTAATTTTGTACAAAACATTTAACAAAAACTATCCCATAGCGTAAGTTGGACCAAGCAAGACACATTTACAAAATTTCATTGATGTCGTGTTTCGTTTGCACGGAACACTAAAATATAATTTAATTAACCCTAAATACACAGAAATGCTTTTTTATTCGTGGCTTTCCAACGGATGTTCCATCACAGATATTTTCTCTTTTAACAACACAAAATATTTTGCATTGATTTGAAAATGTCAGATCCCAATGAAACGTGCAAGTTTGGTATTAATATTGCCATAGAGCTAAATAACCACCTGACTATCCACGTGCTTGGCTTTATTTTAACCTCGTGTGTTTTTAATTTACGTCATTGGACTGTTTGACTATTCCAGAATAAACTCTGCGTCAAACCCCACTCAAACTTGTAAAAGATTTTATGAACACTTCTTGTTTCGTTTGCAAATAATGCGACGTGACAATCGTTTGCTTTCTTTTTCTTTTGCGTCATCACACGAACGTTATCGCTGACACACAGTGATAAGATAAATACAATGACGTATAACTGATTTTTTAAGCTCTAGGAAACATTTTTCTCAATACCTATACTCATTATGCTTCTGGGGTTAAGTGAAAACATATTGTAATACTTTTTTTTACATTGAGGTTAGATCATAGAGAGATATAAGTAACTAGAATACGCTAGTTCGTCTGCTTGCCGTAAGTGAAACTGTCCTCAGTTGAGAGAGAGAGAACGCTGCAGAAAATCCAGAAAACCAGATATTTGTTTACGCAAATCAGCATTGTTTTGTATCATTAGTTACCATAGAGATAAGGAACTGTTCTCTGTCTGAATTGCGGACACTTTCACTGTCGTTGCCTATTATTAAAACAGTTTTTTTGAGAAAACAAAATATTTAATAAAAACTATCCTATAGTGTAAGTTGCACCAAGCAATACACATTTACAAAATTTCATTAATATCGGTACAGTGGTTCGCGGCCAAAATCGTGCGCGTGCGCCTACATTCGTTTGACGACGTCACAGACAACACAAATCCTGCGCGACGAACTCGTAGCATTTTTTTAAATTCATTTTAATAATAACACTCAGATCGATGGTTAATTAAACTGTAAGATAAAAATCTACTTATACCAGCTTTGTCGGTGTGACATCGACCATCAGTGCGTTCGACAGAATTGCGTACGTGTTGCAGACGTCCCGGTGTATCGTTGTTTATAAAATTATAACACGTGTTCTAAGTTATTTAACAATTTTAACAAACGACATATTGGCATATTGTGACGTAGACACAAAAATCGGACGGAGCTATTGTTGTGTAGAATACCCTGTGCAAAACTGAAAGCAATCGGTTGTATACAATTGTTTCAATCACCCGCGCCACTTAGAAAAACGTAGTTTTGAGAAAAACGCGTTTAAAGTTTTAATTTCAGATTTCTTACAAAAAAATAAAAATCAATATTTACACTAATCAGCTATGCCTGGTGTATATTAAACCTTCCGTTTCTTCAAAGGCATCGTTTTCTGTTAATTTGTTTGCTCTACTCTGCGAGAGTATAAGGGTAACGTGATAACAATTGAGAGGTAAGAGCAGGTAAGAGTCTTACCGTAATATCGTCGCTGCTCTCGACTATATGGTATAGCTTTGTAAATATTTAATATTTCGGTCTAAAATTTTTACAGTATTTTCTCAATATATTATACTTACTAAAAATGTAAAAAAAATAAATTCGTTTTTTCAAAACCCGAACACCAGACTACGTCCTTAAACACGTCTGCTATATTAATGGATTAAGGATCTTCAGAAACAATTTTAACTTATAACATAAACACTTTATATACAGCAAATAGTGCAAACACGATAACAGAAGAAAATCTTTTACAAATTCGTTTAAAGCGGTGTGAATTATTTAGCTACGACATTAGTGACGTCTTCGGTTCCGGCGATAGGTAGCTATTTAGAGCATGCAGACAATGCAGTATGGTTTCTATCAGTTTTGTATTTTCCATTTAGCAACCGCAGTGTGCAGTATGCATTTAGATTGCCTGTTGTCTCAATCTCGGCAAGTTGTCGGCGTATAAACGATGAGCAGGGAATAATAAGGAAGGAATCAACGTCTAGTACTCATATTAGCGGCGAAAAAAATTATTCACATTTGACATTAGTTAAAACTATTATTGCGATTTGAAAATAGTATATTGTGCAATTAGTGCGACAATGCAGCACGAGTTGCACATACTATTTTTTATTACGAATTAAATTAAATTGAAATTAAAATTTTATTACGAATTAATAAAAGAAAGTAATAAAAATTAAAATTAAATCATTAAAAAGTTGAAAATTCACTTAAATTGTTATTGTATTGGTAACTATGGTAACTCTGAATTTGCGTGCGGCAAACAATATTTCAGTGCGACAATAGTATATTGTGCGACTACTGAGAGAAGGAGAAGATTCCATGAACGTGAAATTTGCCGCACGAGCTTAGCGAGTGCGGTAACACGCACGCGAGTGGAATATTCTCCTTCGATCAATGGTCGCACATAATATTTTATTCAACTAGCACGAGTAATATGTAATCGGAGCCCTGATAAAAGAGGGAAAAATAATAAATCACTTCATTGATTGACGCACACACCGCCCTCGATGCACACAAGATGGCCCTGACTTTCACTGAATTGCGATGCTGTTTTCATATATACACTACCACCTACCACGTTCCTATTGGTACAGAAGCTGTGCAGTTTTTTTTTTCATTATTGCACGCTTGGGCTTGCTACTGCGTTCCTATTGGTCCAGAAAATTCATTATCACACAGTACGGCTCATTATTAGCACTCTACGCGTCAACATGAAGTAATTTATTATTTCTCCCGAATTTAGCAGGGCCCCGAAATTACATATTACTCACGCGTGTTGAATAAATAAAGTTTCCGCACGCAAATGAAAATAGTTACTTTTCAACCGTAACAGCGTGCGTAATCATACCACTTTTCCCGCATGAGTAATAAAAAAATAAAAACTTATCGATAGTTGTTGGAGTCTCAAAGATAATTGTTTTGAACACCTCTCTAGAAAAAAGTCGTCAAATGACATATTTAATAGTTATAGGTATATAAAGTTTCTTAAAGTAAAATAAACGTAGTCGTACTACCATTTTCATAGTAAATTATAGTTTCACCGCATGAGAATTGAACGCAGCCTATAATTTTTATAAGAAGTAATTTTGCTCAAAATTGAACTGTCAAAAATTTTGTGAATATCAGCCATTTTAAATAGTATGTTTGCAAAATATCATCTATATTAATACGCTAAGGTTAAAGATGTTTGTCTCCCTTTTTAGAAAACACCTCACAATTTCTCCACATAAATTATATATCATTTTACAGATAATTGCTTGCTCTACTGACATCGACAACTAAAAAATTTATTATTGCTTTTGTTTTTGTAAATTAATTAAAATACAGCAACGCTGAACAACGTTTGCCATCTAACGGCTTTAATTTTGAAACAACGTCAAAACTTCGATCTGTCATCTGACCTTCATATTGTAATACAACAGACACAATACTGCATACTGCCATCTGACGGTTTTAATTTTGAAACAGCGAGCAACGCTGAACAACGTCACAGCAATGCTGCATGATGCCATCTGGCTTAGCTCAACGCTTTTGCTACTTGCGCCTCTATATGACAATTTTAGTAAAACATTTCTTAGATCTGTCATCTGAGCTTCATATTGTAATACAACAAAAAGAAGAACGTTATAAGCAGTGTGCAAAATTAGAAACGAATTGAATACCTGCAATCATATTTAAAAAATCATTTTATAAAGTGATAATTATTATACTTATATTTAGTGCGAATAATTCGCACAGGTCACACTAGTACTTTATATAGGTATGAGGCCTTTCAAGTATTACGTAAGTAAAATTTTATAATTTTTGACCCCCCCCCTTGTCAGCAAAAGAAAGCCAAATAAGTTAAGCAAAGATTTCCCCTCCCCTTTTGGTGCTTAAGTAATACTTAAATGATCCCTATATTATTATGTAGTGCGTAACTATTTTAAGGAAATAAACAGTACAAAAAATAGAGTTGATATTGTTCTGCCATAGTACCTACGCTATTGCAATATGAACTTTGTCAGAAAAATTGTATTTACGGTGCCATGGTTGACGAGTCGCCTTCTGTGAACGTGAGTGTCTCCCTCAGGAGGGCTGTCACCACCGGAGAAAGCAAGGGGACGCCTCTATAAGCATTGAGTCGCCTTCATCTAACACTACACACAAACTGATATACCACGTGTACGTGTATCAATCGCCCTGTCTGTATCTTACGTCCATACAACCTGCTCGACGAAATAATACTCGCGTAAGGTGACGCGGGTAATGGCTAGTATTCAAATTCATATTTGCTATTCGTTGCCATATATAATATGTTCCACGCCATGTAAAAATTAATCAAAAGCATACTTAACTAGTTTATTTCTGACAGATCTACAAAACAAAACAACGACTGATTTTTTTTTTTTGAATTTCAAAATATTTCCGAAACTATAAAGTTTAGAAAAAACAATTTTAACGAAATTTTCTTGAAAAAATAAATAGAATAATAAGCCGTCATGAAAAGTATACCATTATTATATAAAAAAAAACACCGTTATAGCAAACATCTCTTCTGTGCATGTGTCGATTTCCCCCCAAAACAATAGGGCTCTTCATACAGTGTAAACTCTTTATAACGAAACTCAAGGGACCGAGCATTTTTTATCGTTATAGAGAGTTACCGTTATATGGAGTGAAGAAAGAAAAACAACCAAATTAACAATAATCTTCAATATACCGTATAATCTCTTTATAACGAATTTTAAGGGATCGAACTTTTTTTTCGTTATAAAGAATTTTCGTTATATGGAGGGAAGAAAGAAAAATAACCAATTTTCACAAAATTAGTTTATTCCAAACACATATACCTATAGTTTGGCGTCATCAAGTGCTTGTTGAATAGATGGTGATGGTTCAGAATGGTCCTCTTTATGTCTGTAAACATTTGCTGACGCCTAAATATGAACATATTTCTTCGTAATAGAGAATGGCTGTTGCGTTATAAAGTGGGTATTAATGTATAGGTTTTAAGGTAAACCAACCAAATCATAAAATTTTGACGTTATAGGGAGTTTTTCGTTATAACGAAGGACGTTATAAAGACTTTACACTGTATTTGCATATCAAACATCTTCCCAAAATGTTGTTTCAATCCGTTCATCCGTTTGACCTGTATCGTGCTCACACACTTAACTGACAAGCAGACGCACGAGTTTTTCCAAAAATAAGTTTTTTGGTATGTTTTATTAGAGTCCTTCTATTATCGCTATTTCTCAATAAATCCGAATTTCGTATAAAACATTTTTGTTTCGACCCCGTCGCTTTATTTTGTTACACACTGTATACTATAATGATAAACATGCCATTCAGAGACCTGTGAATATATGACAGTATTATTAGCCGCAGAAATAAAACCTGACACATAAAGTTCCGGCAGTGGAAGGCAGCCTGTATCTTGTACTGTGTACATACATATATTAGTCTGGAAGAGCAAGAACCGATGTTTCCCGGTTTCCCTTATTTATTCCTGTTACCTATATATATACGTTTGTATTACATAAGCTGTAATAATGAACGCATACATATATATTATAGATTTTGATTTTATTTCAGAAGCGGTTTTCATATTTTATGTTCACAAGTTTAATACATAGATAGCAAATACCAAATTTTTAAAACAAAACTTGACAGATTATTATCAATGGTAGTTTTCAAAAGATTTGTGTAAAAGTAAATTCACCGAGTTTGGTTAATAGATGTAAACATAAAAAATATTGCTCTAATGACCATATTCACCGAGCGTATGTAGTTCTTTATTCAGTTCATTTGTTCTTCAGTTAACTATTCCTCCGAATAAATAGCGATAATTCAATTCACCAAAAACAATTTACTGCAGGTATCAATCTATTCTGTCCAAATTCTCGGATATAAATATTTATTCGCCTGAGAAAATAATAATAATGGCCTCACATAGATCATAATACCCCACCTATAAACGTGGAGTATTCTATCTACAGCTTGCTCTTGTGAATTTATTTATGTGTTGTTTATTTACCTTTTGTGAAGTGCATAGTTGTAAAATATAAAAGTTAGTGGAAGTTTTGTGTGCAATTGGGTTAGTATAAAACATTATTATTTTGTGAAACTTTTTTTTGACGTTTACACTAACGCCATCGGTTAGATTTTTGGGTGAACGTCAAATTATTCAACAAAAAGAGCAAGGAGTTTAATGCAGTGTATATCCTTTAACTAACTTTTCTACCTAATATTTTGCTTGGTGAATTAAAAGTAAATTTTATTCTAACGAATAAATTTGTTCCAACTTCTATCTTTAACAATGTCCGGTGAATATGGGCAAAATGATCTATAGCTAGCATATGGATCCGAAAAGGGATTTTTTGTCTGAAGGAAAGCAGCTTTCATGTTACATTAGACAACGTCTAGATCCTAGAAATTCATTCGATCGTATGGTACGTCAGCGCACAGACAGCGGTACCAACCTAAACAGGACCAGGTAATATGTGCACTTGCTTCACAGATCATACTCTCAAAGCAAACCCCTGTCTGTGTTCCCGTGTGTGTAGTATCTTTATATTATTATACTGTGTAGGTAAATGCGAACCATATCCACAAAACTACAGAGTGTCTGGAAATTCGATCACTCATACGTACACGGTTACCGTTTCAGTTAATTATTTTTAGCAAGGTTATAGTCTAAGATCCCGATTTGGCTCGTTCTTCACCCATCGAGTTTTCTAATGAAATTTGAATTTTGAAAATATAATGTATAAATAAAGAAAAATATTCCCGCTACTGACTGTCAACAACTTGGTTAACTCGATGAAGCACATGAATGACTGTCTGTACACTGAGCTATCGCGGTGGTATATATATGCGCTGGATAGTTCTTTCTTTTTCTTGCATTCATTGTTGTCTGAAATTTGGCAACAAAGCCTTTTTTGCTTACGCATATTGTTATTGTTTGAACAATTAAGCCGATTGTTGTGCCACAACAATCCGTGTGTCATTGTTAGAATAACAAGCCGAGTGTTGCCCTATAACAATCTGTGTATCATTGTTAGAACAACAAGCCGATTGTTGTCCCACAACAATCCGAGTGTCATTCAAATCTTCTTGGTTCCGGGCTTGTATGCCGTGGTCCATTGATGTTGCTACCTGACGTTTCGTCTACAACTGCGGTAGACATTATCAAAGGCGATGTGGTAGCGGGCGAAGTGTCCTTCTAGGCTGCTCACAGGTAAGTGTGTCGACAAGTGTGGTACTTTCGTTTTTTGTAGTCAGCGTGCTCGTGTTCATTGTTAGAATAACAAGTCGAGTGTTGCCCCGTAACAATCTGTGTATCATTGTTAGAGCAACAAGCCGATTGTTGTCCCACAACAATCTGTGTACCATTGTTAGAATGACGATTTCATTGGACATATCGTACATGAAGCGGCTCTTTAATACATGCTTGCAGTTAAAAATGACGTTTTGTGTTCCGTCAACAGACGACATAGAGAAGGACCTCTTCATGTGCGTCGGGGGGAACCCTTTGTGTCCTAAACTGATCGTTACACAGGACACTGGTTTGGTTAATCGGCAGATAATGAATACCCGATGCTCACACAGTTCCTGCTTTTGATGTGTAGTGCCCTATTAACAGTCCCTTGAAGTGCACTAGAACCGCGGAAGGAGCTGAAATTTGTTACTAAATTTATTGAAAGGTCGAAGATTCAATTGATAAATTTATAACATTGACATCAATAAAATTTATTTTTGTATAACTGCTATTCAGGCCTATCTAGCGATTCAATATGATCTTTCTTCGCTCTAGTGCGTAAAGTTAAATAACAGTGATTAGATTCTACCAATCCAACAGTCATGCCAGTTGCATATAGTTTAATAGAAAGGAAATATCCAAGCAGCTGTAATTGATGTTTTATCTATATTTCTACACTAATATTAAAGAGAAAAGATTTGTATTTTTGTTTGTAATGAATAAACTCAAAAACTACTAGACCGATTTTACTAATAGAATGCTACATTATCACTGAGTAACATATGCTATTGTAACGATTCAAAACTTTTAGATTACATTGTACTTAGTTTATAGAGGTAATAATTAGAATTGGGTATTTACTATACTTGTCTATTTGTTTTGTCACGGCGCGTGTCAATTTTGGTTTTGGCATGTTGAACGACGCCGTGAAATAAAGAAAAAATATGTTTTTTGTCTGAAAAAAGGCAGTAGGTTTTAAAAGGTTGAAATAGAATGTATTAAAATAAGCTGTGAAAAAGTGCTGAAATATTTCCTTTAAACCACATCAGGGAGAATCTGGAGTACTTGGTGATCTACCGATCCAAATTTCTTTTTGTATGTGTCGTTTAATTGATTATTTTTCACTTTGTCAATTCCAATAACATTAACATATCAGAAATTTTCTGTGTGTACATTCTAAGATATCTTGTTCACAACAATTTTATAATAAAACATTCAAAATAAATATTTTAAATTGTTTATTAATTTTACGCACATTCATCTTAGTTTACCGAGATGAATGTTGTGTCCAAATTTCATGATGATCGGAGTTACCGTTCAAAAGTTTTTGTCAATCAAAAATTACTGTAATTAATAATTAATAAAATTTTAAAAAAATGAAATGTAAACCTTAGAAGAAAGCAATTTAGAAAATAAAAAAAAAAAATAAAAACATATCCGCCGACGTGGGGCTTGAACCCACGACCCTGACATTAAGAGCCTCATGCACTACCGACTGAGTTACCCGGGCTTGTCATGTGAAGCGCTAATATTGCAATCTTTACTTAGGGCATTTCACTTGATAATATTTGTCAGACGGACACATTTTGAGAAATATCTTGCAACATTTTTCATTATTGCTCCGGTCCGCTCCAATTGATCGTAGCGTAATATTATATAGCCTATAGCCTTCCTCGATAAATGGGCTATCCAACAAAAAATTTTTTTTTCAATTCGAACCAGTAGTTTCTGAGATTAGCGCGTTCAAACAAACAAACAAACAAACTCTTCAGCTTTATATATTAGTATAGATAATATGCACATATACAAGAGAATATCACTTGGGGATGGCACTACCGCTTGGTATCTGGCCAGTATAATTAAATATCCAAGCTGAATCTAAACGACAAACACAAAATATTCATGAGCAGAGGTGGGATTCGAACACACGACAGTACGATCCAAAGGCCAGCACGCTTTGATGTATTTTTTTTAGATTAATTTTGCACTGTTCGCGGTTAAAAAAACATTTAAAGGATGATTAAACAGTGCTATGTAAGAAATCACAATATAATTATTCCAACCTGTCATATCACATTTTACCATGGGCGTGGAATATGTTTTTGACAAAGTTTTTAAATTTGATTTAAATGTCATCACAACATTGGATAAGCTAATATAAAGAATGATAAGTCCTTATTTTATATTTTGCGTCTTTGGTGCTGTCTTTAAAATAAAAGAATCAAAAATACGTAGGTATTTGTAGCATTCAATACGTCGCTTTATCAAAGAACTTGAACATCGTAGTTGATTCAGCTACTGTAGATAGCAGACAGGTATAGGCCCAGTAAGTGTATATGTAGGTAATTGGTAAAATGTCAGACGCTATGAAAGGAGCATCTTGTCAGCGTCGCGACGGAGGAAATCAGCCTGATGGCTGACAGTACGTTACAGATCTGTCACATAGATTTTAATGTACAGAATGGTTTGAAAGTTTGAGAAGGTTTCCGATCAGTTCAATGTAAACTATCTGTTTCAAAAAAGAACTGTCATTGTTTTAGTGTTAACACAAGTATTAAATGCTAGATTTTGATTTTTTATAAAATATTAATAATGTTTGTTTTCATAATTTATTTTAGTTGAGTTACAATTTAATTTCAACGAAAACAAGTGTGATCATGAATATTGAATAATATAAGTGAATATTAATTATAATAACGCCAAAACCGATTTTGATAAAATTTCTTTTCTAGATTCTAAATACCGACTTTTAAAATTAAGTTTGTTATTCTAACATGTTAATTGAATAATTTCAAACGAATATTACTTAACAGGGGTAGCAGTAACAAAAAAAAAATGTCCAACAAAACTTGCTTATTTTTTAAAGATCTTTTCAACAATACCACTTTCGACCTATCGTGCCATTTAACATTCCGGAGTTCTGAACATTCCGGAGCAAACTAACAGGGAAGCCGACCTTTCTGGGGGGAAAAATATCACCATTCGATTCTTCATTAGGGCTTTTATAATACAGATTTTTGAGACAACTCTTTACGACTAATCGTTTTCGAAAAAACGACCGATACGGGTGGTCTGACTCACTCTGTATAATAACGGTATACTTTTCATAACGGCTTATTATTCTATTTATTTTTTTTTTTAAGAAAGTCTCGTTAAACATTTTTTTTTCCCTAAACTTTATAGTTTCGGAAATATCTTGAAAATAAAAAAAAATCAGCCGCTCTTTAGTTTTATGGATCTGTCAGAAATAAACTATAGCTAGGCATGCTTTGATTAATTTTTACATGACGTAAACGTATTGTGTAGGTAACCATGGCAATGAATAGCAAATATCATACTGAATACTAGCCATTACCCGCGTCAGAAATTTTATTTTCTTTATTATACCATATCAAATGTAAATATTTTTGAAGTTGGAATGGTCCCGTCGCCCGATTGGCTGGAGTTTTCTTTCTGAATGTAGTCATGGAAAATTCTTGCAGCGGATTTTAAGGAAACTGAATAAAGGGAACAGCACTATATTGTACAGGTGTGTCGATGGTATTGTGCGGAACCCATAAAGGACACGTGTTTGACGTAATCGGTTATGATCAGATTTTATAGGTGAGCTGACAAATATGTCAAAACGATAAAGGAACAGGGATACATTGTGTAACGCGAACATATTATGAACACTGATTATACCCTCTTGTTTATACTGGCTGTACTCTAAAACAGAACTAATTTACAATTATTCACAAAACCATAGCGGGGAAAGCTTAAAGTTCCCCCGCACTTTCTCTCAAATTTTCAACTACTTTTTTCAACCGATTTACGAGAAAAAAATACTTTTGATTATTGGAAGAATTTTTGATTGACTAAATAAATTGAGGCGCTGATTTCAAAAACAACATAAGTCCAAAAATGAACTTTTGAGAAAATCAATAAAAACTATTTATCTTAGTAACCGTTTAACTTATAGTTTTCATATTTTTTTTCGGTACGTATAATTGGTTTCTAATAGTAATGAGTGGCAAATCACTTTGTTAATTTACTTATGTTAAGCAAAAAAAAATTAAAACTGTTGGACATATGTTGTTTTTCAGTGAAAAACAATGTTTTTTCTATAAACTCGTTTAATAATAATACTGACAAGATAACATAAAATAAATTCTTAAAAAAAACAAAACGAAATTCTTCACTAAAAAAAATACAAAGTTAACAAAATTCTTCTCTAAAAAAATACAACATTATGAAATAAGCCTACTCGTCACACCCACTGCTATTGTCATCATTTTCAACTTCTGGCTGCCCATTTTCGGTGCAACCATTCTGAGAAAAGATGTTTTCATAAAATTCCCTGTTCTCAGGCTTTTCAAGAAATCCCATAAGGGTTTTGAGATTTTGTATTTTTACTGGAGCTATATCGGTAGGTTTATCATAAACAACTTTTAGGTCCAATCCAGTTGGCATACGTAACTTGTTGCGTACAATGCTGGATCTCCACGGGCCATGGTAAGAATCTCTCACATAAATTAATGGTGATTTTTTTTCGATTTTCATCATTCTAACATCTTTTATTTTTACCGGTGGCTTGGCAGTTTTCATAAAATATGGCTCTGTAGCTGCTTTAATATCATATATACGGCTAGTATCAACTTTTACCAAGTCAAAAGGTGTAGGATTGGCTCGAGCATCAAGGATAAGCTTGTCCCAGTCGCTTGGAACTTCAGCCTTTCCCACTTTCTTTCTTTTCCTTTCTTCTAGACCAGTTGGTTTGATTATTGGCATCCATTCTGTAGTTTTAAATCGTTTTAAAAACACCGGTTGCAATGACATCGTCAACTGTCAAACGTAATCTTAGGTTAGAATTTTGTTTCTAACAAAAAGGTCACATGTCCTGAACATGTGCTGTTTTTAACTGAACCGATGTGGACTTATGCTGTTTTTGCCGAATCAGCTAGAATTAAAACCGCTGTAGGTCTGTTTATATGAGGTTTTTAAACGAACAATTTATACCAACAATAATCTTTAAAAAAATCCACACGATGCCGCTATTATCTCGATTTTCTCAATTTTGGACATATGCTGTTTTTGAAATCAACGCCTCAATTAATCTGAAAAAAATTACGTTCTAAATATAACCAAGAGTAATTTACCTAAAAAATTTCAACCCTCAAAACTTAAAATCGCCTTTTAAAAATTAATTTTTCTTTTATATTTTTTTTCAATATATAACATTATATTTTTTTAAGTCAACCAAACGGGTGCGTCACAGTAAAAAAAATGAGAACATTTAAAAATGTTGATTTCCGAGTAAATTCTAAATCTATCAGTCTGGCAAAAAAATCAATGACTCCATTTTGTAGAGTACTAAATTCTCTACAAAAAAGTTTATAACCATATTTTTCTTATTTTTAATATCTTACAATATATTGAGTAATTAAAAAAAAATAAAAATTTTCTTACAATGTTTGCATTGTAATAAATAATTTATTCAACACGCGTGAGTAATATATAATTTTGGTGCCCTGCTAAATTCGGGAGAAATAATAAATTACTTCATGTTGACGCGTAGAGTGCGAATAATGAGCCGAAACTGTACGGTAATATATTACTGCATAGTTTCTGGACTAATAGGAACGCGGTAGCGATTTGTATATATGAAAACAGCATCGCAATTCAGCGAAAGTCAGGGCCATCTTGTGTGCATCGAGTGCGGTGGGTACGTCAATCAATGGAGTGATTTATTATTTCTCCCTCTTTTATCAGGGCCCCGATTACATATTACTCGTGCTAGTTGAATAAAGTATTATGTGCGACTATTGATCGAAGGAGAATATTCCACTTACGTGTTACCGCACTCGCTACGCTCGTGCGGCAAATTTCATGCTCATGGAATCTTCTCCTTCTCTCACTAATTGCACAATATACTATTAATGCTTCTTATAGCAATTATTAAAATATTATAACACTATGTTTGAAAGCTTACACTCTGTATATTTTGATGCATATATAATTTGCTTGAAAAGGCCGCATTAAAGGGCGCTTTTGGCACAAAATCACGTCAATGTATCCCTCTCTTTATGTGTCCAAACACCCCTCTTCATGTCTCTTATCTTGTCTGATGTAGCATGTGTTTAATTATTTTTTGTCAAATTCATCACACATAGAGTGTATTGCGGTTATTATTTAACACTATTTAATGTTAGGGATGTCCAATTAACATATTTAAATAAAATAGTAAATATAATAAATGGAGACACTTTTTGCGTGATTTTATTAAAAATATAATTAATATACACAGACATTTCAAAAAATGGTGCCAAAATGTTCAGTAGGTTATGAAACGTCTAGAACCCGAACCCTAGGTTCCGTCATCCAACTAGGGATGTCGGAAGTGAAAAAAAAATATCGATACATCGATGTATCGATATTTATAAAAATATCAATATTGACGTCGATTTATCGAGGGATATATCGGTCAAATTTTCAAAAGATTTTGCGTTTTTAAAATAATAGTGTATTTAGCTTAGATATTTTGTATCGATATATCCGATCAAAATATATCGGCCAAAAATATCGATGTTTTGAATTAAAAATATCAATATATCGATACTTTTTCAACATCCCTACATCCAAGCACCGTCAATATAGCAAATACAGTAAAAATAATATTAATTGTGGTTGATTATTTGTCTGCCCTAATACAGATAAATTAGTTAAAACTCCGTCCAATTAGTTTGGTAATCGTTTAGCGGTGTTTGGTCAACCCTTTCGCGCATGCATTTTGGATAGGTAAGTTTGATTATGTTCGCTTTGTTAATTCGGTATGCTAGAATGGTTACCAAACACTACGTAATATAAAGGGATTACCGATTACCCATAGTTTACCAACTATGCATATGCTTGATATTCAGTTAACTGTTCACCCGTCAATTGAATAATTCAAAACGGTACCTACTCTTTTTTTCGGGCACGCTATTGATGCACAATTAAAAAGTTAAGTGATAAGAGATTTTTTGAAGTAAAACTTCTTTACGCACGCTTGACTTGGGGAGTAAGTTGGTGAATGCGTGACGAGAGATTTACGGAAGTGTGATCGGGCGAGGCGAACGGAAGTTGAGAGGGAGATATAAGTTAGTGAAGATGGAAAGAGGATGACAAATACTGCACTGGCTAGTGGCGCCATCAGGTGGCCGAAAATATAAGCAGTACTAACAATAGAATGACACATACTTTACTTGCCAGTAGCGCTATCGGGTGACAGAAAAAAGTTTTGTAAACCTACTTAACCTGCAGAGCTAAATAATATTTCATAACGATTTACGCTTAAAATCCAACGAGAGCTAAGTAATTGCAATGTATTACTTTTGTTTTCATTATCTTTATGTTTATATTTCTTTCGTCTTACATTAGACTGTTCATTTCGTTATTGAACAATTTTATAAATTAATATTTTGTTCAATACATTAAATATTCTACGTTTAAAGTGAATAAAATTGTAAATTCATTTCAAAGTTCATGTTTTGTGAATTTTCGGGTGAATAATAACAAATTATGGCTGGAAAAAGTTTTACTTCAGTCGTGTGGTTTTTTTTTTAATCATTGGAATGCCGCTGGATTTTTTGTCTAGCACTTAAAATATTGAAGTTGCTTAAATGAATATTTTCCCTTTCAAGATACTGATAATATTGATATCATTAACGTCAAACCTGAAACCATAATAATATTTAATACATTTTATCAATTCAATTCTGGCTATTCGAAATCAGCTATATATTAGCTATATTCTCAAACTCCATAAGGTCTACTAGGCCCGGGCCTAGGGCGGCCAAATATTAGGGGCACAGTTCGCTGAATCGAATGAGTACAAGCGCAGAACTTTATCTCTTCTAGCTTCAAAGTTATAACCATTTGAAAATTTGAAAATTCAAAACGCGGTTATCTCCGAAACGAAACAAAATACAGGACTGTGCAGTCTGTGCTCATTGAATGCAGCTTGTCAAAATCTAAAAACGTCAAAAGGCTAAAAGTCCAAAGGACAAAAATACCGAAAGGTCAACAGGCAAAAGGTGGACACATGTCCACGGTATATACTTATGCCCTTTGATGTCCACGGTGAACACTTTTATGTCAGAAATACGAATATTTTTTGTGGTGCAATTTTTTTCAGCCATTTTTTCAGAGGAAAAGTTAGCAATATGAAAATTTGGTGTTGTTGTTTCGAAATTTTGATATTAATTCGGTCCTGTTCTTTGACATTCCTGCTACAAAATTGTTTTAGAGATTTGAAATATATCAACTAAAAATTATGTTAGCTGAGGACGA
This sequence comes from Xanthostigma xanthostigma, assembly GCA_963575645.1. Classification (NCBI taxonomy): domain Eukaryota; kingdom Metazoa; phylum Arthropoda; class Insecta; order Raphidioptera; family Raphidiidae; genus Xanthostigma; species Xanthostigma xanthostigma. Next base: position 49,540,349 of record OY754469.1, on the reverse strand, counting down.
CGCAACAGAATATTGTATTTTGGTTATAGAAGTCTCAAGTGAAATGTTTGTTTGAAATTCGTATACAAAAGATGAAACATCTCTCTCGAGAATTTGTGTCACATCTGAAGAACTTGCACCTAACGCAGCGAAGAAGTTTTCCTGAGCTTTTAGCAAGTAAAAAAAATACAAATAATGTACGCGAATAGAAGTTTACAAACTTGCGTCCCTGGAATCACTGTTTGCCGGACGGTGTTCATAAAAAAATAATTAATTTTGTTTTTTTTCAATTATTTGTTTTCATAATATATACGGAAAAATAGTTTTAATATGAACTATCTTAAGCATGATAAGTATTACAAGCATTATCGGAGCTCTCTTCGTAATATCATAGTAAACTATAGCTATTTATTTGTGTATTAATTAAAAGTTTCGGATAAAATAAATTTTATGAGTGAAAGCGCACTTCTCCGTTTATATACAAAACGTAGAATGTATTTATAAAATATAGAAATGTATACAGCTATATTATTGCTGTTTCTCATATCTTCTTATCACAGATTTATAGATACAGTAAATAATACCGAGTGTATATATTTTTTTAAAAAGAATTCACAAAGGTAGATTTTAAAAATACACAAAAATAGTCCGAACGCACTTTTTAAAAATAATATTTTAAAGAGAGAATGCGAATTTTTGCGTTTGTGAGTATGTGGAGCGTTATCTCCTGAACCACTGCACCTATTTGAAAAATTATATCACCACTATTTAGAATGAACCTTCGAGTTGGACATAGGCTATATATTGTCGCGTTAAAATAAAAGCGCTTTTGGTGGAGACCAATTTTGCAACGCAAGTCAACGAAAAACCGGGAGCAATCTACAAATTCGTGCTAAGCTAGGCCGAGGCACTAGTAGATCTTAATTAAATTATTAAACTCTTCTCTACACATAATTTATCGAAACCGAAAGTGCTCAATGTAGACAGGATCTACTGTATTTACTTCAATATTTTTTTCAGTGGAAACAATTTACTAACAAAACGACTCTTACAAACAATATCAAATGACTGTGTTTTATATCTTTCTTGATTAAACAATTATTTGTTTCTTTTCCATTCATGATTTTTTTTGGCATTTTTAGTCAGTAGTGTTCTATACAGTTTTATATAATAACATTTTATTTTTCTTTTTATGTTAACAAACTTGCTTTAAATGAAAAAAAAAACAAGTAATAATTTTTCGCTTATAGCAATATATTAAAATCAAAACATTTCAAATAAGTCATGTAAAATATTTTTAAGAACAATATGATATAATATATGTACAGTGCTTTGATGTCCTAAGCATTTCTTGCCTATATGGAACTTCATCTCTAACAATTGTCTAATAACTAATATTATCTATCTGTCATATTAGGTGTATAAAATTTTCAAATTGTGAATGTCATAAGCTTAAATTTGACAGAAAAAAGTTAAAAAGCATAGAATTTTATAGGGAAAAAAATTGAATTACCTATACAAACAATGCTCTCATTGAAAATTTGACTGTCTACAAAATCGGTCCATAGGCATTTTTATACAATTAATTGAAAAAATTACAAAACTTCAAAGTTCATAAAAAAAATTTCATTTTCCAAAATAAATTATTATTTTTAACTTCTATACTTCCTAAGACAGTGTTATATCAGAAGATCAAATTTTTGAGAACATGACAAAAAGAAAAAAAAATGTTGACATGGTCTGGTGAGTTACTTTTCATTTCTGAGTTCTGATTTTTGGTGCCCCCTTAGACATGATGCCCTAAGTAATTGCTTACTTTGCTTATAGGTTAATCCAGCACTGTATATGTATATAACCTCTTTAATAAAATTATCTGCCCCGGTTGGAGGTTATGTGCATTGTGGTCTAGAATTTTTTTCCAAGAAATTTTATTAACTCCAGAAAAAACTTTTATTGAGACAGAATGTAAGTGTCTAAAATGCATTTATTCATGCAGTAAATATTATTTTCATCATTTTGAAGCCTTATTAATTTTCAACAATTTTTTTTTTAATTTTACATATTTTATACTTTTAAAATAATTTTAATTTAAAAATAAACTTGACGGCTCATATGTTCGACTGTGTAATTTAAGTATTTTTTTAACGAACTGACGTTATCAACTGACTCTGAACAGGATTCCTGTCTCCTGTCACGTCCTACAGGATCTCTGGAGTCTATCCTTGGCATGCACATGTACAAGCGTCATCTTCGTCACAGGCAAAATAACTCTCAGAGGATTTCGGTATTCGATAATTAAATCAAACTGACCGAATGATGACAGCAGTATATTGAATGTGCATATAGCAAATGTATTTAGGTAATTTAAGGCCACTGCACATGAGGCTGGTTTTGCCGCTAGAATCGCTGATGGAACTTGTGCTGACTGCCATACTGACTGCAGAATGACCTCACTGTGACCTCTATTGCGTGGTTAGATTTCAAAATTAGAATTCTGGAGTTATTTCTCGTTCTTGATCAATTATTATTCTAGCATGATCGATTTAAAACCCTACAATTCTTTTCATATGTACGTTCACAGTCTAAGATCATTGGAAAATCAGACAAATTTCTAGACCCATTTTAATTTAAGAGACAGTTTTTTTTTCAATTTAAATAATTGGTTGTCTGTAAAGTCGGTTTACGGACGATAGTTCTACGTGATAACGTATTCCGCTCGAATATCATATTTAATAATACATAACCTAAATTTTAGTAGCTGTCAAGCTATATTTTTACCGACTAATAATTTGATCAACCAAAGCAAAATACATATTTTTAAGCAATTATAAAAGACATTTAAAAGAATGTATATATATTATATATTTGTTAACAAACCGTTAAATTTATCTGCTGTTATGAAATGCAGATATCTCCCAAGATTAATTGTTTTTGATACAAAATGCAGCTGCGTTTGTGTACAAACTATCAATTGACAAATAACGATGTATTATCTGAAAAATTGCTTTAAAAATTCAATAATTTATGACATTTTTATTAGATATCTTGATTTTAAGTCTTAATTTCCACGGTTTATAAAACAAAGGCCATCTGTCAGATGTAGCTTTCGCTGGAACAGCCGAAAAAAATGTTGAACGCACACTACTCTCTGACGTCACGCGAGAAGAGGGAGAAATGCCTACAAGCCGACGCTTGGGCCGATCGTGCATCTCTATCGCTTATATCGCGCTCTCGCTTGCGGAACGTTACTCTTTTTCGTGTGTGCTGGCGGTGTTTCATCAATTTATAAGACGTTATCACGTCAAAAAATCAGCGTTTAGAAAACTTATCGCCTGTTTTATTACAAAACACTTTTTGGTGTTAAAAAAAAAAACGGCACCAGTCTTTTATTACCTCCTATGCGAATTTTAAAATACAGTTAACTCAGAGTAACTGGGTATACAGTTTTATAACTAAATAACATTTTTTTCCCAAGGGTTTGGTGCTTACAGGTTCCGTTTACTTTTTATGTGTTATCGTCTTGCCATCGCGCTCTCTTGGCCAGCCTTACAACTGACACGGACTATGCCTCTTGTAAAGGCGCACACAGAAGTTCAACACGTTCTATAGGCTGTGTGGACGAAGCCTACTAGCGCCGCTAGTGGATAATAGAGAATTATTGAACTCACTTTTTATGGAAATCGCGACATGTTTCTAAGGTGATAGGTAAGTCAAAAACTTTAGTTGGACATGGTGTGTCAAAAAAATGTAATAAAGAAAAACTGATGTTAATTTTATATTTGGAACCCAAAGGAACGGTGAGACGCCGAACTGCCCTAAGAGGGTTTTTTGACAGGTAAACTATAGAAGTAAACATTGATTTAGAAAAGCATATTGGAGGCTAGACCTAGCCTCCATTATGCTTTTCTAAATCAATGGTTTACCTTCAATACCTCTATAGTTTACATGCATCAATCCCTCGTCCGAAGATTACTCGCGTTTAGTCAGTGTGATGTAATGAAGTATGGTATATAACTATAGTCTTATCAGCACATCACTGCATCAGTGATTTATTTTGTGAAGGTCACTAGAAACCAGACATAGTCTAGTACAGGGGCGGGCAAATCTTTTGATCGTCGGGCCACATAGCTGATGAAAATTTGTCCTTTCATTTCAGCAAAAAAATTTGGAGAGCAAAAAAAAGGTCCTTTCGTTCCCGCAACAAAAAGGTCTTTTTTCATCTGCTGTGGCCCTTGCCATTTACTATTTTTTTAAAATTAATAAAGTGCTTCGCGGGCCGGACAAAATTGTACTGCGGGCCTCGCGGGCTGGACAAAATTGTACTGCTGGCCGGATCCGGCCCGCGGCCGCCATTTGCCCAGGCCTGGTCTAGTAGGTATACGATTTTGTTTTCAGCTTATTATTTTTTTAATAATACATCGACACTTTCATTTGTTCTTATAGCTTAGAATACACGGAGTGGAGTCTATATACTATAAACAATGGCATTATCTCAGCTATTTTCACGCTTCTTCACTGGCATTTGTTTGTTTGTTCTTCTGTTCCTGTTGCATATAGTCTGTGATTGCAATCCCTACTTGTGAACGTCTCCGCTGTCTCCTCCACCTTTAAATTCAACCCTCCTTTATGGAACACACTGGCGAATGTTTCAATCTCAATCATCTTCGTGTTTCTCTCTCTCTCTTCGTCGCACTTTTCATTATTGCATTTGTCTCGCTTGCACACCAGGACCCCTTACCTGTGTTATAAACGCTGTTTTCAATTTTATTTCATTGTCTTCTCTCAATTTACTTTAAATTGTTTTTGAGGTACGTTTAAAGAGGAAATTTAGATACTGAAAAGTTTTTGACAATGCCAATGTTTGTACTTAGAGTTGGTATTTATATGATGTGTTATTTTGTTCTTTAGACTTTTATTGATGAGAATGTCTTTCAAATTCGTATAAATAAATAAACAACAATAAGCTCAAAAGTCATAAAAGAAAATAAAAAATGCTACTTAAATACTTTACTTAAGAATTCCGTATTTAATTTTCGAACCTTTATATAAGCGGCTGCGACTTTATATTATTTAACTAGCGGCCCTGTACGTGCTTCGCTACGTATAAAGTGAAATAATAAAACAATTTAATTGGAACATCTATCTATCTATCTATTTTATTAATTGCTAGCTATTTTAAAATATACATGGACGTATATGTGTGTATGTCGAGCACTCCGGCTGCGCCGTCGTGCTCGAAAAAAATAGCGTAAAGTATTCGTGGATAACTGATCTTTAAAACACTTGCTCTATTTCGAGCACTCCGGCTGCGCCGTCGTGCTCGAAAAAAAAAGCATTTGTTTTAAACGATATTCAGTTTTTTTACATCCTCGATCTAGATATATGGTTGTTAAGTTCATTGGGCCATCTATTGAATATTCACTCAATCCAGTCAACAGGTATCGCCATCTTATATGGTTGTTAAGTTCGTTGCGCCACCTATTGAATATTCACTCAATCCAGTCAACAGGTATCGCCATCTTACATGGTTGTTAAGTTCGTTGCGCCATCTATTTAATATTCACTCAATCCTGGAGCTAACAGATAATTATGACTGTCAAGGAATAGACAAATAATTTGCAATAAAATAATATTGCGACTATAAATTGAAATGTAAGCTATCCTATCTTTCAAGTTGGGTCGAATTGCACACGGTGTGCAAATCAAATTTAAAATCGGTTCAGTAGTTTAGGAGTTCATCGAGGACAAACGCGGACAAACAACGTGACACGTAATTTTTATATATAAAAATAAAGATTAGGTTTGCTCTCCTGTTTGTACAAACAGATACGGTACTGAAATCACTTCATTAGAGTAATTTGCTGACATCGTTATGTTATATTTGTAAATAGATTTCAGTACCAATTTTTTTTTCAGTACAATTTTGTAAAAACTGTTTTTTTACTCCTCAGTATTTTGTACTAGGCCATTTTTAAAAGGACTGGACTTGGGCAAAATGTAATTTTCGTTGTTTGCATTGACTGAACTACATTATAATTAGTGATGTGCCGGATCGTTAAAAATGTATATCCGCGAATACGGATTTTTGGTTTCAAGATCCGCGGATACGGATACGGATCTTAACTTTCTTAGAATACGCGGCGGTAAATATTGGAAAGAGACTATCTGTTATAGGAAAAGTTATTGACCTCTTTAAGAGTTAACTCTCATAACAGATTGTCTCTTTCCAAAGATCGATGTGCAATATCTTATTATAAAGATAGTTGATTTAGTACCTTTGAGTTATGTACTATTAGTATGGTACTCACTACGATAAATGTTTGCAATATAAAGGTGCCAAATACGATTTTAAAAAATAAAAAATAATCTGAATGGAATTAAACAGGTTTTCATTATTACCTCATCATTTATATAATATATAAAATTTCATCTGTGAATTGAAAATGAATAAGGTAAAAGATCCGCCAAAAACTAACGGATACGGATATCCGGCACATCACTAATGATAATGTACGTCATTTCCATGCCTAAATTATCTTCCAAAAAGTTTAGTAGCTCTCGGTCTTAGAGGCGGCAGAAATGTAATGGTTTACTTCTAAAAAATTGGTATGTGTAAAACTGTGTTAAGCAGCCTACACACCTTGATGTTAGCTGCGATGCAGGTATCGACTCTTATGTTTCATGATGCAAGTATCAGTGTGTGTAGTAGTGAATCACGTACTTGGTATCAGTTGCAGCTTGCAGCGATGCAGAGTCTGGAATCCCATTTTGGTCGGCGAGCCACGACACCGAGTCGGTGATGCTGATGCAAGTTTCAGCGTGTATAGAATTGCGTCGATGCCAAGACGATATTAATTTATTTTCCCTCGCCATTTTAGAGGTTAGTTGTTGTTTGTGTGTGTAAATTCCATGATGGAAAGTGATCGTGTATTTTAGGAAGAGTTCATAAACATTTATCATCTGCATACGTGTCTTCGGAATACAAAGGCTAAAGAGTATTTAGACAGAAACATTAACAAAAAAAACAAGTATATGAAGAACGTACTTTTAGCTCTTCCAATAAAGCATTTGAATAACTTTTTCTTTCTATAAACCAACTTTTTGACCATTTCCTTTTTGATTTTCTTTTTCTTTTATGGAGTGTAAAGAGTGCCCCAACTGGTGTTGGCAAAACGTACCTCATTTTATTCATCAAGTACTAGATACTTAGAAAATAACTTACCCCTACTGTTCTTGTGTTGCATGAACATGGAATCGATTCAGGCATCGCAATAATTAAGTTTCGATTTAAGTAGGCGTTTATGCAACTGATGCAAGTTTCATGTAACATAATAGTCGATGCCTGCATCGTAGCAGACATCAAGGTGTGTAGGTCGCTTTAGATGTGCTTACTGCTTTTTGTAAATAAAATTCAAAACATATCCTGATAAAAAACGTATAAAGACATAGTATTATGTAAGCGTAGGCAATATTTTTGTTTCAAATTTTCCGTTTATTAATAACAAAGTATTATTATCGTCATTAACAAACCGAAAACATTTGTATGAATTGCCTGTAAATCTATGTACAGTGCCATACTCGAGAGGAATATTATATTATATATACGAGACATCGAAAGATAACGCGTGAAATCCGCTTCCTGCCGTCAATGGTCGCGCGCTTTCAAAACGGAAGTCATCCGTATTCCGTCTCACTTCAAGTTACATGATTAATCTATCTGTCTCATACGCACTGACATCAGCTATACAAACTGTTCGATTATAGTACATTCATTGACTCGTCTGACCGCGGACATTAGTGTCCACCGTGAACAAATAATTTATAACTTCCGCTTGTGAGAACTATCATAAAAAACGCATAATTAATTTTAGCTTAGAATTATATGTTTAAAAAAAAGTGTGTGTGTGTTAGCTCCGACGCACGACTGGAGTTTGCTCCTTAGATACGCTGTGTATAATGTATTCCATCTCATTCTTTCCCACGTTAAATTCATCAGATATATATGTTTGTCTCTTTTGTATTCCATCTCATTCTTTCGCACGTTAAATCGTACAGATTATATGTTTGTCTCTTTTGAAGCGGACGAGCGTAACACCACACTTGAAGCGGTGGAGCGTAACGCCTCACCACTTTATTTTACTACTCATAAAATTTCAGTTTATTAAGGAGTAAACTCCAAAATAAAAATAAAATCATTCTAGTAAACAAAAAAATATAAAGTCTTTTAGACAATCGGCGGGCCCCGGTCTACCAGGAAAACTTCCAAAATCCTTATGGGCCCATCCGCCTTTGTTATAATAGCAAACTTTAGCTAGATCTCAAATTATAAAATAGAACGAAATTTTGATTATTAAATTAACTAGAAAATCCGATCGCAAACTTACAAAATTTATTGAACATAAATAACGGGATATTCGAACATGTGGCTGAACTTCCGTGTGCTGAGAATACCGGAAAACATGGCTGGCAACAAGTCGATGTCATGAACAGACCACTGGCGACAGTCTACTGTTTCCAGTAGCGTTCGTTACTTAGACTGGTGATCGAAAACATTTTACTGGAAAGGACTATTATTATAATTTCACAACTGCGTTTCGGAAATTAAAAAAAGACGTTAAAATATAATTATTATATTTTCAAATCGATTTAAAAATTTAATGTAGTTAGTTTGTCAGTTTGTGCAGACGAAGAACAAATAAACGCATAGTTTTGCTGTTCGTTTCGCACTTATAACGAACATGCAGCTGACATTTATTCATCCGCTATGCGAAATTTTTAGTTGTTTTCTTCTGTACATCAAAACTAAGTTAAAATGGTAGTCGTACATGGCTTTAAATTAAACCTACAGTACACTGTTTTGTTCTAAATACTCAAATGTGTTGTAGATTGTATACCCTTATAAATATACAGGGTGTCCAAAGCTAAATCTGCACTATTGCTGTTAATATTGGAGCCACGACTTCGGTTAAATGGGCATTTAGTATTGTAAAAACAAAAAAATAATCGAGCTTCGGATTTATTAATTATTCGTAAATTTAACTATTGATGTGATACATTCGTTTAGTCGAGAGTAAACAATGCAATCGGGCGACACTTTTATGGGACAACGTTATAGGGGGGGGGGAGGGTGTTACTTTGTTCAGTTACCAACAGCGCGTAACACTTGCTGTGTTGAATTGTATTATAAATTTTGTTGACGGATATATCTAACTGAGATTTATTTATAGATACTAGAATAGTCAATTAGGACGCCTAATCGATTCAGCGCGATTTTTTCTATAAGAATAACCGCAGTTCTAAGTCGTAATGTCAACAATATCTAACAAATTTTTCGGTTTTTTTTAAAACAGAAAAAGTTTTGCAGATTTGCGGTTTTTGGCGACAGTTTTAGAGATTTTAAAGGTGTTTATGGATCATATATAATTCACTAGCGGTCCCGCCCGGTTTCACCCGAGTGCAAAAGAACGAATGGGGAAGGAAGGGACATGAGTACGCACATTCATCTTAGTTTACCGAGATGAATGTTGTGTCAAAACTTTATAATGATCGGAGTTACCGTTCAAAAGTTTTTGTCGTTAAAAAGCAGTATTTATACTTTTTTCAAGTAATAAATTTCTTTTAATATAATAAATATTTAATTGAAAACACTGTAGGAAAATTATTTCTATATAGGTAACAGTTTTCAAAATAAATAGAAACTAATTATTAATTATTTTTTTATATTTTTAGATCCGTTCTGAAGAAGATCCAAATCCGGATCGAAACGTTAATGTATTATTAATAATTTTTGTTAATATATTGTCTGAAAAATTGGTCGATAATTTTATTTATTGAAGCTATTAATTAGATTTATTTAATTTTAATTAGTCGTAATAAAATTTAAAAAAAATGAAAAGTAAGCCTTAGAAGAAAGCAATGTAGAAAATAAAAGAAAAATAAAAACATATTCGCCGACGACGTCGGGCTTGAACCCAACACCCTGGAATTAAGAGTCTTACGCTCTACCGAGTGAGCTATCCGGGCTTGTGATCGTCATGCGCTAACATTGCAATGTTTAGTTAAGGCATTTCACCTGATAATTATCAGGTGAATTGCCTGATTGCCGTTTGACATATAATATATGTCGAACGGACTAATTTTGAGATACATGTTGTAGCATTTTTCATTGATGTTCCGCTCCAATTGGTCGTTGCGTGATATTGTATAGCCTATAGCCTTCCTCGATAAATGGGCTATCCAACAAAAAAAAATTTTTTCAATTCGAACCAGTAGTTTCTAAGATTAGCGCGTTCAAACAAACAAACAAACTCTTTAGCTTTATATATTAGTATAGATATAGATTGAGTAATTCAGCATTTTTGTTAAGGACTGTCTGTATATTGTTGTATATACGTATAACATGTGTGTACCGAGACATATGCATACATACATAATATGTGAGGATGTACCAACATTTTGACATGAAAAGCTTAAATAAGTACAACTCATTATACTTGTATACGGCAACTGTCAGAAACTACCAACATACATGGCTATTGTCCTTGCATTGCATAATGTCTGTATATCTACAGGCTATTATAATAATGTATACGTCTATAACGACACACATGTAGCGTTAGGGAAGCAAAAATGATTCATCTAGTGATTCATTTTCGAAAATTTACGCTGCACACGAGGCTAGAAACGCTGCTAGATTCCTTGCTAGATTTGCCAACTAGTTTTGTAGCACTGGTTGTCTTGGTTGCTCGCTTTACACGAGACTATTTTTCATACTTGTTTTGTGGATAGATCTGGTGCGCGCACAGAGCAAAACGTGTCTGTCGTCTGACTGAGCAGAATGACGCCATGTTGATCTGTGGGCGTTTGTTCAAGTGCCCACGTGACGAGACACTGCTTCCTGATTGCTTCTTGCTCATACCTAGCAGGGAAAATAACCCCTGTTGTAATTTTAAAACCTATCTTGTGAGCTAGCAGGCCAGCCCGCAGTGACGTCATTTCTAGCTTCGTACCCAGCCTACCGGCTAGCAGAACTCCTAGCAGCATTTCTAGCAGCGTTAGGACAATTCAAGTGAATTAGAAAATTCATATAATTTCAACATAGCTTTGGCATTTTAAATGTAACAGAAGATGTATGCCCAAAATTGTAATTAAGGATGAACTCCTTGTTATATTATCTCCCTGCCATCTTGTTTATTAAGACCTTCTCGGTTTAAAACAACAATAACAAGGCGGTTCTATCCCGCTCTGTTGAACGCTAGCTCTGGTGAGAAATGCGCCTAAGTGGGTCCTAAGGGGTTTTTTGACTGATAAACTATGGAGGCATAAGGTAAACATTGATTTAGAAAAGCATGATTTTACCTGTCAAAAACCCCCCTTAGGACAGTTTGGCGCATTTCTCACCAGAGGTCTCACCATTCCTTTGGGTTCCGAATAAGAGCAAGAAAAATTGCGTACGGTAGCCGGTGCTGCCGTCACGCACCCATCGAACAGCCGTGCAAAAGTTAATGTGCATTTACAAATGCTAATATTTATGTGGATTCTGGAATATCTTTCTTGTTATATGCATAAATGGCTTTTATGCTACGGAATAATAAATCATCGCAAATCTAACTGAATAAGAGTATAACACACATACATCATGCATAGACGACACCTAACACGGTACCGTGGCAAGCGGTATTACGGCAAAAGCTTCGGAAACACACAAGTATAAATACAATGCCAACAAGTCGACGACGACGAAGGTCTGCTGACGACAGTCGAGACGACTGTACAAACCCACGCAACCCGGATCGCGCCGTAACGCTGATCTCACAGCTGCATATGTGGCATTAGAGATGGACAACGACATTTGGGAAGGATGCACACTGGACCGCTCGAAACGTCCACTGATCACGGCCAATCGACATCGGATACTCAGATACAAATGTCTTAATATCTGTGACAACCAGAGTGAGGCAGTGAGGAGATGTAAAAAAATTTCAGCCAATTGGGCGACGGGACTATTCCAACTTCAAAAATGTTGACATTTGATTTTAATAAAGAGAAAAAAAATTCTGATATCGCGTGAGGTGACGCGGGTAATGGCTAGTATTCAATATGATATTTGCTATTCGATGCCATGGTTACCTACATAATATGTTCCACGTCATGTAAAAATTAATCAAAGCATGCCGAACTAGTTTATTTCTGACAGATCCATAAAACAAATATTTCCGAAACTATAAAGTTTAGAAAAAAAATTTTTGAACGAAACTTTCTTGAAAAATAAATACAATAATAAGCCGTTATGATAAGTATACCATTATTATACAATATGTAAACACGTAAGGTGCACATAGGGAAATTAGCATTGGGAAAAAATACTTGGATCAGAGTTAGCCATGACTGCATTAATTGTTATTTCTATTGAATTATCGTGGTAATCTTGAGGATTTCTATTTTATTTTGATTTATTTATATTTTATTTGGCTTTTTTAATAATAAAAATCTCTTATAAATCATTATTTTAATTTTTTTGTACAAAAATAAAACAAAAAAACAACTCCATCTGTTTGGAAACATTACATTCAAAAATTGTCTGACTGGTATGACGTATGCACGTTGGTAAATCAGTGACTCAATGTCTTTAGGTTCATCACGAATAGGCGGAGATATTTGATCTCGCACCATATTTAAGTATTTTTTGGAATTTAATGTCCTATTAATAAAAAAAGTCAGATTATGTTGTAATCATTTGAATACTTTCTTCGGTAGTATACACATTCATTTTGCAAAAGAATATTACCTGTCAAATTGAAAAACAAGATTTCAAGGCTCACTCTGATCCAGTCATTTTTTCCCAATGTTAATTTCCCTATGTTTACATACTGTATAAAAAACACCGTTATAGCCTATATATCTTCTTCGCATTCGCCGATTTTCCCCAAAAACAATAGAGCTCTTCATACTTGCATACCAAACATCCTCCCAAAATTTCGTTTCGATCCGCTCATCCGTTTGATCTGTGTCGTGTTCACAGACTAACAGACGCACAGAGTTTTTTCAAAAATATGTTTTTTGGATTCGGGGGACCTCAAAACGGAAAGATATTGTAAAAGTTTTGAAAAGTGGTGTTTGACCCACTTGTGAGTTGGAATGGTAAAATCTGTGGTCGTTAATGTGGCACCTACTTTATGTGAGATAATGTAGGCTGAAAGCTCTGGCTACTAGATATCAAGTCCAAAAGCTCCGCGCGTCGATCGAATTCAATTTCCATTTTAAGTTGAAATTGGCGCCTCAAGCTCAACATGACATAGACAAGGATCTTCACGCGACAGACTGCGATAGAACATGGCTATATTTATATTTTATGTAATGTTGGCTTACCTGACGGATATAGATGAACATCGAGGATAACCATTTGCATAGTAGATAGGAATAAAAAGAACGATGATGTCCACTGAATTAAAATAAAATATTTATGTCAAGGAGCATTTGGACTGAATAATAACAAAAGAGTTGTGCATGTAACTTTTACGCGCGGTTGAAGTAAAACATGTTAACAATGTAACACCACGTCTTAAAAAACCACGCTGCCACCGGTGTACTTTGGTGGCCATGTAGAGAAACAGAGGCAAGATGGCAGCGGAGCGTATGAACTAGGAAGTAGTGTTCATGTTTAAAATACTATATCAAGAAAAGAAAAACAGTTGTGTGGTTTTATTGGATTGTAGGCGTTGGATTGTAGACACTTATCCATCACAATTAATTATAAACAACAATATTCACATGAATACACGAATAAAAACATGTAAACACTGTACAGCACTTGCCCGCATGACAGACTGACTATGTGTTATTGGCCTTGGCTGCTCTACTGAGCGCCTACTCCGAGCGCCTTTCACTTTACCCCTACTCCGCGGCCGCCTGTAATGCGACATGCAACAGACGGCCAGAAAAAATCGGGGCGATAGAATAAAAGTTTCACTTTAAAAACTTAAATTAATAAATGTGTTGAATTAAATAATATTCATGTCACAAACTCACGTTAATAAATATGTTGAATTAAATAATATTCATGTTACAAACTTACATTAATAAATATGTTGAATAAAATAATAATAATTGTTACAACAATACATATATTATTAGCGGCAAGGGTTATCCATATAACCGAGATACCGAAAAGATTTACTTTGGTTATTTCTGACTCTTGGTCGGCTCTCAGATTACTCCTTTGCGAAATTCACAAAACGCATAGGAATTAAAATTAGAATTATGCATTGTAGCAAGCCGACAATCAATAATAAAAACATTGTCTGTACCTCATCAAGAACTCAGTTCCTCATTTCTCAGAAAGGATAACAACGTCTTATTGTCAATGTATGCAAATTATATTATTGGATTTATTTTCCCCTAGTATCTGCAAAGGTTGCAATTTAATTTCAAATAGGATATAGAAAATAATGTCTTTTGATTGTTGAAACGTATTCAATTTATATAAATTTTTTTTTATAAATTTCAAACTTCCACATTCTTCATTAAGAAAATTATGATTTTTATAAAATAGTAGCGACCCGGCTCGGTTGCACCCGGGTGCAAAATGTATTTCGTTTGCGGCCGGGCGTCTGAACTAATAGCTTCGAGCAAATTATATCAGATGTCGTTACTTGGTACCTAAACAGTTTTTTTGTTTGCTTCTGAATAGTTTTGAGCACGATATATAGGGATAATCTCTCTCTCCCGGTTTCTTGAAATAAATAAATTAAAACCTATCCTACAGCGTAAGTTGGACCAGGCAAGACACATTTACAAAATTTCATTAAAATAGGTTCAGTGTTATAGTCATGAAAAGCAACTATTTTATAGGGGGTTTACAAAAAGGCAAGCCAGTTTCTGATATATATTATTTTCATCGAAACTTGTACGTTTTTAAATTTTTTAGGAGCAAATTTCTTACAGTTAGTATGCAAATGCAGGAACAAATTTCATTTTGTAATACTGATAACGGTGGCACAGTCTTATATAAAATTTCGTATATGTAGTCAAATCTAAGTTTTTAGAAGGGCTTCACAAAATCTAATCTCCTACTTCGTTCATATATTCATCCATCGCGCACCTGTTTAATTCTGATATAATACAGTGGTCGAAAATTTTCAAGGTACACTATTTAAAACTAGGTAACGATATGACATGCAAAGGATTTAAAAAAAATTGAGAACAGTCGTTGAAAACCAACTCATTTTTGAGTTTTAGTATTTCGAGTTTTTTTTATTTTGGTGGGGGGATATGATTAATATATTATTATCTAATCAACTGACCTTACTTTGATGATTTGTAAAATAGTTTACACTGTTTTTAAAATACTTTTTTTAATTATTTAATAGAATTTCACTCATATTTCGTTACACAATAAAATAAATCTTTGATTAACGTCTGATTAGAACTCTTCAATAAATAAAATTATCAACCAATTTTTCAGACAATATATTAACAAAAATTATTAAAAATACATTTTTAGATCCGTTCTGAAGAAGATCCAAATCCGGATCGAAACGTTAATGTATTATTAATAATTTTTGTTAATATATTGTCTGAAAAATTGGTTGATAATTTTATTTATTGAATAAAGATTTTATTTTTAAAAACCATTTTAGTTGCTTATACAATTAAAAAAAGAAATTTTGAGCCGTGTACCAGAGTTTCTACATTTATTTCAAATAATTTACAGTGCGAAATTCCGAACCACAAATATTTATAATTTTTTTGTTTAAATAAAGTTCAGGTTCGACCTATCGGATTTTCGTAATTTTAATTAAATTTTTTAATTTTTTGTAAAATACAATTAATTGTTTTCTGTGTTCATTACCCGGAATGGATGGGAGTCGCGATTTATCAATACTAAATAGACATTGTTCATTTCAGGAAAAATACTGAGCACCGTTAGACCTGCAGGATTTAAGGTTCTGTACACATTAGGCCGTAATGTGTGTCGATGACACTTAAACACAAAACTAATGTACACTAACATGCAGCAGGAACACAACAACAAAACTCGACACATTCGGAGACTGCAAGAGCAGACGTAGCAGTCCGCCAGCAACTAAGCACCCCGTTGCCAGACCATCAACAGTTGGATCATGTAATTACATTTTGTTCCATATTGTTAATGCTACTGTCGATGTATTTGAATTGCTCTATTGTTCCTTTCTACAGGCTGTTTTATTCAACTGTAGTCACAGTTGCCGAGAGAACCCAACCGCAAAACGAGAAATAATATAACTAGCGTGACCTGTGCGAATTATTCGCACTAAATAAGTATAATAATAATCACTTTACAAGATTATTTTTTAAATATGATTGCAGGTATTCAATTCGTTTCTAATTTTGCACACTGCTTATATCGTTCTTCTTTTTGTTGTATTACAATATGAAGCTCAGATGACAGATCGAAGAAATATTATACTAAAATTGTCATATAGAGGCGCAAGTAGCAAAAGCGTTGACCTAAGCCGTCAGATGGCATCATGCAGCATTGCTGTGACGTTGTTCAGCGTTGCTCGCTGTTTCAAAATTAAAGCCGTCAGATGGCAGTATGCTGTATTTACAATATGAAGGTCAGATGACAGATCGAAGTGTTGGCGTTGTTTCAAAATTAAAGCCGTCAGATGGCAGACGTTGTTCAGCGTTGCTGTTAATTAATTTACAAAAAAAAAAGCAATATTAAATTTTTTAGTTGTCGATGTCAGTAGAGCAAGCAATTATCTGTAAAATGATGTATAATTTATGTGGAGAAATTGTGTGGTTTTTTCTAAAAAGGGAGGCAAACATCTTAACCTTAACGGATGCAATGACGTAGATTGGAAGATAATATTGATGCATAAAAATGGCATAATATAATTCACGAAAGACCAAAGATTCATTTTCAGTTTTTATAAAAAAATTTGCTGCCATCAGGTGTCACTCTGGAAGCTGTTCACATTTCTGTACATAAGTTTTTGTTTTAGTTCAAACAAAAAGAATTATTTCTAGTTTAGAGAATGCCTACCTCTTTCTCCAATCTTAGAAATAATATATTTTTTTTTAAGTTTTTTTTGTGCTTTATAAATTCCGAACAAAATGACACGTAAATCTCATTCTGATATTAAGATAAAAAAATTTATTTTAAACTATTTATTTCGCTCACTAAAAAGCGTTTTTACTCGTCACTATATAGTGACGTCATACTCATGTATGTAATTTATGGAGGTTATGTGTTTTGCTTGTTATTTTTGTTAAACCTTATATTTTCATAAAGAAACATTTTTATGCTATTTAAACGTTGACGTAAGCCCAAATTTTAGATGTCGACGCTTCCAAAATTTTGATGTCTAAGACACCCACCTATTACACTTAGTTTTTATGGTTGATTTAAATAATATAAGTTATGGAACATTTTTTTCTGAAACGTGTTGGCTTGTGCAATATTTGGTGACTCCTGTACATTAAACATAATTTGATACGAGATGAGATTTTGATTCATAGAGGATGGGATAGGCCAAAGACACGCCTGGTCTATTGCAACCACTATTGCTATACAGGTACTATATATATTATTATACGAGGGACGGTGAAAATTAAATAATAAATAGTACCTATGTAAAAAATATGATGTGAACTCCCGCTCAGTGGAAATATTGGAGTTGCGCTCTGCATTCCAATTTTTTTGGAAATTAGCGCTCCCAAAAACCCGAGCTCATACCAGTCGGTTTGTGTATGCTGTGACGCTGATGAGCTGTTGAGGGTCTACATAAACTGCAATCTATCGATATGCACTCACATTCGGGAACGAACCGTTGTAGCTGGCTATTATGCTTAACAAATGACGACAGATCTCGTGATCTGAGTATAAAAATTCTAAGGAAAGATAGAAAACTTGATCCCTGTAACTACACGTGTCCAAAACTACTCAAGTCTAGTCGGCACTCTAATAAAGACTTCAGTCAATCCCGTTTGGTTCTAGAGTGACATTATTGTGTCCTACAGTGGACACACTCTACAATCCACTTTCATTTTTCAGAATAAAATAAATTAAGTGTAAAAGATCCCTTAAATTCAATTAGAATTAGAATTTATTTATCCAAAGACGTACAATTATGTATAGGATTTGTCAAAAGAAAGATAAATAGTGTTTAAAACTCATTAACAATAAAATCGTCTATCTTATACAGACATTGTTTAAAAAAAGCAGTCTTCAATGCTCTTTTAAATTTAGAAATTTTTAGATTTTTGAAACTGTCTGGCAATTTATTGAAAATTTTCAAGGCGTTATATTCGGCGCTCTTATTAAACAACATCAGTGTAGACTTCGGCAAAATAACATTAGATCTATTCCTTGTGTCATGTCCATGGATAGCCTGAAACGTATCATAATTATGAATATACGTCGTTTTATAAAACATAAAGTAAACTAGACGTATATAGACGGCACAGTTAAAATACATTTTGACGTGATAACGTCTTATAAATTGATGAATCACCAATCTTATAAATTGATAAAACACCGGCTGCATGCACGAAAAAGTGTAACGTTCCTAAATCCTAACGTTCGTAACGCGTAACGTTCCGCCTGACCCTGTGCGTGCTTTTTGCTAATTTCTCGCTCAATTTAAATCAGATCGGTTTGAAACCAGTCTTAAACGAAAGAGGAGAACATTTTACATAGATTTCGTATAACAGAATTTGCCTAAACAGTTTTTTTATACAAATTTATATAGAAAAATAGCTGTATAAATGCAATGTTGTCTAATGCATGGCGCGACGCGGTCGGTCGTCTTTGTTTGCCGTACATGGAAATTAGAAGATAACGTATGTCTTGTCTTAACATGAAAACGGCTGCATTTCTAATGTTTAATTCAATTTTTTGACATTAGTATTTTGTGAAATGCAACGCCTTCTAAGTTAAGTATTGGAATAACTAATTATTATTAGAACATAATACTTTGACAGTTGCAAACGTCACTTTTGACATTTCTTATCATTCCGACACCAAGGATAAGCGGATTGAAACCAAATTTTGGGAGGTTTAGGTTATGTATTACGGAATACGTTATCACGTAAAACTATCGTCCGTAAACCGACTTTACAGACAACCAATTTTTTTTCTGTAAATATTTGTTTACACTCCAGAACCAAACGCGATTGACTGAAGTCTTTATTAGGGTTCCGACTAGACTTTTTTTTCATAACTGGCAATTACATACCTAGTATAATATGTACTCAATACAATTACAGTGGACGTAATATTAGGTAGGTAGCTGGTAGGTAGGTCCGCATAGCACACACACACACATGCACACACACTTCCATACGTCCACCGATATGACAGTTGACAGAGAAGCGGCCATCCGTGTCTCCACGTGTGGTGTGCCGTGCCTGTGAGCTGAGACTATTTCTGTGGCCGGAAAACAAAGGTGCTTACGTCGAATTTAATGCAGTTCCGTTCAGCTTAACACGCTGCTTGGAGTTCTGCTGGCCGGTAGGCTGGGTGCGAAGCTGGGAAATTGCGTCATTGCGGACACGCCTGCTAGCTCACAAGATAGGTTTTAAAATTAGAACAGGGGCTATTTTGCTTTCTGCTGATATGAGCAAGAACCGATCAGGAAGCAGTCACGAGGGCGACTTGAACAAACGCCCACAAACCAACACGGCGTCATTCTGCTCGGAGTCAGAAAGCCGACACGTTTTGCTCTGTGTTTATATTTGAACTGTCACTGCGCGCGCACCGGATTTATTCACAAAACTAGCTTGTAAAAATGTCTCGCGTGAAGCGAGCACTTAACAGCTGTCAAGAAAACCAGCGCTAGAAAACTAGTAGGCAAATCTAGCAAGGAATCTAGCAGCGTTTCTAGTCTCGTGTGTGTGCAGCGGCCTTTACATTTTTCCACGCATAGCTTCTTCGGTAAAAAAGCTGTCTTCGATCGAATTGTGTCGAAAAGAGAAAATTCTAGCTATCCTAAAAAATTTCTTGTAAAAAAAGTAAAAAAAATGATTTTTGTTTTTAATTGAACTTCCTTCAAAAAAGGACATTAAAAAAATCCAAAATAACGAAGTTTTGAGGTTGGCACCAATTGGCAAAATTTTCCGATACAAATTTCTATATATATAATACAGGTCAGATGGTTTTTAAAAGCAGTGGCAATCAAATGATGAAATCATTAAATCAATGTTTTGTGAGTTTGGTTTATTATTGTAGTTTATTTTCAATTGAGTGATTCTGCATACTAGATCATGGATAATAATGATTCCTGATAATTATACCAACATAATAAACCCACGCTAGCTCCAATAATAAAGGTTGTAACAAAAACTTGAACTGAACAGTCTTATAATATGCAAAAAAGTAATATTAGTCGACTTGACTAAAATTTCTTAATAGATAGTTACTTTCTGTCTATGTTTATGAATTCTGATAACAGAAGGTTTTCGTTAAGTCAGCGCCTGATATGAGTTTTTCTGAATACAAAAGAAAATATTTTTTTCAAATAAAAAACTGTTCAATTTTTTTCGACAAAAATTAAAATTTACCTGGAGAAATTTTCGAGATTTGACACAAACTGCTAGTAGGTACTATGCGTTTAATTTTATGATAGAGTTTTTAATATATGTCGATATAGTTAAGAAAAAGTTTATCTCAATAAAAATAAGTCTGTTCTTAAATAACATTTTTTTAGATACAGTCTATATAATTGAGTTTGGGATACATTATGCACATGAAATGAATTCATATCAGTATTTGATCTATTTTCCCAAAACTATTAAAATATAATTTTGGTAGGTATATCAATTACTAAAAAATAAAAGTTGATTTTATAATGTAAGTAAACTGCTTATAAAGTAAATATGAAATTTCATCAGGCCGAGAGTTTTTAAATTGTACCTAGACTATTTTCAAAGAAAAACATAATATTATATATACCATATAATATGACACTTTCTGTCATCACTGTCTGCGCGCGTCTGGGTTATTTTATATCGTGTTTGATTTTTTTAAATCTGGTTCACTCAAAACTTACAAACCCATGGAAACCAGCTTTATTCTTAATTATAAAAAAATATTTTGGCACAATGTCAGTAAAAAAACTACATAAATGATACACATTTTTTATTTCAAAGTTTTTTAAATCTTATTTTTGTTAACAAAATAACAATTATGATATTTTTCATGTATTTAATAATGATTACAGACGTAAAATAAAATTTAATTACCCTTGACGACGTACTGCTGCAGTCCATTTTTTTTCCTCTCTAATCCAGGAAAACGGAGCAATTGTAATTCTGGATGTTTAGTTGGTGTATCTTTACAATCAACAACACAGCACTTCCGATTTGATAGCTTTTTCCCCATTTTATTCGACAATTAATCCTTATTAAAATGCACGTATAACATAGGACACTAAGGTTTTGGCTGAACCAGAATAAAAGAAAAAAGACACGAAAGGGCGTAAATGTCGCTTGTCAAAAGATACTTTCCTAGCGTATAGGTTTAGTGAAATATCATCAAAAATGTCTAAATATAAAGATAATGTTTTTTCTATAGAACATGATAACCCAAAGATTACAAAATACCTAACGACAACATATACTTTTTATTGTTGGAAACCAGAGAAAAGTAAAATCAATGAAATCTAAAAGAATACGCGACAACAGTGGCGTGTGGATTGTGTGAACAATGTGAAGCACTATAATATTGAAAAAAAAAAACATTACCCTCCTTCTGGCGCCGCGGGTATAATGGTTTATAATAAAAAAGCTGCGGCAGTTATGAATAGTTGTAAATTATAAACGCTCAATAACTAAGGTCATCACCTGCTGACGAAAGTACGTACTTTCGAGCGGATATGAAGAAAAATCGTATACACGACACGGGCCTTAAAAGTTGAAATCTCGGCCCTGCGTGTCATGATGCCCTCGGCAAAATTCAACTTTCGGCCCTTGTGATGTAATATACTATTTCTATTCAAGCGTATTATACTATGCTTTGTCAGTAATTAGTTGTGTGGCTCGACCTTGAAAAACACATCACAGAACTCTTTTGACAACCCAAGTTTAGGAACCGCTGGTCTAGGTTATGCACAAAAAGTGAGTTGCATAACGCCATTGCTTTCGAAGTGGATACATTTTTAATATAATTATTATTATTCTCTAGTTAATATAGTCTTTTGGTCAGCGTGCTGGCCTTTGGATCGCACTGTCGTGGGTTCGAATCCCACCTCTGCTCATGGATATTTTGTGTTTGTCGTTTAGACCCAGCTTTGATATTTAAATTTACTGGCCAGATACTAAGAGGTAGTGCCATCCCCAAGTGATATTCTCTTGTATATGTGCATATGCTCTATATATTATGTGGATATATACAATTGGATATACCTTTTAAAAAAAAAAAAATATATAGTCTTGACAAAAACAAATGATTTCGTGTATAGTGACGTGAATATTGTAAATGGCAAATTGATATTACCTGTTTGTATATGAATTAATACTAGCATCTAAAAACGTAACTGGACATCTGTCTGTGATTTTGTTTTATTTTGCACGTTTTTTCGCGTATTTTGTGTAATACCTAGACGGGAAAATGTGTTTCTATTTTTTTTTTTTTTGGGGGCTGTCTGTTCTTTTGTTCTAATATCACTAGAGAACAGCTAGAACTATCATTTAGTAAATTTAAAATAGGTACTGTTTTTTTTTGCTTTTCAGTAATTTTAACAATTTGTTACGTAATCTTAATAAGGTACTTAATTAATTCGGCTACGAGTGGTTTTGTATAAATAAAGTTTCTATTAAACCGACATGCAAAGCTAAAACTAAACAGTAAAATAAAATTAACTTAAAGTGTTTGTGTATCCAGTGAAATATTAAAATAATTTTACTACAAAAGCTACAAATCGCCGCAGATTGCACTAGAAGGGATATCTATTGTAAGTAAATAATTTAATTTTAAACGAATATTTATATCCTGAGATATTTTATTAAACTACAAAATGACCAAATTTTATATTTTCAACAAAAATGAGGTTACGCAGTAATCAATATTTGAACAAGGCATTTGAATTCTTGATAAAAAATCTACAAAATGAATAAATAAAACTAGAGTGACCTGTGCGAATTATTACTTTATTATCACTTTACAAAATTATTTTTTAAATATGATTGCAGGTATTCAATTCGTTTCTAATTTTGCACACTGCTTATAACGTTCTTCTTTTTGTTGTATTACAATATG
Source organism: Xanthostigma xanthostigma (assembly GCA_963575645.1). Classification (NCBI taxonomy): domain Eukaryota; kingdom Metazoa; phylum Arthropoda; class Insecta; order Raphidioptera; family Raphidiidae; genus Xanthostigma; species Xanthostigma xanthostigma. The sequence goes on along the minus strand of OY754469.1, from coordinate 49,517,128 downwards.
AAGCTCAGATGACAGATCGAAGAAATATTTTACTAAAATTATTGTCATATAGAGGCGCAAGTAGCAAAAGCGTTGAGCTAAGCCGTCAGATGGCATCATGCAGCATTGCTGTGACGTTGTTCAGCGTTGCTCGCTGTTTCAAAATTAAAGCCGTTAGATGGCAGTATGCAGTATTGTGTCTGCTGTATTACAATATAAAGGTCAGATGACAGATCAAAGTGTTGACGTTGTTTCAAAATTAAAGCCGTCAGATGGCAGACGTTGTTCAGCGTTGCTGTATTTTAATTAATTTACAACAACAAAAGCAATAATAAATTTTTTAGTTGTCGATGTCAGTAGAGCAAGCAACTATCTGTAAAATGATATATAATTTATGTGCAGAAATTGTGAGGTTTTTTCTAAAAAGGGAGGCAAACATCTTTAACCTTAGCGTATTAATATATATGATATTTGCGGCACGCTACTGATAATACAGATTTGACGTGTAAAAAGAAAAGAAAGACGAAATGACACATTATTTATGTTCGTCTGTCATCGACGTTGTATCCTGGCCAATCAACAACGATGTAGGCCGACCTATTGTGTTAAATATCGCGGAGTGCTCTGAGAATTGCGTCGAGATAAATGAGACGCTTAAACCGAGTCGATACGGCAAAGAGAATCGTTCATTTTTTTTTTCAAGCTCAAAAATCTTTTAATCTTTTCCTTTTATTTTTAAACAAACTTTGAGAAGACTTGAACAAACTCGACTGATCAAAAACATTATGATCATTTTCAAAAAGGCAGCTTGCAATGATTTTTTGTTTTTTTGTGGTCGCCCGCGGTAACAAAACGTAAAGCTATATTATGCAACGACGGAATCTCCAAATTTGGAGAACCGTAATCATTGCCAATATATTCTGAAAGATTGTCAGTTGAGTCAAAGAAGATTTGCTGTCGTTTGAACAAAGCTATTGTATTCCAACCACTGTTAAAACGATTTAGTGGAAAAACTACTGTTTTGCACACCCTCCTATAAAACAGCTGATTTTAATGCCTGTATTATACGGTCGAAAAATGACCTATTTTGCACTAGTTCGTAAAGTAAGACAAAAAAAAAACGATTTTACCAATCCAATGGTAGTTTCTAAAAGTGACTTGTCAGTTGCCCATTTAAAACTACACGAGCAACAGAGACAGCAAAGAAGACGCAGTTTTCGTAAAATATAAAAATGTATACCTACTTGAAATGAAAATCAGCAAAATATGTAGTGTGCATCTTGTTCGGAATGATATTATTCTCTAATTTTAGTATACCCTCGTGTTATACCTTCGTTTACGAACGAGATACATAGACTACTATATTTCCTACACCATTATCGAGAAATAAATTTAATGCAAGCTCTGTACCTTGTCTAGTTTCGGAGAATATCGAGTTTGAAATTTTCAAACTTTAAATGCTCATAACTTCGAAACCAGCAGAGATACAGTTCTGCGCTTGTGCTCATTCGATTCAGCGCACTTTTTTCTATAAGGTCACTTAATTTCAGGCATATCCGTGACACTTTTATATTTTCCAAAAAATTGAAAAAATTGAAGTTTTTCGATGTTTTCGCAAATCGGCGGCTTTTTGGGGCACTAAAAGCCTTCCGATGCGGTTAATATTATGTGTACTTATGGAAAAAATCACGCTGAATCCACTGAGCACAGGCGCAACTCTGTATCTCCTTTGGTTTAGGAGTTAGACGCGTATTTATAAATTTTTCTTGAAAAAATTAAAAACGCTGTAACTTGAAAACTACAATAGATACAGACTTCTAGATACGCCCATTCGATTCAGCATGATTTTTTGCATAGGACCAAGTCATTTTCAACCATATATTACATAAATTTTCGGTCGATACTGCACTTTATTTAAAATGAAAAAATAATCGTCGGCCCCCCCCTGTAAAAATTTTCAAAATCGAAGTCTCCAAAAACGAGTCGATATTAAGGTTACCCGGTAGATTTTGACACGCTGAATCCAATGAACACAGGCGCAGCTCTGTATCTTGTCTAGTTTCGGAGATAATCGAGTTTGAAATTTTCAAACTTTAAATGCTCATAACTTCGAAACCAGAAGAGATACAGTTCTGCGCTTGTGCTCATTCGATTCAGCGCACTTTTTTCTATAAGGTCAGGTAAATTATGTTTTAATAAAATTGCGGTGGTTATTTTTTTATATTTTTAACCACAGTTCGTTTAAAATTATTTACAAGTTTATATCTCCTATTCGGAATCCAAGGGAATGGTGAGATCTCTGGTGAGAAATGCGCCGAACTGTCCCAAGGGGGGTTTTTGCAGGTAAACATTGAATTAAAAAAGCATGATGGAGGCTAGGTTAGCCGCCATTATGCTTTTCTAAATCAACGTTTACCTTAGCACAGTTCGGCGCATTTCTCACCATTCCTTTGGGTTCCGAATAGTAATAAATGATGTTGGAGTTTTTGATATTTCAAGAGTCCTTTTACTGTTTGACGTTCGAATAAAAGGCCTGCACCTTGAGGTAGTTTGTAGACAAATGATTGCTTCAGCCTGTGTGCATTAGTTCTAATGAACGCAATACGATGACAGATAATTTGTTTAGTTCACAATATACAAGCCTAGTAGCCTGTTAATAGTGTCTAATGAGTATTCACTGTTTGCTCTAACATTAGTGCAAATGTTATAGTCAAAAGCCACTTCTATAGTCCAGGAGCTACTGATTTTGACATACTTTATAATGTATGTAGTTTCAAAATGACATTTTGTATCACCAAGTGTGCTAATTTTTAGGAGTAATCAACTAGTCCAGGAGTCGGCAACCTGCGGCTCTTTTGATGTAAAGTTGCGGCTCTCCAGTTCCATACGCAAAAAATGATTATTTTATTACATAAACCCGTAAAAAAACAAAAATGTTTAGTGGCTCTTTAAAAACTGGGAAATTTTGTAAATTGTAACTTTTGACTCTTCCGTCTCAAAAGGTTGCCGACCCCTGAACTAGTCTATATATGTATGTTTGTATTTACGGATGTTCCACCGTAGCGCCTAAACTATTCAACGGCTTTTGATGAATAAGGTGTCAATCGATTCGCTATTATGGCCCGGGTAACATAGGCTACACTTATTTTTGAATTTTGGTTCCAGAGGTGAACAAATTGAAAACAAATAAAAAATATGTTAAAAAAAAATTTAAATATAAAATAAGTTCAAAAACTAAAACCCGACTACTGAAAAGTATGAAACATGATAATATTCTCATCTGAGGATAGCCGTGGTCGTATGCCATTCTTTATATATGAGGCCCCTCTAGATGTATAGCGTGATGCACTAATTGCCCTAGAGATTATGATCGCTTACTACTGTTAAGGAGGTTGATCCGTTACAGTCCCAATCAAAAGTAAGTCGAATTCTAAATGGGAACTTTTCCATAATAAATTTTGACAAAAGGTTATAAGTCGATGATACCAATAAATTATTGTCATAAAGGCATAAATAAATATTTTTTTTTAATATTACTAAGTTTTGTATTTTTTGTACAAAGTTAGGTTAAAAAAATACATTTATGTAAATATCTGTATTTTACATATTTTTTGCAGTAAATAATTGAAAAAAGAAATTAGAAGTAATAAAAATTAAAATTAAATCATTAAAAAGTTGAAAATTCAGTTAAAATTGTTAAATCTGTCAAGAATAAAAGTCCATAATCGAAAAGTGCTAAGGTTTAATAATTTTTTTTATTGATTAAAAGTCTCCTAATTAAATTGGAAAAAATATTAAAATATGCGTAAGACATCGATGCTTTACATAGATAGTTTTTGGAACTGCTGACATTATTTGGTTATTTGCAAAAAATTAAAATGAACAGTTTGCATGCTAGCTTGACATATTTTCCATAAGACTACATGTAAAAGTTTTTTTTTAATTTTTAACTTTATAAATCTCCTAATGATTTTGGATTTTTTACAGAAAATTTTATCATAAAAAAATCTATTAAAAAAACTTTATTTCAGATTTTTTTCATTATCTTCGTAAAACGGCTCAACCTCCTTAAAATGTAATGTTTTGTTAGGTGGAATATGACCACGTCTATCCTCAGATGAGAAATTTTTTTGATTCGTACTTTTCAGTTGTCGGGTTTAAGTTTTTGAACTTATTTTTTATTTCCTTTTGAGGGACGGAACCCTAAAAAAACACCTCACGTAATTGTCGGATGTCCCGTAAGACATCTGGACAGCCTGTATCGCTACTAAACACAATGTTAGGTAATAACTTAAACATTTGTTCATTTCATCTCATGAGATATTTCGTGTAGCGAACAATATAAGAATGGAATTCAACAAAAAACGAGATTACCTTACGGTTAATAAATAAACATTTTTTTACGTCAAAAAATTCAAAATTCGTTGGTTACGGATACGTATTCACATAAATTACGAAACACCGCGTTTTGGATGTGGGAGATTGGCAATGATGGTGAAACAGAGTAGTGAGTACCTACCTCTATATGTTATAAAAGCTTACGCCGGAAAGTGGCTGCCACTACAAAGGTCGATTGATATATAAACACACAAACAATATAAACATAAATAGTTACACTAGCTAAAAGTATACTATATGCATAATGTTGATGTACATAAATGTTGGTTTTATTGAACAGTCCGTCAGTGAAGCAGGCAATATCCGGTAGGGGCACATATACTTCCGGTTATTTTATTTGATGTACTATGAAAAAGTCACGTCCTTGAGTTATTTATTATTTAGTTATTTATATGTGAATTGAACTTCTATCTTTACTAACACTACAAGCGCTCCGTCCCGGTTTCACCCGGGTGCTATAGAAATAATTCTGTAAAATGTATTTCGTTTGCGACCCGGCGTCTGAACAAATTCTACCAGATTTGCGTCTGAAGTAATAGTATACTAGCGTGACCTGTGCGAATTATTCGCACTAAATAAGTATAATAATTATCACTGTACAAAATTATTTTTTAAATATGATTGCAGGTATTCAATTCGTTTCTAATTTTGCACACTGCTTATAACGTTCTTCTTTTTTGTTGTAAAAGAAATATTTTATTAAAATTGTCATATAGAGGCGCAAGTAGCAAAAGCGTTGTTCAGCGTTGCCCGTCAGATGGCAGTATGCAGTATTTACAATATGAAGGTCAGATGACAGATCGAAGTGCTAGCGTTACGCCGTCAGATGGCAGACGTTGTACAATAGACAATGCTTGGTATAGCAATTTTATGTAGAACAGATATCAGACCCGAATCTACGATTTTTTAGAACCAGGGCAGAAACTTGATAATGGCGCCACCTCTCTCGAACGTTTGAGATAAATTACTTAAAAAAAAACACAAATATATAATGGTTGGCATTTTTTTATATTATTTTGTGATTTGTCGCCTCCTGAAACTGTGGTGAGTGCCCCTGTTTGCCTCCCCTCCAAGACCCGGAGCTTACAGATATGCGTAAATAAGGAACGTGAAAATTCTTAGCTTGTTTTTCATAAAAAAAATTATCGGATGTTGGGTTTTGTGTTGTGTAGTCTGTTTCAAGATAAAATAAATAAATTATTATTCACCATTTTTAAATTTTAAAAGAATTTAAAATACGACGTTGATCTTTTATCCATGTACCTCTTCAAATAGCAAAGCGTTTTTTTACAGTTCTGTTCCAACTTTCAACATAAACTAGTTACCTGTTCGATCTTCAATTGTGAACTGTATGCGCGTCCGGTGTAAGTATAAAAGCACCGCATGCGAGATCACTTCTCTACTAGTGATGTGTCGCTCCTAAACGAGTCGTTCATAATGAACGACCCCTTTCTCGGAGCGGAACGAGACGCTCTTTTTTGTGAATGACTCACTCCGAGCGCCATTGCTCTGTGCTGAGCTGTTCTGAACTGTTGCATTCGCACATTTACAGAGCGCACACAGCGCAGGCCACAGAGGCACTAGTGAATTTTGCACGTACGGAGTTATCTTTGCTGAGTCATTTAATGTTGAATGACATACTGTAAGTGCAATAGTACTAAGCTTACAGTGACTTAAACCATTCACATTGACGTCGTTGACAAAGATATTGTAAGAACTAAATAAAGTTCTTACTAGAAATAAATAAAACACAAGCTTGAACTTTAAAGATTCGTAATTGATGTTTTCTCAAGAGTCGTTAGTGATCAATTAAATTTTTTCCAAATAATAACAACCTTCAGTTTTCCAGCGTAGCTAAGGAAAACTAATTTTGACAAAAATACAAAAAAGAGAAAGAGAGTTAATGTAACAAAGCTTGCTACATTAACACCCCCCCCCCCCCTTAGCGTGGGAAAAATTGATATGGAATGAAAATTTTCCAAGCCAACTGCAAAAACCCACGCGCAGGAAACAAATAGAGATATATCGCATTATATTAAAAAAATCAAAATAATGTACAAGTTAATAAAAAAATACACTAAAAAAAAATTAATTGTCAATATTTGCAACTTTTAAACGATCACAAGAAACACTATCTTGACGACCATTAATGTCTAAAATAAAGTATTTATCACTTTTCGAAATAACACGAAAAGGTCCACTATATGATGGTTTTAAACTTGAAAAAGCGTTAATGTTTCGCACAAACACAAAATCTGCATTAATTAATGGATTTGTAAAGTTAGGAACATTTTTATCACAATAGAACTTCTTTAAACTTGTTTTTAAACGGTTAATGAAGTCATTATTTGTAGAATTCAAAAGATTCCGTTCAAAAAATTCCGCAGGAAGTCTAAGAGAAGATCCGTATAACATCTCAGCCGGACTAACGTTAACTTCTTTTTTTATGGAAGAACGAATAGACAACAAAGTCCATGGTAAAACATCAATCCAGTTTTGATGATCAGAACATTTCAAAGATTCTTTTAAACGTCTATGAAATCGTTCTACTAAACCATTAGCTTGAGGATGATATGCTGTTGTCATCATATGTTCAGTACCAATTTCTTCAAGAAAATGTTTCCACATAATTGACTGAAATTGCAGTCCTCGATCAGTAGTAATTTTTCCTGGACAACCAAAACGGGAAATCCAGTCAGAAATAAAAACTTTAATTATAGTTTCAGTTTGTATGTCTTTTAATGGTAAAGCTTCTGGGCAACGTGAAAAGCGATCAACAATAATTTGTCAGAAGATACTTGAATCCATTACATAAAGGTAGAGACACAATATCCAAATGTATATGATCAAATCTGTTATCAGGTTCCTTAATAGGAAAAATTGGCAATTTCACATGCCTAGTTATCAATTAAATTTTTTCCAAATAATAACAACCTTCAGTTTTCCAGCGTAGCTAAAGAAAACTAATTTTGACAAAAATACAAAAAAGAGAAAGAGAGTTAATGTAACAAAGCTTGCTACAATATAATATTGTAACAATAAACATTATTATTGTTAAGCTTTTATTATACTTTATAGTTTATCCGAAATGCGAATAATATAAGATCAGATTCATAAGTGTGTGTATTGTGCAATGCTACATGACTTCTGAGCATGTATGATAACAGTTCACACCTCTGCAGTCTGCACTCTTGTGTAGTGCGTGCTGTCTATAGTGTCGCTCCTTTGAACGACTCGCTCTGAGCGACACTTTTTAGTGAGCTGAGCGCACGTAGCCAGCTCACAACGAAGAGTCATGTGGACGCATCACCATTCTCTACTAGTCTACCTACACTCCATTCCATCATACATGAATGGCAAAATACAATTGATTTTGCAGTGAACCGTGATACCAACACGCTGAAGTACACCACCTATCCACTGTGTGTTTGTTTTGTGACGATGTTGGTCGCTTTTGTTACTGAATCACATTGTCCAGCAATATAATATCCGATCACTACATTGGCGCTTTCATTATTTTATAAAATAATATCCGTTATTTTATTCTTCTAATTTAATTACAAAATTTATATGAAAGCGTCGGTTTAAGTTTCGTTTCAATAAGCACGAAGGTATTTTCCATTTATAATCTAAAATTATACAAGCTCCGACAGAAACTTTCCACATAACCTCACAATTGAATAGAGTTTCGAACTTTCATAAATATTCATATATTGTTTTTTTTCCAATATATGGGTGTTTTTTTTAAACTTTGGACGTTTTTCTTTAAAAATAACGGATTGAATAATAAAAAAGTTAGTAGGAAAGCTGTTGGGTTTTGACAATACCCACCGGCCCATTTGCAGGGGGAGTGGATGACTATTGTCAATCCCCGTTTTTTATCATCGAATTTTTCTTTTATTCACACAAAAAATGTTAATTTCGACATAAAACAAAATTTAAGTAACTGAAAATAAATAATAAATTTTGTGTTCAACAAATAATTATATTAATTTATTTATAAAAATTATAAAAATACAAATTATTAATCAAAATCATATGTAGTATTTTTAAATAATTACAAACGTTCGTATTTCTGTAATAAAAACATTTCAATAAATAAAATTATCGACCAATTTTTCAGACAATATATTAACAAAAAATATAATTAATACATTAACGTTTCGATCCGGATTTGGATCTTCTTCAGAACGGATCTAAAAAATATAAAAAATAATTAATATTTAATTTCTAATTCGCTTTATATAAAATTCTTTCAAAATAATTAATTAGTATCAAAATATTGAAAAAATAATAACAAATTTATTGTCTGAAAAATTGGTCGATAATTTTATTTATTGAAGAATTCAGACGTTAATCAAAGATTTAAAAACATTTCAATTAAGAAAATATGATCAAACAAGCGTTACCAATTTTTTTTTAGTATAGTGGATATCTAATTACCAGACGTGCGGTTTAAGTTTGATATTTTTCAAATGTTTGAAAACTGTTCCTCTAAAGCTTTCTATCTTTTCTCATTTTAAATATTTTGAAACCTTCAGTTTCAAAGCGATAATGATACGAGCATGAGCTAAAATTTTGATATTTATGAATGTTAAAAATGCACTAAATCAATATCAACATTTTTTAATTGATAAACAGTTTGACCTCAACGTTTTTGTGGTATAGAGAATGAAACCAAAAAAATCATAATTTGGGTACATTTTTTAGGAACTCTCCGTTTTTTACAATAGATTAATTACTTGAGCAAAATTTAAATCCAATAATATATGGGGATAATAGCACACTTTTTATCTTTTCAAATTGAAAAAAATACTAATAGACGGAGAGCTGGCTACGGGGAAAATGGGTGACTTGGTGCAGAGCTGAAAATTTGCAGAATAATAGGAGATAGTATAAGTAAGTAGGAAAAAAATTGCCAGAAGGCTAGGCGGAAGATAAAGAGCCGCCAGAAGGCGCTAATGTTGCGAAAAATCAATGCACTTCTGGCAATTTCTATACTTATTCTGTAATTCAAAACTAGATTATATATTATATATATTATGCATTATATAGTTATAAGGGCATACTGAAAATTCAAACATAATATAAAAATTACATTCGACAATTAATATTCAAAATTATTAATGTCATTTTGAGAGAAATAAAATTAATCGTCATATATTTGCATTAATAAAATTACGTTGTTATAACAACGTAATTTTATTAATTTATTTAATTTTTTTTCTATCAAAATGTCATTAATAATTTTGAATATTTGTCGAATGTAATTATTATATCATGTTTGAATTTTCATTACGCCCTTATAACTATATAATGTATAATATATATAATATATAATCTAGTTTTGAATTACAGAATAAGTATAGAAATTGCCAGAAGTGCACTGATTTTTCGCAACATTAGCGCCTTCTAGCGGCTTTTTATCTTCCACCTAGTCGTCTGGTAATTTTTTCCCTACTTACTTGTACTATCTCCTATTATACTGCAAATTTTCAGCCCTGCACCGAGTCACCCATTTTCTCCGTAGTCAGCTCTTAGCATAAGTAGTCTCCGTGTCCTGAGATATTTTTTCCTCAAAACTTATAGTTTCAAAACGTTATTTAATCAAAAATTTACACTAAGCTGTATATTTTCCAAATATGTGTTAAGATATTACATATTTATCAACGGGCGTTGTCTTTTAGTTACATGTGTTCAATTTTTTTAAAATTTGGGTCTTTCGATATAACAATTCAAAAACTCTCAATTCGGAAATAATAAATATTTAATTAGAATTTTTGTCAATGAGCTTTGCCAGATTCGTAAGCAGACTTCCAAATATCAGCCAAACAAACGGACGAATGAAATCTGTAAAACATTGTCAGTGGTACAGTTAGATGACCAATTATGGTCCACAATACTTGACCATAGAAGTCGTATCTGGAGTCTTGTAGATCGTTGGATTTGATTTCAAATGTTTCCGTGATCCACATAGCTACGTTGCACACTACCAGAAATGTTACCAATTCCCGACCTGGTTTCTTGAGACGTAGTTCTCTCGAATTGCTGCATCGTCTTAAACCGTCTATGATGAAAGGAGTTTGAACTAAAATTTGTATTATCTAGAATAATAGAATAATAATTGAAGCAACAATAAATTATGTGAGACAATGAATCTTTGAGGATCAGTATTTTTACCTGCAAGACAATGTTAAGTATTCCAATAGTGTTCTTCTCTTCGACAGCCGGTATTATGCTAAATATCGCGTAGAGGAAGAAGGCCGGGATGCAGATAAAGAGAAGTAGGTCGTCCAGGAATGAAACAGGTCTTGGGTTCACATCCAAGTATGTTATCTGCCTATAACCGATTATAGCAGCTATGGTCATCACCACTAGTAACACCAATTCGGTTATTGAATTGATAACTAGAGCATGCGCTTTGAACTCTCTGAAAGAAGATTTCGTTTTATAATACAGAAAAGCAAAGATCTACTTTATTAAAAAAATATTAATTGAACTAACTCGTCCGAAATAGCGATGAAAAACAGGATAATGCTGACGAGAGAACTGACGAGAATAATTATTCCTGCGAATAGTCCTCTGTTTGCCGAATGGCAGTCAGCGTGGATCACCAGATTACTGGAGAAGCCGTTCTGCTCGGTAAGTGGTGGTGGGTAGCACTCCTTACTCATCGTGCTTCCTGATTGACTCTCCGTATCCCGGCTGCACAGACCTATGTTCTTCCAGATTACGTACAGGACCCCAACTACAACATCCAATGATAAATAGGACCACACGATTGCTACGGAACACTATCTGACTATTTAATAATTCTGTAACATACCAACTAATATACTATATTCGACGGAAAATGGGTAGAGATAGGGTGATATATTTTCGTAGATATGATCAAGGCCAGCTTTATCGGAGCAAGTCTTGTACATTTTGGGTGTGTTGTTGAGCAGCCTGAGTAAATCGTCGGCGCCGCGCTGATTGTAGGACGTGAGTCGCGGCAATGCAACCGGAATATCGTCCGGAGTGGCTCCGACGAATGTTGATTCCGGTACGATCGAGGACCTCGCCGTCATGAACGCCATCCGGTTCTGACGATCGGACGCGTAACTGTGATGGGTTAACGAATCCATTGTTTCCCGGAGGATTGTCCACAACCAAAAACATAGAGATGATGCTATACAGTGCATCATCGCGAAACGAGACAACTCCTCGCAACGATTTATTATCACCTGGAGAATTTTTCAACATAATTAATCATCACAACATTTTAAATGTAGATATCATGAAAATAAAGCATTTGTAAAAATAATAATTTCACTATTTACTGGATTATTTTTATATGAAGAGATATTGATCTTTGTTAACAATCAGATATAATGTCTGAGGAAAAAAAACTTTTTAACAAAAAAATTAAACCGCCGAAAAACTGAAAAGTAAAAAATAATAAATCTTTTTATTTAACTAAGTAGTTGAACGTACGTGACAGTCTAGTATATCTAAGTAATTTTGAGTCGGCGTCAAACAATCAATGAACAAAGATCACTAAAAGAAATAACCAAATCAAATTAGAGAACTCTCGTGAACTCTCAGAGATTTCCGGCGAAGGATTGTTGACGCCGACTCAAAATTACTTAGATATACTAGACTGTCACGTACGTTCAACTACTTAGTTAAATAAAAAGATTTATTATTTTTTACTTTTCAGTTTTTCGGCGGTTTAATTTTTTTGTTAAAAAGTTTTTATTTTATAATTTTTTGTGGCTATATAATTTATAATTGTAATACACAAAGCATGAAAATCTGTGAGTGAACTATAAATCACCCCTATTTTCCCACCCTTAGGGTAGGAGTTTTTTTTCCAAATTTATATGAGACGAGCCTCGAGGTATACCCTATCCAATAAAAAAATAATTATCAAAATTGGACCACTCTGTAAAAAGTTATGTGTGGTCATACATTACAATCAGTGAGTGAACAATCAATCATCCCCTGTTTTCCTACCCTTAGGGTTGGAATTTTTTTACCAAATTTATATGGGACCAACTTCGGGGTATACCCTTTCAAACAAAAAAATAATTATCAAAATCGGACTACTCTGTAAAAAGTTATGCGTGGTCATACATAAATAAAAAAAAAAAAAAAAATAAAAAAAAAAAAATAAAAAAAAAATATACGCGTCGAATTGAGAACCTCCTCCGTTTTTGTTTTTCGTCGGTTAAAGAAAGAAAATATTTTAATTATTATTTATTTCTTACAATTTGTTAGGATAGTCATATTATCTGGGAGATGTTGAAGCACCAGGAATACTTACATTTGAGTATTTAAATATAAAAAAGAGTTGAAAAAATGAATAGATCGGATATATGATATCCAAAACAAGTGTGGCCACGCTTGCACAGTCGTAAAAATCTGAATCTGATGTCAAAAATACCACTTGGTAGCCGAGCAGGAGACCGCTGTGGATTAGATGTCCTAAGCAAAAACCTGAAATATATTTAAATTTTCAGTTAACGCTCTCTTGACTGTGAAAGACTTTCAAGTAGGTAAATGGAAAGGACACGATTAATATTTTTTTGTAACCATTGTCATTGAATTGTTATAAGGTCAATGTAAGAATTTAGAGCATGATGGCATTGCCAAAGCCACATCCATGCTATTTGACAAAAAAAAGAGGAAGTTAGCATAATGAAGTGTAACTGAAACAAATGACATACCAGCAGCTCCTATTTTCAAATAAAAACTTCCGGAATGTCGGCCTTTACTGAAGCAGTAATAATGTTTGATTGGTTTATTTATTTTCGGATCTAATGAATGCGGTAACGATATTGATAAATGAACGTCGCCGTAAGATGATTCTCTAAATTCCGCACTCTCTCTAAGGTGGACATCGTTCTCGTATCTTCGTTCTTCCTTAGCTTTTACTTTGTTTGAATATAATCTTATATCTACTATTAAATATACTATGTAACAAAAACCAACAACAATTAAATATATGCTGAATGTCTGAAACAAAAACAACTTTGTTATCTATTGCAAATATTTTTTTGTCTTGTGTATGTGATGAAAATGGTAAATTAAAAAATAAATCTCCAATTTTATACAGTATGTAAACGCGTAAGGTGCACATTGGGAAAAAAATAACTTGGATCAGAGCTAGCTATGACTGCATTAATTGTTATTTCTATTGAATTATCGTAGTAATCTTGAGGATTTCTATTTTATTTTGATTTATTTTTATTTTACTTGGCTTTTTTAATAATAAAAAGTTCTTATAAATCATTATTTTAATTTTTTTGTACAAAAATAAAACAAAAAAACAACTCCATCTGTTTGGAAACATTTCATTCAAAAATTGTCTGACTGGTATGACGTATGCGCGTTAGTAAATCAGTGACCCAATGTCTTTAGGTTCAACACGAATAGGCGGATATATTTGATCTCGCACCATATTTAAGTATTTTTGGGAATTTAATGTCCCATTAATAAAAAAAGTCCGATTATGTTGTAATCATTTGAATATTTTCTTCGGTAGTATATACATTCATTTTGCAAATGAATATTATCTGTCAAATTGAAAAACAAGATTTCAAGGCTCACTCTGATCCAGTCATTTTTTCCCAATGTTAATTTCTCTATGTGCACCTTACGTGTTTACATACTGTATGTAAAGCAATGACATTTGTACGTTAATATAAATGATTTTATGACGTCAAAGAAAGGGATCGAGTGCTTTATGAAAATATTGATGTTCAGATTTTTCCTTTAAGTAGATAACTTCAGTCGATGAACGGCTAGAATCAACGATCTTTTTATTTTCTTTACGTATTGTACGGGGTTATTTTTTATTAATACAAATCTGTTGTGAAATAAATAAACACTTATAAAATGCAAATATACCTCAGCGATAGGAGAATTGCCAATAATTATATCACTAATATAAATAACGACTCCCAACGTAACAATAAACACGCAATAAATACAGCTCAGGATGACTGTCAGGTATTGCCTGAAAGAAAAAGAATTTCATTAGAATTATAATTATAAAAAAATCTAGATTATCATTGGGTAACATTTGAAAAGTTTACACACACTCCGAGAGATGTCTCTTATTGAGTTTAGATTAAGAGCACGAATTATCGAAATCACATCAATTCAATATGAATATGGCATAGCGCTATAAAGGCCGCTGCACACGAGGCTAGAAACGCTGCTAAATTCCTTGCTAGATTTGCCAACTAGTTTTCTAGCGCTTGTTTTCTCGATTGCTGTTATGCGCTCGCTTCACACGAGACTATTTTTCAAGCTTGATTTGTGAATAGAGCTGGTGCGCACGCAGTGACAGTTCGAATATAAACACAAACGTGTCTGTCGTCCGACTCTGAGCAGAATGACGCCATGTTGGTTTGTGGGCGTTTGTCGCTCACATGACTGCTTCCTGATTGGTTCTTGCTCATACCTAGCGGCAAATCTAGCAGGGAAAATAGCCCCTGTTCTAATTTTAAAACCTATCTTCTGAGCTAGCAAGGCAGCCCGCAGGGATGTCATTTCCAGCTTCGTACCCAGCCTACAGGCTAGCAGCATTTCTAGCAGCGTTTCTAGCCCCGTGTGCAGCGGCCTTAAGACAAATTATTTTTAATAATTTCATGCAATTCTATCTTTAAAGCCTTTATCGAAAAAAAAAAAAACAGTCTATCCGAGCTCAATTGATCCCGATTAAACATAATATGTACGAGGATAGATCATATAAAAGAAGTGTTTTTATACCTGAATATTCTGGTTTTTTCTTCCGGTGAAGTAGATCCCAGTTCGATGGGATCCGACGCCGAGCTGCCGACATTTTGTTCTAGGACTGCTGTGGAATTCTGAACAGTAAGGTCTGTGGAACTGAGATCTCCCAGAGAGAACGCTCTATTAAGGAAACCCTGACCGAATGATCTGTAGTGAGGTGCTATGTACGATTCCTGTTGACTGTAGCTTGTGTAACTCGATCTTTTTTTAGGTTTATTTGCTGAAATCAGAAATCTTCTTACAAATTCCGACTACCAATTTGTAGGGGATTGAGGTATAAATACTCGAACATGCGGGGATAGTTAAAAAACACTCGGAAAATTGAATAGCTCAACCAGTAAAAATCAGAAAGGTAGATGAGCCATAATGACTAGACCTGTTCAAGTCAATAAGTCTATTGGTTCAAGAATATGAAAAACGGAAAAGCGCTGCAGTTCGTCTGATTGAATTTTCCTTTTCGAGACGAGTCCAATATTTTACATAAATATTTTTCTAGTATTGAAGAAAAAAAAACTAAAAAATATTTTAAGGTAGTATACGAGCACCAAGGCGACTTTAAATAAAAGGCTTGATTTTTTTTTATATTTCGGTAGATGGATGATATGTTTTCATTGATTTCTCCAAAACTAGTCGGTGGAAATTAAAAAAAAAACTATTTCAATTAAAGTTAAAACCTTCATAAATTATTGAAAACAAAAAAAAAGTCTGCCCGACTAATTAAAAAGATATTTAATTAAAAATATTAAATATCTTTTTAATTAGTCGGGCACAACGGGTTTTTTTTGTTTTAAATAATTTATTAAGGTTTTAACTTTAATTTAAATAGTTTTTTTTTAATTTCCACCGACTAGTTTTGGAGAAATCAATGAAAACATATCAACCATCTACCGTTTTACCATAAAGCCAATGTTAAACATGCCTACTTTTGAAGTCATTTATTTATTTAAATAATCGGGCAACCCCCCCTAAATTTTTCAGAATTGGTTTAGACTTAGTCCAACTTCATATAAAAAAATCAAGCCTTTTATTTAAAATTGCCTTGGTGCTCGTACTACCTTAAAAAAATTTGGTACTTAAAATTGCTTGTACTAAAATAAAATATTTATGTTTAACACACATTCCTACATTCATGGGTACCAACTACAAAAATAATCTCAATATTCAATTTTTTTATGCCTTTAGCGATATAGTCCTTAGTATTTTGCAGTTTTTTTACAATGTAAACATCAGTTTACTGGTCGAAAGAAATATTTTTAATTAAATATAGGTATTTCACCTTGTGGAAGTTGAATTGTATTTTCAGCTATAGTTCTTGTTCAATTAAATTCATTCTATTGTGCAAATAAACATTTCAGTAAAACAATGCACTTTACTTTTCTCTGTTCTAAATAATTAATTATTGCTATATTTTTATTTAACTGTATTTTTATATAAATATTAATACTGATCATTTAACTAAATGAACAAGATGAGTTGCGCAAGAGAGCACATTTTACTTCCAGGGTAAAATACTGTTACTTACATTCTAAACTTTTACTTTTAAACTATAGGGAAGTAAAAAGAAATACCGAACTATATTTTTAGGATCGTGATTAGATTTTTAAAAGTGAAACATTATTTGATTCATGAAGAAAATTACGATTTGAATTATTCATTTTATAATTAAATAGTATTGAACACTCTGTTTCATATAATAATTAGTGAGCTTGATTGATCTATTATTAAAATTTTTGTCTTTATTTAGCACCAGTTAATGGTTTGTTTTTTCAATCAGATTCAATTTTATACCTAGATATTCTGGTGATGTAGTCAATACGTAATTATTATTGATTGATTCTGAAGCACTTTCTTCGTCATTCTGCGGTGTCCTCTGGGGAAGCACTAGCTGCAGTACCATCTTCTTGCCATCGTTCGGTTCTCTTAATATCTGTAAAAAAACAAGAAACTTCATTTTGGTTATTTTATATTTTACTGGTTTTTGAATATTTGTAGAATAATGTCAAAGTTGGCAAAGGATAAAGCTTGTATTTATCTACTGAGAAAATTAACAGCATGTATAATATTGTAGAATAAAGACGATAAATTGTAGGTTTTGTTGGAGAAATATTCTCGCTTAGCATTAACTTTTTTAGAAGATTAAAGGATGAAACCTGGTGGCATAGATCAATGAACTTTGCAAATGCTGAAGGTTTTTTTATTGCATTTTATTGTCTGACGTTTCGGCAATCTTTATGCCATCTTCTAATATTTGAACAGGATCATCATCACTCTCAATTATTAGATCAATTAGATCAATATTTAACTTTTTTGCCAGTTTATTCTAAAATAACAGTTCTACCAGTTATTTATCAAAGAAGACCTGGTCGAAGTATTTCCGTTTATTAATAAATGTGTAATATGTTTCATTACTAAAGAGAAACTTTTGCATAATCTGCTCTCAAAGCACTATGAGAACATTTTTTTTGCATATTTTGTTGTGCAAATTAGCCGTCCATTAAATGAATATTGCTTCAATTCAAGTTCCGATTCATTTAATCAGTTTTTTTTTAAATATTGAACTATTAGGCAACATTTCTAAAGAGTTGCCTATTTATAATTTACTTCATCATTAGAGAAATATATCAGAATTAAATGGCAATTAATAAGAAAGTTTTTCATTTGTTAAATTAAATCAAATATGCGTCGATGCGTGTACCGTAGATTACTCAAGAAGTACAAATCACAACTAGGTATCATGTCGTCGTTGGTTCTGTAATAGCTCTTATGTGCATAATTGGCAGATTTTACGTTTTTTAAATGATAAGATTCAGGAAACGGAGCTCTATACACTAGTAATACCTCCAAATTAATTTTACAGTAACCAACAAAGGGAAGTAACTCTTATGTGAAAAGTTGTATCAAATAATTCTTCCTATGTGCCAATAAATCCCAAATTAACGTTAAATATTTTTTAAGAAAAAACTTCGTCTTTATTAAACACGTATAGTAAAGATAAGTATGAATTAGTAATATACCTCTGAAATTGCTAGTTCTTACCATCCATTGCTGAAATTACCACTTTTTGGCTTTTCCTGCAAATTTTACTTTTTGCACATAAGAGGTATTACAGAACCAACGACGATGTGTTAAATAATGAAGCGAAATTTTTCAGTAGCGGACAAACATTTTTAAAACAGGGCGGTTAATTTTTGGGATACGTTACTTTTATATGGATTTCTGCAAATTTCACTGCAATATTTATGTAACAAAATCGAAGGAAATTTCAATTTCCCTATACTTTTTAGTATTGGGATATTTTTTTTAATAAATATATCTGTTTTTGATGAATATAAGAATTAGACTTAATCGAAAAAACGTTCATAAGTTCAATAATTGCTAATACATATTATGTGTGTGTCATATTTCAATTATTTTTGATAAAGAACTGAAGATATACTTCTTTAAGTTTTTATAATGGAACTGGAAATCTTAATTGGAACCTGGAAACTTAATATTTTGTATTAGACTCTCCCTACCACGCATTTATAATTCGATTTCAAATATATACATTTATTTTTGATAACTAACCCAGCGAACACCAATAATTATAGTGAGGTTTAAGAATACATAAAAATGATAACATAGTAAATAAAGTTTAGTATGTTGGTTTTGTTTGACTTTTAGGTGGAAAATTAATAATTATTTATTAACACGAGATACCAACACAACGAAACTCTAGTTTGCGTGACATGTTGTAGAGTAGATCTATGAAATTCCGTTAGGTTAAAATTACTTAACTTAAAAACATTAAGATAGCCGAGTGTGCTGTTCACAGAGCAAGTGCCTAAAAAATATTTTGCATGCAAGTCGAGCTCTACTTATAAATTGTGTGGACTATTGATACGGCCACAAGACACATTAATTGGCAGCTGTTTTTAACACTTTTATACGGTAAAATTATCACCGCATTATATCTGAGAAATTAAAAGTGTTGCATGCAATGCAATGTGTCTCGGTGCAATACTTTATAAATATATGAGAGCTTGCAACACGACAAGCAGACAATATTTCGTCATTCAATTCCTATAATTTGCAGCTATGCCTATAAAGGTGTTACCAAATATTTCAGAAAATAATAATATATTATATTTATTCATATTATAAAATGTTTATTTATTAACCGTAACGTAATCTCGTTTTTTGTTGAATTCCATTCTTATATTGTTCGCTACACGAAATATCTCATGAGATGAAATGAACAAATGTTTAGGTTATTACCTAACATTGTGTTTAGTAGCGATACAGGCTGTCCAGATGTCTTACGGGACATCCATCAATTACGTGAGGTGTTTTTTAAGGTTCCGTCCCTCAAAAGAAAATAAAAAATAAGTTCAAAAAATAAAACCCGACTACTGAATCTGAGGATAGCCGTGGTCATATGCTACCCACCCTAACAAAACATTACATTTTAACAGTAGTAAGCGATCATAAGCTCTTGAGCAAAGTGCATCACGCTATACATCTAGAGGGGCCTCATGAGATGGCATGCGACCACGGCTCTCCTCAGATGAACATATTTTCTTGTTGCATACATTTCAATAGTCGGGTTTTATAGTTTTTGAACTTATTTTTATTTGTTTTCTATTTGCTCACACCTGGGACCAAAATTCAAAAATAAATGTAGCCTATGTTACCCGGGCCATAATAACGAATTGATTGACACCTTATTTATCAAAATCGGATGAATAGTTTAGGCGCTATTACGATGAAACATCCATAAATACAAATATACATAGACTGCTAAACTCATAACCCTTTCTTTTGGATTTTTCCGCAGTCGTTGTCCGTCTGTCATATTGAAGCTTATAAAACACATATTCTATTAAAGTTTCAAGTCTTCATATTTAATAAAACGGAAGTTATGGAATTTCGAAAAAATGGCCCAAAAAAGCAATTTTTTGCAATTTACTAAAAAACTACTGGACCGATCGGAGCTCACAAAAACTCATTCGATTCGTCTTTTTATTGCGCATTTTTTATTTCCCTACACTTAATTTGACGGATTTGCTAATTCTGCGCGGCTAATTTGCTACTGTTGATTTTTCAAGTTTAATTGTATAAGTTTGGTCATAATTTTCTATGCATTTTGTAAAATTATTGAATTTAATCAAATAATAATAAATCATACCTACAACCTACTTTTCACTTTTCTGTAAGACAAAACAATTTTTTCAACGCTTTTTAAACCTGACAAATCATTGCTCATATTTTTACAATAAAACAATAGTAAATATTATATATAGGTATTTGACTGAATAATTGTTTACTTTCCCTAATAACTAAATTTAAATATGCAAACATTGCAATTAAATGTTCATTTTGTTAAACAAAATTATATTATATTCAAGACTTACAACCTGACCTTGCTGCATTCCGGTATAATATACTGGTTGAGGTATTTTCGAATTTCAACATTTTATTAAAAGCAGATAATCGTTTGCTAATTTTTAGGACCCTATAATAGTCTAACTTTGTATCTCGGGCCAGCGGCGGCCTTAGGGGGTGGCGAACAGGGCAATCGCCCGGGGCTCGCTCTTACAGGGGCTCGCGCAACAACCCAAGCAAATTTTAACTATATTTTTTTATTTAAAACTTTTGACTTTGATCCTTAATTATTAATTATTGTTATAACATAACGGTAAATTAAAAGTCAACTTTGTTTTGAGTTTTGGTGGACGGATTATTAGATAAATAATGATTTTTACCTCCCGTAGTCCACAGCATATTCACAACAATTAAGTTGTGAATTATATCAGACAACACTGCGGCTGTCCTGATTGTTAGGTCCGATAGCGGCATTTGATTTTTTCTTACATATAGCTTAACAATCAGGACAGCCGCAGTGTTGTCTGATATAATTTACAACAATTCAGACCTACTTTCGCATCACATAATTTTCACGAAGGCCAAAGGGCCTCGCAAAGACCTGCCGCCCGGAGTCTCGCAATAGGTAAGGCCGCCTCTGTCTCGGGCACACGTAAAAAACTGCTAATATAATTTTGCAGCACTAATCCTTATCGTCATTATATCATTAACATTCTAAACAACGAAGTTTCAAGAAAATGCAAAATTCTTTTGACAGAGTCACGAACATTTGATTTTAGTTTTTACCTTAAACAAAAGTATGCATAAAATTGTGTGAAATTGTTTAAGATTGGTTCTTTCTCGACCTTGGCCTGCTCTCATTCGCAAAACAACAGTTTCACGGTATCTTCTCTGTAATCTGACAACCGCAGAACAATCAATTTTGTTGCAAATCTTTCTTCAATCGTTAATTTTCAAATCCATACACTACAATGCATTTACTAATAAAAATACAGTCGAACCTCGATAAGCTAAAGTTCAAGGGAGCGCGATGTCTTTTTAACTTATGGTGGTTTTTCACTAATCTGGGTTTCTAGCTTATAGAGGTACCTACAGGAGTGGCCTTTCTCACTTATAGAGGTCTATAAAAACTATACAAAAGCAATGCTAGTTAAGTTCAGCTATTTATGACTCATTCTTGAATTTCGTGGAACTATTAATACGTTCGACTATCGCTTATAAAGGTACAGGCAAGTAGTAGTCTCAGCTATAAAGATCCACGAATGAAAAACAATTTTAAAGACCTTTTTAAAATATATCAAGATAACAAAAAACTAGAGTGACCTGTGCGAATTATTCGCACTAAATAAGTATAATAATTATCACTTTACAAAATTATTTTTTAAATATGATTGCAGGTATTCAATTTGTTTCTAATTTTGCACACTGCTTATAACGTCCTTCTTTTTGTTGTATTACAATATGAAGCTCAGATGACAGATCGAAGAAATATTTTACTAAAATTGTCATAATTGAGGCGCAAGTAGCAAAAGCGTTGAGCTAAGCCGTCAGATGGCATCATGCAGCATTGCTGTGACGTTTTTCAGCGTTGCTCCCTGTTTCAAAATTAAAGCCGTCAGATGGCAGTATGCAGTATTTACAATATGAAGGTCAGATGACAGATCGAAGTGTTGACGTTGTTTCAAAATTAAAGCCGTCAGATGGCAGACGTTGTTCAGCGTTGCTGTTAATTAATTAATTTACAAAAACAAAAGCAATAATAAATTTTTTAGTTGTCGATGTCAGTAGAGCAAGCAATTATCTGTAAAATGATATATAATTTATGTGGAGAAATTGTGTGGTTTTTTCTAAAAAGGGAGGCAAACATCTTAACCTTAACGTATTATTATATATGATATATTTTTTTAAAAAAAGCTTCAGCCTACACGCATAAAATTAGGGGTCCCACCTCCACGTATGAAGTACGTTTTTAAGGAAAGTTTTTTTATATGATAAGGTTATGTCATTTCTATTCATGGCTTTACCGGACATAAAAATTATATATGTATTGTTTTTTACATGCGCTGTAATAATTATATACTTGCATCTTTCCACAAACAAGAAAACAATTTAATTGTTATTTCATTAAATCAGGAAGAAAGTGCATAATTTGATTTTTTGATGGTGATGCATTTTATTCCGTTGAAGACGAAATACCTTCATGCGTGTTAACAATGCAATGCAACGCAACGTAACGTAACGTAACGTAACCTATTGCTGCAATCGTCTAACGTACGTATATGTTACGTATTAATAATCTCTTGCAATTTTTTACTTCCTAGTAATAATATAATGAAAATAAAAACCTGTATATCACAGAGTTATTTTTTGACGTGATAACGTCTTATAAATTGATGAAACACCAGCTGCACGCACGAAAAAGTGTAACGTTCCGTAACGTTCCGCTTGACCCTGTGCGTGCAAGCGAGAGCGCAGTAATGTATTATTAAATATGATATTCGAGCGGAATACGTTATCACGTAAAACTATCGTCCGTAAACCGACTTTACAGACAACCAATTTTTAATAGTGGTATCTATGCTGCCCAATTGTCACATTGAATTTATGTGATTTTTATATTTTTAGAAAACTTTATTTTGTACGTAATTTTCAATTATATAGTTACGTAGGTAACGTAAACAAATAAGACAAAGATAAAGAATCAAGAGTATAATATATTGCATGGTGGGAATAGATCAGTTATTGACAAATTATATCAAATTGCACTTCCTCTCGAAGTTCGTACCCCTTGTGGCCACATTCACCGAACGTAAGTAGTTATTTATTCGGTTCATTTGTTCTACAGGTAACTATTCCTCCGAATAAATAGCGATAATTCAATTCACCAACCATAATTATGTTAACTGCAGCTATAAATCTATTTTCAAATCTTTGATTAACGTCTGATTAGAACTCTTCAATAAATAAAATTATCGACCAATTTTTCAGACAATATATTAACAAAAAATATAATTAATACATTAATGTTTCGATCCGGATTTGGATCTTCTTCAGAACGGATCTAAAAAATATAGAAAATAATTAATATTTAATTTCTAATTCGCTTTATATTATTTTGAAAGAAATTTATATAAAGCGAATTAGAAATTAAATATTAATTATTTTCTATATTTTTTAGATCCGTTCTGAAGAAGATCCAAATCCGGATCGAAACGTTAATGTATTAATTATATTTTTTGTCTGAAAAATTGGTCGATAATTTTATTTATTGAATAAATTTATTTTGTCTTACTTCGAGGGTATACATATTTATTCGCCTGATAAAATAATAATGGCCGCCACCTATAAACATAACCTATAAACGTGGAGTATTATATAGATAGATAATCATTTATTTGCATTTAAGGGCGCAATACGATAATACAATGTACAATAGCATTCAATGAAATAGTGGTTATTATAAAACAGCACGCTTTTAGAATATTATGTATTCGAAGTTTTGAAGTTTTTAGGGATTTTTTCTAGAATTTTAGTATTAAGATGTAATGAGTGAAGAGTCCCCTTAAGAGTTATTCTTACAATGAAGATGTAACTGTTTGTTGATTATACTGCCAGAGAATTTCGTTTTCGTGACGAAATTCGCGGTATAAATTAATTAGTTACGTGTGTTTTTATAATTAAACTTTGATTGACAATTAGAAAACAGTATTGTTATACAGGCGATTTTTAAATATCTGAACTATCACCTAACGTTTTACAATTTATGTAGTTCAAGCGAAGCTGTAAGATTACACACGTTGTAAACTGAGCGTGTACTAAATAAATAAACGATAACTCTTTCCAAATTCTTATATCTAAAAAAAGTATGCGTGACTCTCTAGTGTTAGAAGTGAAACTTCTTAGGGAAATTACATGCGGACGATGTCGCGGGTACAAGTTAGTAAAATAAAATTATATATTCATGTAGTCCTGAAATACACTGCAATAATATATTTTTGATAAACTCTGTATTTATACATTTTTTGTTCTAATTGAAAAAATATAAATAGCTTTATATTTAATTCATGTACAAAAACAATATTAGCTAATATTGAAATTAAAGCATGTTAACTTTCTGTGGTTTTCGCTTTATTGCACTGAAAATTTGCATTATAATTTAGAATGCACATAAAAGGTTTTTTATTTAGGCTTTTTTAAATGTTAGACCTGAATAATTTCAAAAGAAAATAATGTTCCGTTTATTAAAACCATTTTTTTTCATTAGAAAAATGTTACCTGTTATATAGCAGACGTTTTATACTTTAAAAAAATAGGTTTTCCTTTTATAACTGACTTCAAGAAGAAAAATGGAGGTTATCAATATTTGTCGTTTCTTAACTTCTCGAGGATTTGAATAATTTTGACTTCGTTGAATTTCGGAAGATGTCGAAGTATAATTATTTTATATAATTTTTACTTAAATCTATTCAATATTTAGTTTTTTCTAGTTTAGTAAACAAAATATCGAGAAAAAAGTGAATAATCGTGCAAACTACGTATCCTAAAGCCATTAAAAGTGAAAAATAAAACTTTTTAATAAAAAATAAAATAAAAATCTTTTAAAAAAGCAAGAAAAAAAAAGAAAAACAACATTTTGGGGTTGACGCTAAATTTATTAAAAGTATATAAAAGTTTTAGCAATTAAATTGGCGCCGACCTCAAAATTTGATTAAAAAAATATTTTTTCTATTTTTGGTATCATATTTATTTATTTATATAACCTACGAACAGCCCAAGGCCTAAATATAATGTTGGTTGAAATTTTAATATGCTGTGATAAATTAGGCCTAGTTTATATGAGAGGCGTTCAACGCGCGTTGGCCCAACGCGCGTTTACAGCTTCTATACAATTGTATAGGACTGTTTATATGATAACGCGCGTTCAACGCGCCACCAACGCGCGTTATCATATAAACAGTCCTATACAATTGTATAGAAGCTGTAAACGCGCGTTGGGCCAACGCGCGTTGAACGCCTCTCATATAAACTAGGCCTTAGACTAGTGTTACGTGATGGCGTCTCAAAAAAAAAAACAAATTCATTTCGGCTTGGAAAGAAATGACCACGTACGTACACTAAACAGACGTCTTTTCAAAAATAGTGTAGTTACCTTGAAATATAAAAATTTGTAAACATTTTTTATAGTGATTTTCGGACCTATTACAAATAAATTTCCGATATACATCTAATAATAAACCGTTCTTTAGTTACACCCAATATATAACAATAATGTTATGCCTGTTCAATTTTTTACATGTTTACAATGTTACGCTTGGTGGACAGTAAACCGTTTGATGTCGCTTTCTTTCTCATACATTGTAGGTACTTTTTTTTAAAAAATAAATCAAAAAGGCAACCATAAAACACTAGTGTTACTAATTTGTAATACAGACTTGGAGAAAAATTAAAAAAAAAACAAATTATTTCAGCACAGGTGATTCACCCCAAGTAAATGTTTCTTATTTTTCTTTAGACACGTGCTAACTCAGTAATAAAACTTAATTCCCCCGGTTCCCCCGGGAAAACACCACTTCAACTATTTCGATTTGAAACACCCCAAACCACTCTATCGGCGTGTTTGTTTAAAGTATGTTATAAAGGTTTCTACCCCTTTTTCACCTCCTTAAGGGTTATTTTTAGGATAAAATGTTGCGTAGATCATCCCTTTATCTATCTGTTAAGTCTTTTTGAAGATTTTCTTTATGCAGGTTTCCACTCCTAATTTCATCCTCTTAAGGATTTTTTTTTACTATTCCAACCCACAAGTGGGGAATGTTACTAGCTTAAAATCACTTTTCAAAAATTTTACAATATCTTTCCGTTTTGGGGTCCCCTGAATCCAAAAAACATATTTTTAAAAAAACTCTGTGCGTCTGTTTGTCTGTGAACACGATGCAGGTCAAACAGATGAGCGGATTGAAACCAAATTTTAGGAGGATGTTTGGTATGCAAATATGAAGAGCCCTATTGTTTTTGGGGAAAATCGGCGCATGCTCAGAAGAGATATATGGTATAAGGCCTAGCACACATGAAGAGCGTTCAACGCGCGTTGGCCCAACGCGCGTTTACAATTTTGTATACAATTGTATATAACTGTTTATATGATAACGAGCGTTGGCGGCGCGTTGAACGCGCGTTATCATATAAACAGTTATATACAATTGTATAGAAATTGTAAACGCGCGTTGAACGCTCTTGATGTGTGCTAGGCCTAACGGTGTTTTTTATATAATAATGATATACTTTTCATAACGGCTTATTATTCTATTTATTTTTTCAAGAAAGTTTCGTAAATTTTTTTGTCTAAACTTTACAGTTTCAGAAATATTTTGAAAACAAAAAAATTCAGCTGCTATTTTGTTTGTCAGTACAGTAGATGTGCAATCTGTTCCGGAATGTACATGTATAAATGGCCTGCCTACCGACATAAAAAATACAAGAAACATCAATTCTTTCAAAAAAAAAAATACTAAAACAATATTTAATTAAAACTTGTTTGTATGATCATGTAAAATATTATGTATAATTTTTTATTTTGACGCTTTGTATCCTAATTGGCTCTACAAATAGATTATATCTATCTATCTATCTAGTATATAAAAGTAGATTTACCTTCACTAACACGATCTGTTCAGCTATAAAAAAAATCCGACACTAGAAAGATCTTTTATTCACTTTATTGTTCGCACTCAATCAACGGGCACGTCAGAAGTAAATCACATCCAGCACATCCCACAGGAACCGCACATTCACTTTAACACCAATTGTTAGCACATCACAAGACATGAGTGTTTGCTGTTTAGGTTCTTTAGTTTGGCATCGGTGAGATAACAATCGATTGTCTGCTTTGCGAGACTGAACAATGCAATGATTAGAATGTTGGTCTTGTTACCGCCACAAAATTCAACCCACCGCCACCGGTCTTCGCTATATTGTTAAGTTACCACGCGTACAAACCATTCTTACCGAGAGTATATGAACTTAAGAGTGTGATATTGCTCGATTAGAACAGGGCCGTATCGATCCTAATCGTTAAATATTACTTATGGCCATATTCACCGAACGTAAGTAGTTATTTATTCGGTTCAATTGTTCTTCAGGTAGCTATTCCTCCGAATAAATAGCGATAATTTAATTCGCCAAACACTGCAGGTAAAAATCTATTCTGTCTTACTTCGAGGGTATAAATATTAATTCGCCTGATAAAATAATAATGCGTTTAACGTCCGTTTCTCGACTTTATGTCGTAACAGACGCCATTCGCACCATTACTATTTTCCATCTATCATACTTCCCGTTATTTTCTACATTTTTTCAACTTTAACTAATTAATAGCAATGGGCGTATGAAGGGCTTTTAGGACATTAGGATAAGGTAGGCAAATTTCGAGCATAGGAATTTGACAGGTATTCGGAACCATCTCGATATTTATCTGGAATTATTGAGGGAAACCATGGAAAACTTCAACAAGATGGCCGGTACAGGAATTACCGTTTCTCGGCGAGAGGCAGCAGGAAAAAGTCCCAGCCACAACTGCCTCCGCCGTGATTCGAACCCGGTACCTCCCGAATGCGAGTCTAGTGCTTTCACCACTACGCCACCCTGCTCGATCACATAAATTATAATTCCTAACCTATAAACGTGGATTAGGTATTATAAATACAGAACTTTTACAGTTTAGATCCTCAGAAAATCGGCATAACATAGTGACGTTTTTAAAAATATTGTGTGAGTAGTTAAATAATTTATTGTCAAAAATCAATTATTTGGACTTTGCAATATTTTAATTACTAAAATCAATTAAATCAACGAACACACACATATATATATTTTTTTTTATATGTATATTTAAGTCCGTCCCTGTTTTTAGTTGGGGGGGTTACGAACTCTGAAACTTGCTGTCGAAATCTCAGTAACTCTCACTTGAAACGGTAGCCAATTTACTTTCCTTGCTTTATCGTTCTTAATACGTTAAATAAACACTACTCACTTAAACATCAGTCGTGCTTGGTTGCAGAAAACGTCAAAAATCTTATTTGACAATGATTTTATTATTTTACGAAAAAGAATTACGACATTTTCATTGAATATACAAAAACACGCCAATTCGGAACAGTTGATATACTAAAATGAGCTTACACAGTAGTACCAACTGTATAACCATGAAATTTCGAGCCGAGATGTTGCTACTCCGAAAACGACTGCATCATAATATAATGATTTTTCACAGCTCAAATTTTTGTTCTTAATATTGGCAATGATATTTTAGTCCTCTGCTTTTTACTTTGGTAGTTTCCTCTTGCCCCAATTTCTCTCGCTCTACCAGTGGAACTCCTTGAAGCATTTAATCTTATGTAAAACTTTCACGTTCATTTAATAAAATAATTGTAGGTGGATATAACAAAATTTAAGTCGTGTGTACTAGGCGTTAATATTATCTTTGTGCAGGAATGACAGAAACACATCTAGCTATATCTTTTTCACTTTTTAAATCATTTGTTTTTGCACAGGTAAAAATATTTTACTTCTTGTTTATTAATTATTACTAAAGAAAAAACTAAAAAACCGTACTGCACAAAATGAGGCTAACCAAACGGAAAAACAACAATTCGGAAAACCTCAAGACGCAGCAGGTGGGATATAATATCTGCCTATCTTTTTTTTTAATAGATCCCCACCTGCTGCGTCTTGAGGTTTTTCCGACTTGCTTTCATCCTTTCAGTTAGTATTATTTTTTTGTCAGTTTTTTTTCAAAATAGTTAATTTTTATTTTATTATTTTTATAAAAATATTAGTACCTATACTCTGTAGGTACTGTTATTGTGCTATAATTAGTAATTTAGAAAATGCCCATCTTTCAACAATTTTGGTTTGCACACAAGATAAATCATTCACTTACGACGGTAGTCTCCCGTTTGTCGTCGGACGACTGTCTTCTGTCTTCACGGTTACTTGATCTCTGAATGAAAATAATAGATTGTGTTTTGTTTGTGTTCAAACGCGCTTCAAATGGATTTCTGACTATGTATTGTTTTCTATCACTCTTTCTAGACATTGAATTAATTGTTATTAAAAGCGAATTATCTATTATTTATTTACAGACAACTATAAAATTTTAATGTTATTTTTGTTGACAAATGTTTAAATATATTTTTCATTCTTTAAAACTCGTATCTGAAATAAGGTCAGTTTTCGATTCTCTTGCCCTCAAAATTTTAAGAAATATCATTTTCCGCATGGGGGCTGTGTCCGCAGTATTGTTGTGAATTTTGCTTCCATAATCTGATCTAAGCGTTAAATTATTGTTGACATCTAGTCGTCACTGACTACAGCGATATTTAATTATCTTATTTTCAAAAACAATTCACAAGAGTCTGGTATTTTTTAATACAAAAATTAGGTCTTACTGAATCCGTCGAAAAAAAAAACAAACAAAGTTGTATGTGCTGAGGGTTGTTGGGATCGGTGCAAATATCAGATGTGTCCCCCCATCTATTATCCAACCTCTTCCCCAAAGTTTCCAATTCCGAACGTAAAAGGAAAAGAATAAAATGCATCGGAATTTTTCGCGGCGAAACCAGGAATTATGATAAATACTTTTCATTTTGTAAAAGCTCTCAGGAATTAACTAACAATTATTTAGGCATATTCATGCCAAATAATGATATTTACAAACGTTTGCACAAACAATTTCTGTATATTTTGATGAGGTTAAATATTATTAATTAATAAACGTTTCATATTTTCTAAACGCGTTCTCATGAAAGTTAAACAAACTTTGCTGGTTATCAAAGCAAGGTTTGGATAGCCACACATATTGTGTTGATGCAGAGTTTTGTAATAATTAGCGTTAATTAGTGTTCACACGATGTAGTGCCAATGAGATGCCTTCATTAATACATTCACACAATTATTTTATAATCGGGTATCTAAATTGTAATAGAAACGTACCATTTTATACACCGTGTCCAAGAATCTTTGACATTATGCAATTAAGTTTTGAGAAATGATTCACTTGTATAGTTGCCGCGTTATCAATTAAATTTAAATATTATTATTAATTATTACATTATGACACTATGTACAGTGCATAGGTACTTCTACAACGAGAAATAATGACTGTTTATTTTTAGTTTTTTAAATCCCCATTGACTTCAAAGAATTAATCGTATATGCCAAGCTCACAAATTAATGTGTGTGATAAGTTTTTTTTTTAATACAGATTTTTCGGTTGTTCTTGTCCGATGCTTATAAATTCAATTCGGTACGTAAAATTTGTTTAGGTAAGCTAGGTTAAACTTTTTTTAAGCCAAATATAATAATAATAATGCATTTAACGTCCGTTTCTCGACTTCATGTCATAACAGACGCCATTTTCCATCTATCACACTTCCCGTCATTTTTTACATTTTTAAACTTCCGCTTAATTAATAGTAATGGGTGTTTGAAGGAATTTTAGGACATTAGGATAAGGTAGGCACATTTTGAGCATAGAAGTGCGACAGGTAATCGGCCAAGGCCTTGACTAAGCAACCATCTCGATATTTATCTGGAACTATTGAGGGACACCATGGAAAACCTCAATAAGGAATAACCGGTTCTCGGCGAGAGGCAGCAGGAAAAAGTCCCAGCCACATCTGCCCCCGCCGGGATTCGAACCCGGTACCTCCCGAATGCGAGTCTAGTGCTCTCACCGCTACGCCACTAAGACAAACAGTAAAACCGGGCACAAGACTTCAGCAAGATTATAACTGGTTTTAATCATTACTATAAATATATAAATCAAATGCATATATAGACGCGGTAATCTAAAATATAGAAACATTCTTTGGACATAAATGAATGTTTTCAACTCCGTACGATAGTGGGAGTCTTGATATGTTTGCGATAATTATATATTGTTATTATAGTTTTAAAATGATGCGTAAGGCGGGCAAACCGATTATTTACGCATCGTGATTTCGCTGAGTTATTGTTGCAAGTCGATTTCGTATCACGTTTTGGCCTAGTGCCTTAAATACATCATTGTTTGTTTATAATTTACGAGACCGCCGTAGCGTGGCCAGATAATTTCCCTAACGCACATTGTTCACTTGCACTGCAGAAAAAAATAGCGGTTTTACATAAATGTTATAAAATAATTTTTTTTTTCAATCATTTTCGGATAGGTATTTGAGTTGCAGCGTGAAAATTTGTGTAAGAGTTCTCTTGTGATGTCTGAACAGAAAATCGAAGACCGCTGGCTGAAGGATAGTGGGGTGTAGGCAAGCCGTGAATTTTTAACTTTGTGAGATATAATTTGCAAAAAAGTCCTTGAAGCGTTTTGAAATTTTAAAATATTCAAATTTAGTGTTTAATAAAATAAAAAATAAATAAACCAGATCATTTAGTCGGTTCTGCCAGTCGGTTACAAAACCAAGAGCGTAGATATTTTTTTCTTGAGAGGGGTAAAGCAAAAAGATCAATATTTTTTCTAAGTTTTATTAATATCAAACAAGAATACTCACGAAGGAAGGTGTCAAGCGAAATATTAATAATTCTCAAACTAATTATGTTATAAAATACGTGGTTGCAATCTTTTCTGAATTTTGTTTTTTATTTATAGGTATTTGTGATAATTTCAGTTTTGTTTTTTATTATTATGGTCGGGGGAGAGGTAATTACCCCCATATCTACGCCACTGTACAAAACTGTCTATTATACGTGAGTGCGAGTAAGACGCTATGGATAGGTTGAAGTGTGAGAAAGAGCCACAAATTAATTAACGACACAGCTTCTCTTTCACCGTATACTTTCTTGGCCTATAACTAATAAAAAATCTTATCAAATTATGAAAAACATTTTCAAATAACGAAATATTTATTACACATAAATATAAAAGTATAATAATAGTAGTATAAATAAATAAATAGATATAGACATAAAAAAGTATATAGATTGTAACTTTGAAGTTTTGAAGCAATCATGACAGTGAAAAAAATAACCACGGTTTAGTTACCAAAAAACCTACCTACATTTTTTCTTCCAAAAAAATTTTTTTTGTCATAAATATTATACTTTGCTTCTTATTCCGAAGGTTTTAAAAAAACATTATTTTTATTACAAATACGCAATTAGACTATTTTTATACGTTATTATCCTAAATTGAAGACCTGTTTGCTAAATTTTTGTTTGTAGTTAAAAACAGTTAAACCGATTTTGATAAAACAAGGTACAAACCCAAAGTTCACCAAAAGTTAGAACCCGTTTTACACGACTCGCTTGAGTAAAGATATGATTTTATAAGTGTGTACGAATTTTGCAAAATTAACATAGTCACAGACAAAACTTGTATTTCATGTGAGTAACTGAATAACTGACTGACTTACTTTCTACATGTCACGACTGCTTACAATATTTAAAAGTATCTTGGACGACTTGAAATTTCGCGAAGAAAATAATTCGTTCAACCATGCATAATATGTAAAATCTCATTTATTCCCGTGGTCTTCGATTTTCTCGTGGCAGTCTGAAATGAAAGATTTATTGAATATCATTCGTTGTCGTATTTTAAACGATTGTTCCCACTATGTTTAAAAAATTCCAGTCAATTGGGCGACGGGACCATGCCAACATCAAAAATATCGACATAATAAAAAAAAAATAAAATTTCTGTTAACGAGTGCAGTGACGCGGATAACGGCTAGTATTAAATATTATTATATGCATGGTTACCTACATAGTAAACTAATTTTTTTTGACAGATCTACAGAACAAAATAACAGCTGATTTTTTTATTTTTAAAATAAATTTTGAATTTTTTTCATAAAACTTTTATATATAACATATTGTGAACAATAGTTTCCTGAATATTTGTTTTTTTTTTAAATCTAGCAATTGGATAAATACATAGTCACAGAGTAACCAGAAGACGCTCCTCGCTTGGGCTGTTGAATTATTATTGTTTTATATGTCGCCGCATCCTAGAAGTAAAAGTTGGTTCTTAATGAATCTTTAGAGTAAAAAATCGCAAATCATATCAGACTTAAAAATTCGATCAAATGTAAGCTAAACTTGCTATCAACCAGCCATTTTTGTGTTCTATATAGCCAAATCTTGGTTCTACAGTTATATAAGGAAATAAATAATTAAATTGTTTATAATATTTGATCGCGTTAGAATTTTGCAATCTTGAAATTCTTAACGTTCTTGATTTTCTTTAGATTTTTTAAATGTCATTTCAACCTATTCAGTTATGAGGTAAAAATACCCATTTTGCGAATCAACTTTAAACACAGTTGGCGGGGGCTTCGGCCTATTGGAACCCGCCAATAATACGAGTTTGAGCACTTAAAAACGTAAACTTAAAAATAAAGTAAACAACATTATATTCGAAGATGCATAGGATAACAGTTTTTTTTCACGGTCCGCCCCACTCCAGTCTGTCAACCATTGTATTTTTTTGTTAAGAAGGGTTTAAATTTCCCAAATATCCGAGAATTGGCCTATTCGGAGATCCATACGGTTTTAGTGTTACGGGTTAAAAGTACTGTGTATAAATTATAGTGACTCGATAAAAATCTTAATCAATTCTTTACTTTAAGACGTTACTTAAAACGGTTTGCAATCACAAAAATCCGGATCTCGACCAATAGAAAATTTCAGATGATAATTGTCAGTTTAAATTTTTTAATGGTAGGTACACGCACAATGACCTTGAAGTACATAAACTTCCAACTTATATCTTATATTACGGGCATGCGACAGACTATGTTTCAGTGGAAGTGATTTTTTGTCTTTAATTCAACAAACATCAATTTAAGACATTTTGTTTTTATTTAAATGAAGATGTTATACCTATTGCATTTTTTTTTGTTACAACCAATATAACAAAAAAACTAAAATATGGTTAGTGTATATTGACTGATTTATTGGAAAAAAACTAAATACAAAGTATTTATGATTTAAACCCAAAATTTTGGTAGTCCTCGGCCGGCACCGAATAACAACATTTAAACTCTCATATTTAGAGATAAGGTAGGGTCAATATTGTTCTTCAATAGATACATCCGATGGCATTTTTACCGATATTTTTGCTTCCATGGACGGACTTCGAAGATTGGCCCGCCTGGTTGGATCCAACATTCCTTCTTTAACCAAAAATTTTGGTTTGGGAATATCCGGATGATCTAATAAATATTCGCAATAGCGTTTTGTAGACCTACAAAAGCAAATGAAAAAAAAACAAAGTTAATTTAGTGGTTTTAGTAACAAATTAATTTATTTTCAGGTAACATCAAATACAACCGCAACAGTTGTATATCTAGGACTACGAAACTCATACGATATTCTCTACCGACCGACGTCAAACGTTCCAGTCTGTCCCGTAAAGTAAGTTAACTTACATTTTTTTTTATTTTTTGGCAAATAGATAAAAATTTTAACCCCTTACAACTAGTGTTGGGCGATTATGAATGATATAATCGAAACATTTCGATTATGGCCGAATAATCGATCATTCGATTATGGCAACCGAGATATCATTCGCTTGAATCGATTATGAAATATGAAATGAATATTAAATCCCGACACAGTACTATTGCGCTATGTCTACTGTCGATATTAATGTGATATATTATCATTCGGTTTCTGCATCTACATAGGATGGGAAGTCTTTGCTGGCAGCGTTTTATTTAATAAACTACCAAATAGCTTAACTGAAATTCAGTGTGGTAAAGAATTTAAGTTCAAACTTAAATCAAATTCCTAAAAAATGGTTTTTCTGACATTAAGGATTTTTTAAATTTTAATTTTAATGT
Source organism: Xanthostigma xanthostigma (assembly GCA_963575645.1). Classification (NCBI taxonomy): domain Eukaryota; kingdom Metazoa; phylum Arthropoda; class Insecta; order Raphidioptera; family Raphidiidae; genus Xanthostigma; species Xanthostigma xanthostigma. The sequence goes on along the minus strand of OY754469.1, from coordinate 49,481,765 downwards.
TTAACTCATTATGTAAATTGACGATGTATCCATCTAGGGCATAACAAATAATTTCTATTTCTATTCGATCATACCAGTGATTCCATTATTAATATTGTGTTAAGTAATATTAACAAATCGAAATTGCAAAGTTAGAACATAATTCATAATCGATATTTTGAATGATCATTCGCTTATACTGTAAAAGTAAATAAAACGAAATTAATAATTGCCAAGTTTGCGCATCATTCATAATCGATAATTCGAATGATCATTCGATTATAAAAACCGATTATTTCGATTCATTCGATTATTGAAATATATCGATTATGCCCAACGCTACTTACAACCGTTAAAATGATTAATTTCTTCTTAATTTCAATATTCGGAATGCATTTTATCAATTCAAAATATGAAGCAAATATTATAATATAAACCCTTCCGCAAATAGGCAATCGACAAGTTCATTTTCGAGAAGCAAAATGAAATTAGCCCGCCACTGGCAAATCTTTATACAAACCTTTATCATTGATTATGTAACTGTTATAAAATTTGAACAAAATGCCCAATTTTATATATTCAATGATGTTTATAAATCAGTTAAGCACGTTTTACGAATATTGAAAAATTATTATGCGGTGAAGTTGGCAGAAATTCTATGTAAAAGCACGCGGACGATATACTAACAGTTTTCCCGAGCGCCAGATCTGGTGCGCGCGCAGTGACAGTTCAAATTTAAACACAGAGCAAAAAGTGTCTGTTGGTTTGTGGGCGTTTGACTTGACAAGATACTGTTTCCCGATTGGTTCTTGCGCAGAGCAAGCAGAAGACCTGGCAAGAAAAATAGCCCCTGTTCTAACTTTAAAATCTATCTTGTGAGCTGGCAGACGAGTCCGCAGTGACGTCATTTCCAGCCTGCCGGCCAGTAGAAGTCCAAGCAGTGTATCCAACCTCGTGATATCTAAACGCCGCTGCACACGAGGCTAGAAACGCTGCTAGGAGTTCTGCTAGCCGGTAGGCTGGGTACGAAGCTGGAAATGACGTCACTGCGGGCTGCCTTGCTAGCTCAGAAGATAGGTTTTAAAATTAGAACAGGGGCTATTTTCCCTGCTAGATTTGTTGCTAGGTATGGGCAAGAACCAATCAGGAAGCAGTATCTTCACGTGGGCACTTGAACAAACGCCCACACGGCGTCATTCTGCCTGACAACAGACACGTCTTGTTCTGTGTTTAATATTTGTATTCAAACTGTTACTGCGCGCGCACCAGATGTATTCACAAATCAAGCTTGAAAAATAGTCTCGTGTGAAGCAATCAAGAAAACCAGCGCTAGAAAACTAGTAGGTAAATCTAGCAAGGAATCTAGCAGCATTTCTAGCCTCGTGTGCAGCAAGAAACCGAACACTTCACCTGAGATGCGTAATGCCATCCCACACGTAAGACATGGTGGCGAGATCTTGCGGTATCCTACATTTTATCCATCTATTGTAGGTTTGATTGTCAGGTGGCACGTAGCGCATATGCTTCGGCAGTGTAGTACTGAAAGCAACCTTGCGAGATGGCCGGCGCTCTGCCTTTATGTCCTTCAATACCCAGCTTCGAAGCGCCGCTCTTGTTGCCATCTATTGGATAAAATAACAAACGTGAAAAACCGGAAAGCTCGAGAAGTAAATACGCAGTTGCCGTGTTTCGTGAACCAAAGTTTTGTCGTTGCATTGAGTATATAATCGATTGTTGTTTATTAAATACTCAATACCCTCGCGTAGGTGGCACCGGTGTATAGCTTAGTGTACTACTATACCAAACTACCTCAGAGTGTGTTTGTAAACTAAAGATGACACCGCTTGTTCCACTCTTCTTTAAAAGAAAATCAAAGCAGGAGATACAAAGTTTCAGTTTTTATTTTTTGATTACCATTCTGTAAAAATCAGGCTTTATTGCCGGTCAAACAATAAACAAGCATTTCGTCGTTGGTTCTGTAATACCTCTTATGTGCAATGGATGGTAAGAACTAGCAATTTCAGAGGTATATTACTAATTCATAATTTATTATCTTCACTATACGTGTTTAATTAAGACGAAGTATTTTCTTAAAAAAATATTTAACGTTGATTTCGTATCTATTGGCACATGGGAGGAATTATTTGATACAACTTTTCACACAAGAGTTACTTCCCCTTGTTGGTTACTGTAAAATTAATTTGGAGGTATTACTAGTGTATAGAGCTCCGTTTCCTGAATCTTTTCATTTAAAAAACGTGAAATCTGCCAACTATGCACATAAGAGCTATTACAGAACCACGACGATTTGTTCTTACGACTTTTTTGATTTTTTGGCGGCTCGAATACCTGTCGATCGAAAGAAAAGATACTGAAACATTCTTGAAGACACTCACTTTTGGAACTTTATTTGCATCGGCAACTGGCTGTGTCACGGAAGACATTTCCTTCATGTTAACTCGTATGGCGGTCGCAGCGTCCATTTCGAATCCAATTTTAAACAAAAATTGTAACGCCTCTTCGTCCAATGAGCTTTCATCGTTGCCCAGTTTTTTTAACCAACCGCAGAACTCATCTATTATCTATAAATAAGTCAAATACCAACGAAGTGTTGGTAAAATTATATTATTCATTGTTTCCTTTAAAAAAAGAATTAATAAAAAAAATACCAAAGTAAAGTTATTTTAGCGTCTGGCCCTCTTACATGAAAAGTAGCTATTTTATAGCGATTTAGACAAAAAGAAAATAATCAAAAATTCTGTGATAATGAAGTGTTTTTGCTTACTCCGCCGGTAATAATAGCAGCGCGTTCTTCTAAGCTTTTCTCGTCGAATTTGTCAATGATTTTTGTCCTCCATATTTGTGCTTCCTCTGCATCTTTCTTCAAAAATTTTAAATAAGGATTGCCCTTTATGTTTTTAAATTTCGAAGGTGTCTTGATTTCAGGGCTGAATGAACGAATGCATATTTTTATTGTCACAATGTGATGATCATAAATTAATACTCAAATTGAATTGAGAAAAGGCCAATATTTCATAAAAGTTGAAGAGAAACTAATGACTTTTTATCGCTTCGTTTGTCTGTCTGAACGCGATAAACTTAAAAACTACCCAACTAATTTTCATACGGTTTTTATTAATAGAAAGAGCGATAAACGAGGAAGGTTTCTGTATACAATTTGTAAATATTTTGTACAAAATGGCTGAACTATGACAGTAGACATACAGACGGGAAGGTCAATATAATATTTCTAGTGCAGTTTTGCACCCCCGGTTGAAACCGGGAAAATAAAATATCGCTACCGAAATTAGAAAATGTCTGTTTAATATTGTAATCACACCTTATTGTCTCGATGTCTAAAGCAATCTGTTGTTTTGGTTTCTCCTTTTTTTCTACCGGCGACGGCTCTCGTTTCGAAAGATCTTCGCTACCTATTGTCGATGCAGACAAATCACTTTTGACGTGATGCTCCCTTTTAAGACTGTCTGTTTTTTGCATGGGTAAAAGATCAACAATTTTTTCGACTCTCTCGAACAAATGGTCGGGCAATACTTGTTGAACGACTTCTTTACGAAGAAAAGGTGGCTACAAACAAAAAAATGCTCGCACTGAAATTTCACTTTACACCGAACCAAAATATATTTTTGAAAAAGTTCATATTTATTTATAGACGGAGAGCTGGCTACGGAGAAAATGGGTGACTCGGTGCAAAGCTGAAAATTTACAGAATAATAGGAGATAGTACAAGTAAGTAGGGAAAAAATTGCCAGAAGGCTAGGTGGAAGATAAAGAGCCGCCAGAAGGCACTAATGTTGCGAAAAATCAGTACACTTCTGGCAATTTCTATACTTATTCTGTAATTCAAAACTATATTATATATATTACACATTATATAGTTATAAGGGCATACTGAAAATTCAAACATGATATAGTAATTACATTCGACAAATATTCAAAATTATTAATGACATTTTGATAGAAATAAAATTAATCGTCATATATTTTAATTTAATAAATATTTTTAAATATTAATTTATTTAATTTTTTTTATCAAAATGTCATTAATAATTTTGAATATTTGTCGAATGTAATTATTATATCATGTTTGAATTTTCAGTATGCCTTTATAACTATATAATGTATAATATATATAATCTAATTTTGAATTACAGAATAAGTATAGAAATTGCCAGAAGTGCACTGATTTTTCGCAACATTAGCGCCTTCTGGCGACTCTTTATCTTCCACCTAGCCTTCTGGCAATTTTTTCCCTACTTAACTTGTACTATCTCCTATTATTCTGCAAATTTTCAGCTTTGCACCGAGTCACCCATTTTCTCCGTAGCCAGCTCTTAGTCCATTAGCCAACGACTTTACTCAAAGTTTCACGATATTAGTTTTATTATATCTAATGAAGTCTTTGTGTTTTTCGATTACTTCTTATTAAGACTATGTTTTATAGATATAGTTCAAATAATTAATTAAAGATTTGAATTTTAGATATAGATTATTTCAATGGTTCATTGACCGATAACTTTTTCAGGATAAATATAATTTTAGGTAGCGCGGAAAACTTATTGGACGCTACGTTTGAGATCTAAAAATTGCTTGAGAGAATCATTACAGTTTGAATGGTTTTTTTAGTGCGGACACTCCAATAAATTAATTATTTCTGTTGATATATTCGTACATATTAGCATATAGGTACTGCAATAAATGCAGCCGGTTATTTCTTGTTGCGTCTTAATTTTGTAATTTCGTAAGACAACGTCCACTGGCTTAAAAAGAACTTAACACAATTTTTGGGCGACAGTTTGAAAATAAAAAGTTTTTAATCAGCAATTCTACAGCTGTAAGGTTTTACTTACGATTGAACTGTTTATTTCTAGTTGACTGAAGAGCTTCATCCACCATTCTTGAACGCTTTTGCTATTTTGTTCATATTTACTTGGATGGACAACCCTCTGGGTGTCACATCTCTTTGACTTTGATTCGGTGTCGGCCATTATTAGTTTTTACACTGAAAAGAATTGCTTAAAAAATGTCAACCCATCAACACAAAATTATATATAACAATAAAATATAACTGATTTGTTTTGTCGATTTGTTGCTTGGTAACTCTGGTATGGAGTATGATCAACGAGCTTTAGATGTGGAGAGTTAGTGTACTACTGCGCAGGCGCAATAGAGGCACGTGCCCAGAAATACCCCAGAAAGGTAAAAAAATTGCATTATATTAAAAAAAAAACCTGTAAGCTTATTAATTACCTATTAATTTTGAGCCTGACAAAGACTAAACTTGAAGGAGATTTAGTTGGTTGAGGAACAATTGAAAAATAAGCTTTTCTAGAGTATCCCTTATGGCCAACGTTTCGAAAACTATATTTTCATCATCAGGGCCTATGAACATGTATAATATTCGTTAAATTTAACATTATTTGGATTTCTAAATTACAGTATATACATTATAGATCAGATAAAACTAAACATTATAACATACCTCAATGCAAGTAAGATGGTAAAGCTTATTTTTAAATTGTTCCTCAACCAAATAAATCTCCTTTAATACATATTTTTGGAACAAAACTTTTACTAGCAAAGACAAAACTATTAATCCATTTTTGTCTTTTTCTACCGGAACTTGGTTCCCGCTATCCAGACTAACATTCTATCTAGTAGTTGGGTACAATAAAATTGTCTTTTGTGATACAGAGACTAAATAACTGTTTTAAAAAAAATATGTTACTAAAATTTCTATAACCATTTTTATATTTTGACATTTTTTTTTTCTTTCACGGCATGGGACAATACTAACTCAAATGTTTCGAATTGTGTATAAAATATTTTTTGCTTTGATAACAGCGTTTTATGAAATATATTTTTATATATAATATAGGTGTACCTATATGTAAAAGTTTCGATCAAATAATAAAATAACATCAGCATATACAGGTAGATATGTAGGTACCTACTATATAAAGTAATGTCTTGCTAACAAAAACCAATTTGAGTTGTAATAGAAGAGAGCTTGTGCCATTGCCATGTATATTGTATGGTTGTGAGTAATATATCATAGTCTCTAGAGTCTATCTTAAAAGACAGGCTCGGCTCACAGTATAATATTTCGCGGATCTAGCGGGACAAACATCTCCGAAACCACTAAACCGATTTTAATGAAATTTCATAAATGTGTCTTTTCTTCAACTTAGGTACACTATAGGATATTTTTTATTAAATATATTGTACAAAAGTACGGTGTTTTGTCAAAAAAAAGACGGGTTGCACTCCGGGAGTGCCGTCAGAAGTGAAAACTTGAATATTACCTCTACTCTCCATCCGTCTTACGAATTTTCGATCAGGTCACGTGTCCTGACGCGAGTTTAACATTTTTTACCCATTACAAAAAAAGTGTACAACGCCGCTAAAGAAGTTTTCACTTCAAAAAAACTGTTTTAGTGACAAGTAGCGACGTCTGATAGAATTTGCTCAAAGCTGTTAGTTCAGAAACAAACAAAAAAAATTGTTTTAGTACCAAGTAGCGACGTCTGATAGAATTCGTTTCAAAGATATTAGTTCAGAAGCAAATCTGGCGGAATTCGCTCAAAGCTATTAGTTCAGACGCCGAAAACGAAATACATTTTACAGAATTATGTCTATTGCACCCGGGTGAAACCGGGCCGGGCCGCTAGTATAAACATAAAATAGAATTTCGGTCAAAATCGAGTTGCTGAATTGGTGGCTAGTTTTTGATATAAATATAATATAAAGCTTGGGCCAACTCTGACTGATATATACAAATACATGTAGGTATACAATTTTCGTTGACAATTGATTGTTTCCATGCCTTATGTGGGGAGTCGTTTGAAACCTGCATCACAAAATATCGGCTATAGCGACCGCCTTCTATATATGCGAGTACTATACTTGCATACAGCCGAATAGAAACTGTTGTTATTTGTGAACTTCAAAATGTTATCATATATATTAATACGCTAAGGTTTAAGATGTTTGCCTCCCTTTTTAGAAAAAACCACACAATTTCTCCACATAAATTATATATCATTTTACAGATAATTGCTTGCTCTACTGACATCGACAACTAAAAAATTTATTATTGCTTTTGTTTTTGTAAATTAATTAACAGCAACGCTGAACAACGTCTGCCATCTGACGGCTTTAATTTTGAAACAACGTCAAAACTTCGATCTGTCATCTGACCTTCATGTTGTAAATACTGCATACTGCCATCTGACGGCTTTAATTTTGAAACAGCGAGCAACGCTGAACAACGTCACAGCAATGCTGCATGATGCCATCTGACGACTTAGCTCAACGCTTTTGCTACTTGCGCCTCTATATGACAATTTTATTAAAATATTTCTTCGATCTGTCATCTGAGCTTCATATTGTAATACAACAAAAAGAAGAACGTTATAAACAGTGTGCAAAATTAGAAACGAATTGAATACCTGCAATCATATTTAAGAAATAATTTTGTAAAGTGATAATTATTATACTTATTTAGTGCGAATAATTCGCACAGGTCACTCTATTTTGTGTGTATTTTGATAACACCAAGATAAGAAATATCTAGTTATTTATTGACTCTTGAGGAAATACATAATTCATAGATGTTAGTTAAATTAAAATCGATTAAGCGTAAGCTATACTTTCATAAATTATTAGTGCTCCGTGTTATCATCCTCCCACTTATATTCTATAGCTAAATTTGGTTCTGATGCCATAAAGACCATTAGAAAAAAAAAAACAAAAATACACATTCAGCCAATCCAGCCACATCAAGACTATCAGTCTAGAGCCGTACCACAGAGCTATGGTAGGGATTAAGAACATTATTTGATAAGACGAGATATCAATTTGACAATTCTTCTCGTAAATTTGAAATTAGTGTCTATTAAATTGCTATTATTTACACATATGTTTTTTCCATTGTTTTAGTTTAATAATATCTAGTTTATAAAAAAAAATACTTACAGAGATATGAACTATGCTAGATAGTTAGTTATTGAGTTTGTACGCCCTGTAGATGTTAAACAAAATCTACAAAGTACGTTCATCTTAAGTAAAGGATAAGAAGTGGAGGAAGGGGAAGAAATATGATAAAAAAGTCCCCATTCATAAGACAATTTCGCAGTCTTTGTGTAATAAAATTTATAGGAAAAGTGGTTGTCAATTCTATATATTTTCCAAAGTTAGAATATCTGTGGGAGGTATATTGTGGCTGATGTAAGTATAAATGCTTAGTACAGTTAAGTCCCAATAATCGAACAATGACGTGGTGCCAAATACATTATTCGAATTTGGTATGGAACAATCAATATAAAGATATCCCAGGTCATATTATGTGATACTACCTTCCCCAATTTTTTAAAGAATTTGGGTAGAATGATTCTTTTCTTATTCGATAGAGTATGCCTCAAAGTTGATCCCATATAAATTTTAGCAAAATCGGTTCGGCAACTTTTTGGAAAATTAACAAAAATTAAATAAATATTGCAAAAGTTGTAAAACGTTGCTCTTCAATTTAATTAAAATAACTTTGAAAAGAAATTAACTTCCTTCATAAAAAGGTTACTAAAACTCGAAAAATAACAAAGTTTTGAGGTAGGCACCAATTATATTACTATCGCGAATTATGTACTTGGCTGTTGGGCTGCTGATTTCCTGAAAGTTTGGAATGATTCAGCCCAATACATTTTGAAAAATCAAAAATACAAGTTTCAAAAATTTTTAGAAATTTGTTTTCTTGGAATATTTTTTAAACTACTAAACCGATTAATTCCAAAATCGAATCAGCTCTTCTCCTTAACAAACTGCGTCGATTTCCGCAAACCGCATCAAAATCGGTTCATTTATTCATGAAATATCGTGAACGAGAAATTCGTAAGAAATTTTTTTTTGAGCTCGAAGGGCTAAAAAATTAACTTCTAGCTATATTTTATTTATTTTTGAGCGTTTTGATCTCGAAAATAGCATGAAGTTTCAGGGATGGCTTGCAGGGCCAAACTTCTTTTCAAATTTTTTTAAAACTATTTCAATCAACATATAAACGCTTGAATATAATTACGAAATCGAATTTAAACAGTTTGTATTGTTTATTGGAAGTTAGCTGTAGTATCGGAGACGTAGTTTTGAAATATTATATTACATACTGGTATTTTCATACTTACCTACATGCATAAAGTTATTCCTATCCTTATATTTAAGCTTTTGTAGTATTTTGCCTGTATGCGTCGTACTTTTGGTATGGGTTATGCCATCAGTCGTGCTATAAGCGTGTACAGAAATGAAATTAGGTAGAATAGCGCCATTATATTGATGAAATATGTGTATGCTTTTGTTTGCAAAGCCAACTTCAACCGTTTAACTATGAATATCATAGAACCGTCACTGAATATATCGATAATAGTTGGTTATACAGGTCGTCCGGAAACTGAATCATTTCTACTAACATGTCATTTTTTTTCAAAATAAAAAAAAGGTATAGACGTTTTTCACGCTCATTGAACTCAGCGTATTTTTTTCTGTAAGCATTCTCAATTTCAAAAGTATATTAAAGAATTCGATTTTAGCAATTTTTTCAAGGCATACCCCTTTAAAAAAATGCGATTTTGAACGAAAATCGAAATCCTGCTAAAATTTTGCAAAATCAACATGCTTATAGAAAAAAACACGCTGAATCCAATGAGCACAAACAAACGTCTGTATGTCTTTTGGATTAGAAGTTATTTGCATTTATAGTTTTCAGAAAATCATATAAAACCTTCGAGTGGCCGTAGTTTCGAAACTAAAAGACATACAGACGTTTACTTACGCTCATTGAATTCAGCGTATTTTTTTTGTAAGCATTCTAAATTTCAAAAGTATATTAAAGAATTCGTTTTTTGTATTTTTTTCAAGGCATACCCCTTTAAAAAAATGCGATTTTTAACGAAAACCAAAATCTTTCGGAACTTTGCCAAAATCATCATGCTTATTAAAAAAAACACGCTGAATCCAGCATGGTTGTAAAACGTCGTGTGTCGTCCAAAAAAAGTTTCGAATTAAAAAAAATAGTATTTTACCATCCCCCCTCTCCCTTTACAAGTAACGCCACTGACTTAGTGGCCCACGAACTAGTGCTACAAAAATAATTAACAAAATTTGACCCACTTCTCAAAAAGGTTCGTCATCACTGCTCTAGGGCTTATTGTGCCATCTCTCAATCTCTTATGTCACCTGATCTAGTATCCTCGTTCCTTGTACTAGCTCAGTATCTGTTAGTTTGAAAAATTCGACGAATTGTTCACCATTGATTATACAATGTTGATTCATAAAAGTGCTGAAGTAGTATCAATAACAACAAAACTTTTAATACAATAACTTGAGTATTTTCGAAAAAGACAGGATACAAAACTATAAGTTTTCATTTTAATACGTAATGCAGCATTATAGTCATTTTAAAGTAAACGTTAAATTTAACGACGTTTGTGATAAATATACAGCTCAGTGTCGGCTTGTGTAGCCTATCTACTTTTAGCAGGTTGCTCTTACCTCTTGTACACATGGTCACGTGCCGTTGTCCGTTTGACTAGAGTTTGTGCTAACGTGACAAGATTGCGTCAAGATTTATTTCGACCAGAACAAAGACCGCTGCACACGAGGCTGGTTTTGTTATTGGAACTTGCGCTGGCTACAAGCATGTGTAGTGGAAAGTTATAAGATTGATCTCGGATGCTGGGTTTAGACAGGAATGCAGGCCATTATTTAAGCGATTAAATATTTTGTCATTGCCATGTCAATATATATACAGCTGTTTAATTATTGTTAAAAATAATATGAACAATTTCAATAATCATACTGTGTTGCATAATCATGATACTAGGAAAAAGTTAAATCTTTGCCTACCATTACACAAATATGCTAAGACTACATACGGACCAAATTTCTATGGTGTAAAATTTTTTAATAAATTGCCATTGGAAATAAGAACTTTAGAAACAAAATATTTTAAAAGAAATGTGAAAAAAATTTTATTAGAAAATTGTTTCTATAGCATAAAGGAATTCCTTGACTGTCAGCATGTACATTAATAATATGTAGGAATAACAATAAATTATTATTATTAGGTAGTTAAAATAACGACTTTTTAACCAGACTTCAGTAATTTTCTAAATCTAATTTTAAATTAGTTTGGTCATTAACTGATACTTGTGATTGCTCGATTTTTATCAATCTTGATGAGCGGGGTGATGTAGCGGTGAGAGCACTAGACTCGAATTCGGGAGGTACCGGGTTCGAATCACGGCGGGGGCAGATGTGAGTAGAACTTTTTCCTACTGCCTCTCGCCAAAAAACGGTATTTCCTGTACTGGTCATCTTGTTGAGGTTTTCCATGGTTTCCCTCAATAATTCCAGATAAATATCGAGATGGTTCCTTATTCACGGCCATGGCCAATTACCTGTCAAACTCCTATGCTCAAAATTTGCCTACCTTATCCTTAATTTCCTAAAAATTCCTTCATTCGCCCATTGCTATTGATTAAGTTGAAGTTTAAAAATTGTAGAAAAAAACGGGAAGTGTGTTAGAAAAAAAAATAGTAATGGTGTGGATGGCGTCTGTTATGACATAAAGTCGAGGAACGAACGTTAAACGTTAAACGTTAACGAACCTACATGTTTTATTGTCAGTTTACTATGGTTTTATTTATTCTGCCATCAAATACGGTATCATCCTGTGGGGAGCCTCAAGTGAATGTAGCGATATATTTATTTTACAAAAAAAGACTTTAAGGGCATTGTTTAAACTCAGCTCGCGGGCCTCATGTAAATCCCATTTTAAAAACTATAAAATTTTAACTTTTTACTCTATATATGTCTACTAGCGGCCCTGTACGTGCTTCGCTACGTATAAAGTGAAATAATAAAACAATTTAATTGGAACATCTATCTATCTATCTATCTATTTTATTAATTGCTAGCTATTTTAAAATATACATGGGCGTATATGTGTATGTCGAGCACTCCGGCTGCGCCGTCGTGCTCGAAAAAAAATAGCGTAAAGTATTCGTGGATAACTGGTCTTTAAAACACTTGCTCTATTTCGAGCACTCCGGCTGCGCCGTCGTGCCGAGCAGTTTTGAACGATATTCAGTTTTTTTACATCCTCGATCTAGATATATGGTTGTTAAGTTCGTTGCGCCATCTATTGAATATTCACTCAATCCAGTCAACAGGTTCGCCATCTTATATGGTTGTATTATGACTGTCAAGGAATAGACAAATAATTTGCAATAAAATAATATTGCGACTATAAATTGAAATGTAAGCTATCCTATCTTTCAAGTTGGGTCGAATTGCACACGGTGTGCAAATCAAATTTAAAATCGGTTCAGTTGTTTAGGAGTTCATCGCGGACAAACATGTGACACGTAATTTTTATATATTAAGATGAAGTGTCGGTATTTGTAAAATCACATCCTACCTACTTTAAAACTAATATTTAGATCCATAATCGTAATACCAGACAAGCTGGAAATTTGCATAAACCACTATCTAAATCATCTGTATATAAAAAAAATGTGAATTTCAATTTAGTGGACATCTTCAATAAATTACCACATGATATTAAACAGCTTCCTTTGGTCGGTTCAAAAGACATTTAAAAAAATATCTTATTGACAAATGTTTGTACTCTATATATGATTTATAAATTTAATTGTATTGACATATTTCACAGCTTTTTAGCTACACATGAAATAAATAAATATCTTATCTTATCTTATCTTATTATTTTTATCATTCTCTATTTTTGCTAGCCTCGCGGTTGACAGGTATCCGCACTCGTGAAAATTACTTGTTCTTTCACAGAATGAAGTATGCTTTTTCATACGTACCTACCTAACATAATACACTACTTATATATATGTTTGGGATAGTAATGCATATTTCTTGGGAAAAAATACAAAACCACTTATGTGGGATTTTCTTTTCCTGTGTATAAAGCATATCTATAGGGAGAAGTTTCTAGATCGTGCAAAAAAAATTGGTTTTATAAAATGTCTGGGTGTCTGCTGTTTTTAGAGATCAAACCACTGGATCGATTTCGTTCAAATTTTGCACGTTTATTTATGACGATCACACCTCCAGTCGAAACTACAAATCGGTAGAAATGTAGTAGAGATGACTCCGTAAAAATGATTAAAATTTAAAAATGACTAACGATTATTCTGAAAATTTATACGTCATAGATCCCTTAACAATTATAAACTACTCCCTGATAAACATAATGTCGTAACTAAGCATACAATTGATTACGACCATAAAATTAATTGGGATAGTGTTAAAATTTTAGATAATGAAAGTAATTATTTTAAAAGAACTATTTCGGAAATGTTATATATAAAATCTAATAAAAACTCTCTTAATGCTCAATTATAGATACCGAAAATTTAAGTAATATTTATGATATTATTTTGAAATAATATTTTGTTTTTTCAAATAATTTTTTCTTTATGGGTACTTTGATATCCATGACTACGGTTTATAAATTTTGTTTGTTATTAATTTTTCATTATTTTTTAATCTTTCAAACTTTTAATTTTACGTACAATCGATTAGTTAATAAATAACATAATATTAATTTTTTTTATATTTTTTAGATATTTCTGAAGAAGATCCAAATCCGGATCGAAACGTCATCTTGTGTTATATTGATTTGTAATTTTATCATTTTTTGTCAATATATCGTTCGGTCTGAGAAAAATTGGTCGACAATTTTATTTACTTGATAAGATAGAGTAGTTTCCTTAAAAAATGCAGAGAAAGAGGCTGTGGGGGTAACGATATATATACTTTGTAGGCTTCCTCCTATCTGAAAAATGTATCCCATCAAAAACATTTCAAAAAATTGAGCAAATCTAAATAACCTTGAAATAATGTGACTCTCACGACATCTCTTATTTTTTGCAAGTAATTTAAATTTTTAAATTTACGTCAGATAATGTATTTTGTTTTATATTTGGATAGTAAAAGAGCCTTGATGCCTACGGTCGATAATGGTATCTTTTTTCACTGCAGTGAAAAATCAAGAACAAACATTAATTGAGAAGTTGATATTATTTTATAAATTCGACATAAACGGTTTTGCCTTGCGCCAACAGATTTTATGTAGGCATGTTGAAGTTCTTGGTTGAATAAGATGTCCCAGAATCGCCTTATAACTCCTGATATGAGATGTCCTCCCACATCCTAGGACTTATGTAGGGTAAACGAGCAATGCTTCCGCTCACATAACTTCTGATGTATTTTTAATAATTGTAGAAACGTGTTTTCATAAAAATGTTTAATTATTCAATATTTTTATCTCTTCAAAAAAAAAATATTTTTTTTATTTAAAGAAGATTATTACCAACGCATATATGTTTATGCTCAATATGGTTTCTAGAATATATATGCAATAATATAAAAGCTGTTCGTTTGGAGGCGAAGTGTCATTAATAATTTTGAATATTTGTCGAATGTAATTATTATATCATGTTTGAATTTTCAGTATGCCCTTATAACTTTACTAGCCGCTACCCGCGGCTACGCCCGCGATTGAGATGGAAATCGACTTTTGACATGCATATCAGGGGTTGAGGTATTGCACATATTTTGACAAACAATTTTCTTATTTTTCGTAAAAAATTTTTATTTTTTTTTAATAAAAAGTATCCTATGTTACTTCTAATACCTTCAAGAGTGTATGTGCAAAGTTTTATGATGATCGGTTAAGTAGTTTTTGCGTGAAAGCGTAACAAACAAACTTACATTCGCATTTATAATATTTCGTTTTCATAAAATTTGTAAGTCCGGTCCTGTCGGGCCGATTTTAATGAAATTTTAATAGCACATTTTAATCATTACTAAAGGGTTAAATTTCAATTTTGAAACGATTCGGAGAAATTTTTCGGTATTTTTGGGCCCAAAAAATGTTTTCAACCCTTTCTTATTTTTCGTAAAAAATTTTTATTTTTTTTTAATAAAAAGTATCCTATGTTACTTCTAATACCTTCAAGAGTGTATCTGCAAAGTTTCATGATGATCGGTTAAGTAGTTTTTGCGTGAAAGCGTAACAAACAAACTTACATTCGCATTTATAATATTAATATGATAATATGATATGATAATGTATAATATACATAATATATAATCTAGTTTTGAATTACAGAATAAGTATAGAAATTGCCAGAAGTGCACTGATTTTTCGCAACATTAGCGCCTTCTAGCGGCTCTTTATCTTCCGCCTAGCCTTCTGGCAATTTTTTCCCTACTTACTTGTACTATCTCCTATTATTCTGCAAACTTTCAGCTCTGCACCGAGTCACCCATTTTCTCCGTAGCCAGCTCTTAGTCCATTATGTATTGCGTAGATTAGTGTGGCATTGATTTTTTAGATTCGTAACATTTTTGCTTTGATAACTACAAGCCTGATAATCAAGGTTTATTCGGTTGAGGTGCAGTGCACGCCAAGTCATTAAAATGCAATTCATATTTGAACGTAGAAAGTCTTAGCAAAAAGGAAGTAGTAACTTGTAAAACATTATTACTAATGTAGAGAATAAATGGTATGTGTTACAGTGGGTACCTACCTTACGTGTATGTATTTAAACACATAATATAGGTATAATATTAGGATGTGATGCGACTTGTAAATTCTGACACATATCTCTGAGTAAGCTATATACACGTGGTATATGTACACAAGACAACCGTCCTGCATTCATCGTCTTGATGATGCAACTTAAGGATGGGAATTATATTTTCTTCATACCTCAATTGTAAGGCAGAAAGTCTTTCGGTACCTCCACCACATTAGACCCGTTCTCCCACCATATTTTTAAAACGTTGAATAGGTGATATGAAGCCTAAATTATTTTTTTTTGTATATTATCTATGTGAATTGTGCATCTTGGTCTTTTTTTTCCTATAATAAATTGGATTTATTAGTTGTGTTTCTGTACCTCCACCACATTGTACCCGTTCCTCCACCATATTTTTTTTGAAATGGCTGATATGAAGTCTAAATTATTTTTTTTTATATATCTATGTGAATTGTGCATTTTGGCCTTATTTTTCCTATAATAAATTGAATTTATTAGTTGTGTTTCTGTACCTTCACCACGTTGTACCCGTCCATCCACCATATTTTTAAAATGTGGAAATGTTAGAAATAGCTTGAATAAAAATTTCTTATGTGTTTTTTTGACGTGATAACGTCTTATAAATTGATGAATCACCAATCTTATAAATTGATAAAACACCGGCTGCATGCACGAAAAAGTGTAACGTTCCTAAATCCTAACGTTCCTAACGTTCGTAACGCGTAACGTTCCGCCTGACCCTGTGCGTGCTTTTTGCTAATTTCTCGCTCAATTTAAATCAGATCGGTTTGAAACCAGTCTTAAACGAAAGAGGAGAACATTTTACATAGATTTCGTATTACAGAATTTGCCTAAACAGTTTTTTTATACAAATTTATATAGAAAAATAGCTGTATAAATGCAATGTTGTCTAATGCATGGCGCGACGCGGTCGGTCGTCTTTGTTTGCCGTACATGGAAATTAGAAGATAACGTATGTCTTGTTTTAACATGAAAACGGCTGCATTTCTAATGTTTAGTTCAATTTTTTGACATTAGTATTTTGTGAAATGCAACGCCTTCTAAGTTAAGTATTGGAATAACTAATTATTATTAGAACATAAATCTTTGACAGTTGCAAACGTCACTTTTGACATTTCTTATCATTCCGACACCAAGGATAAGCGGATTGAAACCAAATTTTGGGAGGTTTAGGTTATGTATTACGGAATACGTTATCACGTAAAACTATCGTCCGTAAACCGACTTTACAGACAACCAATTTTTTTTTATGTGAATGGTGCTGATTAACAAACATTTTTCTTGAGAAAAGACAATTATATATATCTAGTACTGTGTTGCAGAAAGTATTGTCAGAAAATCTTGTTTGACAACTGAAATATAAATAAGTGAAATGCACCCACTCAAGCGTTAAATTTCATATCGATAATTGGAGGTATATGAACCAAGGTCGGTACATCCTTGGTGTAGATTATGCATACTAATGTAGTAATGTCCCATAATATCTTCAACCATTATGATAATACACATTAGCACAGTCACAAAGCTTCTACGTGTGACGGGGTACAGCATGATAGCAACTGTACTGGCAAGATTTTATTTCTGTACGACTGGTCACTTGGCACAGCTTCTGCAAACACTGTGCGAAGCCAATATACACAAAGTATCACATAATACAGCTGTTTCGGTGCTGGATTTTGTCAAATGTAGAATTTTAATTTCGGTTCTGTTCGAAAAATAATCGGTTGATTGAGTCAGATTTTTTTCAAGTGTGTAGGCTAGGCTGTTTTTTTTTTTTGTTCGACCTCGTTGGCGAATGTTTTAGCATTGAAGCTAAATAAATTTCGCAAATTTTCAGCTTCCTGGATCAAACCTGTGAACGGCGCAAACCATTTAATTAACATAGGAAAAACGACGGTTTTACTCAAACATGGATAGCTGGTAGAATTTTTTTTTTTAATTTTTGATAGCAGCGTTTTGTAGAGAATTAAATTTTCTACAAAAAAGGCCGTTAGTACTAAATCCATGAATTCATTATTTTCAAAGATATGTTTTCATAAAAATCGAATTTCATTTAATTAATTAATGTTTAAACGAACATATCTTTAAAAATAATGAATTCACAGATTTAGTACTGAGGGCCTTTTTTGTGGGAAATTTAATTCTCTACAAAATGTTGCTATCAAAAATTTAAAAAAATTCTACCAGCTATTCGTGAAGTTCACAAGTTTGATCTAGGAAGCTGAAATTTTGGGAGAATTTTTTTTAGGTTAAAACATTAGCGAATGGGACCGGAAAAAATAAAAAAAAAAAACACTCTAGTATAGATACGTATTAAACACAGTTGCTTTGTACAATTTTCATTCGAAACAAAATTTTTCGAATCATAAATCATAAAAGTTTTGTCGATACTGTACAATAATATTTGTGTATATAATATTCAGCACACATTTGAGAGAAAACTCAGTGGAAAAGTCTATCCATTGTCCTTGAACCTTGTAACATAATAATGATAATTGTACAAAAACGAAACAAATATTATTCTATGTTAAAGCTAAGTTAATTAAAATATGTTGCAATATACTGCACCGGGAAAACATTTCGGAATGTAAACAGCACTTGCCCCGTTTGTCTTCGCTGTAAAATGGAGCAATAAACTTGAAACGCAAACCCTCGTCTTGTTTAGCTTCGGTTCAGAACAATATTCCGTGGATGCAACATATTAATTCGAGTCTTCAGCAATGGTCAATGCTATAGCCAATAAGATTTAAAAATTTTATACATATTCTGATATCATATTAATATATATCTTTGGAAACTCCGGTTAATATTTAATTTTAATATACTTCGTATGTTATTTTAATTTTATAAAAAAATTAAAAAAACACTTTCATTAAAAAATTTATTTATTTACTTAAAAAGCAGGTTAAAAAAGCTAACTGATAAATCATACGAATTTTTTGCACCACAACTTTTTTCAGTAACATAATCTTAGGTTAATTTTTATTGCATCTTATTAAATAGTTTTTCAGCTAGATTACCAGCTGCTCACACAAAAAAAAAAATAAAATCGATTTGGTGTCAAAGACATACCAATGAAATACGTTTACGGGGCTTCTTAATACCATTTTTAGAGTATGCAATGAATTTAGCTCTATAAAAATAGCGTATCAATAGTAACTATATATAATGCATAAAATTACAAATAAACTTTTATTTTTTTATTATATAGGTTTCATTGTCAATTAATTATGCTTAAAACAATTAAGATTGGACATTAAGTTTCTTAAACTTTGGTTTGGTATTCTTCTCTTGCTTATTTCGACCTCTTTTTGAAAAAAAATTGTCTTCAACCGCATTTTTCAAATCCTCTTTAATCTACGATTGCCGAGAACTGTTTTTTTTTTTAAATAATTTCGAACCTTCAATAAATAAAATTATCGAGCAATTTTTCAGACAAATATATTAACAAAAAAATTAATACATTAACGTTTCGGTCCGGATTTGGATCTTCTTCAGAATTGTTAATGCATTAATTTTTATATTATTTGTTAATATAATTGTCTGAAAAATTGGTCGATAACCTTATTTATTGAAAAGTTCTAATCAGACGTTATTCAAAGATTTGAATAATTTCGAACCATTATGATAAAAACTCGCGCACAATTAAAAGTCCATTATTGTCAGAACTTGTATTACAATAATATAACTATAGTATTTATTGAACTCTTCAACGCACCATATTTTAAGAAAGTTCGATAAAATATAGACGTAGTCATAAAGATCCCTCCTCATTATATAGTCAACGCCAAGCAAAGCAGACAATATTGTTTTCGGCTGCCAACAAAAACCAACACCGACTACGATTCACCTGTCTTTGTCTTCAGCACGACGTGTCACGTTGAATAACGTACGTCTTGTGGTTTATCGTAAAACGACGTATGTTGTTAACTTATTCTGCGTTTAGTATTAACGTATTGCAGTTGTTTTACGTATGTTTATGTCAAGATCGGCCCAACTTACAATGTGATAAGGGGCGCAAATTTATCTTAGTGTTCTTTCTTCCAACGACACATTAAAAAAAATATTTGCACGACTTTTTATAAAGTAGCTACTTTTTATGCCTGTATATAGGTTGTAAACTGACCTGTTTTTGCGCCAGTGCGTAAAGTAAAGCAAAAGTTATTCGTTTTTACTAATCCTATAGTCTCTTAGTTGTCATTTAAATCTATATGAGCAACAGAGACAATTATAGTATGCGTTGTCATCGTAAAAAATCAATATTAAATCCAATATGGCCAGACTGACCTTTCAAAAA
Source organism: Xanthostigma xanthostigma (assembly GCA_963575645.1). Classification (NCBI taxonomy): domain Eukaryota; kingdom Metazoa; phylum Arthropoda; class Insecta; order Raphidioptera; family Raphidiidae; genus Xanthostigma; species Xanthostigma xanthostigma. The sequence goes on along the minus strand of OY754469.1, from coordinate 49,461,824 downwards.
TATTACATACATACACTTATTATGATGTGAAAATCAGCTATTTTAGAGGAGGTAAGTGCAAAAAAGGACATATTATGTAAAAACTCGCTATTCGTTTTCATAAAATGCCACTTTCTCGTATACTATCATCATTTACGAACGAGATACATATATTGCTATTATCGGATAATTTTAAATGATAAAAGTGTACGTAGTATCTTTTTTTGTAATCTTATGATTTCTTAATAATTTTTTAGCGTGTTCATGGCTACTAAAAAAATATGTTATATAAGATTGAGTAAAATTTGTTAAAATTACAATAGTTAGACGATAATATCTTTGTGTAATTTTATAGATTTTATTCTCTTCTCGTTAAATTGTATCTCCACACTTTGTTGCCAATACTAATCACATTGTTTTTGTTATCTTTACGTGAGTTGACGGAACACCGTTCTGAACTAGACTTTAAGGAGACCACCTGCGCTTGAAAGGAAATTGACTTGTTTAAAGAAGACACCACTTATAACGATATATGAACATTAAATATGATTTTGTTTATATACGCAGAGAATTCACGACACGAAATATGTCGTAGGGTGTCGGTACAAGTATCAAACACTATCCTTTCATCTCATATAGAAGCGCAACCCTACAAGAAACTAAAGTCTAACCTAAACAATAGTCTAAAGGTTCTAAATGAAATTTAGCAAATTGTCAGGACCAAAGTTTAATAACAGGAAATAAAAAGATTATTCTTCATACCTCGATCGAAAGTACATATACTTTCGGCATCAATTGTAAAGACATAAAGTTTTACAATTAAACGCATTGGTGAGATTACACGCACTGATGAGGGAAGTACGTACGTTCGGGCGGCAGTAAAAAAAATAACCTATCAACTGTTGTTTCCATAGCAACCGTATTACATTTTTGCTAACAGTCGCGAACAGCTGTCATTCGTGTTTTTACGTATAACCTCAAAGCTGCTTGCTTGGAATTTATCTGTGTTTTTATGTAAATAATACGTCATTAATTAATATATTTAATAAACGTACTTACGACCGAGATATGAAGAAAAAATAGTATACACCACACTAGCCGAAAGTTTGATATTCTTGCACTGCGCGTCATGATAAATTGCGACACGTTCGGTACATTTTTTAATTAGAAAATGTATTTTACTCTACGGTGTCAAAAAATAATTTATTTAAAAAATTCAATCCAAGTAAAAAACGTCATTGTGTTTGTAGCGATGATTTCTTATATAGGTACTAATTATTTATTTTTTACAGTTTCACCTGCGAGGTGGTGATTTACTAAATTATCAGAGCACGTAAGTATTCAATCATTTTTTACCCATTTAATACAAAAACTTTTATCGTTACCTTGTTCCATTCTATCTAAACACGATGTCATCTATCTATATACAGGTTATGTTTGAATTGAATTTTTATAAAATGTGATCTATAAAAGCGAAAACCTATTCTGCATAGTCAAGTCGCCTTTTTGATCTTTTCGAAAACAAGAAAATTCTGACACGAATTCAGATGTTTTATTTTCAACTTGAAATGAAACAGAACTCGAAAGAAAGTAAATCTAAAAAACATATTTTATGCTTACTGAATATTCAGTTGTAGACACAGCCCCGGATCGCGGGGGAAGCAAACTCGCCCCGGGTGGCAGTTTCAGGGGGCGTCAAATCATAATATAATGTGTTCTTTTTCTGATTTACTCACTCTGTTTGTTTTCTGACGGTTTCCCGTTCAAGAAAAGTGCCAACTATTATATATTTGTGAGTTTTTTTGAGTAATTTATCTCAAACGATGAAGAGAGGGGGCGCCATTAAAAAGTTTCTGCCCTGGTTCAAAAAATCGTTGATCCGGGGCTGTGCAATATTTCAGAGGCGCAAAATAGTTATTTTAATTTTTATTTCATATTCTAGTGGTTATGAATTCCTAAAATTAATTTATTTTTAAATAAGGTTTCCATTGTTTAAGAATTTATATAATTAAATATTACGGACTATAAAATTGGAAAATAATGTTAGCATTAAGTATTTGATATTTCGGCGTTCGCAAAACTATTTTTTTAAAGAAAAAATAGTGATTTTGAAGCATTTTGTATTAAAAAAATGTTAGAATGAAAATGAAACTTCTTTTATTTAATGCGTCAAAAGAATTTTTTGTAGGATTGCTTGAATGAAAAATTAAATATTACTAATATAAAATTCTGTCTTGTGATTTTGTGAATAATAAAAGTGTACGTAAAAATGTTTAATTTGTAACCTCAAATATAACCGTTGACTTTTATGTGTACCGAATTTTGGGGATGAAATATTACTTCAGTAAAAACTCGGTAACGCATCGTGCCTGGTTTTTCAAAATTTTGAAGAAAATGTTTTTTGAAATGTTAAACGATCAATTCTGATATTTTATCAAGTTTCGTCAAAATTTTTTCAGCCCTTTTTAAGTTAAAAATAAAGAGATATATCAACATTTACTAATATACCGTACCTAAATATTATTATACTATAATATCTTTCGCTTCTGTCTGTATGTTTGCTATAAAAGTTGAAAACAGCTGAACCGATTTCTGTCTAGTTTTTGCGGTTATATCAATAGCATTATTCTGGGAGTATTAAAAAAAAATACAAAACGAACAGTAATCTGTCATGCTTGACCTCTAGCCTAGGGGTGTCATGCTGATTTTTCTAAAGGGCAATTTATAAGATTTAGGATGTGTTAGCGGGCCAGGCTCTAAATTAAAAACTACAACACATACAAAATTAAAATCTTTATTTAGTTTAAGTCAATTTTTATATAAATTATTTTGAGCTTGAGGATCCAGGCACCTGAGGTCTCTTGTTTTTGATAAGCTCATTGATATCAGGTGTCATATTTGAGGAAGGTATTTTCAGAATAGATTGGAATCCTTACTGGATAGATTCTGGTCGCGGGTAGTATTTAGATGGCTTGAGGGCCGGATGCGGCCCGCGGGCCGTATCTTTGACATAATTGCTCTAGCTAATTATACACGCGTCTTTGATCTGCCAACATTAAAATTATATATACTATTAAAATTATGACTTTTTACTAGACATTTTTAAGGTCCTGAAGAAGAATTTCTGCCGAAACGTTGACGATTAAATGATGTTCTAGTGAATAAAAATTGTTTTTATATTTAGCCTTGTATATCCCTCATAATTTTACCATACCGTAATATCAAGGTGTCTTATTTTATTTTATTAAAATTATAATTGATCTTTGAATGCCGCACTGTGTTTTGTCTCCAGACATTTGTACTTTTATTTACACATTGTATTTTTCCAGCGTTATTAATTAAAACACCACGCTCGATTTTTCGTCGGTTGTTAATTTAACAAGGTTATGATTAATTTAATAATTACCTAAAAAGAACGCCTTTTTCAAGGATTCGTTTGTTCTTTTATTTTCTAAATATTTGCCTAACAATATTGTATATGCATTTTGAATTATTCAAATACGTATAGTATTTTTGTGTGCTGTTTCTTTTATTACGGCTGTCTAGCTGAAAACTTTTGTCTTTCTTTTAATGTTATATATTTATTTTATAAAAATATCTTTTTCCGTGAATTGATATAGAAAATATAAATATGTAACAATAAAAATTGTTTATTTGTAATATCGCAGTATAAAAAATGGGGGAATTTTTTTCAACTGTACTTTAACTTTGTAGATAGATAGATTGTAAATTATAGACTCTCAACAGCTGAATAATACGCTAGGAAAGTATCTTTTGACAGGCGACTTTTGCGCCCTCTCGTGTTTTTTTTTAAATCTGGTTCAGTCAAAACCTAAGTGTCATATGTTATACGTATTTTAATAAGGATTAATTGTCGAATAAAATGGGGAAAAAGCTATCAAATCGGAAATGCTGTGTTGTTAAAGATACACTAAGTAAACATCCAGAATTGCAATTCCACCGTTTTCCTGGATTTTTTCTTATGAATTAGAGATGAAAAATATGGACTGCAGCAGTACGTCGTCAAGGGTAATTAAATTTTATTTTACGTCTGTAATCATTATTAAATACATGAAAAATATCATATAATTGTTATTTTGTTAACAAAAATAAGATTTAAAAAATTTAGAAATTAAAAATGTATATCATTTATGTAGTTTTTTACTGACATTTTGCGTAAATATTTTTTATAATTAAGAATAACGCTGGTTTCCATGTCTTTATAAGTTTTGGGTGAACCACATTTGAAAAAATCAAACACGAGATGGTGCGAAGGTCGCGTGTCAAAGATACTTTCCTAATAATCTACCTATCATTGCATAAACATTTTTGGCATGGCTACCAAACCGAATTTACAGACGTTGATATGGTAGTTATGGAAATCGTTATTACATTACAGAAAATCGTTGATCCACGTAAAATGCAGAAGAGCCTCTTTAGGGCACCTGGTCTATGTTGCATTTTATGTGAAACGATTTTCTGTAATGCATTAATTATTTTCATAGCTACCGTATCATGTATAGATTCACTGTAGTCATTACAGTCACATTTTTACACGCTTTATATATTAACTTCACTTGTAAGTTTGTATGTATGAATGTAAATATGTATGTTTGTTTGTAACCTTCTTTGGACTACAGCAAGTGTTTTATTACTGTAGTGTAATATGCCAGCACTGTAACTACAGTGTTTAGCCGTGCGGTCTAAAGCGCGGGTCTTCGCTGACGTCAATTCTCGGAATCACGGGTCGTGGGTTCTAATCCCGTCCACGCCGAAAAAAAAATTGATTTTTTTTGGCAAATTTTTGACAATAAATCGAACTAAAAAGTGGAAAATAAATATAGCTTAAAAAAAACTAAAAAACATGCTTTATATATATATAAGCTTAAAACAATAATGAATAAAAAATACTAGATTTTTTATTCATTATTGTTTTAAGCTTATTTTAAAAAAAATATTTTTTACTTTTTAGTTCGATATAAAGCGTGTTTTTTAGTTTTTTTTAAACTATATTTTTTGACGTGTTATGCAGATAATTAATATTGTGACGAATTCACTGTCAATTTGACAAAGTTTATTTCACTTTAAAGTCGATAATTTTACAACATAACAGTGACGGTCTTTTGTATGTTGTTAAATAAAATATGTATTCAGCAAAAAAAAAAAATAAAATTCCGTGTCCAGTGTAATTGAATAAATATTATACGACAATCCTTTAATGCCAATTATAGCTTGAATAAATTGATTCGTTATCAGTTTGTATATGTAGATATTTTAACATACGGTTAAATTGACAATAAGCGGCTTAGCGTTTTTTATTGTTACGGATTCATTGTTCACGCTGCTAGCCTCCGGGCTACATTCAAAATAAACGCCCGAAAACTCATTGCGAGCGCAGCCGAATGAGAATAGCCGATTTATTGTTTGCTGAATTTAGCTTTATTTTATTTCACCAATTAAACATGTTTTTGATGCATTTGTTCAATTATTAATAAAATTTATCTTTTAAATTTGGTGTTGCTTCAATAAAAAAATTTATCTTAAGTCGTTTTAAGGATAATTCTTATTTGTAGGGTCAAAATGTTTTGAGTTGATAACGTCTTATAAATTGATGAAACACCGACTGCACGCACGAAAAAGTGTCACGTTCCGCCTGAGCCTGAGCGTGCAAGCGAGAGCGCGGTATAAGCGATAGAGAGGCACGATCGGCCCAAGCGTCGGCTTGTACGCATTTCTCTCTCTTCTCGCGTGACGTCAGAGAGTTCATCAATGTTTCTTTATGACGTTATCACGTAAAACTATCGTCCGTAAACCGACTTTACAGACAACCAATTTTTCTATTAGTTTCAAGTTTAAAGTTTCGGGTATATGTTTGCAAAGTATAGTCTAAATTCGAAAGAATAGTAAAGATATTAGAACGGTTGGGTTTTGCGTACAAGTAACAAGAAAATTTAAAAAAATCTGTCATTTCGTGTTCCTTTAAAGAGGATGGTGTAGATTTTTTTGGGTATAATATGGCATGTGTCGCTAGGCACACGGTAAAAATTATGTTGGTATAATATTATCCTGCAAATCTCATCAAAAACATTTCATGATAAAACAATCAGACAAGTTTCGCGTTGATAAAAACATAAATGTAAAAACAGGCAGCACACTTTGTACAAAAAAAGGCTGCCAAGTTTTCATTTGACAAATTTACATGTTTTATATACTATGTTTTTATGTAAAAACTTGGCACCCTTTTAGATCTCAATTTTTTGTTATATTATATAGTCTGCCCTCTGTTTTAACATTTATGTTTGTATCAACGCGAGACTTTTTTACATGAAATCTTTTTGATGGGAGTAAACATTCTAATAGCGTTAGTCAATCAGTGTAGACACTTTGAGAATTGATTTTCCCCTGACCCTAAAATGAAAATCCCCTAAAAAACATAGTTTTCAAAATATTTTCCCCTTTTTAAAACTGAATGTTTATTATAAATAATAATAAATTGTTTTTCAAATGTGTATTAATGAACTAAAAATTAAATTCTTAAACTGTCGGTAATACAGGGTCAGTATTTAGATCAGCTGACGTAGGCGCGCTTGTGCAGTATTTTTAAATTGGTATTTTTAAATATTTTAATTAGGGCCATGTAAAAATATTTTACCCTAAAAAAATATACACGCAAAAATTTTCCCTGAATAAAAAAAATTCTCCTAAACTTGGGAAAAAATACCCTAAAATGCAAACCTTCTCTATGAGTCTTTGCTTAACGATATAACAAGTAGATGCTGGTTTATATAGAGTAGAGCCGGGCAATAAGGTGGTACGCGCTCGTTTTATTCTATTAAACGGGATCACAAATCATTCATGACACAAGAATGCAATATTATAGCCACTTTGATCTTACTTGGTGCTTTTACTTTTTCCCAGGCTGCCCGTTTATTCGTTCGCTCTAAACAAATGTTTGCAGGTACACATATTCACAAAACGAAGGTAACACGCTGTATTTGGATTCAACTATCACATATCTACAAAAAGTAATTTTTGCACGACACTCTTATAAAATACCTGCATTTCATGCCTGTTATAAAATGAATCATTTCATACCAGTGCGTAAAATTCAACAAGAAAAATGCGAAACTACTACCATTACTACTACCACCATTTTCGTAGTAAAAGTATGAAAATCAAAACCGGGCTTATACGTACAATAAGTGAACTTTTTCAAAATTGAATTGTCGAAATGTTTTAAAATTATGTGAAAATCAGCAATATTATACAGGAGATAAGTTAAAAAAAATGTGTGCCTTCCGTGCGTGATGATATTGTGGTTCATGTGACTTCTAAGACTCGCTGTCGCTCATTTTTAGCATAATGGCACATTCGCTATAATATATTATATAATCAATGTTAGTCTAGCGGTGATTAATTCTTCGTTGATTTTTTTAAAAATCTAATTCATACTTTCACCAGCTGTAGAGCCTGGGAACTATAGAGGCTAGTAGGGGAGTACGGGGCCAATTGTAACACGGGTCAATTGTAACTGACTATTTTAGTGATATCTACTAACAAAATAGGAAAATTTTCTACTGGTGACTGAATGTACATCAATGCAGTAGTATAATGTTCTCATTTTGTTGGTAGATGTCGCTAAAATAGTCACTGTTACAATTGACCCGTGTTACAATTGACCCCGTCCTCCCCTAATGAACGATCATTAATATCAATTTTATCATTAATCTTAATTTACAAAAAAAATTGAAATAAACCACTTTGCCTTGTGACTACACAAATATCGGTTTCGAGAGTAAACGTGCAGCTTTAAGGTCCTTTTCCTTTTAATATTGAATTAAAATTTAGTGTTCCGTCGATAAAACTTTAACTGCGTAGTCACAAATCAGATTAAGCGCTCGATTGCTGCTGACGAGCTTTATGTACACATGTCGGAGCTTTCTCTGACAATTTCACACGTGCAAATCACTCTCTCAAAAGTATCAAATCATGTCGGGAATGTTTTTTTTTGTACCTGTCACATTTATTATTTATGTTTTGCTAAGGTGCGTAGTACTCATTGATCTTGCGTCAGAGTGCGTGAAAATTATTTATTTTTTTACGTTTATAATTTTACTTTTAAACTAAAGTGTGAGCCAAGAAAATAGCAAACAATCAAACAAATAAAATCACTTTATCATTGTTGACGTGATGTAAAAGCATGTCGCGAGATATCTTCATAAATAAAAGCTTGTAAAAATTCATAATTTAAACTTCTCGCTACCCGGTTTAAGGTCAATGATAAAATGATTTTATTGTTTGTTATTGTCTTCGTTTTGATTCATTTAAAAAAAAATCGTTTTAAAAAGTTTTTTTTATTTTTGGAACTAAGTATTAATGTATCTTTTTACAAAATTTGTAACACATACCTATTTCTTGACATTAAATCAATATCAAAATAAATATACTTAGTTTAAAAAAAACTAAAAAAACACGCTTTATATCGAACTAAAACGTAAAAAATATTTTTTTAAAATAAGCTTAAAACAATAATGAATAAAAAGTACTAGTATTATTGTGAAAAAAGAGTGGGGCGCTTTGTTCCACATTTTCGTAATCCGAGCGCCCCACGCTTTTTTCACAATAATACTAGTATTTTTTATTCATTATTGTTTTAAGCTTATTTAAAAAAAAATATTTTTTACTTTTTAGTTCAATATAAAGCGTGTTTTTTAGTTTTTTTTTTAAACTATATTTATTTTTCACTTTTTAGTTTGATATAAAGCGTGTTTTTTAGTCTTTTTTAAACTATATTTATTTTCCACTTTTTAGTTCGATTTATTGTCAAAAATTTGCCGAAAAAAATACAATGTTTTTCGGCGCGGACGGGATTAGAACCCACGACCCCGTGATTCCAAGAGTTGACGTCAGCGAAGACCAGGGCTGCCAGATTTCTCTCCTCAGAAATCCGTCGGTAAGGCGAAAAGTGGTGGGGGAAGTGGTCTGAAAAATCCGTTTCCATCCGTTCGCCCGGTTCACCCATTAATGCAATGAGTGTGAGAGAGATAGAGAGTAAAGTGAAGTATGCGGTACCATAAACGACACATCGACGTGTTTCCACCTTCATTATGGCTTTATTATTAACATTATTAAATGAATTTCGTATAAGACGTTGAATTTACTTTTACTTACAAACAGACTTTAAATTGAATACAAATGATTCATTTTTTCACATCCAATGAATCGATTATTTCGTAGATTTTTCACATTTTTATGAAATAAAAATATTATATTGACTGTTAGAATGTTGCGATAGTAACAAACGCGGCAGTACAATCAGTTAAATCCTCAATGTGTTCCGTAAATCCGTGTAACTCGAAACACTTGACTCCAGTTGTGTGAAAAAAACGCATCAGACAAAGATAGCGAGTCGATATTCATCGATATAGGTGTGTGTTTCGCGAACACATTGTTTCATACACTCTCTTATCTTTTTCTACCCAAATAGAGAGAGGAGTAGGACAGAGGTAGTGAAAGAAACGTGCTCAGATATGCTCGAATGTGCTAAAAATACCCGAATGTCCCCAAATTATCGAGTGAAGTTTGAATTTATATGTAGTAAAAAAATTAGTTGTCTGTAAAGTCGGTTTACGGACGATAGTTTTACGTGATAACGTATTCCGTAATACATAACCTAAACCTCCCAAAATTTGGTTTCAATCCGCTTATCCTTGGTGTCAGAATGATAAGAAATGTCAAAAGTGACGTTTGCAACTTACAAAGTATTATGTTCTAATAATAATTAGTTATTCCAATACTTAACTTAGAAGGCTTTGCATTTCACAATATACTAATGTCAAAAAATTGAATTAAACATTAGAAATGCAGCTGTTTTCATGTTAAGACAAGACATACGTTTGCTTCTAATTTCCATGTACGGCAAACAAAGACAACCGACCGTGTCGCGCCATGCATTACACAACATTGCATTTATACAGCTATTTTTCTATATAAATTTGTATAAAATATTTTTCTATATAAATTTGTATAAAAAAACTGTTTAGGCAAATTCTGTTATACGAAATCTATGTAAAATGTTCTCCTCTTTAGTTTAAGACTGGTTTCAAACCGATCTGATTCAAATTGAGCGAGAAATTAGCAAAAAGCACGCACAGGGTCAGGCGGAACGTTACGCGTTAGGAACGTTACGTTACACTTTTTCGAACATGCAGCCGGTGTTTTATCAATTTATAAGATTGGTGATTCATCAATTTATAAGACGTTATCACGTCAAAAAGGTAAAAAATTCGGAAAAGTTAGAAAATCCGTTAAATCCGTTCAGATCATGAAATCCGTTCCATTATCCGTTCAAATTTATTTCTACTCGAAAAATCCGTTTGGAACGGAAAAATCCGTTCATCTGGCAGCCCTGGCGAAGACCCGTGCTTTAGACCGCACGGCTACCCACTATAGTTACAGTGCTGGCATATTACACTACAGTAATAAACCACTTGCTGTAGTCCAAACGAGTTTACAAACATACATACATACATACAAACTTACAAGTGAAACTAATATAAAGAGTGTAATATACAAAAATTAAAAAATCAAATTATTATTGTTTATAAAAAAAATATAAAAAAATAGTACGACGCATAGAATAACGCTGAGACTGGATTTAGGAGAAATGGTGGCTTTGTTTTATTCAAGGAAAATCTTCATTTGAAAGGAAACAATAAATGAAATAGTATTTTTAATTATAAAGTAGATATGGAACACAGAACCGACTGGTATTGACAGGCTATGCAGTAATCAATGGGCGCCAGACCTGTTTGACACTAGATGAGCACTGCGAAAATCAGCAGGCGCGGACTCTGAAAAAGAATTTTTTTGACGTGATAATGTCTTATAAATTGATTAATCACGTCAATATAAAAAGATGAAACACCGGCTGCATGCACGAAAAAGTGTAACGTTCCGCCTGACCCTGTGCGTGAATGCCGTGAATATTAAATATGATATTCGAGCGGAATACGTTATCACGTAAAACTATTGTCCGTAAACCGACTTTACAGACAACCATTTTTTTTTTGTTGCATTTAAGAATTCTCTATATTGAATTAAGTGTCCACTGCATGGCAAGGGCGTAGATATTTTTTTTCTGGAGGGGCGTAAAGCAAAATAATCAATATTTTTTTAAAGTTTTAATAATATCACACGAGAATACTCACGAAGGAAGTATTAATTCCCATGTAACGATGCCGGCCCTGTGCAGTGACTTAATTTCAATTTATCACAAATCATTCTTTAGTTATGCAAGTGCCCGGCATCCTTATAGTGCTAACACACGGTCGAACTTGGTCCGGTCCGACAACGGACATGGTACGGCGGATCTTGCAACAGACGACCGAATCTGTTCCCATCGAACCGGGCGGACACGCAGACTACTGTACAGACGAACAGATTTGGTACGGAGCGGACCAGATCCGCTGTCCGCTTCGAACCAAGTTCGACCGTCTGTTAGTACTATTACTTTCAATAGTAAAATTCTAAATTATAAAAATCTTAAAACTACAGTTTAATACTAGTGTGACCTGTGAGAATTATTCGCACTAAATAAGTACTATAATAATTATCATTTTACAAAATTATTTTTTACATATGATTGCAGGTATTCAATTCGTTTCTAATTTTGCACACTGCTTATAACGTTCTTCTTTTTGTTGTATTACAATATGAAGGTCAGATGACAGATCGAAGAAATATTTTACTAAAATTGTCGTATAGAGGCGCAAGTAGCAAAAGCGTTGAGCTAAACCGTTAGATGGCATCATGCAACATTGCTGTGACGTTGTTCAGCGTTGCTCGCTGTTTCAAAATTAAAGCCGTCAGATGGCAGTATGCAGTATTTACAATATGAAGGTCAGATGACAGATCGAAGTGTTGACGTTGTTCCAAAATTAAAACCGTCAGATGGCAGACGTTGTTCAGCGTTGCTCTTAATTAATTAATTTACAAAAACAAAAGCAATAATAAATTTTTTAGTTGTCGATGTCAGTAGAGCAAGCAAATTATCTGTAAAATGATATATAATTTATGTGGAGAAATTGTGTGGTTTTTTCTAAAAAGGGAGGAAAACATCTTAACCTTAACGTATTAATATATAATATGATGATAAGCAATCGAATAACATCTTTTAATAAAAAAATTTGACCAACTTTTTAATTTAAAACTGCTCACGTCGAAACATTTTCCAAAACGGCAACTGAAAGAAATTATATTCGATAAAATTTTAATAAAAATTCGGTAGAACACTTAAAATATAATGTTGTCGGACAAAAATTAGAATAGTGACAAATTGTCTACTTGATCCGCAATGTGTTTCAGCATGTGTCTCTGGGAAGAGAAACGACAAACATTTCGGAATTAATACAGGTAGTCCTCGTTGAACATGATTTCGAGGTTCTACGTCAATTCAATGCGCGCCAATACGTCACACGACAAATCATCGCTACGATAGTTTATCGCGAGACAATTTATCGCAACGGCAATTTCTCGCAACAAAAATTTTTTGCAAAATCGTTATTATATCCATAACTATTTAAATAACGTATTTAAAACTATGACCTTATTTAGTTGAATCTCTACTAATATATAAAGCTGAAGAGTTTGTTTGTTTGTTTGATCGCGCTAATCTCAGGAACTACTGGTTCAAATTGAAATTTTTTTTTGTTGGATAGCCCATTTATCGAGGAAGGCTATAGGCTATATAAAATCAGGCTACGACCATTAGAAGCGAAGCATTAATGAAAAATGTTGCAAAATGTATCTCAAAAATAAGCTTCTATTCAGGTGAAATGCACTAACTAAATATACTCATATTAGCGTTGTCAGAATACAACGCTGGCTAGCTCAATTGGTAGAGCACACGACTATCAATACCAGGGTCGTGGGTTCGAGCCCTACGTTGGGCGAATATATTTTTATTTATTTTTTTATTTTTTACATTGCTTTCTTCTAAGGCTTACATTTAAATTTATTTTAATTTTATTTATTTAATTAAAAAAAAATTAATAGTTAAAAAAAGTATAAATACTGCTTTTTATCGACAAAAACTTTTGAACGGTAACTCCGATCATCATGAAATTTGGATACAACATTCATCTCGGTAAACTAAGATGAATGTGTGTACTCATGTCCCTCCCTTCCCCATTCGTTCTTTTACACCCGTTGAAACCGGACGGGACCGCTAGTATTTAATAATATGGATAGCTTATCAAAAAAAACTTAGATAATCAAGTAAAGTAAAAAAATACTTTGAAATAATCATAATAAAAAATTGCACATACCTATATACCAAAAACGCAGTTAATGAGCAAGTAAAGTAAAAAATATATCTAAAAAACCATGATAAAAAGTTGTACAAATTTAAATGTGTAATTATTATTGTTGTTAAAATTAAGCTTACCACATGTAAAACTTGTAGCCTTAAAATATATAGAATTTTAAAGAAATAAAAATTGTTTCTTAATAATTATTAGTAAAGGCCATTTACATGTAAATTAAAAAAAATAAAGAATCATTAAAAGAGAATATTCATTCTGATAAACCCGTTAGTATACTTACCCTTCACAACAAGCCCTTAGTTATCTTACAGTTCGATCGATAACCATTTGTCTGATGAAAAAAGGTTGCAAATTTGAAAAAAAAAGTTTAAAATCCCGTGAGCTATGTAATCGTTTTTAGTTTTAAGTAGGGACTATCTGTATAAGGACGCTACCTTTCCCTAGGGTGCAGCACGGCTATTAAGTGAAACTTAATTAAATATTTTCACCAGCACAGATATCACTAGACGTCACCCAACTATGTGCAAACATCTTGCACACACTCACACACATACACAAAATGGCGGATACTTTCTTATAACGATTTATAACAGTTAACTCGTGACGTCAACTTTTCCCTAATAACCAAGCGTCACATCGGAACCATTCAGGGCTGACAGGTCTTATTTCTATATTTTAATACTTTTGATCGTTAAAAAAATAATAAAAAGTCATTTTTTTGTGAATTCCATCCAGCAATTAATTAATTAATTAAGAACGTGGTAATCAAAAATTGTAGTCCGATTTTTGTATTACTTTACTTATCAAAAAATAACTAACGAATTAAAAAATTATAATTTCCAATGATCATAATCTAGGTACTGTGATGGTTTTCTTCAAACTACAAAATTTAAGGAGGTTGATCCGTTACAGTCCCAATCAAAAGTAAGTCGAATTCTAAATGGGAACTTTTATAGTTTATAAGTCGATAAATTATTGTCATAAAGGCATAAATAAATATTTTTTTAATATTAATTAATTATTTCAGTATTTTATACTTAATGGACTAACTTTTGTATTTTTTGTACAAAGTTAGGTTAAAAAAAACACATTTATGTAAATATCTGTATTTTACATATTTTTTGCAGTAAATAATTGAAAAAAGAAATTAGAAGTAATAAAAATTAAATCATTAAAAAGTTGAAAATTCAGTTAAAATTGTTAAATCTGTCAAGAATAAAAGTCCATAATCGAAAAGTGCTATAAGGTTTAATATTTTTTTTTATTGATTAAAAGTCTCCTAATTAAATTGGAAAAAATATTAAAATATGCGTAAGACATCGATGCTTTACATAGATAGTTTTTGGAACTGCTGACATTATTTGGTTATTTGCAAAAAATTAAAATGAACAGTTTGCATGCTAGCTTGACATATTTTCCATAAGACTACATGTAAAAGTTTTTTTTAATTTTTAACTTTATAAATCTCCTAATGATTTTGGATTTTTTACAGAAAATTTTGTCATAAAAAAGTCTATTTAAAAAACTTTATTTCAGATTTTTTCATTATCTTCGTAAAACGGCTCAACCTCCTTAAGAACGTGACAATCAAAAATTGTAATCCAATTTTTGTATTACTTTACTTACCTATAAATGACTAACGAATTAAAAAATTATAATTTTCAATGATCATAATCTACTGTGATGGTTTTCTTCCAACTACAAAATTTAAGGGGACATTTTTTTATAACTGAATAATATGTGTCAGCAACATAATAAAACAATAAAAAATCTTCCCCTATTTTGTGAACATCATACAAAATTCATAAGCTTTGGTTATGATTTCATTTTTAAAGCCGTCAAAGTGTATAAAAAAGATAATTAATCGTACATTTTAATGACACGTGCTTATTAAGGCATACCATCCAGAGTTTTAAATTATAAACGACGTACTTATTTTGCGCCAGAGTAAACCCTCCTACACAATAACGCATGCTGCCTTACTGTTTATTTTATGTTCTGGATTCTTCGGATTAAAAAATATATATATAAATAACACATTTTCAATATGTAATAATAAATTTTTGGTTTTGAAATCAAAAATGTATAATAATTATTAATTATTGAAAAGTTGTTGCTATATAAAACTAGTTTTTTATACAGTTTAAGTTTTGGAAGACTACTTAATCAACTTCTATTAGGTTAAAAATAAGTGACGTTAGTAAATTTCATATTTTTTTGGTTATGTATATTTTCCAACTAAATTTATTCACTTTAACTGGTAGATCCAATAAAAAATAGTAGATATAAAATCGTTTATATCTTACTCACTAGTATCCAAGGTACAATATTTAGTTTATACCTTTTTTACCACGTTTTTATGTACTCGCTTTCTTGTCTCTCCGGGTAGAATTTTGTAATTGATTTTAAACTAATTTCCTGATGAGATAGAGACTTAAAATTTTTAACAAAACTCAGTATTAGGTGACAATATAAAAAAATACTAAAAAGAAGAAAATTATAAAAGAAAAAAAAAATAAATCACGTTTTTTAAATGAACTAAACGTATAAAATAATTTCTTTACAGGCAGATTTTTAACGTGTAGGATTTGAAATGAAAAACGTGGGGCGCATGCGACAGTTATATAAGAAGTGTAGAGAGCAATATGTTTTTTCATAAAAAGAATAGACAAAATCTTTATACCAGAACTAAAATGTCTTTGTTCTTACGAATACAAAATTGTACTGTTTCAATTTTTAACAACTGTGTATAAATTGAAAAAGTATTACAAAACAAATCGTATGTAATCTAAGTTGAGAATACAATGTACGCAGTAAAAAAACAAAAAAAAAAATTAAATGTACATATCAGAGAGTAGTTATCAATGAAAAAATCTATTTTTGAGATAAAACGAATAATGCGCCCCACGTTTTTCGTTGAAAAGTTGAAAATCGGTCTGTAAAGAAATTATTTTATACTTTTTAGTTCGAATCTTTGATTAACGTCTGAATAGAACTCTTCAAATAATATTTTATTATTTTTTGTCAATATATTGGTCTGAGAAAAATTGGTCGACAATTTTATTTGAACTTTTTAGTTCGTTTAACATTTTTTTTTATTTCTCTTTTTATTTAATAATCATATCGTGTCATTGTGACACCTGCCCGAAATAGCACAGGTACATAAATGTACTCCCGTTAATGCAATAATTTATTATGCATATTCCTGTTTGAATGATACATTTCCGAGTTTAATTTACTTGTACCTTATATTGAACATATACATTATACCTTATTGCATTGTTAATAGGACAGAAAACGTTTGTCATGGGGTGCTTTAGACTCTCACATATACTGTACTGAAGATATAAGGTGCCTTAATGCGTGTTACATATCGGTGTTAGTGGAACATTAACACAATGCGATGTGTGGATCACATCGTTAAAGTTAAGGTCGTGTCACAACGACGCAATGTTCAACGTGCACAATCAATTTTAAAGTGAAACTTTTATTCTATCGCCCCGAATTTTTCTGTCCGTCTGTTGCATGTCGCATTACAGGCGGGCGCGGAGTAGGGGTAAAGTGAAAGGCGCTCGAAGTAGGCGCTCGGTAGAGCAGCCAAGGCCAATATGGCGGCGCCCATGGTTAGCATCAGCTGACCGTGTAGCATGTGTAACACATAGTCAGTCTGTCATGCGGGCAAGTGCTGTACAGTGTTTTTTCATTAGTTTATTACACCAATATATTAAGTGTTGCAATTTTAAAAACTTTAAGGTGTCCCTATGTCCTTATGACTCAGAATTTTACAGGCGTGGTAGAAAAAAATCGAGGAGGTTGCATGGTCTGATTTGTGATTCGTGTGTGTTTGTGGGGCAGTCTCTCTTGTATGTATAGCGTGTCACACACGAGACATAAAACCATTGTGCAAACTCCCAGTGGGATTACTTGGGTAACGCTTATGTCGGCGGTAAAAAATAAAAATTACTGAAAAAATGGGCTGGCCCAAAAAATGGTCCGAGATGGTTTCGAAATAAATTCGAGTGGACAAACAAACAATATCTCACCCTAAACGCATATATCTGCTCCGTTCCGTCGTGGGTAAAAACTAGTGATGTGCCGGATATCCGTATCCGCGGACATCCGAGGGAGAAGAAAGATCCGTATCCGTATCCGTTAGTTTTTGGCGGATCTTTTACCTTATTAATTTTCAATTCATAGATGACATTTTATATATATAGGTGATTAGGTAATAATGAAAAATTGTTAAAGTCCATTCAGATTATTTTTTATTTTTAAAATCGTATTTGGCACCTTTATATTGCAAACATTAATTATCGTAGTGAGTACCATACCAATAGTACATAACTCAAAGGTACTAAATCAACTATCTTTATAATGAGATATTGCACATCGATCTTTGGAAAGAGACAATCTGTTATGAGAGTTAACTCTCTTAAAGAGGTCAATAACTTTTTCCCATAACTGATAGTCTCTTTCCAAAGTGGATGTGCAATATTTACCGCCGCGTACTCTAAGAAAGTTGAGATCCGTACCCGTATCCGCGGAACTTGAAACCAAATATCCGTATTCAGATCCGTATCCGCGGATATAAATTTTTAACGATCCGGCACATCACTAGTAAAAACTAAAAACAAAGTTGTAGCTGACAGCGTCGTAAGCGATACGTTAACGTGCTTGTGAAAGCGACAGTTCGAGTAGTTTGTGCTCTTACGAGAGTAGGTTGGTATAAGATGAGACACGTACAGGCATAAGTTTGAAGGAGGAATTTGTACATTTCCCAGTTTCAACTCCGCACAGGAACTAAGAATGTCTGACAGTATTCCTCATATACAAGTGTTTGCATTTGTATGTACACATAGGTATTATAGCCCATTTCCCAAGTGCAGGTGTTTCAGGTTTTTTGTTTCAAATTCCTAATATTATTTAGTAATTATTCATTCACAAAAATAAAGAAATCTTCTTACCAGAGCTGAACTAAATGTTACTAATATTATAAAGAGAAAATGCGACTTTTGTGAGTTGTGTGTATGCGTAGGGAAATCTCCGAAACTACTTACCCGATTTCAAATTTTTTTCACCAATATTTAGAATGGACCTTCAGGATGAACATAAGCTATATATTATCGCGTTAAAATAAAAGAGCTTTTCGTGGAGATCAATTTTGCAACGTAAGTCGACGAATTAACGGCAGCAATCAAATTCGGGCCAAGACATTAAAATATATCTTTTTGCATCGTCTAGAAGAAGTAATTTTTTTTGCAAAGATTCGTGTGTCAACTTTTTTAAGTACAACATATACATAAAAAATAGAAATACTTAAAATTAAAAATAACAATCCATGATTTATATTAAGTGTTAGTAGAAGTTTTGTTCCAAAATATGTATTGAAGGAGATTTATTTGGTTGAGGAACAATTGAAAATAAGCTTTACCAGTGTATCGCTTGTGGCCAACGTTTCGAAAAATATATTTTCATCATCAGGGCCTCAATGCATCTTAACTTGCATTGAGGCCCTGATGATGAAAATATATTTTTCGAAACGTTGGCCACAAGCGATACACTGGTAAAGCTTATTTTCAATTGTTCCTCAACCAAATAAATCTCCTTCAATTTATATTAAGCGTATTATTTCCCTGGAACCCTTCATAATGTGAGATTATCGCTAATATCTTAGTTATTCCACGTTTTGTAACAAACATAATATGCACATATACGACAAACTTGCCGTTTCGTTTTTCCTAAACTACCCTGACTCAGGAAAATATAATATTCAGCAATGTTTACGTTGATATTACCAGTGTCTCGATATCTAGGGTGATCATAGGCGCAGTAGTCAATTTAAATATTCGGAGTCAATAAAAAAATTTTTTTTTTGTCTCAAATTTTAGATTCAACGCAAAATAATCCCGTGAAAATAACGCGTCAACGTGTCGTTTAAGAAATGATTCGTTCGACATGAACGGTTCATTCTAGTGATTCGTTAATGAACTACTCCTTATATTTTTAAATGTGAGGTAAATATTTATTTTATGCGTAAATTATGTCTTGCTCGATAAATAATTGATCGATTCAAACGATATTTTACTATCGTTTTTTGTACACTTCGAAACATAACATTTTTCTACGCACTTTGATCAAAATTTAGCTTAAAAAGCGGTCTTTTTCTATATAGGACAAACATTTGTGAGAGCAATCGAATGTTCTATAATCTCTACCATAATTTACGCATAAAATAAATATTTAACACAATTTAAATATAAAAGAAGTCGTTCGTTCACGCTACACTAGAAGGAATCGTTCATGTCAAATGAATCATTCGTAAACGACACATTAACTCGTTACTTTCACCATTCTAGTGACTTATTTTGCGTTAAATCTAAAATTTGAGACAAAAAAATATTTTTTATATTGACTCTCTGTCATCTAGAATCTAGATGAATACTCCTGATGTATGAAAACTGTAATTATATGAATCATATCTAAGGTCATTGTCAAATCGAATTTTTGACAATCTTTCCTGCAACCCAGCCTTAAACGATTACTGTTTGAAAGTTGTATGTTTATGAATAAAATAATTAACACTAAAGAATAAGTATTTCTTTCTTTATGAGATGTCTAGATAGAAACACAGAATCAAATGCTGGTGTTCCAACTATGCATATCGGGAATCAAATCGTGCTTGTTTGTTTGTCGTGCTTGTGTATGCAACAAGGAGTATTGCATGTATAATTTGACAAGCCTTGTGATGTCATATCACACTCGACGTATACAATATGCATGTAGTCTACCTAAGCATAAGGAGTATAGAGAGTAGTGATGTAGCAAATGTCAATTTTTAGACGCGAATGCGTAATCTGGCGTCGATAGTCGCGAATGCGAACATTCAGTATTCAAATCTGGCGCCATTTGTCCAAGGTTGAAATTTGACAACTGATTGGCCGCGCAAATCGCACGCACGCATTTGTAGTGGTTCTGGATAATAGATTGATTATTAATACTCAGTCTATATTCATTACTTAACGTTAAAGTAATGGCTGATAAAAGATTACTGCACGGTTATCCCGAGCGGAGCGGCGTAGTGGTGAGATCACTATAGACTCGCATTCGGGAGGTACCGGATTCGAATCTCGGCGGAAGCAGATGTGGCCGGGACTTTTTCCTGCTGCCTCTCGCCGAGAAACTGGTAATTGCTGTACCGGCCATCTTGTTGAGGTTTTCCATGGTTTGCGTGAATAAATCCAGATAAATATCGAGAAGGTTCCTTATTCAAGGCTATGGCCGATTACCTGTCAAACTCCTATGCTTAAAATTTGCCTACTTCATCCTAATGTACTAAAATTCCTTCATTCGCCCATTGCTATTAATTAGGTGGAAGTTTAAAAATGTAGAAAATAACGGAAATGTGATAGATGGAAAATAGTAATGGTGATGCAAATGGCGTCTGTTATGACATAACGTCGAGAAACGGACGTTAAACGAATTATTATTATTATTATTGCAGGGTTATCTTAGCGAAAAAAGACGAATAAGAAAAAAACGTTTCTTAAAAAATGCTAAGAAATTAATATTTTTGTCTTAATTAATATTATTTTTATACTGAAATTTTTTTTTCTGTAATTCATATTACCAAAATATCTGCATGAATTTTTCGAATGGCAAAAAAATACGAAGATTCGTTACGTCACTATAATAGTGAGTGTGTGACGCAGCAGTGATATTGCTACGCACGACACGGACTCCATTACCGGTGCGTGAGTATAGACTATAGAGAAACGCCATAATATAGTTTGATGAGACAGAATATCAGGAGGTAGTACGAATCTATCAAAAATACTTTGATTTTCAAATTTGTAAATTCCTCTCTCCAGGGCCGGTCTATTATTATATCTTCTAACAATTTTAAGTTGTATGTCTCAGTAACTCCAACAAAATTAATACAGTAAACCCTCTGTAAGCCGAACTTCAAGGGAGACTTCAAAAAAATCGAGTTATAGAGTTTGAAGGGTTTCGTAAGGAAATTCTAGCTAATTTTGAGTTGCAATGTTCGAGATACGTAGGTCCAATTTATTTTTTCGAGTTATGGAGGGAAATAATGTACCGAATTGGCTTGTAGAAACTCACTGATTATTTTGACACATAATAGATGGTTGAGATTTCGAGTAATGGAGGTTTTGGTGCTTGCAGGGAAGGGAACAAGACAGTTTTTCGAGTTTTGGAGGTTTTCGACTTAAAGAGGTTCTACTGTCGTAAGAGTTAAGCATTATGAAATTTGTATTAAGGTACAAAATTCTCTACAGCTTTCAGGTTTTGCAGGACCTCAATAAGTCTTCTCAAAAACGGCAAAATTACTGAAGAGGGTAACACACTTAAAGATCTTCAGGACTGCTTCTGACAATAAAAAAACTCGTATGCGATGGAGTATAGATAGGCAAGGGGACAATGTTGAAGGGGATGAACAATTATTTGTATTTTCCAGTCCCGTTATTCAATTGCCACACTGTACATCATTTAACAAAAAAAAAATCTTTCTTCTTATCAGACGTTATAAAAACACTCTAAGCAAGGAATGTAAATAAACGTCCAAAAATTAATATTGGCTTTTCTAAAATTTAATTCACGGGGATTTGTGACGAGTTCAGTTGGCTACACTGTAATGCCTGCAGCAGGTTGTCAGTATACACGAGCAGTGATACCAACGTATACACTTACAAAGTCTGTACATCTTGTAGGGGGCGCGTTTCACCTTTCTCACACCCCCAAGTAACTCGAGCTCAGTCCTGTACTTGCCCCGCTCATGCCATGTTAACATCACCTCTTTAGACAGTTATTGTAATTTAGAGACGTGCGGCCTTCCCGGCTCTAACTGCTGATTATATAATGCTGAAACACAGACAGACACACACACAAACTGTAAAGATTATAGTACTAACAGACTGTCGAACTTGGTTCGAAGCGGACAGCGGATCTGGTCCGCTCCGTACCAAATCTGTTCGTCTGTACAGTAGTCTGCGTGTCCGCCCGGTTCGATGGGAACAGATTCGGTCGTCTGTTGCAAGATCCGCCGTACCATGTCCGTTGTCGGACCGGACCAAGTTCGAGCGTCTGTTAGTACTATTACATTTACCTCTATTATAACACATTACGCGTACCTTCATAACGGGATATTTACGTAAAACTATACTCATTTACCTGTGTGTCAATAGTTATTGGCGTAACTAGTAGTCTAAGTCATTCATGACGTGTCATGACTTTGCCTACAAGTTGCGCCCATAATTTTATTCAACAATTGCGCGTTATTCATGTTTTAATTATAATGAGATGTTGTAAATATCTATTTATTTCTTTATAAAAAAAACTGTCAATACTAACAGCACCAAACAGCACGATTCAATGTTTTGGTTTGAGGTTAGCCAGTTATGAATAAACTCCATGTCGAAAACATTCGGCCTCTCAATTTTAGTCTCAATGGGTAACAACGGAGTTGTTGTTACCTACTATTTCGTTACGACTCAGAAAATAGTTACGTTTATTTTCATTACTCCACAATGGCCGAGCTAGCAGGAATCTTCATTGAGTTATGACAAGTAATTGTCACAAGTCGGTAAATGGCTATTTAGGGTTCGGTTTTTAGGCATGATAAAACATAAATAACGCGCATGAGTTGAATAAATATATTTATATAACTATCAGTCGAATTTAATGACGAAAATTTGAAATTTTCGATAAACTTTCATATACACCCAGACCTTCAGCGTTCAGGCCCAGTTCTGAGTAAGTTCTATAAAAGACGTCGCTTCAAGCGATCCCTTTGATTCAGCGTATTGTTTCAGATATCTTGAACTTCACATAAACTGTGCTAAGGTTATATTTCAGAAAATTTGCTTTGTTTGGAATTTAGATTTTAAGTAATACAAATTTTTTTAAATAACATTTGACACTATAAAAAATAAATGATTAAATTATATGAACACGATAGTTTATCGAATAAGAAATCAGAAAGTATCGGTTTGTTTTAACGAAAACACGAGGTTGGTTTATTATTTCAATTTTAAAGTTGTAATTTTTTGACATGTCAAAAAATGCTGTTTGTCGTGACGTCAGGCTTGTAGTAAATACACGAGTGTCGTGTAAACGATACCGAGTCTTATTTGCACTTGTTTTTTTATACTACAATAATGACGTCACAGTAGGTAAACAGGGCGGCTCGTGTTCTTGCGCCGACTTGTATATTTAAAATTTTTAATGCTATTTTAACCTATAAAAACAGTTACATTAAAGCGAAATAAAAATTTCTGTGGACTAATACTATGTTATGAACATTTTAAGACCATTTAAAAAATAAACGTTCACAAATTATTATATGATGAAATTAACGGGATACAAGGCTAAATATATAAAAACAATTTTTATTCATTAGAACTTCATTTAATAGTCAACGTTTCGGCAGAAATTATTGTCTTCTTCAGGACCTTAAAAATGTCTAGTAAAAAGTCACAAAATTAAAAACATAAAATAATTTAAAATTATTATGTTTTTAAATAAATAAAATTGTCGACCAATTTATTTATTTGAAGAGTTCTATTCAGACGTTAATCAAAGATTTGAATTATGTTTTTAATTTTGTGACTTTTTACTAGACATTTTTAAGGTCCTGAAGAAGGCAATAATTTCTGCCGAAACGTTGACTATTAAATGAAGTTCTAGTGAATAAAAATTGTTTTTATATATTTAGCCTTGTATCCCGTTAATTTCATCATCAAGGTGTCTTATTTTATTTTATCACAAATTATTATTCTCATTGCAATTATGCGTTAAAATACTTGAATTACTGTATTCTTTGTCATAAAATACTTTTTAATATGAATGATAATTATTTAATACTATGTCAACAAAAATTATTAAGCATAAAACAATATTAATTTCGAATCGACAACATATACCCGCAAAAATCTTGATAACAAGCCACGCCCTCTAACTGTAATTGAAAGATTGTAGCCGTATATTCCACACCAGACTAGCGAGTCATAAATATTGAACATTATTAGTGGATTAGTGAACAAAATTTCGTCACATTAAAATTCCCTCGCCTTAAAACGCGAGGAGTCAAGCGAGAAGTGCTGTTCCCAGGGTCACTAGTTTTCAATTACAATTTTCGACAAATTGCAAAACATTTGCGGTTAACGTAAAGATAACTGTGCGCGCCGTATAGTTTTCGCAAATGCCCATCAAACAAAGTTACGCTTGAGTGGTGTGAGACGTGCTTCGTCAAGCCCACACCACACTGAACTACGTACCCGCCCCCCACTAGCTACCATATACAAAATGTAATTTCTTGAGTAAAACGACCATGTGACATTAAAGACTAAGTGAATGGCTATATAGGAACTCTTAACTCTTCTCTCTCATTGCCTTCGCTAACAAATTATATGAAATTCTTGGTGAGTATAATTAAATCCACTGCCAAATATATCAAGAAGTTTATACGCGAACTCGTCCCTAGCAGGGCTAGTATAAACGCTTCACTGCTGCGCCCCACGGTGCTGACTTGTATAAATTCGTGTTTACATCGTACTAGCGTTATCGACCATGCAGGATGGCTTTTTTCTACATGCCTCGATCGAAAGTTTCGGCATCAATTGTAAGGCAGAAAGTCTAACAATATTCAATCTTTGATTAACGTCTGATTAGAACTCTTCAATAATTTTATTTATTAAAGAAAGTCTAACAATTACGCATCGGTGGGATTACAGGCACTGATGCGGGAAGTACGTACGTTCGGACGGCTGTAAAGAAAAAAACACCTATCAACTGTTGTTAAGATGTCGTTCCCATAGCAACCCTATAACATTTTAGCTAATAGTCGCGAACAGATGTCATTCGTGTTTTTACGTATTATAAACTCAAAACTGCTTGCTTAGAATTTATCTGTGTTTTTATGTAGTTAATAAGTGACTAATTAATTAATGTTTTTAATAAGCGTACTTACGACTGAGGTATAAGAAGAAAAATAGTATACACCACACTGGCCGAAAGTTTGATATCCTTACTCTGCAAGGATACTAAACTTTCGGCCAGTGTGGTGTAATATACTATTAAAACATCCTTTTGTTTCGTAAATATTTTCGAAAAATAATAATAATTATTATTATTATTCAAATCTTTGATTAACGTCTGAATAACATTTTTCAAAAAAATAAAATTGTCGACTATTTTTTTTTTCAGACTATTTAATATTATATTGACACAATTATAATTTTTCATAATTTTGCGAGTATTAACTTCTCCGTTCTATTATAAAATAAGTAGATTTTACTAATTATTTTAGTTTTAGATACTTCTGACGAAGATCTAAACCCAGATCGAAACGTCATATTTTGTATTATTGATTTATATTTTTTTTTGTGTCAATATATTGTCTGAAAAAAAAATTGGTCGACAATTTATAGGTGTTCCTTTCTTGTGATATTGAAGATGTACCGAGTCATTTACAAATGAACGTGATTGATCTCCAATTTAATGATACTTTCAAAAACTCTTTCTTTGAAATCAAAGATCTTGTTAAATTGTGTGTCAGTTTGGCATCTAATTTTGACGAATTGAAAAGGTTTGCTCTGCAATTAATTACAATTTTTGGTAGTACTTACTTATGCGAACAAACCTTTTCGATTCTCAATTACAGAAAAAATAATTATGCTCTCGTCTCACAGATGAGCATTTGACCGCTATTCTACGAATTGCAACTACAAACCTGGAATCTAATACACAAAAAATAGCCACTCAAATACAATTCAAACGTCACACTAATTTTTGTAAAAGAACAGTTCTATTTTGAAGTTCTCAGTTAAATTTTTAATAAAATTCAAACAAAATGTTTTCGAATTTTTAATATCACAAATACTTACCTATTATTAAAATTATGAACAAGTGCGGCCCGTCTTTATTTCAATTTGCCACTATGTGGCCCTTGTTTGCTAAAAGGTTGCCGACCGCTGTTTTAACTGATAAATAATTAATGTAAACGAACCTTTATTATCATATCTTCGCACATAAAGAAGGACATACTTCCCAACCCTGCATCTTGAGTCCTGACAACGTTTACTTATATTAGACAGATATAACATTTTTCTTGAATAATTACAAAGAATTTACTTTTCTACATTTTTTTGTCCAATGTGAGTTGTTTCCTTCAGACACTGGTAAATTTAATAAATGAAATGTTTTCTTTTAAGTGTTGACTAATTTCAACAACTTTGTAATACGTTTTCTGTTCTTGCAGTTCTAACATTTTAAAACATCAACTTAAAAATAGTAAAATTAAACTAGAAAAAAAATCGGTCAAGTGCAAATTTTACTCGCGTAATTAATGTTTCATGCCGATGTGAATCGAATTTCGGTGCATCTCTAGAATAAAAAAAAAAGATTTGCACTCCGGGAGTGCCGGCAGAAGTGAAAACTTGAATATTAACGCCTTACGAATTTTCGGTCAAAATGGTTTGTATCATAGATTGCATTTTTATGTACAATATTTCAACGCTAGATGTCTAACGTTGTATAAATAAAAGTTTTCGTCTTACGAATTTTCGATCAGGCCACGTGTCCTGACGCCTGACGCGAGTTTAACATTTTTTACCCATTACAAAAAAAGTGTACAACGCCGCTAAAGAAGTTTTCACTTCATAAATAATTTCAAATCTTATAATAAATGTTTTTGAAAGTATCCTGTGTTTAAAACTTTTAATATTATTAAACAAATTAACTCTTACGTAAAAACGAGACTTTTTTCAAAAACATATTTTTAGAGAAGATTAATTTGCATTTACTGGTAAAAAAAAATGAAGGGTCGTCCGAGACAATGTAAACATTTATTAAATTAATACAGGTAACAATTTATTATAAAAATAAATAAAATATACCTACTTCTATCAAAAAGAATCAATTACGTAAAATGTCGCTCGAGTTAATTGAAAAATTAATTACTTGAGGATCAAAAAGAGAGGTTGATCAAAGTGATTAAACAATTAGCTGCTAGCGACTGGTATTTTATAATATATATAAACATTAAACATGCATATTATAAATAATACTGTGTAATGGTATTATGGTATAGCTATATTAGTGATGTAACGAGTGTTTATTTTTAGACGAATACGAATATCCGTTGCCGATATTCGTAAATGCGAACATTCAGTTTTAAATCTGGCATAATTTATCCAATTTGACAACTGATCGCGTGTATACATTTTGCTATATATAATTTAAAGAGCTCCCAAATAATTAATTATTATAAAAGTATATTTTGTTGTATCTCCTATTATTTTTTGTGCTTACGATACATATGCACAGCTCTGTTTATTTTTGTAGGTTGGTATTACCTATTTATATATCGAATATTCTGTTCCCGTTTCTGCCCTGTTAGGGTAGTGGCTGCCCCGTATGTTGGTATGAGTGTTGCATTACTAATTAATAGTATGTCGTAGTTTGCTGTAAGTTGGTAGGACGTTAGAGTAGTGGGACGGTAGGCCGATAGAAGTCGCGCGAAGGGGTCACAGTTAACTGCCAACGGAACCAATGGGGCAACGATATCGAAAAGTGAATAGATTCGATACTGTTAAAAAAATACGTTCCTGTAAAAGGACAATTCCCCGCTTTTTGTCGTTTCAAAATTACTTTTGTCTGAGTCCACCACAGCTCACTAAACTAAGTTTTGTTTGTGGGCGTTTGTCCATGGTACCCACGTGACAAGATACTGTTGCCTGATTGGTTCCTGCAATCAGACGAACAAGCAAGAAAAATAGTCCCGGTGCTAATTTCGAAATCCATTTTGTGAGCTCTCAGGCGAGCCCGCAGTGACGTAACCCGCACGACAGCCAGCCCAAGTCGCAGCAGTGTTTCTAGCGGCAAAACTAACCGATTGTGGATACCGGGTCAGGACGGAATCTGGGGCAATGATATGGCAAATAGCCTTGCTGGACAAGGAGCGAAGTTCATTGGACCAGAAGCGGTTGGTGGAAATTATACGTACATAAAATATTCAACAAACTGTCAAAATCTGGGCCCGCAATCAGCAAACCACTGGAATCCAGGAAATTTACATTGAAAACCCTTCAAACAGGCTTAGAAAGAACTTGATCAAACTCAGTAGACTTAAACTCAGGAAAGTGACTGAGTTTCATGCACCCCTGAGGAAGCGTCTATACACAATGGGGATACGCCAGGAATCGACACAGTGTAGATTTTTGAATTGGAGGACGAAACAGCCAACCATTTACGGTTCGAATGCGAGGCCCTAGTCTACAGGAGGACAACCATCTTTGGATACATTGATAAGAGCAGAGTAACTCCTCAGGACAATCTAGTCACCAATTGTTTAAGCAATCTGTCTATTTTATATTTAGATAATTTCTTGGGAACAATAGACTTCTAATGCAGTGTGTTTAATTAAAACATTTTATTTGCCAACGTTTCGACTAAATCGAGTCTTTTTCAATACATATATTAGAAATCGTGTCCATCGATACAATTATTAATAAGAATCGCAGGATTGTGGACAAAAAGTTCTTTATTCAATGTACGACGTTTCGTCTATAAATTTAGACTTTTTCAAGTACAATTAATGTGAAAATTTAAAACAATAATAATTATGAAAATAAACATTAATTACTTTTTGTCCACAATCCTGCGATTCTTATTAATAATTGTATCGATGGACACGATTTCTAATATATGTATTGAAAAAGACTCGATTTAGTCGAAACGTTGACAAATAAAATGTTTTAATGCTATTGTTCCCAAGAAATTTTCTAAAACTAGTCACCAATCTTCTGGAGTTCATGAGGATATCCAAACTATGGGAAGACTAGATCCAGGACTAGTGTAAAAACAAAAATTATTCTAGGATGAACTGCATGACCTCGTGTGCAGCGGCCGTCCAAATACTGACCACAGTAAAATGACTAAGTTTATTTTTTCAATTTAAAAAATCAGTCTCTTTACTGCCGTCAATGTTTGGATGTTCTGGACATGTAGAAAGTGTTTCTAGCTTATTGGTAACGCATTACATTTCAAACACACCTCACTTATAATTCATGATATGGCAAAAGTCAGAGTGCGCTTGCTGTGTTTGCTGGATAGCCCTGCCATAGAGTACGCCTAATATATATACGAGGGGCTGTCAGACATTCACACAGATTGGGTTAATTGATAAAATTTGATACAACAATCTTTCAATAATTCATCATTGTTTAAATAATTTCGAAGCATCTAAACGCCAATGTCTTTTAATTTTAGAATCCATCAAACTAAATTGCAAAGCTACTGATTTTTTATTAATTTATACTAGAAAAAATTCAAGCGTAAAATTGGGTCCGTGATTAAAAATGCTTTGTTTTTATCACTTACCAACGACATCAAATTCGCATTTAAAGACGATTGCAACAAAAGAGTGTACAGGATAGCGCCACACCACTCTTAGACTTACAAAAACAACGTACAGTTGACCCGCGGTAATCCGGCATCCCTTATAATCCGACATGCCTATAACAGTAGTTTAATTATGTAAGTCCTATATCGTACACTAGAGTGACCTGTGCGAATTATTCGCACTAAATAAGTATAATAATTATAACTTTACAAAATTATTTTTTAAATATGATTGCAGGTATTCAATTCGTTTCTAATTTTGCACACTGCTTATAACGTTCTTCTTTTTGTTGTATTACAATATGAAGCTCAGATGACAGATCGAAGAAATATTTTACTAAAATTGTCATATAGAGGCGCAAGTAGCAAAAGCGTTGAGCTAAGCCGTCAGATGGTATCATGCAGCATTGCTGTGACGTTGTTCAGCGTTGCTCGCTGTTTCAAAATTAAAGCCGTCAGATGGCAGTATGCAGTATTTACAATATGAAGGTCAGATGACAGATCGAAGTGTTAACGGTGTTTCAAAATTAAAGCCGTCAGATGGCAGACGTTGTTCAGCGTTGCTGTATTAATTTACAAAAACAAAAGCAATAATACAATTTTTAGTTGTCGATGTCAGTAGAGCAAGCAATTATCTATAAATGATATATAATTTATGTGGAGAAATTGTGAGGTTTTTTTTAAAAAGGGAGGCAAACATCTTTAACCTTAGCGTATTAATATACCTATATGATGATTATGTAGTATTTGATCTTCTGCAATTTTTATAGTTATGTAATTTGCCGGATTACACGGTACATCTTTTCAAAAAAGTTCTGGACTACAATTGATCAGTACTCTATAGTCCGACAAATTCGGTCATCCGACACCGCCTCGCAAAACTTTTGTCGGTTTATCGCGGGTCAACTGTATTATAATGATGTTTTTAAACGCTTTATATTAGTTTGGGTTGTAACTATGTATGTAACTAACTATGTATGTATGTCCGTAACGGAATCTTTGAGCATAATTTTCACCAATTTCCCGAAGTCTGATTAATTTGAAACTTTGCATACGTATCAAGGACCGATGACAATGCAATAATTTGATAACAGTTTCCCATTATCCTTATTAGGACCCCCAGGATTAATAAATTCTTTTAAATCTTTGAGCATAATTTTCACCAATTTCCCGAAGTCTGATTAATTTGAAACTTTGCATACGTATCAAGGACCGATGACAATGCAATAATTTGATAACAGTTTCCCATTATCCTTATTAGGACCCCCAGGATTAATAAATTCTTTTAAATCTTTGAGCATAATTTTCACCAATTTCCCGAAGTCTGATTAATTTGAAACTTTGCATACGTATCAAGGACCGATGACAATGCAATAATTTGATAACAGTTTCCCATTATCCTTATTAGGACCCCCAGGATTAATAAATTCTTTTATAGATCCTCTGTAGTAAACGCTTTATTTTCACCAATTTCCCGAAGTCTGATTAATTTGAAACTTTGCATACGTATCAAGGACCGATGACAATGCAATAATTTGATAACAGTTTCCCATTATCCTTATTAGGACCCCCAGGATTAATAAATTCTTTTATAGATCCTCAAACTAAAAAAGTGAAAAATAAAATATAGTTTAAAAAAAACTAAAAAACACGCTTTATATCGGACTAAAAAGTAAAAAATAATTGTTTTAAAATAAGCTTAAAAAGCGTGGGGCGCTTTGTTCCACATTTTCGTACATCGAGCGCCCAACGCTTTTTAAGCTTATTTTAAAACAATTATTTTTTACTTTTTAGTCCGATATAAAGCGTGTTTTTTAGTTTTTTTTAAACTATATTTTATTAATTATAAAAATCAGACCAGACCGTGAATTGACACAGCCCTCGTATATCCACATGTTACCGGCGGTGAATACCGGCGTCGCATTCAACGTTGCTTGTAATTCGACTAACTGTACACCGACTCAACACAGTCAACAGTGCGCCGCGACGTCCTCTCTGATCGGCGCACTGATTCTCTACTCCTCTGATCTTGTCTCAATTCGTCTACAGTCTGTACTGTACTTGTTGTACCTTTGAATATGCAAATTTATTTAAAAAAAAAAATTCGTCTGGCAGTATCTTAGTTGAAACAGATGACTGCTACTACTTGGTGACGATTGTTAATATGAAAAATAGTTTATTACACCACAAGGACCGAAAGTTTCATGATGCTCTCGGCTTTGCCTCGGGTATCATAGCGCGCAGTGTAAGATATCAAACTATCGGCCCTTGTGGTAATATACTATTTGTAATAAAACAGTAACAATTAACGTTTATCATTAAATATCTATACTAATATATAAAGCTGAAGAGTTTGTTTGTTTGTTTTGTTGGATAGGCCATTTATCGAGGAAGGCTATAGGCTATATAATATTACGCTACGACCAATTGGAGCGGAACATCAATAAAAAATGTTGCAAGATGTATCTCAAAATTAGTCCGTCCGACAAATATTATCAGGTGGAATGCCTTAACTAAATATTGCAATATTAGCGGGTGAAGTTTACAAGCCCGGATAGCTCAGTCGGTAGAATGTAAGACTCTTAATGCCAGGGCCTAGAGTTCAAGCCCCGCATCGGCGAATATATTTTTATTTTTCTTTTATTTTCTACATTGCTTTCTTCTAAGCCTTACATTTCAATTTTTTTAAATTTTATTACGACTAATTAAAATTAAATAAATTTAATTAATAGCTCATTTGAAAACTGTTACAAATATAAAAACTATATAAAAATAATTTTCCTACAGTGTTTTCAATTAAATATTTATTATATTAAAAGAAATTTATTACTTAAAAAAAATATAAATACTGCTTTTTAACGACAAAAACTTTTGAACGGTAACGTCAATCATTATAAAGTTTGGACACAACATTCATCTCGGTAAACTAAGATGAATGTGCGTACTCATGTCCCTTCCTTCCCCATTCGTTCATTTGCACCCGGATGAAACCGGGCGGGACCGATAGTATGTTTTTCATTCACCTGTCCATAAATATACAGTATGTGCGAATCAATACAGTTCGATTATCCAAAAAAAAAAAAACGGTTTTCCGAAAATCCATGTCTATAGTATGACCAAAAATTTTTCGCTTCTCACCCGGTATATTTACGTAGTACTGTGTATGGTAGGTATATAATATATAAAGTTTGAATGCATAACATGAGCCGTAGACAGGGCTGCCATCTCCGGTGCTTCGGTATTGCGCGCACTGCTACCAACATTATAAATAATAACCTATAAGTAAATCCTCTTTGATTATAAATCCGTTTGTGATCTGACACATGCCTCTACGTTACCTGTACATGTGGGGAGTTTGTATTTGTCTGTTAGCGGTTGCTACTTTCACATCGTACACAATGTTTTTGGTAGATTGGACGACAGCAATATATTATCAGAGCTCTTAATATACAAGAAGGTCTATAAAGAGATCCGAAATTTTCAGTTTTCCATTTCATTTTTCATTTTTGATGAAATTTGCAAAGGGAAATAAACTTGGCGCAAGCGCAGTCACTTGGCTGAATGTATTTCATACATAGTCTAGGATTTAACTTGACAAACGTCAAGATAAATATAAAAAAAAATAAAGACGGTAGAGTCATTATTTTTGAAACTTCAGAAGAATGCAGTGCGCACTAGATACAGTTCGAAAAATTATTATCTCGAAATAATTTTAACTTTACAAAGCTACGTTAACTCACTTTTAAATTTTATTTGTAAAATTTGTCACGTCATATCGATATTCAATCAGTATACTGTTGAAAAAAGCATCGACCATTTTATTAATTAAATCTAAAGAACTTGGAACAATCAGTTTCGTTCGTCTCATTGATTGTTCTGCAACGAACTTTAGCAAACATTATGTAAATATTGTATTTTAATTCATTTTAAAGTGAATATTAAAGATAATATTGAACAAACTTTTATGAACAAACTTTAGAACTACTTAAAGAATGTTCCAGAATTCGGTTCTATTATAATAATTAATTTGTTCACAATAAAAGTTATTATTATCAACTATTTTTATAAAAAAATAAAAATTTAAAATATACTTAAAAAAAAGATTGAACTTCCTTCAAAAAAGTCTCACTAAAAAGCGTAAATAACAACGTTTTGAGATCGCACCATTTTTATTACTATCACCGATCACGTTTTATGGTACTTAGGTATATAAAACTGGTTCCGACCTCAAAACGGTTATTTTACGCTCTTTAATGACCCCTTTTAGAGGTAGGTTCAAGTTTTGTTAAAAATAGTTTTTTTTTTTCAGTTTAACAGCTATAGGATTCAATTTACAAATATCAATTTATATCTGCTTGTATTTTCAGATTTATACTATATACTGTTATTGGTTAGTCTAGATTGTTTTGTTTGTACAAATGAAATACTGCTAAATATAATTTACGTCACTATATTTCTTTCAACAAATCTAATAAATTCAACTAATTTGGTTTTGTCCTAAGGTCGCGCCAATGAAGCCTTTTACTTCGAAGTCCTCAAGAAGAGCTCCGATTTTGATTTTTTTTAGTAGTTTTAAATTATGTCAGTATTCCAAAAAATGATACAAAAACAATTGCTTACAAGATTTTTTTCGGTAATTTAAATGATATAAAATTAAAATATGTAACAAAATTAACTGTGGGAAACCGTGGACATGTGTCTTAACCCTTTCCCTATATTAATAAATATTTTAATAAATTAATTTGGAATAGTTTTTCTTTTAGAATTTTTAATTTAAAATAAATAAGAATCCAAATTTAAAAGTTTTATTTTTGTAGTGTGTAGTGTAAAATACACAGTATTGATGGAGATTTATTTGGTTGAGGAACAATTGAAAAATAAGCGTTACTAGAGTATCGCTTGTGGCCAACGTTTCGAAAAACATATGGCCACAAGCGATATTCTGGTAAAGCTTTTTTTTCAATTGTTCCTCAACCAAATAAATCTCCTTCAATACAAATTTTTGGAACAAAACTTCTACTAAAATACACAGTCTTTATTTTTTTAAATTATTTCTTGCTATTTGTTGGCTTCTTATTGCAGAAATGTGGACATTCCAGCCAATCTACACAAATTGTAGTCGATTGCATGAGATACTGCTCTATATATTACATAAAAAGAGCAAGACTACGCAGAAATGATGTCACTTCCTGCAACAGCTAGACCACCATTCCAACGGGCAGACACCAGTTGGTGTCCTGACTTATGTTTTACTGCTGTATTGACAAACAGTCAATATTTGTCTTCCGGTATGATATAGGGCTCCGCCACCACATCATAACCAATAACATACTGAGTACATTTGGGTTGATGAAATGTAAAATTAAGACCAGGCTAACCCAAGCTTGTCGCATTAATGAGCTGACATTTGTTTATCATAACTAATTTTTTCTTCAATTCGTTTTTTGGATTCTTGACAGTAATGTTGTTTGAGTGTCTTGGATAATATTTGTCTTTTTATGAAAATAAATATGACTTACCTGTTCACATACTATACGGGGTTATTTAATGCATTTATTTTTAAAAAGTAAATATTGTCCAGATGCACTGCATTTTTGACATCTTCATATCTATAAATATTGTATTTGTGGTTGGTTTATTGAAAAGCTTTCATTGACTTCATTAACATTTTTCTATATGTTTACTTGTGCGCTATTGTCTTAACGAAAAAAAAAATAGAATACAAAATTTCGACAAATTTAGACGAATTTTAGATGTCCGGATTGGCTAAAACGTACAATGGATCAAAATCATATCTTAAGGGAATACCCCAGGGCTTTCTTTTATTACTGTACCCCAAAGAAGACAAACTACCTATAGTTGAGACTTTTTTGAAAATATCTCCAACGATTTTTTATTTTAATATTTCATAAATCAATGTGATTAATGATCGTAAGATATTTCATCAATTATTTATCTTGAAAAAATGTAGAACGGAGAGTTTACTGAGGAACGGATATCCACGGTTGCTGCATTCAGTGCGCTGGAGTTATTTCATTTATAATGTGCAATAGCAATCTATTTAAAATATGAGATTACAAAATTCATATTATATTGTGCTTCATTTAACACGCTATGTATAACAGTAACGTTATTATAGTATTATACCTTGTATAATAAATAATATGTTACGAGATGATATTTAAGTAGCATGAAATGGTGAATTCCGGCACAGGAAACAGTTGAATACAGTCTTAGTTCACATTGTAGGGAGGCTGGCAGGAAAACGGGAATATGACAATTGTAATAATGTATTGATACGGTTATCGATAAACTCAGTGCACGGATAATAAATTCGATCTTATCTATATATATATATATATATATATATATATATATATATATATATATATATATATATATATATATATATATATATATATATATCGATATCGTTTGCAGTCTCTTTTGTGTGCTTATTTTTACACCGTTTTATTTTATTTTTTTCAAATAAAATACAGAAATTCACTATTTTTGGCGTAAAGAAACTTAAAAATTTAATTTACAAAAATAAAGTACAGTGCATTTCGGTTATAGCGACAATGAAGGGACCACATATATCCGGAAGTGGTTATATAGATAGAAAAGTATACTTTAAATTCAAGGGATTTAAGTGTTATGTCGCTATAACCGAAAAGTCGTTATAACCTAAAGCGGTCTACACACCTTGATGCTAGCTGCGATGCAGGAATCGACTCTAATATTACATGAAGTTGCATAAACGCCTACTTAAATCGAAAACTATTGCAATGCCTGAATCGACTCGATGATCATGCAACACAAGAACAGTAGGGGTAAGTTATTTTCTAGGTACCTAGTGCTTGACGAATAAAATGAGGTACGTTTTACCAACACCAGTTTGATTAGCAGTAGTTTGGGCACTCTTTATACTACATAAAAGAAAAAGTAAATCAAAAAGGAAATGGTCAAAAAGATGGTTTATAGAAATAAAACGTTATTCAAATGCAAATTTATTGGAAGAGCTAAAAGTACATTTGTATTCCAAAGATACGTATGCAGATGATAAATGTTTATGGACTCTTCCCAAAATACACGATCACTTTCCATCATGGAATTTACACACAGAAACAACAAAGTCACCTCTAAAATTCTATAAACGCTGAAACTTGTATCAGCATCACCGACTCGGCGTCGTAGCTCGCCGACCGAAATAGGATTCCAGACTCTGCATCGCTGCAAGCTTCAACTGATGCCAAATACGTGATTCAGTAATATACACACTGCTACTTGCATCATGAAACATAACAGTCGATGCCTGCATCGCAGCTAACATCAAGGTTGAAGATATGGACGGATAGACATACAAAAAAAAATACAATCGAATGGAGAATCTTAAAAATGGTTAAAAATGAATGTGTATTTTAAAATCGAAATAAAAATAAAGCAATTTTACAATGAATTGTGCAACGTTGTACAGTGATGAGAAAATGCGAAACGAATATAACGCAATAATTTCTTGTCGATTTGTGCCAAGGGATGTAGCTGTAGCACCCAATAACAATCATTGTCCGGTCGAATGCAATAAAATTTCCAACACATTTGAGTATATGCAGAACCTACAAAGATGGCCGTTTACATTTACTGTCCAATCTTATATGACATGGTGTACAGAGTTGGGGAAAGTTGCATAACAGAGATTTATAATGTCAGGTGTATACAATTTTCCTTCATAGCTCGGTCGAAAATACACTTATTAATTTAAATTAATTAATTACATAAGATAAATTCCAAACAAGCAGCTGTGACGCTATACGTAAAACACGAATGACAGCTGTTCACGGCTATTGGCTGGCGGTGTACATGATAACTATTTTTTCTTTATAGCCGGTCGAAAGTACGTACTTCTAATCCCACCAATGCATAAATGGTAGACTTTCTGCCTTAAAACTGATGCCGGAAGTACGTACTTTCGACCGCGGCATGAAGAAAAAGTTATTTGTGATATTGCAAGCCCCACGTATATTGTGGACAGGCAATATTTTTTTATAAACAATCGTTGTTGGTTAAAAGTAAATCGAATAAAGTAATATTTTTGTTACGAAGAATTGAACGAATTTTCGTTGCGAGTCGAGTCGTAAAGTTTATAATTTTTACGTCGTTGTATTGCAATAATTTTAATCTGGACTCAGTGGAACATTTTATGTCATGTCGAATGTGAAAACATTCCACCAGTCCTATTGTAAAACGTTGATACAATTTTTATATGACCAGTGTCTTTTAGTTGTACCAGTAATTGTTTGCAGTTGGTATCACTGTACAACAATGTTTCTAGCACGATACGAATAGGATATATTTTTGTTTACATATTTTTCTGTCAGACGACATTATACAGTACTGGCGGCCCGTCCCGGTTTCACCCGGGTGCATATAATTAGGGACCAATCGTCAGGCGTGCATTAGAGCCCCGTGTCCCGTATTAGAGATAATGTTCCTATATAGAAACGCAATGAAAAGGACCCTTTTTTTTCTCTTCAACTAATACACAAGACAAACTTTCAGGTTAGTAAAACAAGAGCTTTTCTTTTGGCGTAAGCTATACTTTTTATTCGTAATAATAAAACTTAAAAAAATTGATTTTTTGCTTTAACCCCCCCCCCTTAAAAAATCTACGCCCTTGGTCATAGTTAAACCTTCCCCCTTTATCGCTTTTTCTATTAGTGAAAACCGTATGAAAATCCGTTCGGTAGTTTTTTTTAAAAAAAGGAAGTCATTACATTACCGTTTTCCTGTTGACTATCGTACTATAATAAATTGTACTATGATATAATACGTTGTATTAATAAGTACACGCGGATTACTAGAGATACTTTACAGGCATGTCAAACACAAAAAAATAAGATTAGATAAATTGGAAACAATTTTTATGGTTAGCTATTGAACACAGGGGCACGTGTCCAGGGTCCAAACGGAAGGAGGAGGCAGAAAGATCGAAAAAAATCGCATTATATATTTTTAAAAAACTGTTCGTCTTTCAACAACTCTCTTGGAACCTGTCCGAAAATAAGAGCTAAAAAAAGAACAACAAAAATACGCGTTATTAAGTTTTGAAGTGAAAACTTCTTTAGCGGCGTTGTACACTTTTTTTGTAATGGGTAAAAAATGTTCTCGCGTCAGGACACGTGACCTGATCGAAAATTCGTAAAAACTATAATTTTGGGCAATTAAATAGCTTTATTTAATTCATTAAGCTTAGTGTAGGGGGCCCCAGTGACGAAGTTTTGCCCAGCGACCTAAAAAAGCTAGTTACTGCCCTAGTAGTAGGTATGAATAGTTTTTGGATACCGTTTCTAACCCAAGTGCGTAAAGTAAAATTAGATATAATAAATCGAAAAAATGTTTATCCTTAGCACATTTTAATTACTTTTCTTTTCTGTGTTTCATAAAGTATGGTTATTTTGAACTTTGTATTACATTGTACTTTGAAATACTTGTTTGACATGCCTAGGGTGTTATATCGGACCAGATCTATCTAAAGCCAGCTCTTGTCAACATTGTGTATATATGAGCTTTTTAACTAATGAAAAGTTACTATATTTTTTAACAATTCGGTCTGCAATGCGTGGACATTTTTGAGAACAAAGACAGTATGTCTACTGCTTTCAAAAATATCCTTTATCAAAAGAAATTGAAAAAATGTTTTATTTTCGTTTCAATCTTTTTCAACCTTTTTTGTCTTTTATTGCTATACATAGCTCAGAGTTGGGCAAAGCATCGAATAAATGCTTGATTTATTCCAGCTAAGAGCACTTTCATTTTTAAAAAATGAAGCATCGAACATTTACTAAAGTGCTTAAAAAATTAAGCATTAATCATTTTAAAGTAACATCTTAAATTTTAACTTACAAAAATAAGTTATAATTTTTGGAGTTTACTCCTTAAGAAACGATTTTGAGTTATAAGGAAATTTTATGAGTATAGTAAAGTAAATTGGTGAGGCGTTACGCTCCACCGCTTCAATTGTGGCGTTACGCTCGTCCGCTTCAAAAGACACAAACATATATATCTATAGGATTTAACGTGCGATAGAATGAAATGGAATACATTACACAGCGTGTAAACCCCAGTCGTGCGTCGGAGCTGACACACACACTTTTTTTTAGTTGTCCTGATTCGAAAACCAAAATGTCAATTTTTTAATCTTCTGTCCAGAAAATTGGCTTACAAGGTCTAGAAACACTAGTCAAAACGGACAATAGTCAAATCATATATTTTAATTAATTATTAATACGCTAAGGTTAAAGATGTTTGCCTCCCTTTTTAAAATAACCCTCACAATTTCTCCACATAAATTATATATCATTTTACAGATAATTACTTGCTCTACTGACATCGACAACTAAAAAATTTATTATTGCTTTTGTTTTTATAAATTAATTAAAATACAGCAACGCTGAACAACGTCTGCCATCTAACGGTTTTAATTTTGAAACAACGTCAACACTTCGATCTGTCATCTGACCTTCATATTGAAATACAACAGACACAATACTGCATACTGCCATCTGACGGTTTTAATTTTGAAACAGCGACAACGCTGAACAACGTCACAGCAATACTGCATGATGCCATCTGGCTTAGCTCAACGCTTTTGCTACTTGCGCCTCTATATGACAATTTTAGTAAAATATTTCTTCGATCTGTCATCTGAGCTTCATGTTGTAATACAACAAAAAGAAGAACGTTATAAGCAGTGTGTAAAACTAGAAATGAATTAAATACCTGCAATCATATTTAAAAAATATTTTTTTAAAGTGATAATTATTATACTTATTTAGTGCGAATAATTCGCACAGGTCACACTAGTATAAATTATTAATATAACATGTTTAGCTATTATCCTCAGTCGATCGCTGTTCCATCTCTTTTTCTCTGATTCAACCACATTAAAAGTTATTATTTAAAACGTAGGTACTGTAGCGCCTATTTTCAACGTTCGTTAAGTGTTTAATTTTCAGTTACGAGTGTAAATCATTAAAAAGAAACAATATAAAGTTCAAAAATCAC
Organism: Xanthostigma xanthostigma; assembly: GCA_963575645.1. Taxonomy (NCBI): domain Eukaryota; kingdom Metazoa; phylum Arthropoda; class Insecta; order Raphidioptera; family Raphidiidae; genus Xanthostigma; species Xanthostigma xanthostigma. The sequence continues at coordinate 49,421,037 of OY754469.1, read as the reverse complement.
TTTTGATTTTACCTTTTATTATACACACAGTCAAATAGGCATAAAAAGCTTTACAGATAAATCACTATTTGAAAAACTTCGAAGCAAGCAATTTCAGTTTTCAATCGTTCAACTTTATATGAGACGAATTTTGTGTATACTACACACAGTGATAGTGTAAGAGCACGTGTACTTGTGTGGGTTAGGCAATCCCGCACACGTGTTTTAGTGGGCCATATTATATTTATTGGGCCGTATTCTGGAGGTTCGGCCACTAGAGGAAGGTGAGTGGAATACACGTATATAGAGACGCAACGAGCATACAATAACTGCCGTCATAGAGCGGACTTTTCTGAAGTAAAACATTTATCGGTAGGTATATGAAGCAGCGTGAAAATCTAAGATCAGGCTTAAGCAACGTCGGACTGGCCATATGGAGTACGTTAGAGACTTTAATTTTTATTTTAAGATATTGGTTTATTTTCTTTGAATTACGTATTTTTGACGTGATAACGTCTTATAAATTGATGAATCACCAATCTTATAAATTGATAAAACACCGGCTGCATGCACGAAAAAGTGTAACGTTCCTAACGTTCGTAACGTTCCGCCTGACCCTGTGCGTGCTTTTCTCGAAAACGGCCCTAACGATTTGGATGAAATTTACTGAAAAGGGATTTTGGGGGACAAAAAATCGTTTTAGCTAGGTCTCATCTCTCGAAAAAATCGTTTTCTTACAAATTTTATCATTATAAAAATCAATTTTTTGACGTATGAAAATACTTAAATATTGTAAGTAGGTTTTGGAATTTTATATAAACAGTGAAAAAATTGTTTTATAAATAGTATGACAGTTAATCTTTGAGACTTAAATAAATACGAAAGAAAGAAAGTTAATAAAAAAAATTATTTTTATAGGTGGTGAGTAATTTAATAAATAAAATTTACCTAAATTTGAAGCGAAAGATGCAATATCATAGATTCGAATTATTATAATTATTATATAAATTTAGGTTATGTATTACGGAATACGTTATCACGTAAAACTATCGTCCGTAAACCGACTTTACAGACAACCAATTTTTTTTTAAGTAACAATAGGCCAACGTTTTCACAGATATTTAAGTCAAAATAACCATCCATGTTTTACGACACAATATAAATCAATCTCTTTCTAAGTGACTGCATACAGTATGTGAATTTTGCAGATTTAAACCAAAAAGGGGTGAATGGTTTTAACAGATGTTTTTTAGTTTACGTAATTGTACACATAGGTATTATGTTTAGTTTATAAATATAGGAGAACGTTGAAGATACAACATACTTTAATTTTAAGCGTACAGTGGAGAAGTCGTATTGAAAATATGTACAAAGTTATTGTATCATGTAGTGTTAATAATAATAATAATAATAATAATAATAATAATAATAATAATAACAAACTTTATTTAAAAAACATGTATACATGTGTAAATAGCGTCACCAGTTGCATTAATTACAGAATTCTTCCAGGGAATAGTAAGTTTTTTTTATTAAATGTGTTTTTAACTTATTTTTGAATTTTAGATTGTTTTCTATAGTTTTAATATCTTCAGGGATTTTATTATGTATCCGTATCATAGCGTTACGGGTTCCTTTATATGTCACAGAAAGGTGTGAAAAATTAGTTTTTAAATGATTTAATTTATTACGGGTAGTGTATGTATGTTGTATTTGATTTGAACTGAATAATTGCGGAAACTGCCTGACAAACTTGTTAAATAAATTACAATTATTTTTCAATACGATCATTAACAGAGTATGTGCAAGAATTTTTTGATGCGAGCGTTTGTGGTGAGCACTAGAGGAACCTTCAAACTCAAATTTTCCATATGTCAATGAGCAATGTTTATTAAAAGTGAAAATAATTATAATTTTTAATTTTTTTAACTTAACTTATTTAATAGCAATAGGCGAATGAAGGAATTTTTGGACATTAGGATAAGGTAGGCAAATTTTGAGCACATGAGTTTGACAGGTATTCGGCCATGCCCGTGAATAAGGAACCATCGTGATATTTAAATCTGGAATTATTATTATTTTATTTTAAATTATTTATAATTATTATTATTATTATGGAAAACCTCGACAAGACGGCCTGTACAGAAATTATCGTTTTTCGGCGAGAGGCAGCAGGAAAAAGTCCCAGCCACATCTGCCCCCGCCGCGATTCGAACCCGGCACCTCCCGAATGCGAGTCTAGTGCTGTCACCACTACGCCACCCCGCTCGGTGTTTTGAATATTATGAATATATCTGTTAATTAACTATATATGAATCATTGCCTATCTACTCAATATGCGGTGAGTGAACGCAACAAAGCGTATCGTAAATATATCTGCGTCTCTTTCTTCGATGTAATTCCTTGATTTCTCCGGTGATAGGATTGGTTGATGTACTTGCATTCAATCTGAATAAAGTATCTCTGTTTCAAAAACTTTGTCTTTTTATATGACGTTAAAATGGACGTGCCTTGCTTTTGGCCCAGGAGGGGGCAAATTAGAAATTTCTTAAGCCGGGTCCCTCCTGGATACGCCAGTGCTTACGGCGTAAAAAAAGACAGAAGTATATGTTTGCACCCTAATAGTTCGATTGCGATTTTATTCCTATGCTCAGTATAGAATAAAAGTATATGATGAGAAGGATCAATATTTTGTTGGGACGAAAAACAAACTGAGACCTCGAGAGTCCAACAAACATGCGATCCTCGTTGGAAGTGCGCTGTACATTAAGACAGTCCCATCGGGTGTTCCTGCCTCCTCCGTGATATCGGCACCGCCACACGCGGCTTGTCCTCTATGCAAGATCATCCCTGAACACACACCTCTCTTTCTATCTGCAATCCGGTTTTATTCAAATTGTAACAGAGATTTAACGACACAAAACGTTAAAATGTTTTCCCAATCCTCGAATTCTGATTTATGTCGATTACGTTTGGTATTTTTATTATTTTCAGTTAAATATTTTTAAGGGTGACGTTTAATGTTTTTATTCAATTATACATTTTATTTTTTCTTCTTTATAAACGGGGATAAACTCGTTTCCCTATGTAACGAAATTGATTTTTCTATGTAACGGAATTTGTCATGAAATTGTAATATAAGTAATCCTATATAAACGACCATTTTTTTGTAAGCATTAGTAGCTCAGTGGTAGAATGCTGGCATACCACGCGGCCGGCCCAGGTTCGATTACCGTCAGGTGCGAACAACAATTTTTTTTATTATTTTTAAGTAGGTACAACTATTAAATACAAAATTTTCGACTAATTTTTCAAAATAATACTTGAGCTAAAAAAACAACATTGGAAAAAAGTGTTACGAGATAGTTTCACGTTCAGATATTTCGTCTGAACGTGAAACTATCTCGTAACACATTATTTTTACTTGTCCAAATGCAATCGTATGATCTGCAACTAGAAGTTTCACTTCTGTAATACGTTTTCGTGACACATTTTTAATTTTTTCGCAGGTTTACTGCAAATATTGTTTTTTATAATAAGTCGAAAATTTTGTATATAATAGGTATACTTAAAAACAATTAAAAAAAATTACGAAAACAAACTGTTGCGCGCACCTGACGGTGATCGAACCCGGGCCGGTGCGTGGTATGCCAGCATCCTACCACTGAGCCACCAATGCTTACAAAAAAATCACTGTTTATAAATGGTTACTATAATAGTACAATTTCGTGACAAATTCTGTTACACGGGGAAACGAGAGTACCCACGTTTTTAAAGAAATATTCACTTAAAAAAATCCAAAACTCAAAACGTAGCTTTAATGCATTAATTATTATGGAAGAATTCAGAAAAGAAATATAATGCAGACAGAAATTACAATTTTTTGTTTCCACAAAGTACAATGTACAGCTAGAAACAATGCAAATAGTAAGTTTGAAGTATTCATATGCGACATATTGGTATAAGTGTATAGTATTGTTATACAGGGTTTGACAGAGAGTTAGACAAGGATATGCACATACAAAATTGAAAATCTTTAAAACACTTTTTTGACGTGTAAAAATATTGAACGTCCTCTCACAATTCCTACATTACTGACTGGATGGAGTGGCGTGGAAAATATTAAAAATAATTTAGATATGCGAAGGTATAGGTACTACCACAAAATATATAAAGCAAATTATTTTGGTTTATATCGAATAGTACTTTCTGTGATGCCTTGTATATTATACAATATATTGTATGTATTTGTACAATATGTTTGTTGATATATCACTTGTCCATAGACCAGATATATCAAAAATATAAGACCTTATAATATACAGGCTGTACTATAAACATTGCGTTTTGTCGAAATTTTAAAATACTAAAATATGTAATTCGTTTTTTATACTTTAATAGGTTTTTTGCGTGTAAAAAAATTAACAGAGCAAGATTTAACTAAATTTCGGGTTGGAATTTATCACGTTTGGACCAAAAACAGTGCCGGATTAACATATAAGCAAATTAAGCAATTGCTTAGGGCATCGCGTCTCAGGGGGCACCAAGAAGCACCATTCAGAAATGAAAAGTACCTCACTAAACCGTGTCAACAATTTTTTTTTTCTTTTTGTCATGTTCTCAAAAATTTTATTTACTGATATAAAACTGTTTTTAGAAGTATTTAAAAATAAATAATAACTTATGAAATGTATTCGAAAAACATTTTTTCAATTAGTTCAATTTTTCTAGTTTTAAAATTTTGAAACTTTTTTCTATTAATTGTGTAAAAATGCCTAAGTCCGATTTTATAGACAATCAAATTTTCAATGGAAGCATTAATAGTAAAATTCAATTTTTTTCTTAAACATCTATGCTTTTTAACTTTTTTCCATCAATTTGAATTTTTTTATAAACTGAACATATTAGAGATGGGGCCCATAAGCAAGAAATGCTTAGGACATCAAAGAGTCTAAATCTGGCACTGACCAAAAATAACTATAAATACTTATATAGAACATTTGTTATTGCGTTGCAATATTGTCGGAAAAGTTTAAAGTAAAAAGAAAATGAGTTTATTATTAAACAAAAAAAATTGTTTTCAACTAATGTAATATAGTTTAATATAGTCATTTTTAATACTCCTAAGTTACGACAATTTACGAAAAACTTGGCAGCTTTCCTGGAATATTCCCAACGTGGGAATATTGCAAATTAGAAATATTATCGACCAAGCACAAAACAGGGCGCGCAGAATGCCAGTAAGCCGCCATTGGTAGATACGTAGGTATACATATTTTATTGCGCGCCCTGTATAACTATATTACAACCTTCCACTTCTGATTCCAAGAAGAAAAACAATCAACAGAGTTGCCCAACTCCGGGCACGAATTTTTAAAGCTCCGATCGAGATCAACTTATTTTAGTCTTCCGGTTACACAAATAGAATAAGCAGTCTTATCTTCATAAATAATAGGTTAATCGTTGCCCGTGGTTTTAGATTAGTACATAGGTACTCTCTATCGGGAAGAAAAAAAAACCTATACAAATTTTTATTTTCATTGTGGGAACTTTATTTAATTATTATATGTCGCTATAACTCTTCAAGAAGTTTTGTATAGTTTCTAGTAATTATTTTAATTACTGTTTGCATATTATACTGCTTATATAAATATTCACGTTAATACTTTATTCACCTTTTTAAAAGTTTTATTTAAAAGATATGGTAGGTACCTTCATTTATACCGTGTTTTAAAATATGGTTCCTTTCTGAATAAGGATATATATAACAAAAATATTAGGAGCACTGTGGTTTGAATCTAATAAAAAATAGAGAATAGTTACTTCTTACCACAACAAGTTTATTAGTGGATGTACATTTCGAGAGCTATGCTCTCATCTTCAGCAATACAGTGTATTGCTGAAGATGAGAGCATAGCTCTCGAAATGTACATCCACTAATAAACTTGTTGTGGTAAGAAGTAACTATTCTCTATTTTTTAAGTTTATTAGTGGATGTACATTTCGAGAGCTATGCTCTCATCTTCAGCAATACAGTGTATTGCTGAAGATGAGAGCATAGCTCTCGAAATGTACATCCACTAATAAACTTGTTGTGGTAAGAAGTAACTATTCTCTATTTTTTAAAGGATATATATGAGTAGATTTGGTAGTATTTCATCAATATATTTATTAACTCAAAGAATAGATCAGAACAGACTCGAAATGGTGCTCAGAAAAAGATTGGTACTGATGACTGCTTACGTCACGTCTTTTTTCAATCAGATTTTGATTACGAGTACATAGTCTATTCAGTAATTTTCTTTTGTGACAGCATATTTTTATAAACTTATATGGGGTGCCCCGAGTGACATAGCTTAAACCCGGAACATCCATTTAGTGCTATATAATGTGGTACTAATAAAGATTATCTATTATTATTTCGTAAAGGAATTGTTTTCGAAAAAAAAAGGTTTCAGACAAATCAAGGGGGAAGACTACGAGACATCAATTGTACCTCCACTTTTTTTAAACCCATATTTTATTCTCTCAGATTATTGTTCTTTGGGTCAAAGAAAACAACTTTTGTACCAAACATTCTTCGATTTGATGCAATCCTGAACCACTGTTTGGTTCTCAATTCATCCCGTTTCTTGTTTCTGCTGAACTATATTTCGAACTTTAGCTGGTTTAGAAAGTGCGTTCCGGGAAGAGAGGACAATATAATTTTTCTATTTTACGTCCTTCTAAAATGTCATCGCTTGTAGATACAGATAGACTGGAATCTGAAAGTTTACTGTTTGAAGTTTGACGTATTATTATAGTGTTCAGGCTTGAGATCATTTTGTGTGCCATTGTTTGAGAAACGATGCGCTGCACAGGCGAACAAGCGATATATTTTATGAAATTTAATATTTCATGGGATAAACTTAACTTTGTCATTAATGTCTTCTCCACTTTTCTTGACTTAACAATTTCAGAAGCGTGCATGCAATGTCTATACCGACTATAGTCTCTCTGTTGCTCTAGTATATCAGGCCCATAAATTGTGACTTACGCTTCGTTATGTGTTCTTCTTCGAATGCTTCAACGACGCTCTGTTCGGAGGAAATGTTCAGCCGTTCAGCGTATTATTAGGGGTAACTTATTATCATATTGCATACACTATTAGAATACAGATTTCATTCTACAGGGATGATCAGATACAAACTTCATTAACTACGACGAAATTTCTTCCCCACTCAGTAATCACACCGACGTTTTATTCAGAACCACCGAGCGGGATGGCGTAGTGGTGAGATCACTAGACTCGCATTCGGGATGAACCGGGTGCAGATGTAGCTGGGACTTTCTCGCCGAGAAACGGTAATAGACGGAGAGCTGGCTACGGAGAAAATGGGTGACTCGGTGCAGAGCTGAAAATTTGCAGAATAATAGGAGATAGTACAAGTAAGTAGGGAAAAAATTGCCAGAAGGCTAGGCGGAAGATAAAGAGCCGCCAGAAGGCGCTAATGTTGCGAAAAATCAGTGCACTTCTGGTTATTTCTATACTTATTCTGTAATTCAAAACTAGATTATATATTATGCATTATATAGTTATAAGGGCGTACTGAAAATTCAAACATGATATAATAATTACATTCGACAAATATTCAAAATTATTAATGACATTTTGATAGAAATAAAATTATATAAATTAATAAAATTGCGTTGTTATAACAACGTAATTTTATTAATGAAAATATATGACGATTAATTTTATTTCTATCACAATGTCATTAATAATTTTGAATATTTGTCGATTATTATATCATGTTTGAATTGTCAGTATGCCCTTATAACTATATAATGCATAATATATAATCTAGTTTAACTATATAATGTATAATATATATAATATATAATCTAGTTTTGAATAACAGAATAAGTATAGAAATTGCCAGAAGTGCACTGATTTTTCGCAACATTAGCGCCTTCTGGCGTCTCTTTATCTTCCGCCTAGCCTTCTGGCAATTTTTTCCCTACTTACTTATACTATCTCCTATTATTCTGCAAATTTTTAGCTCTGCACCGAGTCACCCATTTTCTCCGTAGCCAGCTCTTAGCCATAATCTCTGTACCGGCCGTCTTGTTGAGGTTTTCCATGGCTTCCCTCAATAATTCCAGAGAAATGTAGGCATGGTTCCTTATTCAAGGCCATGGCCGACTACCTGTCAAGCTCCTATGCTCAAAATTTGCCTACCTTATCATAATGTCCTAAAATTCCTTCATTCGCCCATTGCTATTAATTAAGTGGAAGTTTAAAAATGTAGAAAATAACGGGAAGTGTGATAGATGGAAAATAGTGGCGTCTGTTATGATATAAAATCGAGACAAGGACGTTAAGCGCATTATTTTTATTATATTTTTCAGAACCGCTCTACCAAAATGTACAAACTTAAAAAAATGCAATAAAAAAAAAATAAAAATCAGAGAGTATGGTTATATTTGTTTTGTGTGAATGATTGAAATAAATTAACATAAGCTCAAAATGTTTTTTCTTTTAATGGTTTCAGTGTGCATTGTCAAAATTGATGTAGCGTTGATAGTGCCACTACGGAAGTGACCTAAATTTGTGAAAAAAGAAACACAGCCAGCGTTAAAAGTCGTATATAATTTTTATTATAAAACGTGTTTTAAGATAAGTTAGAGCTATAGCCGGGTTTTGATAGTGTTCACCGACGTGCCCCAGGATGTCGACTCTCCCTTCTGCTGGAAACAATCATCAAATTGTAATCAGAACATGCTTTAAATCACTGGCACCCGCGCGACGTTGGTCTTCGCTCGGAGGGCACAGCCTCACGTTACAGTAAGTTAGTAGTCATAGCCAGCGGCGCCCTAACAAGATCAACACTAGGGATGTCGGAAGTGAAAAAAAATATCGATATATCGATGTATCGATATTTATAAAAGTATCAATGTCGACGTCGATATATCGAGAAAAAAATATCGATATATCGATGTATCGATATTTATAAAAATATCAATGTCGACGTCGATATATCGAGAAAAAAAATATCGATATATCGATATTATAAAAATATCAATATTAAAGTCGATATATCGAGAGAAAAATATCGATATATCGATGTAAGTATCGATATTTATAAAAATATCAATATCGACGTCGATATATCGAGAAAAAAATATCGATATATCGATGTATCGATATTTATAAAAATATCAATTTCGACGTCGATATATCGAGAAAAAAAATATCGATATATCGATGTATCGATATTATAAAAATATCAATATCAAAGTCGATATATCGAGAAAAAATATCGATATATCGATGTAAGTATCGATATTTATAAAAATATCAATATCGACGTCGATATATCGAGAAAAAAATATCGATATATCGATGTATCGATATTTATAAAAATATCAATGTCGACGTCGATATATCGAGAAAAAAAATATCGATATATCGATGTATCGATATTATAAAAATATCAATATCAAAGTCGATATATCGAGAAAAAAATATCGATATATCGATGTAAGTATCGATATTTATAAAAATATCAATATCGATATTTCGATGTATCGATATTTATAAAAATATCAATATCGACGTCGATATATCGAGAAAAAAATATCGATATATCGATGTATCGATATTTATAAAAATATCAATATCGACGTCGATATATCGAGAAAAAAATATCGATTTATCGATGTATCGATATTTATAAAAATATCAATATCGACGTCGATATATCGAGAAAAAAATATCGATATATCGATGTATCGATATTTATAAAAATATCAATATCGACGTCGATATATCCAGAAAAAAATATCGATATATCGATGTATCGATATTTATAAAAATATCGATATCGACGTCGATATATCGGGGAAAAAATATCGATATATCGGTCAAATTTTCAAAAGATTTTTCGTCTTTAAAATAATAGTGTATTTAGCTTAATGTTATCAATAGTAATTTTTATACAAAATGTACATTATTTTAATGTACAAAAATCTCAATAAAAATGAAGGTATTTTTACCAGTATTTCTTTTTATTAGGCAATATAATAATTACAAAAATATCAAAAACTAAAAAGCTGTCTTCTAATATTTTTAAATGGATTCTAGTGACTATATAGTTACATAAATATAAAAAATACATACATCGTTTTTGATACAATTTTCAATATTGGATATTTTGTATCGATATATCGGATCAAAATATATCGGCGAAAATATCGATGTTTTAAATTAAAAATATCGATACATCGATATATCTATACTTTTTCAACACTAACTTGTGATTAAAGAAATGTAATCGTGTAATTTTCATCAAATTTGACAACACATTGCTAAATAATCCCTTTCTGATTGCTAAATAATTTAAATATCAGACTATATTTCAAAATATGAGCCTTAAACATTTTTCTGACAAAAAAACAAAAAAATCTCTAAACAGTTTATAAACAAATATAAGAAGATGACTATTACACTATCACAACAATTTGATTGTTTCATTTTTGTAATTAGATATAGATTCGTAGCTGTTTATTTTTCAAAAACAATAAAAAAAAATGTTGCGTCACATTTGAGTTGGCCATGCATTTTATCTTGACATTGTTCATGTTTTATATGATGTCTGATCCTTATAAGCATTATTTATTTAAACACTTTTGTCCCATTTGTGACACTAATGTCCCGCCGCTTTGTGCGACATCTGTTGCCATCTAAAGAGTGTCAGACATTCGTGTTCTCTTTCCTTCTACTTCCTAGTTTCTATCTCTTTCCTTAGGATGTACAATTTGTACTTACACATGCTGTATATATTGGAGGCTGTTACTGTAGTACTACTAAATTTGCTCTACTACTAAATTTGCCCTTTGTTTGTATTTAGTGGCGTAAAAAATACAATTGGAACAAAAAAAATAATAAAACTCAGATAGTTTGAATGTTAACAAAAGTGGACGTTTATTGTCTCTGAACAGAACACACATTGTGGCGCAGTGATTGTTTGTGGGCGTTTGTCCATGTAGCTCACGTAACAAGATAATGTTTCCTGTTTGGTTCTTGATCAAAACAAGCAGATGAGCTAGCAAGAAAAATAGGTTCTAATTTTGAAATCCATCTTGGGAGCCTGCAGTGACGTCATTTTCATCTTCGTAATCTGCACGGCAGCCAGCCACTGTATCAGCAGTCAGCGGCAAAACCAGCCTTTAGCTTTAGAACTAGCAATATAGACGCTGATGTTAAGTGTCTATAATCTACCATATTATCATCTGGAAATAGCATTTCATAAAGTCTAAAAGTGTTTCAATTACATATGATAACAGTTGAATGTAAAAAAATGTAAAAAAAAGAATATAATAGATAGACAGATAGATAGAATGTTTTTATTTCTGATTTGCACAAGTGCATAGAAAAATGTCATACAAAAAATTACAATTTACAAAAAGTCTGATATTATTATGACACTGATCACACAGCGTGTCCTTTAGTCTTTTTTTAAATGTACTGAGCGGTAGGTCTTTTATTTCTCCTGGAATATTGTTGTAAATTTTTATTGTTGAGTTCATTACTCCTTTCTGAACTACAGTTAGACTGGATTGCAGTTGTTTCCAGTTCTGTTTATGTCTCGTATTGTGAGGATGGTTAAAATGATTCATATTAAATAATTCAGGATTTTCTTTAGCAAAATTTAGCATATTTTAAGTAGATACTCCTGTTTTAAATAGTACCGAAAAAGAACGAAATAGGTTCTTAACTTTTTGAAGTGATTGTATATTCCAAGCTTTCTCTTGTCCTCTTTGTCTATCAAGTTCATATAGCTTGTTTCTCTAAGCACACGACATGTTGTAACCGGGATCTTCAAATCGCAGGAGACTAGTTCGGATATCAAACACTTTGCTGTTTCCTGCTGCCTCTCAATCGCAACTTTGGTCTCCTTCGATATATATTACTTATGTATCAGCGTCGCGACGCTACCTCTGTATAACTGGCGACGCACGGAAGGCGTAATCCAACTAACTCACCAAACAGGGCTTCGATGGATGTTTGTTTAATATATTTTTCTTCATACCTCGATCGAAAGTACATACTTTCGGCATCAAGCAGAAAGTGTAATGTTTACGCATTGGTGGGATTACACGCACTTATGCAGTAAAGAAAAAACCCTATTTCATTTTAGCTAATAGTCGCGACCAGCTGTCATCCGTGTTTTATAACGTATAACCTCAAAGCTACTTGTTTGGAATTTATCTGTGTTTTTATGTAATTAATTAGTTATGTATTTAATAAGCGTACTTAAGACTGAGGTATGAAGAAAATAGTATACACCACGCTGGCCGGAAGTTTGATATCTTGCACTGTGTTCCATGATTTCCTGACGGACAACACTCTTATATTTTTCGGTATTTCCCCGATTCGTTAAAGTAATGTTCTGACGTCATTAGAACTTAAAAGTTTTATAAGTACTTCCAAAATTTGTAGATCTTGTGGGACAAAAATGGTGACAAACCGACAGATTAAAGAAATGTAGATTTTTCAGTTGACTTGGGAACTTTATGACGATAATTTCCATCAATTCAGAATCATATATAATTAATACGCCAAGGTTAAAGATGTTTGCCTCCCTTTTTAGAAAAAACCTCACAATTTCTCCACATAAATTATATATCATTTTACAGATAATTTCTTGCTCTACTGACATCGACAACTAAAAAATTTATTATTGCTTTTGTTTTTGTAAATTAATTAAAATACAGCAACGCTGAACAACGTCTGCCATCTGACGGATTTAATTTTGAAACAACGTCAACACTTCGATCTGTCATCTGACTTTCATATTGTAATACAACAGACACAATACTGCATACTGCCATCTGACGGCTTTAATTTTGAAACAGCGAGCAACTCTGAACAACGTCATAGCAATGCTGCATGATACCATCTGACGGCTTAGCTCAACGCTTTTGCTACTTGCGTCTCTATATGACAATTTTAGTAAAATATTTCTTCGATCTGTCATCTGAGCTTCATATTGTAATACAACAAAAAGAAGAACGTTATAAGCAGTGTGCAAAATTAGAAACGAATTGAATACCTGCAATCATATTTAAAAAATAATTTTGTAAAGTGATAATTATTATACTTATTTAGTGCGAATAATTCGCACAGGTCACACTAGTTGATATGTAAAAGTTTCATCGAATAGATTCGGATGTCCAACCCTGTCTTCTGTTGCTTATAGGCATGTTTAAGATGTTAATGAAATTACAGTATCCAGGAAACTTTTCTGTATAAAGTAATAATTACATATAAATTATACACATATATATTTATTATCTTTTCAAAAAGGAAAATGTATGCAGTGTTTTAATTAATTTAATTTTTTAAATCAGCATGATGCTGTTAATTAATTAAAATATGCTTAAGGTTATTTTAAGGTTTTTACATTTCATAATCATATCCCTTTATCACAAATTCTTTGATGCTGACTTTCAGACTTTTCTGTATTATATTTTACAGTGAATCCTCGTCAACTGCAGTTTTTCAGTTTGCAAAAAATTGTTAACAAAGAAAGTTACGTAATTCTCTATTAGTTTCTTTTCAGATTTATTTTCATAACAAGATTATAAGAAACTGTTTTAACTTATTCAATATTTTTTACAAATACAACGGCGAACTCTTTTTTCATTTTTCGAAAAATATAACATTATACAGGGTGTCCCTAAAAGGTCTTTACAAAAGCCTACCACATATTCTTCAGGCCAAAACAACTCGATACAAGCAAACTTACCTCAGTACAAAGCTGCTTAGTTTGGGCGCTAGATGGCTCTTAAGTTGCAATTTTCAAATCGTTTTGGATTTATAACTTTGAAACGGCTCATGAGATTTTACTCAAATTTGGTACGTTGACATAGCTTTATTGGGCAATAAAACCCATATCATAATAATGATGAATATCATTCCATGGGCGTAGAACTTGATTTTTTCGATAATTAAGCATCTAAAACTTCTACGCCAATGGAAAAAAATCAGTTTGAGTATGAAATCTGGATCACGCGACTCATTTACTACAAAAAAGGTACTCTTGATAAAATTCGATTACTCTCATAGTTTCGACAAAATTTTAATTTTAATAATTTAGAGCATAATTAAATAAAGAGTCAATATTTGATAATCTATACCTATACTAATATATAAAGCTGAAGAGAATCTCAGGAACTACTGGTTCGAATTGAAATTTTTTTTAGTTAGATAGCCTATTTATCGAGGAAGGCTATAGGCTATATAATATCACGCTACGACCAATAGGAGCGGAGCAGCAATGAAAAATGTTCTAAAATGTAACTCAAAATTTGTCCGTCCGACAAAAACTTTTGTCGCCACCATGTTTTCATCACAATCGCGTGTGAAGCCGCGGAGAATAGCTAGTTAATTTATACATTTGTATTGATAATAATGGATAGTGTTGATATAACCTAAAAATTTCATAAATTCTCAGATGTGAGACGTAGTAGGCGGGTGTTCCATTTAACTTGTTCAAACTATACAATTTTAATAAGACGTCATATCGAACATTCAAAGTAATCAATTAGTATCAATGTTATACGTCACTCGTAAGTTTAAACAGTATAACAAACTGTCACCATAACTAACAGGAGTTATAGAGTATATGAACCAAGGAGTATAGACGACGTGAAGGGATAGGTCTGTAAGCCCTTATGTGATAGCTGGTAAACGACACTTTAACCAGAAGTAAAGGGTGAATGTGTTGTTATGGCGGCGGCGGCGCTAGAAGGGGCGTGGGGGGCAGAACACGGTGTATAATAAGACAGGGCACAAGATGTACGGAGGTTTCCTTAATATTGTACGCGACTTACGGTCAGCCGGATTCACACTATCGAAAATCTATCTACTCTAAAGATACAGTTTGTAAGTTTGGATGTAGGAGGTAATCCCAGAAACTACTCATGTGCAAGTGTCTGCAATTAAGAGAGAGAACAGCTCTTTATCTCTATGGTAACTGATGATGCAAAACAATGCTGATTTGAGTAAACAAATGTTTGGTTTTCTGCAGCGTTCTCTCTCTTAACTGCAGAGGACACCTACATATACTTTTTATTCTATATACTGAACATAGGAATAAAATTGCAATCGAACCATTAAGCCGTAAGCACTGGCGTATCCAGGAGGGCAAAACAAGCACAGGGGACCCGGCTTAAGAAATTTCTAATTTGCTCCCTCTTGAGCCAAAAGCTGGGTATGCCCATGTTAACGTCATAGACAAAGACAAAGTTTTTGAAACAAAGATACTTTATTTAGATTAAATGCAAGTACATCAACCAATCCTATAATCGGAGAAATCAAGGAATTACATCGAAGAAAGAGACGCAGATATATTTTCGATACGCTTTGTTGCCTTCATTCACCGCAAGTTGAGTAGATAGACAATGATTCATATAGTAAACTAGCGCTCCCGCCCGGTTTCACCCTGGTGCAAAAGAACGAATAGGGAGGAGGGACATACTCATCTTAGTTTACCGAGATGAATGTTGTGTCCAAATTTCATGATGATCGGAGTTTCCGTTCAAAAGTTTTTGTCGATAAAAAGCAGTATTTATACTTTTTTAACTAATAGTTTTTTTTTAATTGAATAAAATTAAAATAAATTTAAATGTAAGCCTTAGAAGAAAGCAATGTAGAAAATAAAAAACAAAATAAAAATGTATTCGCCCAACGTAGGGCTCGAACCCACGACCCTATTATTGACAGTCGTGTGCTCTACCGATTGAGCTAGCCGCCGCTGTATTCTTACAATGCTAATATGAGTATATTTAGTTAGTGCATTTCACCTGAATAGAAGCTTTTTTTTTGAGATATATTTTGCAACATTTTTCATTAATGCTCCGCTCCTATTGGTCGCAGCGTGATATTATATAACCTATAGCCTTCCTCGATAAACAGGCTATCCAACTAAAAAAAATTTTCAATTTGAACCAGTAGTTCCTGAGATTAGCGCGTTCAAACAAACAAACAAACAAACAAACTCTTCAGCTTTATATATTAGTATAGATTATTAAAAATATGAGTTTAACAAGACGATGTGAAACTGACTTAATTAAACGGAATGTTAGAGAGAGACGGGTAGAGATGCTGCGGACTCGCTGATAAGACTTGCCGACCGCTCAGACACGTCCTCCGGGCCGTACGACCGTCCGATTCTTGAATACTTTATGACCTCCTTAAGAGCTTGTTGCGAGCGTATCGCAGACGTGCGTGTTGAAGTGAGAGGTGAGCGTGCGTTGGAGCGAGAGGTAATTATACAAATGAAATGGAACGATATCGAGGACGGGAATCCGGACTGACGGCCGAGTGTATCATTGCACGAGAGTTATTACGACAAGCTGTAATGCCCTGTTTCGTTACACACGCTTTACAAACTGAGTGTGTTTAACTATACGTGCCTTCAACTAACTAGTACGCGCCACGAATCTAAAAGGCTCGGAAGTTAGATGCGAATACGGGCTTGCGCTTGTACAGTCTGTTGAAAAACTGCAAACTCGCAACTCAACAAAACTCTAATAGCAATAACAACTTGACAATAGCGTACTCGGCTGTACTTTAAAGCAGGAAAGCGACAAGTGACAAAGGCAACGAGCGATCACGCCCGATCATCGACGAGCGCACGTTCCGTGCGGGTAGCTGGGAGGTGGTGGGAGTCACAACGGCTCTAAAATGTGCCTTTGCGACGCTGTTTGTGACTAACTTCTGAACCTTTTAGATCCGTGGCGCGTACTAAGTATAGTTATTATAGCGCGCAGAATGTGGGGCCAAGTCCTCGCAAAGCACTCTATTTCTGTGTCCAGAACTGAATTTTTTCAATGAGTTGCCTTCTTCTGAATGCGATGGAAATAGTGTATTACACCACAAGGGCCGAAAGTTTGATATCCTTGCACTGCGCGCCATGATGCCCGTTCGCCTCAGCATTGAGATTATACGTAGAACACGAATGACAGCTGGTCGCAACTTTTAGCTAAAAGGAGTGCTATGGAAACGACATCAAAACAGTTGATATAGGTTATTTTTCTTTACTGCCGCCCGAACGTACGTACTTCCCGCATCAGTGCGTGTAATCCCACCAATGCGTAATTTTTAGACTTTCTGGCTTACAATTGATGCCGAAAGTATGTACTTTCGATCGAGGTATGAAGAATAAATAATAGTACGATATTTAAAATGAGTAACTCGTGTGTGTGTGGTCATCTATCTATTATTATTCAACACCCCAAAGCTATCTACTTCTAAACGAAAAATAAAACAATTATTGCATAGACACCTGGTATAATATAAGTGTTACTAGAAAATAGTGACGTTTTTTGTAATTGTAGTTATTTTTTGACACAATGTGCTGTTCGGTTAACGTCATGTTCGTATGCCAATTTAAACAAAACTTAGACTGTTTCTTCCAGTTAAAGTTCTTAACGTGAGCTGTATTTTTATTCGCTTATGCTAGCAGTTCCCAACATATTGATCGCAACAACTTCGATCTCTGATTGTTTTCGAAAAATATTTTATTCAATCTTGAAACTAAGGCCATGACAAACCACTCACCGGATTGTTAAAATTTTTTTGAGGAGATGCAATGTTATTTCATTTGTATTAATAGAAAATAGAATTATGACTGTTAACATTGAGTGGTCTTACGCAATACATTTTAAAAAACGCATTAAAATAGGTTTATCCGTTTTGCAGTTACTTATGACACATGTCCATGTTATTGTAAACAATTTAAAAAATGACAATTACTGATAAAAAAATGGGCTGGAGCAAAAAATGGTCCGAACGTAATTGATAGCATTTCATCTCCGCTTTCTAATGAAGCAATAAAAAAATGTGGGATTCCATTTATAAAAAAAAAGTTGTGGTTGTTCTCTTGACTCTGACGCTACCTGTGACATGTTCTCGCTCGATAGTAAGCAGCTTTTATTCAAAACTTTTTTCCCATACATGCAAAGCTCTGAGATATAAGACGTACCGTTGAAAATTGGATACTCTGTATATTTAATCTACAGTCACATGTATTTCTATCTTATTATATCTCAACAAACTAAACTGGCTGTGAATCAAGCTTTATCAATAAATTATTACGTAACTTATTTATTAGGTAACGTTATTAATTTTGTCAATGAAATATTTTTTTCATCTGTAGAATTGCTTTTAAATCAGTATTATTTTAGAAAGATTTTAACTAATTTCTTGAATTTATTTGTAACAATTGAAAGTAAGTATATTGGTATTAGTTTTTCTCTTTTCTTGTACATTATATAATTATAATTATTTTCATCATCATTAAATACATTTAACAAATAAAATTAATTCTAAAGAAATGTAGTCTTAAAATTATATTATTTTCTTTTATGAGTTCCAAAAATAGTTGTCCAATCACAAATTTTATGTCCTAAATAATTTTTTTATTTTCTGCTTTCAAGTTCAATTAGGTGGAAGGTGATAAAATCATCTTCAGACGGCAGTCTATCAGAAATGGAAACAGAATCTTCTGCTTTTACAACCGATGATGATTCTCAAAGGAATAATTCAGTTACTTCGATAATTGGCCACCCCGAAAAAAATGTAAGAAATTATTATTTTGTTGAACCTAAAACAAAATTATTTTTTTTGTATTATATAATTAGTTATTCTGAACTGAAAACGTTTTTATTATTACTTACTGCTTTTGTTAAAGTCAAAAAATGATAATAAGACCTGAACTAAAACCAAAAATGAAAAAATTATAAAAGCAAACTTAAGTTCACTTAATGAAGCCACAGGGTGGTCGGAAGAATTTTTTGTAATTAATTTTTCTTTTTACTAAAAATCAAAGGTTGGCAGTAAAATGGATCAACAAGAGTTAAAATGGACAGATCTGCTTCTACCAGGAAGCAGCTCCCAGGATAGTTGCATTTTACTTCAAAAAATCGACCAACCTGAAAATTTGCCATGTGAAGCTCGCAATGTACTATTAAAACATTGTGCTCGTAGTCCGTCAGCAAAGCCACAATTGAAAGCTTTGCAGGCATGTGACACATCAATAATAGGGGGCTTTAAGAAAGAAGATTTAGTAACTAAATTAAAAGTAATGTCTATACTTCAGAGAACTCGATCTATGTCCGAAAATACGGAGGTTAGTTCAAACGCCAGTTCTCCAACGCCTAGCTTGTGGGGTGAAGACATATCTACAGATGAAGAGGATTGTCAGGTAGCTAAGAAACCTTTATATAATACTGTTCTTTCTGAAAATGTACGAAAATTAATGAACGTATACAATAATAGTTTAAAAAACATATGTAACATTTTACCGATGCCAGAAAAGAATAAATCATCAAAATTGGATGAAAAGATATGTGACCCAAAAACAGAAATAATAAACAGGGAAACTGTTGCATCAAGCTCATCTTCTGAAACAGAAGAAATTGATACATTCTCAGGTGGATCTTCTGGAATAGAAGAAGATGGAGCTAGAATATCACCAAGTCAATCTTCTGAAGCTGAAGATGAGGAAATTGTGAACATATTTCTAAGTCGACCTTCTGAAACAGAAGAAGAGGAAATTGTAACAACATCTCCAAGTGGATCTTCTGAATCAGACAAAGACGAAACTGTGATAATATCTTCAACGAAAGTATCTGAAACTGAACAATGCACTGAAACAGAAGGATTTGAATCAAAAATATCTAAAGAAAACATTGAAAAACCACTAAAAACTTTTAGTTGTGGCGAAATTCTAAAACTGGACAATGCTGAAATATTTGAATCACAATTTTCAATTTTCTATGGTACTGGAGACATGGATATGGTTTCGTCTTTTGAAGAAGAATTACAACTTCCAAACCTATCTGACACAAAAACACAAATAATAAATAGGGAAACTGTTGCATCAAGCTCATCTTCTGAAACAGAAAAAATGGATACATTCTCAGGTGGATCTTCTAGAATAGAAGAAGAGGGAACTGTAAGAATATCACCAAATCGATCTTCTGAAATAGAAGATGAGGAAATTGCAAACAAATTTTTAAGTCGACCTTCTGAAACAAAAGAAGAGAAAATTGTAACAACATCTCCAAGTGGATCTTCTGAAACAGACAAAGAGGAAACTGTGATAATATTTTCAACGAAAGTATCTGAAACTGAACATTGCACTGAAACAGAAGGATATGAATCAAAAATATCTAAAGAAAACATTGAAAAACCACTAAAAACTTTTAGTTTTGGCGAAACTCTAAACCAGGACAATGCTGAAATATTTGAATCACAATTTTCAATTTTCTATGGTTCTGGAGACATGGATATGGTTTCGTCTTTTGAAGAAGAATTACAACTTTCAAACCCGGAAATTTTGCACAAATCTGATTTGGTTCCTGATTCACAAAAAATATTTTCCGATTGTTGTGTTGAAGAAAATTTTGAAGAAAGGATTAAAGAAAATGTTGAACCGTCTAATAAGCAAAACTTTGATGCTAAAAAAATATCTCTAATAGAACAAGGGCAGTTTGAAAATTCTAGAAAAATATATTTTGATAATCCTGAAATATCTCACAACTCATTTCGGAGCCCATCTCCAACGATAACTTTAACGCGAGATATCATTCCCCAGAATGAATTTTCTAGAGACATAGAAATTTCAAGGTATACTGGACGTCGTCATTATGTTACAACACCGGATGTTTCTCCTAGCGCAGATCCGTTTAATAAGCGCAAAAAAGTTGAAGACATAGCGGGATCTTCACTTCCAGAAACAGGCGTTTTACCTAAAACGAAGAAAGTCATTGATCTTGTCAACTTAACAATTACGAAAATTGATGATACTTCACATCAAACTCCTGCGACTCTAGACGGAACTAAGTCAGATTCAACCTCAAGATTGAACGAAACTTCTTTGAAAGAACTATTAATTTCAACATTCATGAAAACTCATAAATGCGCTGACATCAACGTCCCTGATCTTAAAACTGAAACACGTGTAGACAGAGGACATTACTTAACACAATTAAATAAAATCAAAGAATTCCTACGCCCAACACGTTCATGCCCAGTATACGAACGAGGTGATACAAGAGATATTTGGTCCTTAATTATTACCGAGCCGTCTGATGAAGTCAGGCGTGGTCTACTGGAGTATCGCAATTACATTGAGTGTATTCTAATGTCTGCATTGGCGCCTTTCGAACCAATCACCTACTCCGAGTTTCTTCCACAATTTGTGAAATCCATAAACAAATTATCTTATCATCCAAACACGGATATTCTCGAAGCACATACGTATGTGGAAGATTTATCAGCTCTTTTTAAACGGCAAATACTGGAGAAGAATAGAGGAATTAAACATTGGTCTTGTATAAGCAACACTGTTCGAAGATTGAAGTATATCCAGGAAAGTCTGGATCGATATGAAGAAATTAAAACGAATGATGATGTCCCGAACGAACTGTCTTTCGAAGCTGCAGTTAAGTCAGCGACCAGGCGGTTAGTAATTTCTGACGTGAAATTCAAACTAATCACGAGAGATAAATATAGAATGGTGGTTCGTAAATTGCCTGTCGCTAATTATGGAAACGCAGAAAATATGTATTTTTCGGATTATGACTACGAGTTCTCGCGTATAACGGTTGGAAATCTCTTGAAGCTGCATCCAAGAAGCGAAGAGTTACTAGTTGCTATTGATTCAGCTCATCGCATCTTGTTTGATTATAATCCCTATAAATTGTATGTTAATGCTTTGAATACTTATTTTGATAATGTTTTGCTCAAAATTTTAATCGGAGAAACCTAGAAAAATGAGGTACATAATGTATTCTTCAGTTGTGAAACATTTTTATTTGTTTTTTTAGTATGTAACATTTTTTAGTATTCTGTGATATCGTCACCCGAATAATTATTAACTGTGTAAATGCATCAGGTAAGCAAGGAATAACACAAAGAAACAAGGGCGTAGATAGGGAGTAAAGGGGGTAATTACCCCCCAGGATCATAATAATACAAAAATAAAACTGAGAATAATACGAATACCTGACTAAAAAATAAAATTTAGAAATACTTCTTGAAAAAAAAATTGTAAAATTGGTTTGGAAATTAATATTTTGCTTGACACCCTCCTTCGTGAGTATTCTTGTGTGATATTAATAAAACTTAAAAAAAAATATTGATTATTTTTTTTGCTTCCCCCCCAGGAAAGAAAAAATCTACGCCCTTGCAAAAAAATCACTTAGTAAAACTTTGTCATTTGATGTTTTTCTTTGAATTAAACATTTTTATAATTATTCATAGAAAGTTTTTTATTAATTAATGAAGTTTTGTATGTAATATTAAGGTTCCAAAAAATATTTCTAACATTAAATTCGCAAATTAAGATTTTGTAATTGAAAAAAAAACTAGATAAAAATATATATATTATAATAATATCTTTGAAGATTGGATTTTTTTTAAACTTTGCGGGTTAAAGAAGAATTAATATTGATTTTTAAATGTTGTGTATCTCAGAAATTACTGTTTCCATATATTATACATTTTTAATTTTTTTGTAAAACCTGCATACATTTTATAAGTTTCAAACAAAACACAATTCCTTAATTTTGTAGTTGTTTTTTAAATTCTATGTATTGGTTTTATGGTTTCAGTTTTATTATGACGTGTATAATTTTTTATGAAATTTTAATATTATCATATTTGTAAAATAATTGAACAATAGGTCCAAATAATATGTAGTGTAGCCTATAAATCCCGCATTATATATTGTAAACTTTGTAATTGTAAATAACATTATCCAAATTGTATAATTAATATAATAAGCAATTTAGTATTGAGTACTTTTTTATTTATAACAATCCTTCGGATGTAACGTCAGTTTAGATTGAAATATTTCATTATCCAAGCATATGTATAAAATCGAATTTTTAATACGAGTTGATAGTGTTTTTGGAAACACTCTTCCTGTCTAGGTGTCGTATAAAATATCTAAAAAAAAACCCACAGGAAAAAAAAATTACCGAAGAGATTCTATTATTATTATTTTATATACAACTAGCGGTCCGGTCCGGCTTCACCCGAATTTGTAGATTGTCGCTGATTTTGCGTCGACTTACATTTCAAAATTGGTCTGCACAAAAAACGCTTTTATTTTAATAGCCTATGTCTATCCTGAAAGTCTATTCTAAATATTGATAAGATAAGATATATTTTTTACTAAAAATACAATTATGTACAAGACAATAATTAAAATTAAAAAAAAAGCGTTCCACGTATACCTGCTGTCTAGAAATAAAATAAACAGAGAAAAAAAAAGAAACATATAATTGTACAATTTAGGAAAAATTCGGAAAAAAAACCCAAACAAAGTCTAAATATTGATGAAAATATTTTTAAAATAGGAACAAAAATTACAAACTTTACTTCTTTATAATATTAATAGTACGGGATACAAGGCTAAAAAAACATAATTGTAAGCTAGGAAATTAGAAAGGGAAAATGGAAATTGCAAATTTCTACTTTCCAAACAAAAGACACACAATCCTAATTTTCCAAGCCAACCTTCGCGAGAGAGAGAGGTATTAATCAGTTATTCTGGTCGCATTTATGCGTACACGTGTCCACACGTGTGTCTGTGAAGGAAGTTCGAATGGGGGGAGGAGGGGGAGGAAGGTGTGTCGCGGGTCACATACATATCTCTTCTTCTCCGGTCGTCTAATTTCCGTTCAGCAGAGAAGAGTCGTATAACGAATTCGAAGATCTATTACATAGCACCAGGTCGACCTCGCACGTACATTATACAGATGTGCAAGAATTTATCTGGAGTAATACTAAAATTGGGAGAGGCAGCATCCGATACAAACCTTGCGTTCATAATTTTTACCCGACTACGGCGAAGCCCAATGGAAGGGTTATGAGCTTAGCAGTCTATGTGTGTATGTTTGTATTTACGGATGTTCCACCGTAACGCCTAATCTATTCATCCGATTTTGATAAATAAAGTGTCAATCGGTTAGTTATTGTGGCCCGACTCTGATAGGATACATTTATTTTTGAATTTTGGTCCCAGAGGGGAGCAAATTAAAAACAAATAAAAACTAAGTTAAAAAAAAGTTCAAAAACTAAAATCCGACTACTGAAAAGTATAAAACAAGAAAATATTCTCATCTGAGGATAGCCGTGGTCGTATGCCATCTCATATATATGAGGCCCCTCTAGATGTATAGCGTGATGCACTTTGCCCTAGAGCTTATGATCGCTTACTACTGTTAAAATGTAATGTTTTGTTAGGGTAGGTTGCATATAACCACGGTTATCCTCAGCTGAGTATATTTTCTTGTTTCATACTTTTCAGTAGTCGGGTTTTAGTTTTTGAACTTATTTTTTACATAATCGAACTGATTTTACCATTACAACTTCACGAGTGGGCATTCGTTTTAAGCCAAAATTCTAATTTCAAAATTTTATATTTTTTTCGTTTTGACTTCAAAAATCTATTTTCGAAAAAAAAAGTCTGTTCGTCTGTTAGTTTGTTTGCCTGTGAGCACAATATGCAGGTCAAACAGCTGAGCGAATCGAAACTAAATAAGATAAAAGAAGGATTCCTGTCTTCCTGATAGGATCTTATAATAATGGATTGCAGAAAGCATTGTCATAAAATCTGATTTGGCAATGACTTTAGATTGTGGCCACATAAGAAAACCTTTGAAGAATTTTAAGTTGATCGTGACTTAAAAATAAATCGATCGATTGAAACAATTTTTAGCTCAATACACATCTATTTAATATCGTTCTTTGTGCAATTTCCACTTCGAAACAACATTCTCCGATGCATTTTGATCAAAATTTAGATTGAAAGCGACATTTTTCTCTTTAGATCAATTTGTTTTTGTGTGGATACGATCTAATATTCTACATGACAGGGAATATCACGACATTTGGCTGCTTCTGCATGTATAAAAATTGTAATAATATGATCACAATCTAGGTCATTGTCAAACGGAATTTTTTGACAGCGTATGTCGCTTGATATGCTGCAAACAGTTCATAACGACCTTAACATATCATGGGGCTAATCAATATAGTCACTATGCTATTTTTATCCAAACCATTACAAAATTATCGAAGATTTTGACGTTTCACCGTGTATGAGCACGCTGAAATGTCAAACTTTTTATATGAAAAAAAGTACATCTTGGTATGGAATTTTAAAATCCGAAAATCGGAGGTGAACACGAAAGTCATATTATATTTTTAAATAACTGTAGAAATAATGATGCAATTTGCTTATGACATTACTATGATAATAATATTTAAAAAAAATGACTCATCATTTGTGATTCATTAGAATAGAAACGATTTGAATTACCTTAATATTAAAATATATTTATCTTATTGTTAACTCTAATATCTGAATTTTTAGAATCGAAAAAACATTAAATGAATAAGGTTATAATATATTAGAGAGTTTTTGAAACGTATGAATCACAAATGATGAGTCATTATTTTAATAAGTACCTACTCTACAATTGTCTATTGATTATATATTTGTAGGGTAAATTCGGGTAAAATTAATAAAAATTTTAACGATGGAATTATGGTTCAACATATAATTATATTTTTTACCCTAATCTTAACCTTTACTACGAGTAAGGAGTGCGGGATTACGGGTGCAGGAACGGTGCGGGAGTAAATTATATGCCCTAATGTGTTAGCATTTTCATATATAATTTGATCCCGGCCCGTTCCCGTTGTCCCGAGTTGATCCAAGCTCCGTTGTGCTGCCATCAATGAGACAAAACTTCTCTGGCGATATGTTATAAATTAAGTTCTGTTTGTTTGCCGTATAGCGCAGAATCGATTAGCTTCGTTCCAACCTCTCTGCAACCGCTAATAGAATCGTCGCCGTCATGCGCAATAGCTAAAACGAAACTGTTTTGAAACGCGTTTTAGTTACTGCGCATGAGTGGAACGATTCTTGGAACAGAGCTATTATATTGGCGCCGACTGGCCCTACAGTCTGCGCTCCGTCAAGGCCGACAGTCAGTTGTTTATCTTGTTTCTGCGTAGCCATATCTAATTTTGTACTCGCTCGCTTCTATAATATACAGCGCACGGTCCTACTCTGATATCAGTTCTAATTCGGCTTGGAGAACGAGCGGACGCAATCATGTATTCCAAAAGTATTTTGTTGATTCTACTAGCGTTCGTGTTAACCGCACAAGGAGCTAGAATTCTTTTATATTGTCCAACTCCGTCGATAAGTCATCAAGTAATGTTCCAACCGATCGTTAGAGGACTTGCTTTACGCGACCACCAAGTAGTATCCGTCACCTCTGACCCTTTGAATGACCCAACTCTGACCAGTTTAACCGAAATCAACATTAGGTTCTCGTATAACGCTATGCATTCTAGATTCAACTTCGCTGATCGTTCAGAGCTCGGTATCAGCCAGATTAACTTTATTAAAGATGTAGTCAATACGACTATTTGGGATATTTATGATCCACAGTTGTCATCTCCTGAAATTAAAGCACTGATACAGAACAAAGACGAACATTTTGACCTTGTCATTGTTGAATGGCTATTTTCAACGCCTCTAATGGCATTCAGTGAAAGGTTTAATTGTCCTTTAATTGGAGTGACTTCTTTGGATCTGTTGGGTATGGCTCATTGGGCTGTCGGTAATAGCATTAATCCTTCGTATTATGCTGATATTTGGATGTCCTTCAGTCAACCGACTACGTTCTTTGAAAGGGTTTTTAACAGTTTGTTTACCGCGTGGAATTTAAATTTTTTACATACTGTAATTCATCGCGATCAAGACCAAGTTGTCAAGAAACATTTCGGGGAGAATTCGAGCTCGGTTGTGGATTTGGAAAGACGCGTTAGTGTTTTGTTGACAAATGCTCATCCGGTTTTCGTTGGAGCACGGCCAGTAGTACCAACTGTGATTGACGTTTCTGGGATATGCAAGAAGCCGAGGAAACCATTACCAAAGGTAAGTGAATAACGATTAATATAATAAGTATAGCATTGAAATTTTAAGTTTTGGTATAAATATGTTGAAATCTTAAATATTCCGGAAGAAAAGTTGGTATTCCTATTATATTTTTTTCGGAATATGTTCCACAAAAGTAAGAACTTAATTATTTTGCAGTAATTGTTTTAAATAGTAAAAAATTATGTATCCAAATGTGAATAAATGCATTCTTTATTTTTTTATCGGAAAAAATGAAATAAAAATGTAATTATAAAGAATTCCGCGGATTTTTTTTCAAGGTCTTAGAGTAGTAAAGTAATTGAATATAATGAAGTGTTTGTTTGTTTTTACTAGCTACAAATATTTTGTGATAGTGTATGCGCTTATTTAATAATAAAATATAATGTTGTTATTTACAAATATTTATTTTTTCAGGATTTACAAACATTTTTAGACAACGCTGTCGAAGGGGTCATATATTTTAGCTTAGGCTCAAATGTCAAAAGCAGCAATTTGCAAAAAGAAAAAATAGATATGTTTATAGAAACCTTTCGGGATTTACCTTACAAAGTTCTATGGAAATTTGAAACTGAAGATCTTCCTGAAAAACTTGATAACATTTTTATATCTAAATGGTTTCCACAATCTGACGTGCTTTGTAAGTATCAAAACGGCAGAATCAATTTTCACTGTTTTAATTAAGTATCAGGAATAATTATTTTAGACACCGTGTATAAATATCTAAACCATAAATATTTTTCAGATCATCCAAATATTAAACTGTTCATAACTCAAGGAGGTCTTCAATCTTGGGAGGAAGCCCTACATGGAAACGTTCCTTTGATTGGATTCCCATTTTTCGGGGACCAGTATTGGAATGTAGACAGAATGGAAAAATTGGGAATCGGAATTAAGATGGATATAGAGACTGTGGATAAACAGAGCTTAACTAATGCTATTCAAAGTGTAATAAATAACCCAAGGTAATAGGTCCCACTCACGATCACACTTCATGCAACAGTTCAGTGTTCAAACTTATAGTTCAGTGAAGCATGATAGTGTGTGGGACAAATAAACACTGAAACCAACACTGAAGTCAAGCATGAACTCATCAAATGCATCTTGATTTTTGAACGACTTCAGTGTTCAGTGTTCAAGTAAACTGTTGTGTGTGTGGGTGTTTTTCAGTTCAGTTTTTGGAGTTCTGTGTTTTGTACAACCAGAAGCCAAAAATCTCAATGTTGCTGCCTTTCTTGTGCAGAAATAGATTTTCACATATTTGTGTCCTGGTTCTTAATAAATAGGGTAACTAATTCCAGTAAATAATTGTAAGTTAATTCATTCATTCGTAAATAATTATTGCAATCAAGCGGCTCAAGATGTAATTCATTAATCAAATAAACATGACTTCTTGAATCACGCATTTCTAACCAATTTTTCACCCATATTCTTTTTTTTTTCTTATTTCTCTGTTTTAAATACAATCCCATAGCTCTGAACAGCCAATCCTCACCATTTAAATTACTCATTTAGTTCTTATTAATGAACTATACTCTATAGTATAATATTATAGTGTGTATATAATATAATATATCTTATGTATCTATACTCGACGAGTGTATGCCAACAACTGAACCAAACTGAACACAAAAAATTTAAAAAACTGAGCAGTTTGCATGAACTGTGTGTGGTGCCAGTCAGTCTTTCGATTAATCTGTCCAACTTCACTGAACACTGAACTGTGGCATGAAGTTTGATCGTGAGTGGGGCCTATTAGAGAACTTAACTTAAAAAAATACAATACATTTTATTTTGACAAATTATATGGTCTAGATAACGAATGTAGACCTCTAATGTTACACATTTTTATTTATTTTATTATATAAAAGAGTAAAATAGGTAATATTTACAGTGTCAAAATACCGTATTATTCGAGAATAATAGGTTCGGAAGTTAGTCTCAAACAGCGTCGCAAAGGCACATTTTAGAGCCGTTGTGCCCAGCTACCTGCACGGAACTTGCGCTCGTCGGTGATTGGCAGTGATCGCTCGTTGCCTTTGTCACTTGTCGCTTTCCTGCTTTAAAGTACAGTCGAGTACGCTATTGTCAAGTTGTTATTATTATTTTAATTTTGTTGAGTTGCGAGGTTGTAGTTTTTCAACAGACAAGCGCAAGCCCGCAATCGCATCTAACTTCCGCGCCTTTTAGATTCGTGGCGAGTATTATAACATTAAGTTTATTTCTATAAGTGTTTTGTTTGACTTTTTTCAGTTATTACAAAAACATTAAGGAATTATCAGGCATATTAAACGATCAGCCAATCAAAC
Organism: Xanthostigma xanthostigma; assembly: GCA_963575645.1. NCBI lineage: Eukaryota > Metazoa > Arthropoda > Insecta > Raphidioptera > Raphidiidae > Xanthostigma > Xanthostigma xanthostigma. The sequence continues at coordinate 49,391,729 of OY754469.1, read as the reverse complement.
CTCTGGACAAAGCAATCTATTGGATTGAGTACGTACTACGTCACGGCTTTGTAGATGTCCTTCACAGCCCAACAATGACCATACCGTGGTATCAATACTTCCTCGTCGACGTCATAGCTTTCCTCATCCTAGTTTTTACTATAGTCTCTTATTTAGTATATTTTGCTGTAAAGATGCTTCTCCGAAGACTAGGATTTTCGAATAAGACTCGTAAAGTAAAAACAAGTTAATGTACATACTATATTTTTTTAATTGTATAAGAAAAATGTAAAAACATCCTGCAAAAACTCTCGCTTTATTTGAGTTAATTCTTTGATCAGTGACGATTAGCAGGATTATAATTTGTGTATTAATTAGTCTGAAAATAAAAATATATATATATGAAAACATTTTTGCTTCATTTCTGAAAAATTAAAAAAACAAAACAAAAATGGAGAACGCGTCTCAAAAATTAATAAACAACGAAATTTTACGAAATTTGCGGTGTTGCCAGATTGTTTGTGAGTGTGCAAGCGTAAATGGCAGCAAGAGCGCTTTACTTTGAAGTAAAATTGTGCGTTATTGCTTTCGCTAAAGCGTCGAAGCATGAAAGAGCGTAAAGTAAAATACTAAACGTTAAAATAAAAATAATAACCGCACAGGCCGTGAGTTTTGTTGACAAGTAAAAATGCTAACGAGACCTTTACAACAATTACAACTGCGGAAAGAATAATTGTTAGTAGAAGTTTTGTTCCAAAATATGTATATGAAAATATGTATATGATGAAAATATATTTTTCGAAACGTTGGCCACAAGCGATACACTGGTAAAGCTTATTTTCAATTGCTCCTCAACCAAATAAATCTCCTTCAATTCAGGAAAGAATAATATTAAAGACTTTAAAAACTTACGAAAATATTTGTTCTACGCATGATAATTATACTCTAAAATTTGGTTTGATAAAAACTTTTTTTTTATAATTTTATAGGGTTATAAACTAAACCCGAAATATCTATTGTCCGGCTGTCCGTCCATCTTTCTAGTTTTTCACAGCTCGTCTATAACTTCTCAATGATTAATAAGAGACGTAATAAGTTGAAATTTGGACATTCAGATAGAGATATTTGTTCCGCAGATATTCCAAAAGTCATTCTATTAAAAATCTTTCTGTACTCTGCGCTCAATTAAGAGTACGAGCACCAAGGCAATTTTAAATAAAAGGCTTGATTTTTTTTATATGAAGTTGAACTAAATCTAAACTAAATTTTAGAGGGGGTTGCCCGATTATTTACATAAATAAATGACTTCAAAAGTAGGCATATTTAACATTGGCTTTATGGTAAAACGGTAGATGGATGAAATGTTTTCATTGATTTATCCAAAACTAGTCGGTGGAAATTAAAAAAAAAATATTTAAAGTTAAAATCTTAATAAATTATTGAAAACAAAAAAAAACCTATTGTGCTCGACTAATTAGAAAGATTAAATATCTTTTTAAAAGATTAAATATCTTTTTAATTAGTCGGGCACAACGGTTTTTTTTGTTTTCAAATATTTATTAAGGTTGTAACTTTAAATATTTTTTTTTTAAGTTCCACCGACTAGTTTTGGAGAAATCTATGAAAAAATATTATCATCCATCTACCGTTTTACCATAAAAATATCAAGCCTTTTATTATAACGTTCGTAAACAAAAATATCACCAAACTTCCGATCCGTATTATACGTAAAGATTTATCAAAATCTTGTTAACATTAAGTGCAAGCCCGACACGAACTTGGCTTATACAAATAAAAACTAACTAGGAGAATTTCAATGCGTTATTGATGTTTGATAAACCGTTTATGAGCTAGAAACCTTTTAGAGATGGACAGACAGTTGTACGGGACCCTAAAAAATCAAATGTTTGTTTAACTTGTCTAGAATTAAAAAAAAAATATTTCCGATGGTGTACTCGTAGGTTTGGAAGTGAAGTTTTTGTCGGTACTCTGTACGTTACGGAGCTACAGAAACAAAAGCCTACTTTCACAGGTGCCTACTAACAAAAGAAAGTGTGCAGGTTTATAGGTTCACCATTTTGAACTTTAAATTAATTTAATGATTAAGCGAGTAGCGAATATCTTTTTTAACTAGTATATTATCCTAAAAATAGAAAAATATAGAATAGTTACGTCTTACCACAACAGTTTTATTAGCGGATCTACATTTCGGGAGCTATGCTCTCATCTTCAAGCATTGAAGATGAGAGCATAGCTCCCGAAATGTAGATCCGCTAATAAAACTGTTGTGGTAAGACGTAACTATTCTATATTTTTTTTATTTTTAGGATAATATACTAGTTAAAAAAGATGTACATACGTTAATAAAACTGTTGTGGTAAGAAGTAACTAATCTATATTTTTTATTTTTGTTTCAACCACATTGCTCTTAATATTTGTATATAGGTATATCCTAGATATCCTTATAAGATATATTGCTAGAATATTGACCGAATTGCTTGAGATATCACAAGCAACTTCACGATTGAAAAGAGAACCAATCAGGAGCTCGGAAAGCCGGAACGAAAATGGCTGCCTACATGGAAAGAAACGGCAACTTCACTCTTGTCACTTGTGTTCTCCTTTTTCTCTTCTAGATTAGTACTAATATATATGAGACATTTTTTTCTCTTTTGTTAATTGCTATGAAAGCTTGTCTATATTCTTTGAAAGAGTTTTTTTTTATTAATATTTGTTTTTAAATACTTTATGTAAGTACTAAGTAGTTACATTAATTATATTAACAAAATTCTGATAAATAAGTTTTATAAAATTATTGCACTAAAAATATTAAAAAAATCACAACTAAAGATATTGACAGTCACGTCACGCTTATATTTCATAATATAATATCGGTACCTGTCCATGCATAAAAACTGTGCTGCTCATATTGTGTTCAGTGGCGAATTTATCCAAGTGCCATGGCCCGGGGTGGCAAGCTGCGAGAGGCGGCTCTCACTTCTGTATTTTTTCATAATTGAAAGATTTTTCCTTTTTTCTCGTTCAATATTATGGGGCGGCAAACCTTACAGGGCCAGGGCGCCAAATCTTAAAATACGCCACTGATATTGTTGTGAAGTAAAAATCTCACGTCACTGTCAATCATTTTCGTAAGCCTGGCACCATTAGGCATCAATAATGTTTCTGTCGTTAAGAATTTCAGTAGTGCAACTGAAAATATTCTTGAAATTGACTCCCAGCAACGTAGCAGAAGATGTTTTGTGGTGACGGTGTCGCTGTAGGTACGTGGGGCGTATGTCGAACCCCGGGGAGTCTTAACTGCCACCATAATGAGAACATGTTGATCTGGAAGCACTCTCTGTCTGCCCTGCAATGTTCCACTGTTTGCGTCGGGCTTACCGTTCACCGCTCTGCCACGTGACAGAAACAAGGTTGAAACTGTACCGCTCAGGTTGTCTCACCGTGACGTCATAGTCAGAATACTGCACACGAGGCTGGAAACACTGCTTGGACTTCTGCTGGCCGGCAGGCTGGATACGAGGCTGGTAATGACGTCACTGCGGGCTCGCCTGCTAGTTCACTAGGTAGATTTTAAAATTAGAACAGGGGCTATTTTTCTTGCTAGATCCTCTGAGCAAGAACCAATTAGGAAACAGTATCTTGTCACGTGAGCGCGACATGCCCACAAACCAACACGGCGTCATTCTGCTCAGACAACAGACACGTTTTGCTCTGTGTTTATTTTAGTGTTATTTTAGTTGTGTATTTTAAATTTAGCTGTCTACTTTAAACTTTATCTGTATTACTTTGTATTTTATTTGTTTCTATTTTGTATTGAAATTTAACGGGTTGAGTGGAAGAGCAGCCTAGCTGAACTCCGCCTCTAATAAAGGCATTTATTATTATTCTTAATATTATTATTATTATTATTATTATTATTATATTTGAACCGTCACTGCGCGCGCACCGGATCTACCTACAAAACAAGCTTGAAACGACGTCCCGTGTGAAGCGAGCACATAAAAGCAATTAAGAAAGCCGGCGCTAGAAAACTAGAAGCCAAATCTGGCAAGGAATCTAGCGGAAAATCCAGTCTCGTCTGCAGCGGCATTTATATTATGATAACATTCGCCCGACTGTACAAATGAGTCGGTTTACGAAATTAGCGATTGCATTTTTTAACGTCTTCTGAAAAATAAATAAATCGAATAATTATTTTTCGGTTACGTTCGATCTAAAATTCTTATGGAGAAATATATGTGGCCATAATTTAAGATTAAACTTTCTTAAAATGCTTTTCCTGCAACCAAAAATTTGTGAGCAGACCTTTATAGATAGATTACGCCTAGTGCCTTGGTTAAAGGTAGAGGGAAGACTTGCATCTGGATTTGGCACCTTAATGGGCACCGGAGCCTCACTTCAACCTAACAGGCAATCTTTTATATTATAACAGACCTGTACCTATATATTTATATATTCATAAGTCGAAAGATTTGTGAGAATTTGTTGGCATTTGTGTTTCCCAGACGAACTTAAAACTCTATGCTTTATGGATACTCTCGCACGGAGTAACGTCATACATTATTTCTACCTATTCTCATTCGCTGGTTTATTTCCTATACCTTAGAGTTTATTGTGTATGTTACAGACCATATGTAAACAGCCTAGGCCGTTTGTATACGGTCCAAAATGCGCAGTATGTTCCAAATTGTCACCGTCTTGCGCAGGTAGCTAAAGCGTGCGAACGTACTGTTGGATTTTTAAAAGAAGACCGGTCTATGGAATGTAGTCCTATGACCTTATTGCAGAAGAGCGCACATGTATTTTATATTACATAATATTAGTAAAAGGTAATGATCCTGGAACCGCTTCTATGCAATAAGGGAGTCCAGTCGACCAAACGTTTAACAATTGTGTTATCGCGATAATTGTACTATTGCTATAGCCGTACGACTATACAGCGACACTTGCTAACAGTACAAAAAAATCATACACCAGACAGTACATAGGCGTGCGTCCACGGACTAAGTTGAGAGGTGTTGTCTGAATATCATCAAAATGGAAAGTAAAAAGGGAAAATCAGTTAGAAGTGGCGCTAGGGAGGTCATAGCGAATGTAATTAAAATGTGCGAGTTAGAGGCTCAAAATAATGCCTTAAAATTTAAAGATATACATTGTTTGCATGCCTTGCTATGCGCCGCCTATGAATTCCGATAATTTGGGAACACATCAGCGACTTCTTGCCCTTTCCCCACCGGTCTTCTTTCGCCGATCGCACAGTACCTCGTATGTAAATAAATTGATACAGTAGAACCTCTGTAAGTCAAACTTTAAGAAAGACGCCAAAAAATACGAGTTACCTATATAGAGTTTTCGCTTTATGAAGGATTTCGACTTGGGCGGCTTGAGTAAGGAAATATTCGACTTGTATAGAGGTTAAGATTCATTCTAACTAATTTCGAGTTGCTATGTTCGAGATACAGAGAGACAGTTGATTTTTTCGAGTTATGGAGGGAAAATATGTACCGAAATGGCTTGTAGGGACTCACTGATTATCCCGTCTTATAGAGGGTTGAGATTTCGAGTAATGGTTTTTGAAGGGAAGGGAACGAAACAGTTTTTCGAGCTTTGGGGGTTTTCGACTTAAAGAGGTTCGACTGTATTTCATATATACGGACTAGACCAGAGTTTGGCAATCTTGTAAAACGTATCACAGAACAGTTTTGTGAACCCCTGTTTAGGAACCGCTGGTGTTTACGTTATGCATAAATAGTGAGTTGCATAATGTCAGTTTTTTCAAAGAGGATACATTTTTATTATAATTATCAACCGATAATATATTGTAAATTTATATTTCAGTTTCAGTAAATTTAAATTGACATAGTACATGTATATAATAAAAAAGTATCGGGACTTCTGTCTGTTGTTTTGTTTCACGGGTTTTTCGTGTATTTTGTGACGGATATATGTTTTTCTAGACCCATTTTGTTTTGTACGCTATCATTTGGCAAATTTTAATATGCACTGTGTTTTTTCGGCTTTGCACTTTGCAGTAAGTTTAATAATTTGTAATGTGTTCGTGATATTGTGGTAATGAGTTGTTTTGACTAGGAGTGGGTTAATATAAACTAAGTTTCTATCAAAAACCAATACGTGCATTAAGAAATATAAAAAAAATTGTCTTCTCATATGACTTTCGTTCGCTGGCTCGCTCATTTTTTCGCAGTTCACTGCCTGTCCCGACGACTGCGATAAAAAGCATAGCTTCAAAAATTTAACAATAAAATAAACTTCTAGTGTTTGGGTATTCCGGGAAATATTCACACAATTTGACTCCAAATGCTGCAAAAACGCCGCAAATTATTCATGCAGAAATACTATAGGCATGGTGAGTAAATTATTAGCCATCTTAAGATGTGTTTGATATCGTGTTTCGATGCAAAAAGTGTTCACACTTTTGACACTGTTGCGTTTGTTAGACTTGATATTTCAGTGTCGGACTAAAAGTGTAAACACTAGATTCTGGAAATTAAGGGCAGAGATTCCTTTGATATTTGCTTTTGATTTTTATGTAAAAACAGTCATTTTAAGTATTTTTATGTTGAGCATTTCTTGCATAATTATTATAATACGTACTTATATTTTTTGAAAATAAACGCACCAACATATCGTCGTTGGTTCTATAATAGCTCTCATGTGCATAGTTGGCATATTTTACGTTTTTTAGATGAAAAGATTCAGGAAACGGAGCTCTATACACTAGTAATACCTCCAAATTAATTTTACAGTAACCAACAAGAGGAAACAACTCTTATGTGAAAAGTTGTATCAAATAATTCCTCCCATGTGCCAATAAATCCGAAATTAACGTTAAATATTTTTTAAGAAAATACTTCGTCTTAACTAAACATGTATAGTGAAGATAAATATGAATTAGTAATATACCTTTGAAATTGCTAGTTCTTACCATCCATTGCTGAAATAACCACTTTTTGGCCTTTCCTGTCAATTTTACTTTTTGCACATAGGAGGTATTACAGAACCAACGACGATATTCTAAAAAATTCTAATTCTATTAAAAATTAAAAAGATATTAATTAAATGGTAGGCATTTTGCTTGAAGACAGCATTAACAGATAAAAAAAATAAATTGTTAATATTATACGGTACGACGTTCTTGCAATGCTGTGTTAAATATTATTGTGAAAAGGGTAGTTCAATACGAATAAGCTTCGTAGAAAAGAAGAGAAAGCACATTCACACCCGGGGAGAAATGAATGCGTTCATTTTTGTGTACACCGGGTGGAAAAAACAAAACTGTGAACGGTGCCCATCCAATAAGATTATTCTTTTCTTATTATTGACCAAGTGGCTCGATCCGCCTGCACCCGAATTTTTATTAAATAATTGCCACCGTTTTTTCGTCGACTTACGTTGCACAATTGATCACCACGAAAAGCGATTAAATTTTAACGCGACAATATTACAAGCCGTCAACCGAGCGGGGTGGCGTAGTGGTGAGAGCACTAGACTCGCATTCGGAAGGTACCGGGTTCGAATCCCGGCCGGGGCAGATGTGGCTGGAACTTTTTCCTGCTGCCTCTCGCCGAGGAACGGTCATTCCTGTACCGGCCATCTTGTTGAGGTTCCCTCAACAATTCCAGGTAAATATCGAGATGGTTCTATATTCAAGGCCATGGTCGAATACCTGTCGAACTCCTATGCATTCATCTTGGAAATAGGTATTTACCGAAAGAAAAGGGTTTTGCTGAGATGACTTTGCCCACGTCCAGATTTGTCCACGCTACGCCACTGAACATAGCTTTTATAATTCAGGAGCTAGAAGACTGTGACAGACAAGTTAGAACAAAATAAGGCTTCGTTGGATGTTGGAACCCTTTTGATACATAACTCCAAAAATGATTTAAACAAGAACGTTGTCAATGCGGTTTTTTTTGGCCATGCCATTTATGATGGTTAAAAACATCATTTGAGTGTGAAAATGATTTGACACCATTCTCTCTGTACACCTGTTTGTGTAATAATACTATCTCCGTCTCACTCGAACGCACGTCCGCACTGCTATCTGTTATCATTCTCTCTCGCATGCAATTACATCCTTTACAATATTCATGGAATGCAAAGTTTATTTATAACACTAACAATAAAGGTGCTTCCACACTGTCAGCTGTTAGCAGTTATCATACTATAAATTATTTTTGATCCAACCAGTTAGAAAATACAAACGTCACTATAAAACGAGAGAAATTAATAGAATTATTGACTGTGATTATTTTCATTAATTTTAAACAAAACACTATTCTATAGCAATTGAATAATACAATTTTACGACCCCAGTAGAATAAAGTAAGAATTGTATAGCGTGCGGTACCTGCCAGTGAAATGATCGATTTAAATGAAATTTTTACAGCTTATTGAAGGCATAAAAAACAAGGACTTGATCAAAGGATTTTGGTTTTGGTTGAAAACTTCGGCTTTTATAACAATCTGTCCTTACAAATTCGGGTGTAAGCTTTTAGATGTCGCCATTTTATTAATTAAAAAAAAAATCTTCTATTAAGTCCCAGATTTACTATTAAACTAAAGACTTTTCTTTGTTTTATCGATTTTGGATGAACCAAGACAAAGTTATGATGGTCACAGCAAAGCATTACCTACTTGTGAGAGGCTGTAACTTTGTCCAAAATTATTTTTTTTTTGAAAATTTAAAGAACTCAAATTGAAATATTATTAGCTTTATAAAATAAAATAAATTTTGTCGACCAAATTTAAAAAAAAATCATCAAAATCGGAGCTGTTTTTGCGAAGTTCGAAGTAAAAGGCTTTATTGACGCGACTAAAACATCGATCAATTTTCGAATTTCGTGGAAAATTTTGTAAAACTCGCGCTACAATCTATTATGCTAAAAACGTGAAATTCGAAAGAAAATACTCTTCTTAAAAATAAAGAAATGTACCTATATGAATGCTTTTTTTATAAAAAAATGTTAGTTTGATAATTATAGTTCTAGACTGGGCTTTTTAAAATCTAAATAATCATACAAAAAATATCAACAGTCCTTTCATTCAAATAATTGTTGTTTGCTGCTTATTTGCCTTCTTACATTCATACTTAAAATAATATAGTTCTAGAAACACGTAAGCAAAATTAATTAAGATTTATAGCAATTTTTATTGAATGTTTTTGGAGATAATAAGTTCAGTCCTTTAGCAAATTGGGGCGTGGTTTGAAATATATTGATTTTTGAATTTCTATTTTCTATTTTAGAAATTATTAAATTAATGCCCTGCCATGAGAAGGGTGTAACTAGGTATATCTGCAAAGGTGAACTTTTGCATTTAGATAAATTGGGTTCAATGCGTCTAATGTTGCTCCAATCGGAGATTTTTAATTCAATTCAATAATTTGTTATTCAAAGTTGGTGCAACTGGCTATATGAAAAATATCTATAGAAATATATAAATCTATTGTATCTTTTATGTGCGAAAAATATGACAAATAAGTTCACAAAACCTTTCATACAGATTGTGAGTTTATATACAAAATAAATAAAATTCTTTTTCCTACGTTATTTTTTTTTATTACGAGCTGTTTCAACATACCAAAAATTATATTCATCTTCAGGCGACTTGAGTTATGAAAGCAAATTATGTAGATAAAACTATTCTTGTAATATATTTATTTTCTTCTAGTTATTTACATTTTTTTTTTGTTATAAAGTAAACAGTAATTGGTAATACCAACTATAGATTAGATAAAACAGCTGACAATTCAGAAGGACAAATATGAAAAAAAAATAGTAATTTAAAATGATAATCGTTTTATAATACTGTAGAATAGCTGCTGCGAAAGATGAAGCCATCGCGTCATAGTGTCGTGAACACATTGCGCTCGCCTTCTAGCATTGGCTGTTTCGGAGATCATGTGCGTCGTGTGTTTCTACCGCTATAAATGGATATGTCGAATTTATTCCACACGCCACTGTCTGCGGGCAAGTAGGCGTTCACTACCATATTATCTCACCGCGGGCACTATAAAATACTAATGCTTAGTAAGAATTTCCGTGTTCTTATGCGATTGTTGATTCAATTATTAAATAAGCTATTTTTTTACATAATATGTCCATTACTTAACGACATAAAAATAATAATCTTTTTCTTAAATATTTCATTTGTAAATAAGCAATCTAAAACTATACGATGTAAGTGAAAAATTCGGACAGACACTGTTCAACGATCTTTACACTTTTTATGATGTTCAGTTTATTGGACTTAAAGATCCTAATGTTTTCGCTCATTACGCAAAAAATATTCTGTAAATATTTTCTTATATTTGCAGTAGTAACGCTCAAAATTAGCATTTATCTGTAAAATTTAATAATAATAATATAACCAGAAATTGTTATGGTCAGACATTTTATATACTGAATGTACAAAAGCATTGATTTAGTCGATCTTGAATATAGAGTTATGTAAAAAAGCATGACGTACTTAATTCATCTGCCAGATCATGGAGGATAAAAGTAAAAGAGACACATTTTTGTATTTGTATTGGACACGGGCCAAAAACGCATTTTTTATAGAAACGAAATATAAGACATGCCTTCAATATGTTAAAAAAAGTTTAATTGAATATGTACTGTCAAAAAGTAATTCTGAAGTCAAATTTCATGGCGAATTAGATTTTTTTTATAATAATAAAATAAAAATTTTCTGCAGAATGTTTTAACACTAAATATGGTTCTAATACTAGATAGATTCGTTTCGAGAGCAGCGCTACATGTAGTAATTGAAGTTATAAGAAATCAACAGTAACAACTTTTTTCATGGTTATTTTGTTACATTTTGTATAAATATATACACAGTTTGCTATGCTGTAAAATAAAAAAGATAAAAAATGTCACAAATTAGGGCACACGACCTCAAACCTTCCGTTCTCATTTGAGGTTATTGTCTGTCTCATAAATAATAAAATTTTAAAAGAACAAAACACACCGTGCAAAATAAGTTTTTCATTAAAGCATTGTTAAAATATAGACAAATATACTAAATAAAAAAGTAAGTTTATGTTGTTTAAATGTAAAATTATTGAACGCCAGTGTAAAAATCTAAATAAATCTTATTTTATACATTAATTTTAATTATTATCTAATTAAACAATGTTCAGTTGAAAAAACTCTTGTCGATTTTTACTGGGTCATTATATCAACCATGAAAAAATTAAGCTATCTGGCATTTCTTAAATATAGAGACTTATTAGATACTAATTAAAATATATAAACCAATCAATAAAAACATTATTTTCTTTATAATTGAAAATTTTGGACTATTTAAAAAAATGAATAATCAATTTCTGCTGTGTAATATTAAGTAAAAATACCTTTTTTTTATAAAAAAAAACACGTTCCAGACAGTTTGCACGGTTCTACATAATATTATGTAAGTACAATCAACTTCACTTATATAAACCGCAAGGGACCACGTAGCTGACACATAAAAAAGCGTATCGAAGCAACTTGAGACCAAATCGAAATGCAGATTATACAAGACCCGTGTAAATTTGACTTTGTAAAGAAATATCAGTTTTCAATGAGTTGAATTTTGCAAATATTATATTTATGGTCAAAAGACAAAAACGCCTATGTCAACGTTTTCATATTTTTACTAATTCATCGGGAGGATTCTTTCAAAACAATTTTTGAAGTGAAAACTTCTTTAGCGGCGTTGTACACTTTTTTTGTAATGGGTAAAAAATGTTAAACTCGCGTCAGGACACGTGACCTGATCGAAAATTCGTAAGAAGAAATCTTTTGTATCCTTTTTTTGTAATGGGTAAAAAATGTTAAACTCGCGTCAGGACACGTGACCTGATCGAAAATTCGTAAGAAGAAATCTTTTGTATACTTTTTTTGTAATGGGTAAAAAATGTTAAACTCGCGTCAGGACACGTGACCTGATCGAAAATTCGTAAGAAGAAATCTTTTGTATCCTTTTTTTGTAATGGGTAAAAAATGTTAAACTCGCGTCAGGACACGTGACCTGATCGAAAATTCGTAAGAAGAAATCTTTTGTATCCTTTTTTTGTAATGGGTAAAAAATGTTAAACTCGCGTCAGGACACGTGACCTGATCGAAAATTCGTAAGAAGAAATCTTTTGTACACTTTTTTTGTAATGGGTAAAAAATGTTAAACTCGCGTCAGGACACGTGACCTGATCGAAAATTCGTAAGACGTTAATATTCAAGTTATCACTTCTGCCGGCACTCCCGGAGTGCAACCCGTCTTTTTTTAAGACCATAGTGTCTAATAACAATAGGTACATATTTGTAACGAAATATTATTTTTGATAAAAAATTGAATTATCAGTTGAAACTTTCACCAGTTCTCGAATTAAAACCCGTAAACTCGAGGACAGATAAAGCGATAAAAATAGCATCGGATTCTTTTGTGAGCTCGGTTATTATTTCGTGAAACATTAATTGCGTAAAAACTTTTCATCTTTTAATAAACTGCATTCAAAAACAATTTAGTAATTCTTGATCGGGTGCATGTTCCACAGATCAACAGAAAAATAAAAAAAAAATTGGTTTTCTGTAAAGTCGGTTTACGGACGATAGTTTTACGTGATAACGTATTCCGTAATACATAACCTAAATTTATATAATAATTATAATAATTCGAATCTATGATATTGCATCTTTCGCTTCAAATTTAGGTTAATTTTATTTATTAAAATTACTCACCACCTATAATATAATTGTTTTTTTTTAACTTTCTTTCTTTCGTATTTATTTTAAGTCTCAAAGATTAACTGTCATAATATTTTGAAAACAATTGTTTCATTGTTTATATAAAATTCCAAAACCTACTTGCAATATTTAAGTATTTTCATACGTCAAAAAATTGATTTTTATAATGATAAAATTTGTATGAAAACGATTTTTTCGAGAGATGAGACCTAGCTAAAACGATTTTTTGCCCCCCAAAATCTCTTTTCAGTAAATTTCATCCAAATCGTTAGGGCCGTTTTCGAGAAAAGCACGCACAGGGTCAGGCGGAACGCTAGGAACGTTACACTTTTTCGTGCATGCAGCCGGTGTTTTATCAATTTATAAGATTGGTGATTCATCAATTTATAAGACGTTATCACGTCAAAACGAGTGGAGGTGTCGGGCGATTTCATTTGAAAAATTTCCGGGACCGTTTCGTTAGTATATCTGAGATATGTGTAGTTTTTAAACTGTCGCCTCCATCAAAACGCGTTCATATAATATTGCTGGAGAGTACTGCTTCAGTTTTGTTCATAATCCTAGCATGTTAAAATATTGTACAATTGCATGTACCTCGTCTGCTACCGTCTAGTGTCACGTGGTTCAGGGATGCTTAAAACCACAAAATATTATTTTTTACAAAATACAACGAAAACAGAAGTCAGTGCTTTGAACTACGCTAGTTTAAATTAGGCCCGATTCACACTATAGTGCCGGTCACGGTTCGGTAAAATCTTACTGTGTTCACACCAGCGTTGCCAGTTTTTTTTTTTGCCAAGTCGGGATTTTCGAACTCTTTGAGCGAAAACAGCGGGATTCTTTCGTCGAAAGCGGGACATAGTAAAAAAACGTATATAATCAGAAGTTTTCAAATACCTATTTATCTTTTTATTTGAATTAAAATTACGTTTACGTGACAATAGGTAGCAAAAATAGCCATAGAAAATGTATTTTAATAAAAATATAATATTTTAAATCAGATTTACCCTATCGTTAAATAGTTGAGTCTTATTCGTCTTCAGAATAAAAAAAAAAAAAAACAGAAATCAAAATCAAAAAAGTTTTATTCATTAGAAAAATATGGCGTTTCAAACAATATAGTCTGTGGACTGAGTGTTACAAATTGCAACTTACAAATAAGAGAATTACTTATTCATGATATTTCTGTGAAGATTTAACTTCTTTTAAAGTTATCCCCGAAAAGCGGGACTGAGCCTGTCCCGCGCGGGACATTTAATTTTGATTTAAAAATCGGGACGTTCCGCCAAAATCAGGACGTCTAGCAACGCTGGTTCACACTATCATTCTGGGTTCGATCACGGTACAATCTCGATTTGCAATGAAGTCTGATGTATTTCCTTTGCAATACATTTTACTTTATTTCATAAGTACAATTTTTCTAGTTGTTTGACAATGTCGTTCGATTTTTCAATTGAAGAATTAGCTGTTATAGCTATTCTTCTTGATGAAGATACGGCAAATAAGAAAAGAGTGAAACGCAAGACAACGAAGAGAAGAATGTGGGTGCATCCTTATTAGCGAGGAAAACGGAAGGCGAATACTACACCCTGTATACCGTCATTTAATAGACGAATACTGCATTTGAAACAAAAATCTATTCATAAGTCAGGCAAAGTTCGATCACGCTCCAGCAAAATATTCTTCTAAACGGATCGATGCCGGAGCGTGATTGGATCCGAACTTGAGCTGATAGTATGAATACGCTCATTGTTTCTTGTGTAAGAATCGTTTACCGAACCGAGACTGGACCGAGAGCGAACCGTGACCGGCACTATAGTGTGAATCGGGCCTTAAGCTTCGAACACAGTTCTCTGTTGTTTTGTAACGAAAATCTGGGAATCAAAGGATTATTGCATTGTGGCAGAATACAACAAAGAAGTATTCACTTTATCTGTTTGATTACATGCAAAATTACTCTCTGATCCATGCAACATTGTGCTGTAACACAACACAGAAATGTATTCGCAGCTTTATTTTTGAACTAAGATGGCTGTAGAATATTAAAAAAAGAGTTTATTCTTGACAGTTGTATTTAAGACACCTGCCTGTAAAATTTCATCCGAATCGATGAAAAGATGGCGGAGTTATAAAGCTGTGACATACGGATTACACCGATTGACGAAATTAAGAGACTTCCGTTTTATGTTTCAAGTAGTTTCCCCACCCCTTGTGGTTGTAAAATAAACGCCAGTACAACTTAATAAACCAGTGCTGTATTGATGCATCCAGCCAACTTCATTAAGGACGATCTATCCATTGTTGAGTTTCCAATAAAATCGGGATCATTCATAATACGCCTGGATGTTTCCTCATAATCTGCCGGGATGGTCGGGATAAGAACGAGACAAAGCTTGACCGGTGTATAAAGACGATATTAAAACATGGACAGTATAATAAATATTTGAATTCTAACACTCAAATCTTTGATTAACGTCTGAATAGAACTCTTCAAATAAATAAAATTGTCGACCAATTTTTTTTCGCACTATATATTGACAAAAATAAAATTTTAAATCAATATTACAAAAGATGACGTTTCGATCTGGATTTAGAACTTCTTCAGAAATAATATAAAAAATATAAAAAATTAATTAGTATAATCTACTTATTTTATAATAGAATGCAGAAGTTAATCGAAAATTATGAAAAATTGATTTATAATTTTATTTTTGTCAATATATAGGTAGTCTGAAAATAATTGGTCGACAATTTTATTTAGTTCTAGAATTTTTTAACGGGATAAACATAATAATCTCCAAAGTTATGTGGAATTTTCAAACCACGCGTTCACTAAAAAGTTATGAGCAATATCTAACAGATTTTTCGATTTTTTTAAAAACAGAAATAGTAAGAAGGGAGGACCCTTCTTACAAAATTGAAAAATTTTTGCAAAATAAGTTCGCTCTGTTTGGTCTGATATTGTGCATACTTATAGAAAAAGTCGCTCTGATGAATCGATTCCGACCATCCGCAACGCCTGTATCTCCTTTATTTTCGGAGATATAGCCAATTTAAACTGTTTAAATTTGTATACCTTTGTAGCGTCTAAACTAAGCGAGATACGAATTTGCGCTTAGGCTTATTCGATTCAGCGTAATTTTTTCTATAAGACGTCGTTAATATTAAGCATATCTGAGATATTTTTATATTTTTTCAAATATCGCAGTTTTTCATGTTTCATACGCGTTTTGCAAATCTGCAAGTTTTTAAGACTCTAAGTGATTTTTGGCCCGCCTTATATTACTCGAACTTATAGAAAAATTCAAGCTGAATCGATTCCGATCACCATCCGCAACACTGTATCACCTTTACTTTCGGAAATATAAGCGTTTGTCTATATTATTTAAGAAAAACTTAAAAAACGCTGTAACTTCTAAACGACGAATGATACAGAGGTGGGAGTAGTCGGAATCGATTCAGCGCGATTTTTTCTATAAGAATAACCTCAGTTATAACTCGTTTGTAAACAGAATCTCATAAATTTGTGAGTTTTCTTAAAAACGGAAAAAGTAAGAAGGGACCCTTCTTACAAAATTGAAAAATTTTTGAAAAATAAATTCGCTTGATATTACACATACTTATAGAAAACGTCATTCTGAATCGATTCCGACCTTCCGCAACCTTGTATCACTTTTAGTTTCAGAGATATGAGCTTCTCTTCAAATTATTTCTATTAAAGCGCGCAGTTTGCAAGCACACAATATGAATTCGTATTTAAATATAATTTAAACTGAAGTTAATTAATATTACAGATGTTCGTAATCACAGCCACGTGAAATATTTGCATTTAAATGAATCACATTGATTGGTTCTGTGAGTGTTGCCGATTCCTGCCATTTTTCAAACGATACTTTGACTTTTATTTTTACAATGTATAATATATACAAGGTGTTATTTTGTAAAAATGCACTATAGCAATAAAGGTTGACAATTATCTCATACAAAATATAAAGACTTTATGTGGAATTTTTTTGCACTATCCTTTTCATGCCTGTATAGAAAAATAATCCCTCAATAATAGTATATTGTGCGACTAGTGAGAGAAGGAGAACATTCCATGAGCGTGAAATTTGCTGCACGAGCGTAGCGAGTGCGGTAAAACGCACGCGAGTGGAATATTCTCCTTCGATCAATGGTCGCACATAATACTTTATTCAACTAGCAGGAGTAATATGTAATCGGGGCCCTGATAAAAGAGGGAAAAATAATAAATCACTTCATTGATTGACGTACACACCGTCCTCGATGCATACAAGATGGCCATGACTTTCGTTGAATTGCGATGCTGTTTTCATATATACAATACCGCCTACCACGTTCATATTGGTCCAGAAGCTGCGTGCAGTTTTTTTTCATTATTTCACGCTTGGGCTTGCTACTGAGTTTCTATTGGTCCAGAAAATTCATTATCACACTGTACGGCTTATTATTAGCACTCTACGCGTCAACATGAAGTAATTTATTATTTCTCCCGAATTTAGCAGGGCCCCGAAATTACATATTACTCACGCGTGTTGAATAAATGAAATTATCGACCAATTTTTCAGACAAATACCTATATTAACAAAAAATAATTATTTTGGACCTTCTTCAGATTTGATCTAAAAAATATAAATATAATTTTTTTTTTATATTTTTTTATATTTTTTTTATATTTTTAAGATCAAATCTGAAGAAAATCCAAATCCGGACCGAAACGTCAGTGTATTAATTATTATTTTTTGTTAATATATTTGTCTGAAAAATTGGTCGATAATTTTATTTATTGAAGAATTTGAATTAGACGTTAATCAAAGATTTGAAAAATAATCCATATCACACTAGTGCGTAAAGTAAATTTAAAGAAAATGATTTAACCAATCCAACAGTAATTTTCCAATCAGGTGCCATATAAATCCATCTGTGAAACAATGAAATAGGCGTTGTCTTCGTCCAAATAGATTTCAATATAGGTACTTACACTAACTGCCAGATTATATTTTATGTAGTATGTATCTTGTTGGTAATGATCGTTGATCGCGCTCGTTATAACATGCCACTTTTCGTATAATTTTCTTCATTTACGAACGACATACATAAAATAACTCCTGTACCGGCCATCTTGTTGAGGTTTTCCATGGTTTCCCTCAATAATTCCAGATAAATCTCGAGATGGTTCCTTTTCAAGGCCATGGCCAATTATCTGTCAAACGCCTATGCTTGTCCTAATTTCCTAAAAATTCCTTCATTTGCCCATTGCTATAAGTTGAAGTTTAAAAATTGTAGAAAATAACGGGAAAAAATAGTAATGGTGCGAATGGCGTCTGTTATGACATAAAGTCGAGAAACGGACATTAAACGCATTATTATTATTATTATATTTCTAAATTTTTGTTTGTAGATTTTAAAGCTAAAAACTACAATTATTTTATAAGCTTGATTACTACTAAAAATATTAGTTATATTTTTTTTCTGAGGAATATATTTATTAAGAAGTGTTAGATTATTATATTTGTGTATAAAAATGCAATATTATAAAACAATTAATATTATATTTTACGGTAATTAGTTTTCAAAGATTGATATACACCCGGTATATTTATTAGCACGCCTGTAGGTACTTGCAGACAAATTCTGAACACGGTTTGAGGCTTTAAATAGAGTTAATTAGAGCAAATTTTGGTAGCGAAACAATACCGCAAAACTACCGACATAATTCATCATTGTATCGGATTTTGTACAAAATTGAAATAATATTTCGTATTGTAATTGGTTTTAAATCTGTTCTAATGTGTGTGCAATAGAGACACTTTATAAAACAAAGCAGTACAAAAAAACTATTTTATATATAAACGGCTTATTTTTAAAATAGTTTTATTCATAAGAAAATATATTGCTGAGATTCGAACTCGACAAAAACTGTCTAATAATTACATTCGAGTGCGAGTAAGACGTTAGGGGTAAGTTGAGAGCATATAGCGCCGCAGCACACTTCAACTCAGTTCATATACGCTCCCTCTCTGCACACTTCAACCTACCCGTGGCGTCGTATCCGCACTCGAATATTAGGTATAGACTGTTTTGTAACCGCCTGGCAAACATTTAGACCCGACTAAATGATCTGACTTATTTATTTTTTTATTTTATTAATTACTAAATGTGAAGATATTAAAATTTCAAAATGCCTCAAGAACATTTTTTGCAAGTAAAACTTCGCAAAGAGCTTGGCTAGGCCTTACTAACCTTCAGCTAAGTCTTCGATTTTGTGTTCAGACATTATAAAAGAATTTTCACGCTGCCTCATTATACTGCCGTAAAAAGGCAAAAGGCAGTAAGTGACCAACTTATGAATTTGAGTAAATCAAGATTTACTAAAAATGTATTGACCGTCCAGAATTTTAGATTATGGAAACCAAAACATAGGGGAAACATTTTTTAAAGACAATAAAATTATTGCTGCAGCACTTACTGCTGTCGTTGGTTTCAGTATGAACTCATTTTTCAACAAATGTCACTTACTGCCCTTTACCTTTTTAGGGCAGTATACCTACCCAAAAATATTTGATGGCTTACATATTGTACTATTGGTTGCTAACCGATTTTAAACTTAAACAATGATACAGTGACTCTATAATATGTCAGTAATCCAAGGTATGCAAATATGTGCAATCACGAGATCATGAATAAATTTTATTATTAAAACGAATCATTTAAATTCCACACACTGTAACGAATTTCAATTATTTCATTTAAAAAAAAAATTTTAATTCAAATTGTTCAAAATCAATAGTATACCATAATATTATATAATAGCGCTGGAGAAACTTCCTAGACCTTTTAATCACTAACCATACTAAAGTCTACTGGACAAGAGTACTATTTTGTCAATGAATTAGTTTATAGATAATATGATGGAGAATATCGGATCGTTGGCAGACTAATTAAACTTTTTCTTCATACCTCGATCGAAAGTACATATAATTTCGGCATAAATTGTAAAGCAGAAAGTCTAACATTTACGCATTGGTGGGATTACACGCACTGATGCGGGAAGTACGTACGTTCGGGCGGCAGTTAAGAAAAGTAACCCATCAATTGTTGTTTAGATGTCGTTTCCATACATTTTAGCTAATAGTTGCGAACAGCTGTCATTTGTGTTTTTACGTAGGTATAACCTCAAAGCTGCTTGCTTGTTTATCTATGTTTTTATGTAATTAATTAATGTTTTACGACCGAGGTATAAAGAAAATAGTATACACCACCATAGCTAGCTGGTAGATCTTTTTCCAAATGGATAAATGTTTAATATGAGGTCCGCCAGGTATGCCAGAATGTTCAGTTTTTATTTATTGCGAATTTTGTGAACATTTTGGCATCTGCGGCGTTCTAAAACATATCTTTGAAATGGCGGAGCTATAGTTTTTGAAACAATTAGCGATAGAAAGTGCGACGCCAGTTTTTTATGAAACATTTGTTATCCTTTTTTTCTGATTTGTTTTTGTAATTATTCTTCTTCTTTTACAAAAGAAATATTAACACAATAGACATTGTGTGTGTGGTTATAACACTGATGAGAAACAAAA
The DNA here is from genome assembly GCA_963575645.1 of Xanthostigma xanthostigma. Classification (NCBI taxonomy): domain Eukaryota; kingdom Metazoa; phylum Arthropoda; class Insecta; order Raphidioptera; family Raphidiidae; genus Xanthostigma; species Xanthostigma xanthostigma. The sequence goes on along the minus strand of OY754469.1, from coordinate 49,371,376 downwards.
CAACATCTCTGTAAATCCTTTGTCGATGTTTTAACAGTTGACTGCTACCGGCTTCATTTTGTTTTCATGCGCAAGAATGGTTTTGTGCGACAAGTAATCAAGAAACAAAACACAGCTGATACATCGTCACAATATACTCCTGCTAAATTATGAAACAACAGAAAGTTTCGATGATTTAGCTCTGTTGAATTTTTGTAAACGACAAATGTTTTGTTTTCCAATTCATTCGATAAAAGGTTAAAAGTAATATTTCGTGACAGAATAGGTAGTATTTCATTTAATTTTTGTCCGTTTTTTATAGTTATTCGAAAATTCTGTGATAGCTTGATATGAGAAAACGTATTTACAAAAAATTTGTTTGTTTAACTTGGATCAATTTTTATGACACTTTGTATGAACTGGTGCCCAGACATAAAGTATTGGATATTTTTTACGTGCTTACTTACTTAATTTCGGAAGAGAATCTCAAACAAGGTGACCAGATTTTAACGAGATTTTAACTCTGAAGGTGAAATTCGAAATTTGGACTCTTTAGACGAACCTTATATATCACAAAATTACGTTGACAAAATTTTTCTGTACCGAATTTAAATATAAAATTGGGATTTGAATTTTGGTAATGCGATTTTATTTACCCTATAGAGACACGTCTAATGCTAAATAAATAGAAGATACCCGTTCAGTGGTATCTTATTCAATATCCCATTACATAATTAGCAAGTCTGACTTGACATTACACTACCTGCTTTTAAAAGATTCAAGCAATGTAAAAATAATAAGAAGAAAAAAGCTTTATTCAACGCTACATGAGTTTTGCACGTATAAACAGCGTTATGGGTCACTAAAAACATTTCATTCATGTAAGATAATAAATTTAAATTAATTATATAAAATTTCTGTTTTTATAAACCAGACATCTGTAAACTCCGAATTACTGAAAGAATGAATTGCGCAATTGGTCAAACTACCTGTTGTTTAGTACTGTGCGATCGGCGAAAGAAGACCGGTGGGGAAAGGGCAAGAAGTCGCTGATGTGTTCGCAAATTATCGGAATTCATAGGCGGCGCATAGCAAGGCATGCAAACAATGTATAGCTTTAAATTTTAAGGCATTATTTTGAGCCTCTAACTCGCACATTTTAATTACATTCGCTATGACCTCCCTAGCGCCACTTCTAACTGTTTTTCCCTTTTTACTTTCCATTTTGATGATATTCAGACAACACCTCTCAACTTAGTCCGTAGACGCACGCCTATGTACTGTCTGGTGTATGATTTTTTTGTACTGTTAGCAAGTGTCGCTGTATAGTCGGACGGCTATAGCAATAGTACAATTATCGCGATAACACAATTGTTATACGTTTGATCGACTGGACTCCCTTATTGCATAGAAGCGGTTCCAGGATCAGTACCTTTTACTAATATAAAATACATGTGCGCTCTTCTGCAATAAGGTCATAGGACTACATTCCATAGACCGGTCTTCTTTTAAAAATCCAACAGTACAGGTGTCGGCAACCTTTTGAGACGAAAGAGCCAAAAGTTACAATTTACAATATTTCCCAGTTTTTAAAGAGCCACTATACATTTTCGTTTCAGTGTGATAGTATTTGCTTATATATAGGTATAATATATATATCCGATGACGACACGTCGCGACGGGGACGTGCGGGTGAGACGCGAGTGGAAATGGTTGAGAGATAGACATGGTGCTCAATCGTGCAAATCGATTGGACGATTTTTAAGGGTTTATATACTAAAATAATTATTTTTTGCGTATAGAACTGGAGAGTCGCGACTTTACATAAAAAGAGCCGCATGCGGCTCGCGAGCCGCAGCTTGCCGACCCCTGCTTTAGTACAATATTTTCAACACCAACTGGTTTTATACTCACGCATTTTCAAATTTTTAGTCCCTACTACGCAGCTCAGCTAGTTGAAAAATACTGATAGTAAAAGTCAAAATTTCTACTATAGACACCAAAACTATATTGAGTATAAGTACACTTTCATAGAAGATATCGTAACAGCTTCGCGTTCGAACTGCAGTGAAATCTTTCAATTTCAATGGTAAGCTGTCAAAAGTGGGCGGTTGTTATATTAAAAATATTTATAAGTGCATTGTTGCCAAGTGGTATTTAAATTTTTTTCTCGATATTGAATAGGTAACTATAGATAAAATTAAGAAATATATTTTAACTGCGAGAAACCGTGAACATAAAAGTGTCCACCGTGGATATAAATGTTCATAACAGTGTCCATCGTGGATTAGTTTATCGACTAAGAGCTGACTACGGAGAAAATGGGTGACTCGGTGCAGAGCTGAAAATTTGCAGAATAATAGGAGATTGTAACAAGTAAGTAGGGAAAAAATTGCCAGAAGGCTAGGCGGAAGATAAAGAGCAGCCAGAAGGCGCTAATGTTGCGAAAAATCAGTGCACTTCTGGCAATTTCTATACTTATTCTGTAATTCAAAACTATATTATATATTATATAATATTATACATTATATAGTTATAAGGACATACTGAAAATTCAAACATGATATAATAATTACATTCGACAAATATTCAAAATTATTAATGAGATTTTGATAGAAATAAAATTAAATAATTAAATTTATAAAATTACGTTGTTATAACAACGTAATTTTATTAATTTATTTAATTTTAACCGTCTATTAGATTCTGAGTACGTCTTTGGCTACTTTATTTTATCTCTCTCACATAATATTCAGTTCATTTCTTTTCTCTGTGTAAATGCTTTTATCTGGTTGCTGGAATGGAAAATGACTTATGAAGCACATCATCTCTCTAAATTCAATACTCTAAACCAGCGACATTTCTATAGAAAGTTCCGTATTAATAAGATAGACGGATATGTTGCATATCGGTTTGTTTTCTTTTCATTTCTGTCAGATTGAAATAGTCTATCCGTAACACATCTATATACCAAGACGTCAGATGGTACTTTGTGCCCACAAAGCAAAACGGGCTATGTCGAATTTTTAGAAAGGTTCCTCTTAGAAATAACCGATCAAGCAGTTTGGGTTATGATGGTTGATGGACTTTTGTTTGAATTCGAATTCCTGCGAAGGTAAATGCGATTCGAGCGTTTTTCTACTGCCTTGTGCTGAGATACGGAAATTCCTGTGCCGGCCATTTTGTTGAAATTTTCCATGGTTTTCCTCTGTATAAATATTTCTTTATACAAGGACCGAGGCCGATTATCTGTCCAACTGTTGCCGATAATAACCTTTTCATTTCGTGTGATCACACCAGGGGCGCCGACTTTTAGAAAATGCTGTTGGTGCTCTTATTCGTTTGATGCCTCGATTAAGAAAAGAACAAAAATAAATCGCATCTAAATCCTTCCAGTAGAACTCAAGTCAAAAGAGAACAGACAGCCAGTAGGGTCCATAAATATGTTGCATTTTGTACATATATAGAGATACAGAAGAGAATGAAATAAGGTAGTTTTAGATGTCTATGATCGTGGGTGCTCCAGCCCCCGAGTACCCACGGAGTCGGCGCCCCTGGATGACACAATACATTTTGTTAGAGCAAAAAAGAATCTGTTTTATAATAAAATGTGGAGACTTTTTCTATTCAAGTCTTCTTACGAATAAAATTAAATATTTTGAAGACGTCAAATAAGAACATTATCTAACAATAACATAAACACGAAAAAGCTACCGTGAATTAAATCACAACATTTGATATTTTTATATATTATATATGTTTTATGTATTACATATGTATATAAAACATTTGCACGTTTCCTGACACATGTTACATATTCATTCATATTGGGTTTTTCATATTTTGTCTGTGAAATATAAAGCCATGTTTTTAAGACAGCTTTTTTGTAAATGGAGTATGGGAAGCTTACGAAAACGATGTGATCTTAATAAAGCTCCAGACACATATTAGATGAAATTATTATCCAAATCTTAGACTAACGTCTGAATAGAAATCTTCAAATAAATAAAATTATCAACCAATTTTTTCAGACTGTGTATTGACAAAAAATTATAAAATTATAATATATCTCAATAAATGACGTTTCGGTCCGGATTTGGATCTTCTTCAGAAATATGCAATCTAAAAAATATATAAAAATGAATTAGTTCTACTTACAAATAGAATTAAGACTGATTTTTTTATATAATTTTTTGTCAATATACAGTCTGAAAAAATTGGTTGATAATTTTATTTATTTGAAATTATTATCATTGTATCTTTGTCGATTACGAAGGGATGAATAAATCAAAAAGTTGATTTCACTGTTTGAAATTAACAACTTACTTGAGCTTACAATCCACATAAATTTCAAAGCAAATCTAATTACTCAATTACAACAAAACAGTAACCAAAATAATCAGATCTGGTGTCTCAAACTAAAAAAAGAAAGCTATATAGTCCAAGCTCCCGGCGTGATAGAAAAAGTTACCCCATCGAACACCTCAAAATTATGAAGTGAAAATGGCTGAAAAACATGTAAGAAACATGTTACGCCCGCCAGCCTAGTAAACATTTGTTAATTGTTATTTTTTATGAATTTAAAAAAAAAAAACATGATTTTTTTCCAAAACACCTGCTTGAAATTTATACAATTTGTAGTAAATAATGTACCATTTTTGGAAAAATTTGTCTGGCTGACAATTTTTGTTAATAAATTTGTCAGACTTCATTTGTTATAAATTATTTTTTTATGAAAATGCACTTGATAACACCTCCTTGAATTTTTTTTAAAATAAAGTTTAAGATCTCTTCTAGCTAATACAACTTGTCTAGCTGACAAGTTTTGTTAATAAATTTGTCATACTTCATTTGTTATAATTTTTTTTTTATGTCAGTAAAAAACATTTTTTCGCAGACAGACCAATTTTTATGCAGAAAATAGATGTCAAACCTTCTTTCAGAAAAAAACTAAGGTGGTGTTTTGACACGGCCCTTGTAAAAGCTGATTTGTTTATGAAAAAACGCTGTCACGGCGCTTAAAAATTGTATTTGACATGGTAAAAAACAATATTTTGATGAAAAATGTATTAAAGTATATAAAAGGGATCTACCGTATTAATTTAGAATAAGAAACATTTTTTTTTCTAGTTAGCAACGATTATACCATATTTTTTCATTAAAAAATGTGGTATAATCGTTGCTAACTAGAAAAAAATTTTTTTTTTTATGCACTGCTTCGGTTAGACTGCGCTGCTCGCTGGTGGTAGCGGGTGCGAGTGAGTCACGTGACCTGCTAGTCGCCCGCTGCCCGGCTAGAACATGTCCAATTTCACCAGCCGCCGACAAATACTCGCCAGCTGGCGGCGCCAGCGGCGAATTTTATGCTCACACGAAGCTGATTGATGGCTGACAGTAGCGGCTTCCACAACTCGCGGCTGGCAACCAGCCTAGTGTGACCCGCGCTTTACTGTGAGAGAACTGTAACGACGTGTAACGGTACGCGAGAGCAACAAAGAGCCGACACAAAGGAATCACTGCGTGTAGCATCTGTGCAGATTTCCAATAATCTGCACGGTCGTCGAGATGGGAAGTCATATTAAAATGTCTACTCACAACACCAAATACGAATGTATTTATGCATATATAGGACAGTCTGGAGAGCTATTTTTAGGTTAAGTCATATAAAACTGCTGTGTGCACAGTCTGTTTGAAATGACGTCACTGTTTACGTGGAATATTAATGGCGGCACTAAATGCATGTTCCACTGTACAAAAGTTTACTGGACAACACTACCAAATAGTACAGCTGTAAAGGTGGCACTTCACATGGCTATTTATGTTCGCTATTGGGTGTTTGTTGTATTTGACAAAATATATGACGTTCAAGACAAACATGCAAATAGAGGCAAATATGACCATCCACACTTGCAGTCAAATAGCAAACACACAAACATTTGGCAGCAGAACGCAGGTTCAAAATTCCAGGAATTTTAGCACTGTTTCATTGTCCCAATTCATTTTCAATAGTAATTGTTCCAGTTCTCGCTCATAGCACATACACAAAAATGCTGCACGTCCGTACAGGTTCACGGCGCGTGCGCTTCTGAATATAGCCATTGTGGGGACGGTTTATTTGTCGTATTTGCCTATTTGACTCCTTTGATGTGCCTCGAAAAACCGACAAGCGCACGGTAACGCGTATTTGGTATTGGCCTTATTTGTCAAATAGGCAAATAAGGCCAACACTTTGTCAAATAGACCCTCCACACTTGGTAATTGTTTGCCAAATACACAAATACAAATAGCCATGTGAAGTGCCGGCATAACAAACCGTATGTATTCGTTACTGAGTAACGAGTACATCGTCTAACTCGAAGTAACGAGTCGTTACTTACAAATTTATTTCGTTACTCGCATTTGTCGTATCCATGTCAGTTCGACTCGTTTGATGCGGTTATACGTTATACAAACGAAGTCATATCGTATCACGTATGCGACGCGCCTCGATGCGATGGTACATGCTTGATGCTGTTAGTACACGGATGTACCTATGTCGTATGAAAAGTAACGAGTAACGTAGCGATACGAAAGTAACGGGTACTGGTTCTTTAAGTAACGAATACATACGGGTACACAATTGCTCGTTAATTTTACAGCTCTACCAAATATTATATTACCTACACCACAAGGGCCGAAAGTGTGATAGGGCAAGGTATCACACTTTCGGCCAGTGTAGTGTACACTATTTTTCTTCGTACCTAGATCGTAAGCACGCCTATTTAATACATTAATTAATTCATTACTTATTAATTACATGAAAACAAGCAAGTAGCTTTGAGGTTATACGTAAAAACACGAATGACGGCTGTTCGCGACTATTAGCTAAAACACCGTAATTTTGTACAAAATATTTAATAAAAACTATCCTATAGCGTAAGTTACACAAAGCAATATATATTCCAAAATTTCATTAAAATCGGTTCAGTGATTTTGGAAATTAGCGCGGCCAAAATTGTGATACGACAAGTATATGTATATAGACTAGCGGTCCCGCCTGGTTTCCCCCGGGGACAAAAGAACAAATGGGGAAGGGAGGGACATGAGTACGCACATTCATCTTATTTTACCGAGATAAATGTTGTGTCCTTTTTTGCAGTTTTCAGCAGTTCCCTGCTTTGTTACTTAGTTTAAACTCAAATATCCATTTTTAATGAAAATATTTACAGGTACGTGTCATCTAGTGTCGAATAAACATTTAGGGTTATAAGTATTTTTTAATGGCAAATCATTAAAAAAAAATTTTTTGTCCAAAAAATAAAAAAAATAATTTTGTCGAAAAAATTTAAAAAAAAATGTTGTCGAAAAAATAAAAAAAAATTCTGGAGAGGGCCACCCTTATCACCTAGGGCTATAAATAATAGCCTACGACCTATTCTCAGACCTACTAAGTATACACAAAAAATTTCATCAAAATGGGTCAAGCCGTTTCGGAGGAGTTCGATAACAAACACTGTGACACGAGATTTTTATATATATAGATATATATCACATGCGGATAAATTCATGAAAACGTTGATATTTCTTTTTTGTTTCAATTGGGTTTTGTAGAGAGGTCCAGTAAAGTAAGGCGGGAGCGGCAAATATTGAAGAAACTTTAAGCCTTAAAGAGGCACACGATTGAACAACGTTTTTGCACAGCCGCTTTAGATAAAAGATAAAATTATATAATCTTATTATGATGCAAAATTACGTTCAGAAAATCAATCAGACTGAACAAATTGTACTGGTAATCCATTATAGAATGTCGTTACTGAATTGTACCAATTATCTATAACACACGCACCCCACTGCCTTGTCGATAAACTGAAAATAAACAAATTATTTCTTAAGAGTCATTCCTGAAAATTATCATAGAAAAATAAATACATAGAATGTCCTAAAAGTTTTATTTTCCCATCAACTTGATGATTATATTTTATAGAGAGTTCGGAAATGATTTTTAAAGCACACGATTACTAAATTTGTTTTATAAATTTTTAGGACAACAATTTCATGTATCTTCCATGAGTCACGACTTATGTTTAAATATTTATTGGATTGATGGATTTGTAATATATTTATGATCCTATTTATAATAAAAATACAAAAATTGATTGTCATTCATACAATAAAAGAGTTTCCAATTTATAGTCAAAATATTTTTCTAACAAAATTTTTATTTTTAAAGACCGCGCACACTTGTCAAGCATAAACCTGCACGACCAGCATAGCACGGAGCAAAACAGCCTGCTCGTGAAGGTACTCATGTTTCTTTACAAGGTTACATTTTACTGAAAGTCTGAACTTTTGTTTTGTTGTAAGTTTATTATAAACTTATAAACTGTATTTAAGAGTATTCGTCCCTGCAAACACCCCCTGCACATCTCAAATCTTTTCCCCTCGCCTAAAAACGGTTCGCGCTCTCCCGACGCTATTTATAAAGCTAGAGGGTTCTGGTAAACGCCAAATGAAAGACAAAGAATCAGACTACAGATCCTTCAGGCGAATTTTTTGAAAAACAGTTTCGCCTACGTGTGAAATATTACGTAACTTATTATTTTTTTCAAAAGGTTGTAAGTTTTTTCAGGAATTTTTTTTCAAAAAATTCGCCTGAAGGTTCTGTAGTCTGAACCCTCTAGCTTTAAAAATAGCGTCGGGAGAGCGTGAACCCTTTTTAGGCGAGGGGAAAAGATTTGATAAACAACCAATTGTATTTCCATAATAGTCGGTCAAAATGAAGAACCATACGTCTTATAAATATATTCTTCTATGGTAGGGTTTGTATACATGCAAATGAAAACAGAATCTAAAACGGAAATTACGAAATTTCAGTATTGCAGAAGCCGCTGTAGTCATTTCCGGTTATAAGAGGGTGCCAACGTTTTAACGTTTGTCTCCACTGATTATACATTCAACTGTTCGCGCGCGACGTTCAGTTGTTCGCGTCGTTCAACTGTTCGTTGACAGGATGACTAATATGCCTTCTATTGATCGCTCCTGTCGTTATTGACTCGTTAATTGGAGATGATGAGGAATATCGAGTTTATGGGATAAGGTTAATTATCACTGGGATTAATTTAAACTCATTAACATAATTATGTCTCGTTGAAAACAAAAAGGAAATGGTACAGTCAGGAGCTAGTGTTTTTAAACAAAACTCTTCTGATCTTTGATTAACGTCTGAATAGAACTCTTCAAGTAAATAAAATTGTCGACCAATTTTTCTCAGATCATATATTGACAAAAAATAATAAAAATACAAATCAATATAACTCAAGATCTTCTTCAGAAATATCTAAAAAATATAAAAATTAATTAGTACCTATTAAGTTTCTGAAGAAGATTCAAATCCGGATCGAAACGTCATCTTGTGTTATATTGATTTGTATTTTTATTATTTTTTGTCAATATATGGTCTGAGAAAAATTGGTCGACAATTTTATTTACTTGAAAAACTCTTCTGAATTAATTGTTGCGAAATAGGTATCAAATAATTTTAATCTGTTTATATAATAATCATGTGTTACATGCCAGTCTCTCGACATTGTGTCATAACAAACGCCACAACGCATATTTATAGTACGCGCCACGAATCTAAAACGCTCGGAGGTTAGATGCGAATGCGGGCTTGCGCTTGTACAGTCTATTGAAAAACTACAGACTCGCACCTCAGCAAAACTAAAGTAGCAATAACAACTTGACAATAGCGTACTCGACTGTACTTTAAAGCAGGAAAGCGACAAGTGACAAAGGCAACTAGCGATCACCACGGCCAATCACCGACGAGCGCACGTTCCGTGCAGGTAGCTGGGAGGTGGTGGGAGTCTCAACGGCTCTAAAATGTGCCTTTGCGACACTGTTTGTGACTAACTTCCGAACCTTTTAGATCTGTGGCGCGTATTATAACTAGCCTCATGTGCAGCGGTTTTAAGAAGGCGAACTTATGTAGCGGGTAGCACTGAGCCGTTGATAGATGGCATTGTTTTAAAAAAAATTGATTGCCATAAGGATGTGTGCATTATACTGTTGCGTATTTACTTGTATTTGATATAACGTTGAAGAAGGGAAAGAGATCACGGATGCGATGGAGACGGCAAACAGCCAGCTCCGATCCTGTGTGTTGGTTTTAAGACTACATATTAATGCAGACTGGTATACGAGTGATTACACGGCATTAAATAAGGGGATTACACTCCGTGTTCGACGCCACAACACCACTCTCTCTCTCTCTAAGTACCTGCCTGCTAAACTACAGCATGTTCAAAAAGTTGAAACATTATATCATCATAATGTTTGCCTCCCTTTTTAGAAAAAACCACACAATTTCTCCACATCAATTATATATCATTTCACAGATAATTGCTTGCTCTACTGACATCGACAACTAAAAAATTTATTATTGCTTTTGTTTTTGTAAATTAATTAATTAACAGCAACGCTGAACAACGTCTGCCATCTGACGGCTTTAATTTTGAAACGTCAACACTTCGATCTGTCATCTGACCTTCATATTGTAAATACTGCATACTGCCATCTGACGGCTTTAATTTTGAAACAGCGTGCAACGCTGAACAACGTCACAACAATGCTGCATGATGCCATCTGACGGCTTAGCTCAACGCTTTTGCTACTTGCGCCTCTATATGACAATTTTAGTAAAATATTTCTTCGATCTGTCATCTGAGCTTCATATTGTAATACAACAAAAAGAAGAACGTTATAAGCAGTGTGCAAAATTAGAAACGAATTGAATACCTGCAAATTGCAATCATATTTAAAAAATAATTTTGTAAAGTGATAATTATTATACTTATTTAGTGCGAATAATGCGCACAGGTCACACTAGTTAAATCATATACTTTTATTCTATAATAAAATCGCATTCGAACCATTAGGGTGCAAATATATACTTCTGTCTTTTTTTACGCCGTAAGCACTGGCGTATCCAGGACAAAACAAGCACGTAGCACCCAGCTTAAACATTTCTAATTTGCCCCCTCCTGGGCCAAAAGCTGGGTACGGCCATGTTAACGTCATAGAAAAAGACACAGTTTTTGAAAAAGAGATACTTTATTCAGATTGAATACAAGTACATCAACCAATCCTATCATCGGAGAAATCAGGGAATTACATTGAAGAAAGAGACGCAGATATATTTTCGATAAGCTTGTTGCGTATACTCACCGCACATTGAGTGGATAGGCAATGATTCGTAAAGGTTATTATTAAATATATGCATTAAAATCAATTTAGCAATGCGTTCTGCTACTGAACCATTAAAATAATCCTGATATTAAGAATGTTTTTGACGTGATAACGTCTTATAAATTGATGAAACACCGGCTGCACGCACGAAAAAGTGTCACGTTCCGCCTGAGCCTGAGCGTGCAAGCGAGAGCGCGGTATAAGCGATAGAGAGGCACGATCGGCCCAAGCGTCGACTTGTACGCATTCTCTCTCTTCTCGCGTGACGTCAGAGAGTTCATCAATGTTTCTTTATGACGTTATCACGTAAAACTATCGTCCGTAAACCGACTTTACAGACAACCAATTTTTTTATAATAGATTTGAAACTGTTACCAGCGCATAAAAAATGTACAGGACGTTCATAATTCAATGTAACCTCGCCTTTTTATGTACTCCCTGTACGCACGTTATATGGAACGATGATCGGTAACATTAGAATATTTCCGTGCATTGATTGATGAATATTATACACTGTTTAACGACTGATAGGATTATTGAATTCTGTACGAACTAAGCTCTTTGTTATTATCAATTTTACAAAAAAAACAGGTTAATCGTAGAATTTATTCAAGATCTTTAACTCGTTTTTTTCCTCACCATAATGATAGTCTCGTATAATACGCGCCACGGATCTAAAAGGTTCGGAAGTTAGTCACAAACAGCGTCGCAAAGGCACATTTTAGAGCCGTTGATACTCCCACCACCTCCCAGCTACCAGCACGGAACGTGCGCTCGTCGGTGATTGGCCGTGATCGCTCGTTGCCTTTGTCACTTGTCGCTTTCCTGCTTTAAAGTACAGTCGAGTACGCTATTGTCAAGTTGTTTGCTATATTAGTTTTGTTGAGTTGCGAGTTTGTAGTTTTTCAACAGTCTGTACAAGCGCAAACCCGGATTCACATCTAACTTCCGAACCTTTTTATAACTCACTCGCAATGTTTCGTCTATGTTTTCGAACTTTTTCAAGCTCATCTCATTGCAATTGCGTCTATTCACAAAATTATCAGTGCAAAGCTAGCAAAAGTTCAAATACAATAAGCAACATTTTTTTATTTCGTTTACGACTGATTATTTTAGCACAACAGTATAATGTTTTTTATAAAAAATTATAATTGCGGCGATGTTTTTTGAATTAAAAAATTGTATATCCATTAAAATTTAAGGTATTTACATAAAACAATCGTTAATAAATTTTTATTTCTTATTTTTATGTGGAGCTACAAATGAGAGTCACGTTTTGACATATTTTGTAAAATATTTTTTACTGGCACTATGTGCCAGAATGTATTCCGTTTTGTACATTAGTATATAATATTATATATTATTGCACTAATAACAAAAGTGCAATCACAGGTATTCGGATAACTCTAATTTATTTATGTAACACACTGAGCTGGATTCGGTTCTGATAGTAATTAATTTATCATGATTATTATGTTGCATAATATTCTTATTGCGTAAACAAGATTAAAACGAACTTTATGTTAAAATTATCTTTTTTTATGAATTGATAAAATAGATATGAGCGCCGCGCCGGCGCGCCGTCGCCGCCGACGATTCCTTCCCGCCGCCGCCGCCGTGAAAATGTAACGGCGCGCCGAGCGAAAAGGCATATGTTTAAACGATCAGAAAATGTTGAAAACATATTTTTAAAGACTACTTTATATTTTTTTATGACTTAAAAGAAACATCTTTGTTTTCTCTAAGATTTATTTTCTTGTTAATTGTTATTAGAACTTTATGACAACGTTAATTTTTTTCTGCCAATCGAAGTGCCAAAAATATTTTAGCTCTAGGCTAGAAACCATTAAACCATAAAAATAATTTGTGTTAAATAAATAATAATTCTGATTGTTAAACTACATGTTTTGTTTTATTGTATCCTGCCCATCATTAAAAATGCTCCTAAGGTCACGCCGCCGACTACGCCGCCGCCGCCGACCTCAAAAAGTCGGCGCGCCGCCGCCGCTCCTTTACCCATCGGCGCTCATATCTATGATAAAATGAACATTATTCTTTTGGCTTTTATTTGTAAGCGATTTCGGACACTACGATCGCAGTGCGAACAAATGACATCTGGCGAAGGATTATGATAAAACTTTCACAAAAATGCGACAACCGAAAAAAACTGCAACTGAGAGCGAACCGTAATCTTTCTAGCTTTGAGCTGTTCTGAATAATTTAAAAACTCCATTTGCAAAATAAAATGTAATACAAAGTATGATAAATAGACGACTGCGAAATATTTAACTTTCTTATTAAATAACTTCGCTCAAGATTTATCTTTCAACAGCTTTCGTAAAAAAAAGAGAAATTACATAGAATGTTTATATTACTGAACTTGATTAGGGAAGAGGACAGTTTATAGTATAATACGCGCCACGGATCTAAACGGTTCGAATGTTAGTCACAAACAGCGTCGCAAAGGCACTTTTTAGAGCCGTTGATACTCCCACCATCTCCCAGCTACCTGCACGGAACGTCCGCTCGTCGGTGATTGGCCGTGATCGTTCGTTGCCTTTGTCACTTGTCGCTTTCCTGCTTTAAAGTACAGTCGAGTACGCTATTGTCAAGTTGTTATTGCTATTTTAGTTTTGTTGAGTTACGAGGTTGTAGTTTTTCAACAGACTGTACAAGCGCAAGCCCGCATTCGCATCTAACTTTCGAGCCTTTTAGATTCGTGGTTCGTATTATACTAAAACGACTTATTATATATTCGCTAAGGATTCGTATTTTTGCTTTTTTCAAAATTTTATAAAAAACGAGTTTGTGACCAAGGGCGTAGATATTTTTTTTGGGGGGTAAAGTAAAAAAATCAATATTTTTTAAGGTTTATTAATATCACACAAGAAAACTCACGAAGGAAGACGTCAATCAAAATATTAATTCCCAAACTAATCTCACAAATTTTTTGCAAGAAATATTTCTAAATTTTATTTTGTAGTTAGGTATTCGTAATATTTTCAGTTTTAGTTTTTATTCAAATAAATAACATTATCGACCAATTTTTTTTCAGACTAATATTGACAAAAAAATAATAAAATTATAAATCAATATTTCACTAGATGACGTTTCGATCCGGATTTGTGAAAAACATCATCTAGTGAAATATTGATTAATAATTTTATCATTTTTTTGTCAATATATATAGGTAGTCTGAAGAAAATTGGTCGACAATTTTATGTATTTGAAGAGTTGTATTCAGACGTTAATCAAAGATTTTAGTTTTTATTAATATGGTCCTGGGGGAGGAGTAATTACCTCCCATATCTGCGGTCTTGTTAGTTACAGTTCTTAAAGCCTTGAAAAGTCCAGATAAAAAAAATAAGTGCTTGGTATTTTTTAATTTTTTTACAGTCTAGTTTTCGCGTCTGTTCCGTCTTCGTCTGTTTCTATCTCCTTTTACTACAAGTACGTGTGTTCGTACGTCTTTTACAAGTAATTCACACGAGAAAAGCCCTTCTTAGCCACGAAAGTGAGTTTGATGTGTTTATGTACATTTGTGTATCTATTTCGACATAATACCTGTCTTTGATTCTGACCGGCAAAAATCCAGTGGTTTATTTAAGGAGGATTTCTACTGTAGAAGCCTATTTTTTGTACCAAATTTCGCGATAATTTTTTTTTTTTGGGAAAAGTAAGATAAATACAATTTGAGCTTTAGTTTATTTTTATTAAAAATAGGATGTACAAAAAACTTTTTTTTTTCAAAAAATGTGGGCGCTGCAGGACACTGAATCTAACCCCACTACAAAAAATGCGGCTGAATGGCTCGCTGTGTAGAATTCAAGTCAAAATTCCAAAATATCTATAAATGGCGCAATATTTAAAAATTAGTAACAAATTTTACATATTTTTTGACATTGAAAAATGTTGATTACAAATGCGAAATAATTTCAGAATCATCAGTTTTCAATTTAATTTTTACGCGAGTGTTTTATCCTTGTTTTTAATTCGTATAACGATTAAAGGTCGTTTTGAAAGTCCGTCGTTTTGAAAGTTTATTCCTGGATCAGTAAAGCATAAATAGACCTTCATTGTTATACAGAAATTACAAAATGGCGTATTTTGGAGCTGTTATTGTATTTTCAGTAGACAAAGAGAAAGGAATCAGACGACGGATTTTCAATCAGTTTCAAAGAGCTATCAATAAAATAGCATATTGCAAAAGGCGGCTCGTTAAAACAATTATTTTAAATGAATGTATCGAAAATATATATTGATAGCCAAAGTCAATTTTGAATTGTTTTCATTTATTTTTTCTTATACCAATAAAAAAACGATCTTCAAGTAAAGAGGAAAAACATTTTCTTCATACTTCGATCGAAAGTACATACTTTCGGCATCAATTATAAGGCAGAAATAAAAAATTAAGAATAGTTACTTCTTACCACAACAGTTTTATTAGCGGATGTACATTTTGGAAGCTATTCTCTCATCTTCAGCAAACACTAAACTAAATTACTAAACAAAAATCATATATATTAATACGCTAAGGTTAAAGATGTTTGCCTCCCTTTTTAGAAAAAACCTCACAATTTCTCCACATAAATTATATATCATTTTACAGATAATTGCTTGCTCTACTGACATCGACAACTAAAAAATTTACTATTGCTTTTGTTTTTGTAAATTAATTAAAATACAGCAACGCTGAACAACGTCTGCCATCTGACGGCTTTAATTTTGAAACAACGTCAACACTTCGATCTGTCATCTGACCTTCATATTGTAATACAACAGACACAATACTGCATACTGCCTACTAACGGCTTTAATTTTGAAACAGCGAGCAACGCTGAACAACGTCACAACAATGCTGCATGATGCCATCTGACGGCTTAGCTCAACGCTTTTGCTACTTGCGCCTCTATATGACAATTTTAGTAAAATAATTCTTCGATCTGTCATCTGAGCTTCATATTGTAATACAACAAAGAGAAGAACATTATATCTAAGCAGTGTGCAAAATTAGAAACGAATTGAATAGTACCTGCAATCATATTTAAAAAATAATTTTGTAAAGTGATAAAAATTATTATACTTGTTTAGTGCGAATAAATCGCAGAGGTCACACTAGTCTTAACTTAATATAACAATTACAGCTATAAAACAAAAATAAAACTACAGGTACTAACAAATCAAAAGACTTGCGGAAGATCAGGTAACAAAATGGAAATCCAAAGTAGAAAGTCTAACAAGTTTGAAGAAACGCGCATAAATTTTCGATCGCATCGTATTATAGCAGATGATAAAAGGGTGCAAATGGCGATGCCACATGTTAAACAATAAAAGCGTAATTATAGTTTGACGAGCCGCCCGTGATCGGAGAGCATAATAACAATCATTAAATACTCTCCAAACTAATTAGAAACCGTCTTAGTTTCACCTCACGTTCCATTCTATTCAAATTGAAAACTGCTTTATGTTACAAATGCAACGGGAAACTGACGCTTCTTGTGCACACATATATAGATATGTATCAAAAATAGTACAGTAGTGTGAATGCCGCTGTAGTAATTCAATCCGTTTTCTTTACGTGACACTTTAATACAATGTTAATTTACGTTGACTGTATTAATTCAGCCAAGTTGGGCAGGATTATTCCAACTTCAAAATTTGTAAAATAAATGTATCACAACTATTTTGTAATTAAATAAATAAATAAAAATTAAGGGTGCCATATAAAACCAATTATACTTCATACATCGACCGAAAGTACATACTTTTAAGGCAGAAAGTCTAACATTTACGCATTGGTGCGATTACACGCACTGATGCGGGAAGTACATACGTTCGGACGGCAGTAAAGACACTGATGTTTAGATGTTGTTTCCATAGCAACCCTAATACATTTTAGCTAATAGTCGCGAACAGCTGTCTTTCGTATTTTTACGTATAGCTTCAAAGCTGCTTGCTTGCAATTTATCTGTGTTTTTGTGTAATTAATAAGTAATGAATTAATGTAATCAATAAGCGTACTTTCGATCGAGGCATGAAGAAAAATAGTATACACCACACGGGCAGAAGGTTTGAGAGAATTGCGCGTCATGATACACGAGGCGACAGTGCAAGAATCTCAAACTTTCTGCCCTTGTGGTGTAATATAGGTACTATTTATGTAACTCAAATTTCATATTTTTACTTAGGTAAATCAATAGTTATTGGCGTAACTAGTAGTCTAAGTCATTCATCGCGCTGACAGGTCATGACTTAGCCTACAACATGCGCCCATAATTTTATTCAACAATTGCGCGTTATTCATGTTTTAATTATAATGAGATGTTGTAAATATCTATTTATTTCTTTATAAAAAAAACTGTCAATACTAACAGCACCAAACAGCACAATTCAATGTTTTGGTTTGAGGTTAGCCGGTTATGAATAAACTCCATGTCGAAAACATTCGGCCTCTCAATTTTAGTCTCAATGGGTAACAACGGAGTTGTTGTTACCTACTATTTCGTTACGACTCAGAAAATAGTTACGTTTATTTTCATTACTCCACAATGGCCGAGCTAGTAGGAATCTTCATTGAGTTATGACAAGTAATTGTCACCAGTCGGTAAATGGCTATTTAGGGTTCGGTTTTTAGGCATGATAAAACATGAATAACGCGCATGAGTTGAATAAATACCATTACTCTCGTTGACATTCATTATCGTACTGGAAATATAGTCGTACGATGAAAAGTGTTAAAGATTTCCCAGATTCCATGCTTCTTCAAACACTACGCTAAGCAAAGCAAAGCAAAATCGCGTTACAATAAATAATCGGTTAATTTTAATACACAAAGAAGCATCAATGCATTTAATCAAACTTCGAAAATCCTTTGCGGAGTTATTTTTAAAAGTGTGGTGGAAAAAGGAATAGTGTTTTCAAAAACTTAAATAAATTTATTTGTAGTTTAAAAATAATATAAATATATATAATAAAAATGATTAGAAGAGACTTTGTTATCCAAATTTAATTTGAAGACTTATAACAATTATTATTATTTTATTCAACATATTTATTAACGTAAGTTTCTAACATGAATATTATTTAACTCAACATATTTATTAACGTAAGTTTGTAACATGAATATTATTTAATTCAACATATTTATTAACGTAAGTTTGTAACATTAATATTATTTAATTCAACACATTTATTAATTTAAGTTTTTTTTAACATGCACACTACTTCCTAGTTCATACGCTCCGCTGCCATCTTGCCTCTGTTTCTTTACATACCAGGGTACACCAGTGGTGGCGTGGCTTTTTAAGACGTGGTGTTACAGACTATATTTTCGGCTCGTATGGCCCACTGTACATCGACGTGACATGTCAGATCGTTGTGCGTCCGAGTTTAGGACGCGACGCGGTGTTCGGAGTGGGAATGACGCCTAGGTACTGCAGATACGCGAGAGAGGCGCGATTCGACAGAGGATATTCTGAATAGCAGATTAACTTCTTCGCCCGATACCTCCGAACAAACACACAGACATAAGGCAATCCAAACACACAGGGAGCAGCGCGCTATCAAACGTCACTCGCTTTGATCTTTTTTGATTAAGCCTTAGGCGTGCCCGTAATTGAAACTGATACTACAGACTATAGTTATAAACAGTATAGCTGTGTTGATCTAAATATGGCGCTTTTAAAGACGTCGTGGTGTACACTATACAGTATGTAAACACGTAAGGTGCACATAGGGAAATTAACATTGGGAAAAAATGACTGGATCAGAGTGAGCCTTGAAATCTTGTTTTTCAATTTGACAGATAATATTCTTTTGCAGAATGAATGTGTATACTACCGAAGAAAATATTCAATTGATTACAACATAATCGGACTTTTTTTATTAATGGGACATTAAATTCCCAAAAATATTTAAATATGGTGCGAGATCAAATATCTCCGCCTGTTCGTGTTGAACCTAAAGATATTGGGTCACTGATTTACCAACGCGCATACGTCATACCAGTCAGACAATTTTTGAATGAAATGTTTCCAAACAGATGGAGTTGTTTTTTTGTATTATTTTTGTACAAAAAAAAAAATAAAATAATGATTTATAAGAGCTTTTTATTATTAAAAAAGCCAAGTAAAATAAAAATAAATCAAAATAAAAGAGAAATCCTCAAGATTACCACGATAATTCAATAGAAATAACAATTAATGCAGTCATGGCTAACTCTGATCCAAGTATTTTTTCCCAATGCTAATTTCCCTATGTGCACCTTACGTGTTTACATACTGTGTAAATGGACCTAGCAGTCCCTATATTAACGGATGCACTCCCATTATTTGGCATAGTAACTCCTTTCTCGACGTAGATCCCCCTAATAATTTTCAAAATTGATGACATTCACGTGATCAACGTTCTAAAAAATCTTTAAAATGACACCCATGTTGATTTATAGACTATTTACCTCCTTTCATCCTCTGAAGTGGTTGTTTTTGAAAAAACATTAAACACTTTTTTATTTATTTGTTGGCAGGAGTAATCCTGTGCATTTTCGAATTGATATCTTATATGATTTCTCCATGCAAATTTTGAACCCGGTGACATCCGTTTAGGGGTCGAATTTTCAAAAATCTGTTCTTAGCGAATGCCTACATCATAATAACTATCTGTGTACCAAATTTCAGCCCAATCCGTTCAGTGGTTTGAGCTGTGCGTTGATAGATCAGTCAGTCAATCAGTCAGTCAGTTAGTCAGTCAGTCAGTAAGTCAATCAGTCAGTCAGTCAGTCAGTCAGTCTTACTTGTCCACATCAAAATCACAAAAAGTCACTTTTGAAAAAAATATTAAAATAATTACTCAAAAATGAGTTCAATTAAAATAGCAATATTTTTTCATCAAAAAAACCCTTTTGTGCTGTTTGAGAACTTAATTGAAATAATAAGACAGTTGTATAGACTGCGACAATACGCGTTTAAAAAGTTAAATATCTTGAGTTTTTTTTGTGAGGTCAAAGCACATGGCCAGAACTTTGGTTAAAGTTCTACTAAACTATTACTGAACTTTTGCTGATGATGTCTTTTCCACGAGAAATACCAATTCTATTAAACTCTATAGTCTATAACTAGCGTGACCTGTGCGAATTATTCGCACTAAATAAGTATAATAATTATCACTTTACAAAATTATTTGTAAATATGATTGCAGGTATTCAATTCTTTTCTAATTTTGCACACTGCTTATAACGTTCTTCTTTTTGTTAACTTCCCGCTTTAAAAAAAAAAAAATTTTTTTTTTCAAAAATCGGGAAGTTATTGGTTTCACCCCGATTTTCGAAAATCGAGTTTTCGCCAGATCTCGACGTTTTGAGGTCCTAGGAAGCTATTGAAACTATTTTGGCGATGATGTCCGTAGGGCTGTATGTATGTGTGTGTGTGTGTGTGTGTGGGGGGGTGTGTATGTATGTATGTAAACCTTTTATATCTTTTGAACGGAGTGTCCGACTGAAACGCGGTTTGCGGCATCGGACGTGATCTTGGTGAACTTAGACTTCCTGAAAATTTGAAACGATTCGGCCCAAAAAATTTTGAGAAATCTAAAAAAAACAATTTTTAGAAATTTTTAAAAATTTGTTTTTGTAAAAAATTTTCTAAACTACTAAACCGATTAATTCCAAAAACTAATCAGCTCTTCTTCTTAACAAACTGTGTCGATTTCCGCAAACCGCATCAAAATCGGTTCATTTGTTCACGAGAAACCGTGAACGAAAAAATCGTAAAAAAGTGTTTTTTTAAAATGACTCTTAAAATTGTTATCAGATTGATTTTTTTGTAATAAATTACTTTTTTAGGCTAAAAAAACTGCGTCGATCGCCGCAAACCATATCAAAATTGGTTTATTTGTTCATGAGATAACGTGAACGAAAAATTAGGAAAAAAGTAATTTTTTAAAATTACTCGTAAAATTCTTATCAAATCGATTTTTTTGTAATAATTTACTTTCTTAGGTTAAAAAAACTGCGTCGATTGCAGCAAACCGCATCAAAATCGGCTCATTTGTTCACGAGATATCGTGAACGAAAATTTCGTAACAAAGTGTTCTTTTTGAGCTCGAAGAGCTAAAAAATAAACTTCTTGCTATATTTTATATATTTTTGAGCGTTTTGAACTCGAAAATAGCGGGAAGTTACAGGGATGGCCTGCAGGGTCAAACTTCTTTTCAAATTTTTGTAAAAGAAATATTTGACTAAAATTGTCATATAGAGGCGCAAGTAGCAAAAGCGTTGTTCAGCGTTGCCCGTCAGATGGCAGTATGCAGTATTTACAATATGAAGGTCAGATGACAGATCGAAGTGTTAACGTTACGCCGTCAGATGGCAGACGTTGTTCAGAGTTTAATTAATTTAATTAATTTAAAAAAACAATAGCAATAATAAATTTTTTAGTTGTCGATGTCAGTAGAGCAAGCAATTATCTGTAAAATGATATATAATTTATGTGGAGAAATTGTGTGGTTTTTTCTAAAAAGGGAGGCAAACAACTTAAACCTTAGCGTATTAATATATAATATGATGATAATATCACTTTCAGAGACCTGCATCTATTACGCAGACACAATAATATTCTACAGTATTGTTAGTATAGGTGAGATGACTCGGTTTCGCCGTGTTCTCTGAGGTTCCCCTCTATGTAAGGGATGGGTTAAGGAGAGCGATAAGAGGGGAGGGAGGATACAAACCGCGTCAGTAAGTGACTAATTTGTATGCAAGATGTGCACACGGTAGCGGTGAAGGAGTAACCCAAACCTTCAATAGACATACCCCTTTTCAAATCATACAGTTCACATTAACGATCCAAGACTTTTAATTAAATAGGCACAATAAAAAAAATATCCAGTCAATAGGGTGACGGGACCATTCCAACTTCAAAAATGTTGACATTTGATTATAATAAAGAAAATAAAATTTCTGATATCGTGTTAGGTGACGCGGGTAGTGGCTAGTATTCAATATGATATTTATGGTAACCTACAGAGTATGTTTCACGTCATGTAAAAATTAATCAAAGCATGCCGAACTAGTTTATTTCTGACAGATCCATTAAAACAAAAAAGCGGCTGATTTTTTTTTATTTTCAAAATATTTTCGAAACTATAAAGTTTACAAAAAAAATTTTTTAAAGAAACTTTTTTGAAAAAATAAATAGAATAATAAGCCGTTATGAAAAGTATACCATTAATATATAAAAAACACCGTTATACCATATATCTCTTCTGCGCATGCGCCGATTTTCCCCAAAAACAATGGGACTCTTCATATTTGCATACCAAACATCCTCCCAAAATTTGGTTTCAATCCGCTCATCCGTTTGACCTGTATCGTGTTCACAGACAAACAGAGTTTTTTCAAAAATATGTTTTTTGGATTATAGGGACCTCAAAACGGAAAGATATTGTAAAATTTTTGAAAAGTTACTTTTGACTTAAACTAGTACCATTCCCCACTTGTGGGTTGGAATGGTAAAAACAATAAATGAGTTAGTTTGCTAATAAAACTCAAAATTTTAACGTTTTGTTAATGAAATAAACGATCCGACACAAAACGATCTAGCAATGTAAAATACTCGTGAAAATTTAAGGTAAATGTATCAAAAGTATTCCAAATTGGACTAAGAAATCTGCTACGTCAGTATTGTAGCATTGTCTTACTCTATGATTTATATATCCCAGTCTTTATATCAACCATCTGTTTCCTTCTTCTTTTTGTCTCGGTTTTTCTTTCTCGAAAACCGATGTATAGTGGCATTAACTTTGTTTCATTCTTTTCAAAAGTTCAAAAGATAAGTTATGTTTTTACGCAAAACATTCTAACTTTGTTATGAATGAGTTATGTACGACTGGTATGATATAATATACAGGTTGTGTCAACTGGCAAATCGATAAAAGTAATGAACAAAAGTTCATATCAACATGACGTGTCCGATATCGTTTTTATTTGAGAAAAGAATTTATTTAAAAAGTCTTACTGTATCTGAATATCTGTATATGTTGGTGTTTAAATTTCATCCGTTGTTCGTATAAGTTAGCAAGATGGTGAC
The DNA here is from genome assembly GCA_963575645.1 of Xanthostigma xanthostigma. Lineage (NCBI taxonomy): Eukaryota > Metazoa > Arthropoda > Insecta > Raphidioptera > Raphidiidae > Xanthostigma > Xanthostigma xanthostigma. Next base: position 49,348,088 of record OY754469.1, on the reverse strand, counting down.
AGAAATAGTGGCATAAACGCTCCCTTTCGTGTAGTCTGAGTCGCCCTCTACCAATCCTCTTAGTGGAGTAGGGGTCTAGCGCGTTGCAATACGACGCTGGGGCACTTAAAAAAAAACGGCAAAATTTAAAATTCCTCACAAAATGGCAGAAAATCATCAACAGCATCTGAGGGACCTCCTATTTGCAAAAAAAATATTTTCTGCCAATTTACCCCCAGCAGAGACTTTCAAAATCCTTTCAAAAAATCGAAAAAAAGTCAAAAATTCAATTTGTAAAAAATAAAAACTTTGACACCCTGTATCTCCGTTGATGTTGATATTTAGAAAAAGCGCCAAAGGAAAAAATCTTATTTACCCTATTCGCTGGTGAAAGGATAACGTCAACTTTGGAATCAGCCTGTATAGTGGGAAGGTATCTATCTTTTTTCCATTTTCATAACTAGATATTTCTGAATTTTAATTTACTGTAATGTCGAAATTTGAAGATCATATATTAAAGTAATTCATTTTGTATACGACACAGAGCTGTGTTAAATTTGTGTACAATTAAGGAACTAGTAATTAAGTACATTGCATAATGTAATGTTACCTAGGTATATAATATTATATAAGCAGGGATTAAACACTCATTAGTTTACATAAGTCAAGCATTTAGCTATGTGGCGTGCGGAGGGCTGTGGAGGTGAATTCTGGAGGCTTGCTTGTTAATGTGACAATATTGTATTAGTCTCTGCACAGATCATTTGACAGACACTTCTCTTACCATGTAATATTGGTTTATAATGTTATCCTACACTATCATTCTAAATCAACAGTTTCGATTCACAACACCGTACTGTTCGATTAACGCAATGTTAAGCCCAAACGTGTGTAAGATTGCGGAATGAAAATACAAGCAGAACTAACAATAGAATGACACATACTTTACTTGCCAATGACGCTATCGGGCAGCGTTGCCAGTTTTTTTTTTTTGCCAAGTCGGGATTTTGGAACTCTGAGTGAAAACAGCGGGATTATTTCGTCAAAAGCGGGACATAGTAAAAAACGTATATAATCAGATGTTTTCAAATATTTATCTTTTTATTTGAATTAAAATTACGTTTACGTGACAATAGATAGCAAAAATAGCCATAGAAAATGTATTTTAATAAAAATATAATATTTTAAATCAGATTTACCGTATCGTTAAATAGTTGAGTATTATTCGTCTTCAGAATAAAAAAAAAAAAAAAAAACAGAAATCAAAATCAAAAAAGTTTTATTCATTAGAAAAATATGGCGTTTCAAACAATAGTCTGTGGAGTGAGTGTTACAAATTGCAACTTACAATAAGAGAATAATAATGTTTATAAGAATTACTTATTCATGATATTTCTGTGATGATTTAACTTCTTTTAAAGTTATCCCCGAGTTATCCCCGAAAAGCGGGACTGAGCCTGTCCCGCGCGGGACATTTAATTTTGATCTAAAAATCGGGACGTCCCGCCAAAATCGGGACGTCTGGCAACGCTGCTATCGGGTGACAGAAAAGTGTTGTAAACCTACTTTAAATAATATTTCATAAAGATTTGCGCTTAAAATCCAACGAGAGCTAAGTAATTGCAATGTGTTACTTTTGTTTTTGTTATCTTCATGTTTATATTTCGTTCTTCAAATATTAGACTGTTCATTTTGTTCTTGAACAATTTTATAAATTAATATTTTGTTCAATACATTAAATATTCTACGTTTAAAGTGAATATAATTGTAAAATCATTTTAAAGTTCGTATTTTGTGAATTTTCGGGTGAATAATAACAAATTATGACAGGAAGAAGTTTTACTTCAGTTGTGTGATCTAAAGCACACTCGTATTTTTTTAACCGACTTCAACAAAAAGGAGGAGGTTCTATGTTCGTCTGTATATTTTTTTTTTATGTCTGTTCACCGATTTCTCCGTCAATTATGGACCTATTTTAAATTTTTTTTTTATTCGAAAGAGTGCACCTCAGAGGTGGTCCCATCGGAACCAAGTCAGGATCTGATGATGGAATCCGGAGAAATCGAGGGAAACTCTCAAATTTCAAAGACACGCATAATGTTTTTTATGTATATTTACCGATTTTTAGTGTTAGATTAACACTAAAAAGAGAAAAATAAAATATTTTTAACAAAAAAATTGAACCGACTTCGCACTAAAAAGTAAAAAATAATTGCGTATTGAAATGTTTTGGAGTCGATGTAGTTCTCGGAATAGATTTCATTTCGGCTGACACCGACTCCAAAACATTTCAATACGCAATTATTTTTTACTTTTTAGTGTGAAGTCGGTTCAATTTTTAAATATTTTTTTTATTAACATCTTGTTTTATTTGTCTTGAACCATCTTAAGGAGAAGTGGTTTAAGCCCCCTAAAGGACCGACAACATGAATGAATAACAAATATAGTATCAACATAGCAGTTCACGAAACATTAATATTCCTAACGTATAGCGTGGAGAATATGAAATAACACCAGGCATGGAGATTTAATGCTTACGAATTCGCCTGAACGAACATCACACCATGTAACTTACTTGAACTACTTGTATTATTATATCTACGAATTCACAAACCAAGGAGGATAGCATACAATAATATTATTATTCATCAGAGGTTTCGAATTAAAAACACAGCTGTGCATTTTTCCGTTATTGCTATATCATTGCGCAACTCAACTGGCAATTATTGATCAATTACTGTAACGATCGCTTGATTGGGCAACAAGAACCGTAGTTTAGAATCTAGATTCTAAGCTGACCACATTTAATTTTCATTATTTAATACAGCGGAGTCAAAAACCGTCCAATGTCACTATGTGTTCATGTCAATATTTAAGACTAACTGGTCACAACGTGATTTATTGGTGCAAATAATAACCGAACGGGGTGGCGTAGTGGTGAGAGCACTAGACTCGCATTCGGGAGGTACCGGATTCGAATCCCGGCGGGGACTTTTTCCTGTTGCCTCTCGCCGAGAAATGGTAATTCTCATAGAGATATAAATATAGCCAGAGTGCCCGTCGGCAATAATTTTATTGATACATACTCTCTCCAAACTTTGTATATGGCTTCATTAGGCCTAGTCTGACACCTATTTCCTCTATGACTTTTCTTGATTTTGGGGCGTTTTCTCTCTAAATTTTCCGAAAGATGTCGTTTTGACGACATGTAAAAATTTATAGATATTGTTTGTTTTTTTAATTGGATAGCTTAAAAACTGCAACCAAAACGCTAAAATAATGTTCTCTGAGAAATAATATGAACCATTTAAAATGTCTGACACCTCGAATATGTCGAACATATTCGAGGAGGGAGGGAGAGGCCTATATCCCCCGTTAACAATAAAAATGTCTGCCCCTGTTTCCTATACTCCTAATTGACACAACTCTATAACATATAATGGGTTTTCAGTGCACGTCTGATTTGTTTGCCTCACTTAACATTACAATGAATGCATAAGGCTGTTCGTTCAGACATGGATTATAACATAATGTAATGTATAATATACTATCATTCTCACATATTATAACATCCGCGGCCAAGAGCCAAAATCGCTTATGCCACATTTTCACTCCTTCTTCAGGGGAGTTAACTCTTAATTAACATTTTCTTCCACAAGAACCCCATTAGGAGCTAGTAGCCAGATGACAACACACATTTTAACAGCCAGAAATTTTTATATGTTATTTATAGTAATATTAGGTATAAGCCTATATTTATGATGGCAGACATTTCCTCGAGTGAGAGCATCCGATGGCATTTTTTGACAGATTCACGAAATTTAGGTTGTTTATTGACGCATGCGTGTCTGTGTAAACAAATAAATTTCACGAAGCTGTCAAAAAAGCCATCAGATGCTGTCACTGTCACTTATATATTTGCACGATAATATCATCGCGGTCATACAGCGGACCTTTTGTTGTGTCTGCCGGGATGTTACAACCGGAGGAGATGTCTGCCATCATAAATATAGGCTTATACCATTACTATAAATAACATATAAGTTCTTAAGCTATATCGTACATTATCGGTTAGAAAAAAGTTATTTGTAAGCTGGAAATTGCTTCAAAGAAAAGCACAGTTTAAAGAAAAATCGGAACGAAAACTTTTAAAATGTACTTATGCTGGTGAATAAATTTTATTCGTCGCGTCGTTCGCAAAGTTTGTTTAGTCAGAACATGCTTCGAGGTATGTACTCCTGTCTCTTTTCATTACACCAAAAATAGAGAAATGGGTTACTGATTTTCACGAAAATCAAACATAAACCATTGTGCTTACTATCGCAGAATTATACATAATATCTATATGTGCATGATTATATATCGTAAGAGGGAGATCTAGTCAATGCACGCGAAATGTTCAATGAGCAATTTGATGCTTAATCAATACTAAGGATTATGAAAGATTTTTTTATGTACGACGTTTCGTCTATACATTTAGACTTTTTCAAGTAGGTACTTCAAAATAAAAATATTTTTTAAGTACTTCAAAAAGTCTAAATATATTTATATAAACGAAATGTGTCTAAAATAAATCTTTCTTATATTTTTTGTCCACATACCTGCACTTTATTTTTAGTATTATTAGCACGATGGACACAATATCCGATATTATAATTTAAACGGCCTGAACTTGAGCACGGCGTTATTATTTTTTTTTAATGAGGCTTTGACAGCAAGGCCATTAGCTCCGGGTATAAAATAGAGCGGCGTTATTCTTTTCTTTCTTTTGACTGATTGTGTCGAATATCTCGAGTTCAGCCATTTGTACAAACATGTACTAGATATTATTACATATATTGTATTTATGATATTAGTATTCGGTGCCAATTTAATATACATATTGTATACACATGAGCATCATGGTGTTAATAACAACATTACAATATTATAATCCTCCCTAAACTTAAAACATTGCCAAAATTCACAAAATGCTTCAACTTTCAAGCTGCAGGATTAAAAACCAAGTGGTTTCATTTCAAGTGAGTTTTTATAATAATCCAAAATAAATTTTAGAAGTTAATACAAAAATATTGTTAGGTACTCTAATAGTCCTGTTGTTGAGCGATTTTTTTTCAAAAACTGTACCTTTGGTGGCAAAAAGAAATAGTTAGCACGGTTGATGGACCATAATCTGAGAATCGAAAAACATTTACTGAGCAAAAGTAGAAATAATAGAAGAGGAAAGAAACTGATTTTAAATACATATCAAAATATTTTCACAAAGTTACATAATATTAGATGTCGCCAAAAAATAATTACTTAAAACAGGAACATAAAATTATTCAGAAGCAAGGTAAATATTACGTTACATCACAAAAAAAAGAACTTTCATTAAAATTTGACTGATTACGTCAATTTTGTTAATTAAAAATAGCCTTTGATTTTTTAATACATCAAAAACCGCTTATATTATCTGGAATATAGTGTGCTTTGAAAAGCTGACAATGGTGTATGGAAATCCAGTATTAGATATCCATTTGTTTAATTATAAGCTTAATATTAATTAACAACAAAAACATTCCAGTCGAGAGAACAAAGATTCGTCATATCGTGGATATTGTTTATTAGTCACGCAAGACTGTCTCTTCACAAGGAACATTGTAATTAATATATTACTGGAGTCGAGACATCAAACTGTGATCTAGCGTGCCGGGGATTCCCTGCAAGTAGTTCCACTGATAATATACCTGACCTGTTGGTGCTGTTATACATTCCGATTATTGACATCAAACCTATAGGGCCAAGCATAGAACAAAATATGTACACTTCCTTGCCTACGCTTACGGCTTAAGACCGCTGCACACGAGGCTAGAAACACTTCTTTAGTTTCTGCTAGCCGGTAGGCTGGGTACGAAGCTGGAAATGACTTTACTACGAACTCGCCTGCTAGCTCACAAGATAGATTTTAAAATTAGACCAGGAGCTATTTTTACACGCTTTATATTAGTTTAACTTGTAAGTCTGTATGCATGTATGTTTGTTTGTAACCTGATTTGGACTACAGCAAGTGGTTTATTACTGTTAGTATGTTATGCCACTACTGTAAGAGCAATCGTTGACCGAGCGGTCTAAGGCGCTAGTCTTTGCTGACGTCAACTCTCGGATTTACCGGTCGTGGGTTCTAATCCCGTCCACGCCGAAATAAAAAATTTGTTTTTTTTTTTCGGCAAATTTTTGACAATAAATCGAACTAAAAAGTGGAAAATAAATATAGTTTAAAAAAAAAAACTAAAAAACACGCTTTATATCAAACTAAAAAGTGAAAAAAAATAAAAAATATTTTTTTTAAATAAGCTTAAAACAATAATGTATAAAAAATACTAGTATTATTGTGAAAATAGCGTGGGGCGCTCGATGTACGAAAATGTGGAACAAAGCGCCCCACGCTTTTTTTACAATAATACTAGTATTTTTTGTTTTAAGCTTATTTTTAAAAAGACATTTTTTATTTTTTAGTTCGACATAAAGCGTGTTTTTTAGTTTTTTTTAAACTATATTCTTGCTAGGTCCGCTGCTAGGTATGAGCAAGAACCAATCAGAAAGCAGTATCTTGTCACGTAGGCGACTTGAATACCTACAAACCCACAAACAAACACTATGCCATAGCATGTGTTCTGACTTCTGTCTGTTCAGAGAAGAGATTTTATTATTGTTACGTATAAAATAAATTTAATATAATTTCGGATTTCTCTTTAATTGACATTTACGAGTTTTCGGTTTTTGATAATTTCAAAATAGAAACCTACAATGTAAGCAAAAGAATATTATGTAATTTTTAATTCTAAACTTCTGTTCACAAAAAAAACATTGAGTTGTATTGGAAAAGTATACAAATAACAAACATGTTTGCGTTCAACGTGTCGCTTTTTATCTTCAACTTATTGAATATTATATTATGTCGGAAACTTACTACAAGTAGAATTAAAAATATATGTTACACTCAAGTCTTTTGCTAGTTTGCCAATTATGAAAATGTCGTGAACGAAAAACTGCATTATTTTACCAAAAAAAATAAATAAAATAATCCCAGAATCGTGGCTAATTCATAATCATATTGAATATTGTTTCTTCAGAATATAAAATTAGTCAATTTATAATTAGAATGATCATTGATAGATTATTAAAGTGAAACTTTTATTCTATCGCCCCGAATTTTTCTGGCCGTCTGTTGCATGTCGCATTACAGGCGGCCGCGGAGTAGAGGTAAAGTGAAAGGCGTTCGGAGTAGGCGCTCGGTAGAGCAGCCAAGGCCAATATGGCGGCGCCCATGGTTAGCATCAGCTGACCGTGTAGTATGTATAACACATAGTCAGTCTGTCATGCGGGCAAGTGCTGTACAGTGTTTACATGTTTTTATTCGTGTATTCATGTGAATATTGTTGTTTATAATTAATCGTGATGGATAAGTGTCTACAATCCAACGCCTACAATCCAATAAAAGTTTCACTTGCGTCGTGGTTTCTTAAAACCACACAACTGTTTTTATTTTTATCCGCAACATCTATTCGTGAATAGATATTATGTCATCAATCAAGTCAGGCAGCGAGTATAGAGTGAGTCTTACGTACCACACTGATGTATTATATACAACAGATAGAATGTTCGTTCAATGAACTATTTTTCTTGAGAAACGAAAAATCGCTCACCTGGGGCGCCGCTGGTAAAGTAAGGATCAAAAATATGAAAGTTATGATATAGGAATAACAGTGGAAAAATATGAAATTAATAGAAGAAGACGATCCTGAGAAATTTATAATTTATGGTGGATCTGAAACGAAAATAACGCATTTGAGTTCAAGGGACCGCGATCTCTTTTTCGCTTATAATATTTTTCACTAACCCGAGTTTCTAGCTTGTAGAAGAGTGGTTTTTCTCACTTATTGAGGTCTCTATTGAGGTCTCTATACAAAGTTGTTAGTTAGTTCAGCTATTTATGACTCATTTTTAAACGTTCGACTATCGCTATAGAGGTACAGACAAGTAGTAGTCTCAGTTATAGAGGTCCATGAGTGAAAAACGTATTTCTGTTATAGAGGTTTCTGTTTCTCACTTATTTATTTATTATTATAGTAATCAACGGGTATAAAAACCCAATAACAGATTACACCATACCAAATATAAAGAAATATAAAAATAGTTGGCAAAACCAAAAGTGCACATCCCGCAAGTTTTCCACTGTATGATAAAAAAATAACAATAAAAAATATTTTTAATAAATTTAAAAAGATTTAAAAATTTAAAGAAATAAATAATTAAAAATTGAAAAAATATTTTTTTTAAGTTTGCAAAAATAAAAAAAATTAAGAACTATACATAATATAATATATAATTAATATCAAGTGGAATAAAATAAAACAAAATAAAAAGAAAAAAAAAAGAAAAAATCAATGAACTCGTAAGGAATCGAACCCAGGACCTTGCCCTTGGGGATCCAACGTCATAACCTTTACGCCACGGCGGCCTAATACGTGTAGTGGTGTTATCAGGGTATAGAAGTGTAGCACTTGTTTTATGGATTACACTATATTTACACAGCAATTATTATATTGTTTTTTTAAACTATTAGCTGTCAAAAATAATAAAATAAAACTGTTTATAAAAATTAAACTACTGAACACATTTTAGTGAATTTAAATAGGGTTCTGGTCTGATAGTAAACAAAGTGAATAAAATATAACCCAAGGCAATCCGACCAAAATTGCGATCTGTAGAGTCGTGACGTACGTACATACGTACAGACCAACCGACAACTGCTGTTTGTTATTTTCAATTACAATTTTAATAGTATTTATGAACTCGAATTGATTTAAAAATGGTTCTGTTTTATAGATTAGAATCTCCTCTTTTCAAAAAGCTTCAATTTGAATGGATTTCGTGTGAAATTAACTTAGATATAACTTCTTATATGAACGAAAGTCAGCTCTGACGCACAAAGCGATAATAAAGCACATACCATTAGTTTAGCGGTATGTGCAATATATAGAGGTTTCAGAGAGTTACAAAGACGGTAGGCAATTACTCTCACTGAGAGAGTTTTCTCGCTTACCCAGTTCTCAGTCACTCAGGTTAGACTGTACTTTAACAGAAAAACTGCAAAAAAGTGTATTTTAGGATTTTTTGAACAATGCTTCTCGGGCGTAATTTGTTAATTACATATTTATAATGCAATATTGATCGTACTGCAAAGACCTCAAGAGTCTCATTTGTTATAAACGATCCACCTCACGGCTTGCTTTTGGTATATTGAGTGGAGCGTATCTTAGAGAACATAAACAAGTTACTATTTCATCTGTTTGTGTGGTTATCGCTCATTCTTTCACTATTTCTTCGATATTCAACATCACACACTAATATGTCGGATAGATTAAAAAAGTTTTGATGAAGTGTTAAGGTGCTGAATCTGTCGTCTTATATACCAGTAGCGTACATTTGTACGCCGCTGGTAAAGTATCAGATTATTGAAAATACTAATAAATCAGAAACTAAATTGGTGAATTGCAATTCGTATCTAAATTGAGCAGATAGGACGGAGTTATTCGCGGACAGTGATTTACTTAATATTTCTAGGTTATATTTTATAAGAATTTGGCGCGAATGAAACAAAAAAACAAATGAACAATTTTAAGGAATATGCTTTGTAAGGGGTTATATTTCTTATTTTATCTGAATACAATTAATGTTCATTATAAAACATTTAAATGTCACAATGTATATATCAACAAGTACATTGGTATTTCTACGTGTCGATTCATCTACAACTGCGGTAGACATTATCAAATGCGATGTGGTAGCGGGCGAAGTGTTCTTCTAGGCTGCTCACAGGTAAGTGTAGATAATGTCCACCGCAGTTGTAGACGAAACGTCAGGTAGAAATACCAATTGACCACGGCAATATTTAGGCGGCAGTGTTCTGCATTGCGAGCAAGAGTTTTTTTTTATTTACGTGTGTAAGATCCTGGATGATGATATAGTAAGTTGTTGTTTTTAGAGAAAGAAGGATCATAGAAAACTATCAAGACGAAATTTTTATTTTTCGCAACGTTTCGTGTTGTAATTAATACTTCATCAGGCGATCTACAAACATTAATACTAATGAATCTCACAAATAAATACAAAATCGTTACAACCTTATCTTAACCTTACCATAAAATACTAGATCTTGACATAGTCAAAATAAAATTATTATTGTCATATCGTAATGTAAGTTGAAATAATGTTTAATAATTCTTGCATCAATAAAATAATAAATTAAAACCAATCTTCAATTGTGTTTTTTTTTTAAATTATGTTATCTAGAAACAAGAAAGCAAAATTGAAAATAAGAACGTTTAGCAAACAATCGATTTGAGTAATAGCAGGAAAGGAAGTTTGGAATAAAGTTGTATAGGTAGATTTATATTTGGAAACATTAATTTAGTTACAGGGGTAAAGCTGCTCATACAGTACAGTGGATCCAATTTTTGGAGTTTACTCCTTAAGAAACGATTTTGAGTTATAAGGCCCGGTACAGAAATTTTATGAGTATGTAAAATCAATTGGTGAGGCGTTACGCTCCACCGCTTTAAGTGTGGCGTTACGCTTGTCCGCTTCAAATGAGAAACATATATCTGTATAGGATTTAACGTGCGAAAGAATGAGATGGAATACAAAAGAGGCAAACATATATATCTGTAGGAATTAACGTGCGAAAGAATGGGATGGAATACTTCACACAGCGTATCTAAGGAGTGAACTCCAGTCGTGCGTCGAAGCTGACACACACACACTTCTTTTTGTTGGCAAAATTACGAAGTTTTTGTTTAGCTGTGCTAGAAATCCTCCGCAAGCCAATTTTCACTGGGTCCCATTTCACATGTATAGAGATTTTTTAAGGTCATAATTTCGAGCTATTTTCAAGTTACAGTGTAACCTCTTTATAACGAATCTCAAGGGAACGAGCATTTTTTTCGTTATTAAGAGTTTTCGTTATATGGAGGGAAGAAAGAAAAATAACCAAATTTCACGTAATTAATTTATTCAAAACACATATAGTCTGTTAACTTTGGCTGACGTTTTTTACTATGTCAATATTTGTTTTGTATTTATTAAGTATCTTATGCATGTCTTGGAATGTGGAATTTTTCGATAAGTTTGGCGGCATCAAGTGCTTGTTGAATAGTTGGTGATGGTTCAGAATCGTCCTCTTTACGTCTGTAAATATATGCTGACGCCTAAATATGAACATATTTCTTCGTAATAGAGAATGGCTGTTGCCCTATAAAGAGGGTATTAATGTACGGGTTTTAAGGTAAACCAACCAAATTGTAAAAAAATCTACGTTATAGGGAGTTTTTCGTTATAACGAAGGACGTTATAAAGAGGTTACACTGTATTTAAGTTTGCAATTTTTTATATGATTATCTGAATTTCAACCTTATAAACCCTTTTATTTTTATTTTGTTATTAGTTATTTCGATGATTTAAATGTTTTTAGTGTATTTTAAATTACATGTAAGTTTACGATGCCGATCTATTGCCCAACTTTCCTCTATACACGCGTTCTGTATAGCAACAGAAAGGAAGACGCATCCACACGCTCGCGTAGCGTGACATATATTCGGCAGGGTGCCGGTTCGATTCCCGCTGCCTTCAGATACCTACGGTTATACCGCTGCGACGTCAGACATTCTCTGGACTAGCTTTCATTCGACTTTTCATTAGCGGAAGTACAAAAGCGCTTTTCCTTCTTCATAATATAACCGTTTGTTGTGCCCGCTGTGTCTTATTTATCAATAGGGATGTGCAAAATTCCACAGATTTAAATAATATTTATCTATCTATTTTTACCCGACCGCGGCGAAGTTAAAAGGAAGGGTTATGAGTTTAGCAGTCTATGTATGTTCGTATTTATGGAGGTTCCACCGTAGCGCCTAAACTATTCATCCGATTGTGATAAATAAGGTGTCAATCGATTCGTTATTATGGCCCGGGTAACATAGGCTACATTTATTTTTGAATTTTCGTTCCAGGGATGAGCAAATTGAAAACAAATAAAAAATTAGTTCAAAAACTAAAGCCCAAATACTAAAAAGTATGAAACAAGATAATATTCTCATCTGAGGATAGCCCTGGTCGTATTCCATCTCATATATATGAGGCCCCTCTAGATGTATAGCGTGATCAGCGTTGCCAGACGTCCCGATTTTGGCGGGATGTCTCGATTTTTAAATCAAAATGAAATGTCCCGCGCGGGACAGGCTCAGTCCCGCTTTTCGGGGATAACTCGACCGTGCGTTTAAAAGAAATTAAATCTTCACAGAAATATCATGAATAAGTAATTCTTATAAACAATTGTTCTCTTATTTATAAGTTGCAATTTGTAACACTCACTCCACAGACTATTGTTTGAAACGCCATATTTTTCTAATGAATAAAACTTTTTTGATTTTGATTTCTGTTTTTTTTTTTATTCTGAAGACGAATAAGACTCAACTATTTAACGATAAAGCAAATCTATTTAAAACATTATATTTTTATTAAAATAAATTTTCTATGGCTACTTTTGCTTGCTATTGTCACCTAAACGTAATTTTAATTCAAATAAAAAGATAAATATTTAAAAACTTCTAATTATTATATACCTACGTTTGTCCCGCTTTCGACGAAAGAATCCCGCTGTTTTCACTCAAAGAGTTCCAAAATCCCGACTTGGCAAAAAAAAAACTGGCAACGCTGAGCGTGATGCACTTTGCCCTAGAGTTTATGATCGCTTACTACTGTTAAAATTTAATGTTTTGTTAGGGTAGGTGGCATATGACCACGTCTATCCCCAGATGAGCATATTTTCTTGTTTTATACTTTACAGTAGTCGGGTTTTAGTTTTTGAACTTATTTTTTATTTATAATCTCCCTCGTTTCTCGAAAACTAAGTTAATATTCGTACCTGCAGTTTAGTTTTTTAGTCCAATTCTTTTTGCAATTGCATATTTTTATTTTTTGTGTGTTTTTATTAATTTAACACAAACATTTTTTTTTGTCGAGTTGAACATCCTTGATTTACCGCTGCGAAAAGTTGCATCGCGTATATAGAAAACAGACTACGTTGATATATATATAATAGGACACGACGACGCGGCGTTGTGGTCCCAACACCTGTTAGTGACAGTTTTTCCGTACACAGTGCACCAGCCGCAGTGGAAAAAATATCTAAATCTGTTGCTCCCATAATACTGTTTTTTTGTGACTGTTACAATCACATTGGAATTTCGTTAAATCGAAGTCGAAGAGATCGGCCGAAAACTTATAGACTTTGAATTATCGAATGGCCACAGGGATTTTGGGAGTTTTCCTGGTAGGCCGGAGCCCGCCGACGCCGATTGCCTACAGTAGTTTATATCTTTTTTTGTTTACTCGAATGATTTTATTTTTCTATAAATAAAATTATCGACCATTTTTTCAGACAAATATATTAACAAGAAATAATAATAATTATTTTTTGTTAATATATTTGTCTGAAAAAAAAAAGAATTCTTCAATAAATAAAATTATCGACCAATTTTTCAGACAAATATATTAACAAAAAATAATTATTATTATTTTTTGTTAATATATTTTTTATATATTAACAAAAAATAATTATTATTATTTTTTGTTAATATATTTGTCTGAAAAATTGGTCGATAATTTTATTTATTGAAGAATTCTAATCAGACGTTAATCAAAGATTTGATTTTATTTTTTCAGACTGTATATTGACAAAAAATTATAAAATTATAATTCAATATCTCAATAAATGACGTTTCGGTCCGGATTTGTTGCTTCTTCAGAAATATGTAATCTAAAAAATATAAAATTGAATTAGTATTTACTTATTTTACAATAGAATTAAGACTGAATTTTTTTTATAATTTTTGAAATTAACTAATTCATTTTTATATTTTTTAGATTACATATTTCTGAAAAGGGTCCAAATCCGGACCGAAACGTCATTTATTGAGATATTGAATTATAATTTTATAATTTTTTGTTTATACAGTCTGAAAAAATTGGTCGATAATTTTATTTATTTTAAGATTTCTATTCAGACGTTAATCGAAGATTTGATTATTAATATTATGTTAAATCTGATTTATTTAAATTCCCAAATATACACATTTTTCTAGTGTAAAAAGCATTACTTTTTCCAGTTCGCAATCTGAAGCATCATTGAACAACTGTATATCTCTGTACAATTTGCAATTTATTTTAACGTATTTTTTCTTTAAAATTAAAAAAAAGTTAGTCAGTATAGTTTATTTTGCGCAGTAGATGAAACACATAACTGTACATTATTTTTTGTCAAAAAAAACTAACCATGTGGTGAAATTAAAATGCAAACGTTTTACTTTTAAAACAAATGCAGACTAAAGAAACAACCAGACAAATGAAAGTGAATGTCTGCAGTGTTTTGTTTTTTTTACACTCATAAAACCGGCGCTTGTTTAAATGAGTACGAATCACAGTAGTATTCATTAGCCTTTGAATATTTTGTGAAAGAAATGTACATTTTGTGGAAACAAAATATCTAATAAGTATTATTCTTCTTTATTAACAAACAAATACAATCTTCATTACTAGAATTAATATATTGTTTGAAACAATTATATTTATAGTTCAACCAGCGTTATAGACGCAATTATATACTCCCAAAACTTTAGAAAGTCTTTGAGTTTATGGAATATTGTTCTGAGTTAAAAATCTAGCAGTAACCGAAAAATAACAGCCGATTTTTCAATGTCGAATGATAGATTACGGCAAAAGCGACATCTAACCGATTTTAAACAGCTACGATCATTTGTTTTTATCCTGCGGCTTTGCTCTCAGTACCTGTAACCTGGTTTATCGTAAAATGAACATTCGACAGTTGTGAATTGCAATGGATAGATAGGTTAGCAAAGAGTAAAGCACATTTTTTTTCGACACAGAGACGTATTATCGTTGCACAGAGACAGGTGAAGGTAGATATTTCATGAGCGTAAGTGGATGTCATCACATGGCAGCGGCTGTCACAACCATCAGATAAATAATACAAGGAAAAAGCATTTTTGTATGGACGCAGACTGTATGCATTAACAATAAGAGATTATCTCATTTGTCTATAAAATTTCGACGAAATTAGTTCGCGCGGCAGTCGATATTTTAGCTTATATTATGCTATCAATGTTTGTGAATTCAATGGATATCCCTATATCTAAAGGTGGCTATTTGTGTTCGATATTGGGTGTTTGTTGTATTTGGCAAAATATATGACGTTCAAGACAAACATGCAAATAGAGGCAAATATGACCATCCACACGTGGCAGTCAAATAACAAACACACAAACATTTGGCAACAGAACGCAAGGTTCAAAATTCCAGGAATTTTAGCACTATTTCATTGTCCCAATTCATTTTCAATAGTAATTGTTCCAGTTCTCGCTCACAGCACAGACACAAACATACTGCACGTCCGTACAGGTTCACGGCGCGTGCGCTTCTTAATATGGCCATTGTGTGGACGGTTTATTTGCGTATTTGCCTATGTGACTCCTTTGATGTGCCTCGAAAGACCGACAAGCGCACGGTAACGCGTATTTGGTATTGGCCTTGTTTGTCCAATAGGCAAATAAGGCCAACACTTTGTCAAATAGACTGTCCACACTTGGTAATTGTTTGCCAAATACACAAATACAATAGCCATGTGAAGTGCTAGCATAAAACATATCTGTAGCTAAAAATCTATTGGTTTTTAGGTTATGCGCGCATAGACACTTTTTCTTAGTGATCTTTAAACTATAAAATAAAATCCCATAAGGTTTGTGCGAGGTTCTTTGCGAGTTAAAAATATAATTTACTCCTATCGTTTAAATTGCCGCCTTTCACAAAATAGTCGAGCCTGCGCACAGTGACTCAATTTGTACTGGATTCGTCTATTACAACACGAAGCTGTTGGAAAATAATCATATTAGTTTTGCTTTCCATCAGATTGACGAATAAAATTTATTTGAAGAGTTCTATTCAGAAGTTAATCAAAGATTTGAGTTTCCTTAATTATTCAAATGTGATATCCTTTATTTTATTTAAGCAATGGTCAGGACGACCGCACAAAGGATAAGAGTGGAAGAGTGAAATGGGAGTAGGAGTGCAGAAGAGATGAGTGGTTTTGCTTTGGGTGATGGCGAGGAAACAATACAAATACACCGAGATCAGAGTTCTGATATCTTCTGATACGTCTCGCTCTGTTGGAATAATGGAGACAGATTCAAAACCTATTCCCGACGCTTTGTTCCCAGAACGTATGAAGAAACGCAAAATGGTGCGCTAGACATGTCAATAGATGTACGCCCAGTGGCGTCCCACTCATAATGAACAAAAATTTTATTGCTTCGTCAAATCTATAGAAGAAACATATTTTTATGTTTAAGCATTTTTTTCTTCTGATACGGTAGAAACTTCAAGGGAAAAAGTTACTAAAAATGTCTGTCCCAAGATTGATACATTACAAAGGTTGCTTTGTTGTATGCGATAGTAATGAGGGGATGGCGTCATCAAGCGGATCTGTCAATTGATAATGTAGCAACGGATGCGGTTTTTAAACTTTAACGCTGAAGTTTTACATATTGTGTAAAAAAAATCAAGACATAATTTTATTATTATTTGCAATAAATTGAACTTTTAAAGTAAGACATTTTTATATTCTTAGTTAAATATAAATTGTATTTTTGATATTGTCATTGTAGGTTGAAAAGAAATCAATTCCTATTCTTTGCAGTTGTTTTTTACTCTATTTTCAGGTAAGGCCTATCTTGTTTGCATTAAAATTATTCACAATTATAAATTCGATTTTTTGCCATCTTTTATTTAGAATAAATCTATATACTAATATATAAAGCTGAAAACTTCGTTTGTTTGTTTGTTTGTTTGAACGCGCTAATCTCAGGAACTACTGGTTCAAATTGAAAATTTTTTTTTGTTGGATAGCCCATTTATCGAGGAAGGCTATAGGTTATATAAAATCAGGCTACGACCATTAGGAGCGGAGCATTAATGAAAAATGTTGCAAAATGTATCTCAAAAATAAGCTTCTATTCAGGTGAAATGCACTAACTAAATATACTCATATTAGCGTTACCAGAATACAACGCCGGCTAGCTCAATCGGTAGAGCACACGACTGTCAATATCAGGGTCGTGGGTTCGAGCCCTACGTTGGGCGAATATATTTTTATTTTATTTTTTTTTTATTTTCTACATTGCTTTCTTCTAAGGCTTACATTTAAGTTTATTTTAATTTTATTTAATTAATTAAAAAAAAATTATTAATTAAAAAAAGTATAAACACTGCTTTTTATCGACAAAAACTTTTGAACGATAACTCCGATCATCATGAAATTTGGACACAACATTCATCTCGGTAAACTAAGATGAATGTGTGTACTCATGTTCCTCCCTTCCCCATTCGTTCTTTTACACCCGGGTGAAACCGGGCGGGACCGCTATTTTTATATAAAACTCTCTAAGTGCAGAATTTCGTGATTATTTCCGAAACACATTTCCATTTTTTACTCACAGCCTGCTTTTTAGACACAATCATTTTATGACCTCTTCTCAGAGTACGGCACGGCGGTCAGCAAGCTTCCTCGCAATTGATGCAACCACAATATTAAATAGCCTCGGCCACCACAACTTCAACAGTGTCTTATCAACGTTTGTAATCGTGCTAATATTAACCTCTCTGCCACTCTGAGACCCTGGTTGATCTCTGGTAGTTCTAATACGAACTGTTAAATAGCACGTTTGTCGTGGACACCGACAAATGTTTTATCTATATTCTTGCGTTTCTTAAGTCTTCTTTTCTACATAAAATATATAGTTCGTGTCCTTTGACAGTGATAAACAATGATTTTTTTCTTTTCTAAAGAACATGTTCAAAAAATATTACTTATCTTTTTGACGTGATAACGTCTTATAAATTGATGAATCACCAATCTTATAAATTGATAAAACACCGGCTGCATGTTCGAAAAAGTGTAACGTAACGTTCCTAACATTCCTAACGTTCCTAACGCGTAACGTTCCGCCTGACCCTGTGTGTGCTTTTTGCTAATTTCTCGCTCAATTTAAATCAGATCGGTTTGAAACCAGTCTTAAACGAAAGAGGAGAACATTTTACATAGATTTCGTATAACAGAATTTGCCTAAACAGTTTTTTTATACAAATTTATATAGAAAAATATTTTATACAAATTTATATAGAAAAATAGCTGTATAAATGCAATGTTGTGTAATGCATGGCGCGACGCGGTCGGTTGTCTTTGTTTGCCGTACATGGAAATTAGAAGCAAACGTATGTCTTGTCTTAACATGAAAACAGCTGCATTTCTAATGTTTAATTCAATTTTTTGACATTAGTATATTGTGAAATGCAAAGCCTTCTAAGTTAAGTATTGGAATAACTAATTATTATTAGAACATAATACTTTGACAGTTGCAAACGTCACTTTTGACATTTCTTATCATTCCGACACCAAGGATAAGCGGATTGAAACCAAATTTTGGGAGGTTTAGGTTATGTATTACGGAATACGTTATCACGTAAAACTATCGTCCGTAAACCGACTTTACAGACAACCAATTTTTTTGTAAAAAAAGTTTCGTTTTGATACTGTTTCTTATTAATGAAAATAATTTAATTATTCAAATTTTACGGGCTAACATTTGATCTTTTATTACAGAGGTGTTATTAAGTTTGATATAATATTTTTGATGTTATAAAACTGATATTAACCTACTCCGCATTAGTTTATTCATCGAAATTTAAAAAAATCTTTAAAGACCATTTATTTCTAGACTTGATCGCGTTTTTAACTCCCCGCGTTTTTAAATGTAATAAAATAGAACTACTATTTGGTGTGATATGTGTTTTTTTTTTCAAATATATACAGTATTTAAACACGTAAGGTGCACATAGAGAAATTAACATTGGGAAAAAATGACCGGATCAGAGTGAGCCTTGAAATCTTGTTTTTCAATTTGACAGATAATATTCTTTTGCGAAATGAATGTGTATACTACCGAAGAAAATATTCAAACGATTACAACATAATCGGATTTTTTTTATTAATGGGACATTAAATTCCCAAAAATACTTAAATATGGTGCGAGATCAAATATCTCCGCCTGTTCGTGTTGAACCTAAAGACATTGGGTCACTGATTAACCAACGCGCATACGTCATACCAGTCAGACAATTTTTGAATGAAATGTTTCCAAACAGATGGAGTTGTTTTTTTGTTTTATTTTTGTACAAAAAAATTAAAATAATGATTTATAAGAGCTTTTTATTATTAAAAAAGCCAAGTAAAATAAAAATAAATCAAAATAAAATAGAAATCCTCAAGATTACCACGATAATTCAATAAAAATAACAATTAATGCAGTCATAGCTAACTCTGATCCAAGTATTTTTTCCCAATGCTAATTTCCCTATGTGCACCTTACGTGTTTACATACTGTATGTCTTCATCACCTGAGTTCAAACATGTATTTCGTAGTAGTGAGATATGTATTTGTGTTCTACTTCTTAAATCTGGTCGAAAGAAGCGCTCGCGAGCCGCAGGTTGCTGACCTCTGGTCTAGACCGATCATGATCGGAAAATGTCGCGACACAGATTTTGAAATCGGACGATTTTGTGTTCATGCGCGTTAAAAAAAATTCAAACTTAAAAATTCTTATCTTTATTGTAGTACCGTTGTATTGTTGAAACGAAATAACTTTTTTTCTT
This sequence comes from Xanthostigma xanthostigma, assembly GCA_963575645.1. Classification (NCBI taxonomy): domain Eukaryota; kingdom Metazoa; phylum Arthropoda; class Insecta; order Raphidioptera; family Raphidiidae; genus Xanthostigma; species Xanthostigma xanthostigma. The sequence continues at coordinate 49,328,287 of OY754469.1, read as the reverse complement.
TTGCATGACGACTCTATAATATCCTCTTTGTTGACAGAGAGTGTCGCGGTCTGTAAGTCCTCTTGTGTGGTTTACAAATGTGTGCACAAGGGTGGTCCTCCAAGCCCTTTCCAAGTGTTACTAAATAAATTTAAAAAATGTAGCCAAAATTGTGTATCTATAACCTGTACATCAAAACTTTTAAATTTTCTCAAATAAAATACGATTTATGGCACTTTTGCAATATATTTTTTTCTACCGCAATTACGTTTTAGAAAACCTGAAAAAGAAGTTTTTAATCATATAGGTAATATCTGAGCAAAATTTTTAAAACAATTAAGAAAATAGGTACCTGTTTTTTGCTTAGGGTCAGGGTGGGTCTGAACTAAATACACTATTTTTTATTCAAGGAATAACTTTGATATTTTTGTACCGATTTATTCCACAAATCTAACCAGATCTAGTCTCAATAAACCCTTTCGAATGCCTCAAACCCGACTTCAATCGGTTATTACACTGCAAATAAAAAAAACGGATCCAAAAATAGTCAGAATATCATCCTAATACTCTAAAACGTCGAGATCTGATAAAAACTCGATTGTGAAAAATCGGACCGAAACCAATAACTTACGATTTTTTTTTGAAAATTATAATAGTTAAAAATTGATGGCCTCGGAGCACAGGTTAGAATTGATAGAGAGACCCGAAATTGTGGCTACATGAATTTTTATTTATTTTGAAACATTTAAGCTTAGTGGCCCATTTTAAGGACACCCTAGTGTTCACCTGTAGATCAGAGATAGAAGTGTAAGTGCACTTAGCATCTAAAAGGTTCTCCACTAAATGAACGTGAAACAACGCAGGATTTACTGAATCACACATATTCCGTATAGTTTGTGTTATCTAGGTTTTTACAAATGACAAAAATTTGAACTGTCAAAAAAATATTGAAAATTGTGCGAAAGTCAGCTATTTTATAGGGAATACGTGCAAATAATACTATATCTATCTCGTACGTGATGATATTATTATAACTCATGTGATCGTTGAAACTCGCTGAGTCTCGTTTTAAATTTAATCATGCGCCATGATAGGTGTACGTCATCAGTCATCATTAGAGTTGGGGAAAAAATAACTTCACGGTGAAAAAATCACTGTGACAAGCCGTCTAAAATAATCACTGTGATCTGACAAGAGATATTTACGTTCCAAAGTAACGTATGTCGTTCCATGTCACCGCAGTCACTAGCTGCGGCTTGTAAACGGCTTTTTCTAACCATTTAGGTAAATTTTAAATTTGGCACAAAAAATATAATGCCGCTAAATGTTTAGAGAAAACAGCTCACGCATCGCAAAAAACCTTGCATTGATTGTCGTTTCCCCATGAAAAAAAGAATATTTACGTTATGTTATCAAATGCGACAGTCGACTCCTAAGCCTGTACAAGTGTGAAGGTTATTTTGAATTAACTATATCTTTGCATCTAAACATCATAACAGACAAGTAACGCCGTATCAGATGACAACCTATTACTAAATGGTGTATTCGTGATCGGAGTGACAACTGTAACGATAATCAACTAAAAAATCCTAAAAACTAGGAAACATTTATTGTGATGTGAGTATTCGACGTGACAAAGTCACGATGATTTTTCACTGTGATTTTCGTGTAACCGGAATAACAGTCACTGTGATCTCATAGTAACGACTTTTCCCATGTCTAGTCATCATGCAATAGAAACCGACTAGTACAAAATATACAAATAAAGTGTTATAACATTTATTTTTGTGCTTACCAAAACTTTCTATATTGTCATATTATGTGAAAACAACTTGGAATAAAGTTTTTTTGTTTCCTTGTTTATAGCGATGCTCATTTGTATTCATTTTCTCTAAGAAGTGTTAGATTGAACGTTGAAATTTTCAAGAAATTTCTACAAGGCTTATGAGATTTTAGAATAAGAAAAATTGACCGAGCCGTTGCATCATTTGTTTCAGTTTCCACTGAAAAGAAAATTTATCCCGCTGAATCATACAAAAAGTATTTTTTTATTCTACTTTTTTATTTTCAGTAATATAAAAAACCTAACCTCTAAAACAGTGGTTGATTTTTCTCTTCTAGCGGCAAGTTATATAAAACAATTATTACACTATTTTAAAGTGATATAATGGTGATGAAATAAATCAAAAATTTTATTAATTGCGTTAGTTTCATACAAGAAGTTATAGCTAGGTTTATTTCGCGTTCAAAATTTCAAATTGTAGCTTATTGGAAAGGAGAGATTCGGTTCTATATAAAACGGAACTAATTTTAGCTTGATTCGAGTTCACAATTACTACTAAAATTGTAATTGAAAATCGCGAACAGCAATGGTCGGTTGGTCTGTATACGTACGTTCGAACTGTACACATAGCAATTTTTGACGGATCGTCTTGGTTCATACTTTATTCATTTTGTTTACTATCAGACTAGAACGCTATTTAAATTTATTAAAATTCGTTCAGCAGTTTAGTTTTTATAAGCAATTTTATTTTATTATTTTTGTCACCTCATAGTTTAAAAAAACAATATGTTAATGATTATTGTATAGTAGAACAGCTTAGTCAAGGGCGTAGATATTATTTTTCTAAGAGGGGGGCAGGGGGGTATGGCAAAAAAATGAATATTTTTTAAGTTTTATTAATACCTACCACTTAAGAATACTCAGGAAAGAAGGTGTCAAGCAAAAATATTAATTCCTAAGCTAATTTTACAAATTCTTTTTCAAAATATGCTGTTAGAGTCTTGTCTAAATTTTATTTTTTAGTTAGGCATTCGTAATATTTTCAGTTTTATTTTGTATTATTATGATCCTGGTGGGGTAACCCCCCCATATATACGCTCTTGGGCTTAATACGGACAAGTTCGCGGGTTAGGTCCCGGCCGACATTATAAATATATATGTTTACATCTATTGCATATTATTCAACTTGATATTTTTTAAATATGATTGCAGGTATTCAATTCGTTTCTAATTTTGCACACTGCTTATAACGTTCTTCTTTTTGTTGTATTACAATATGAAGCTCTGATGACAGATCGAAGAAATATTTTACTAAAATTGTCATATAGAGGCGCAAGTAGCAAAAGCGTTGAGCTAAGCCGTCAGATGGCATCATGCAGCATTGCTGTAACGTTGTTCAGCGTTGCTCGCTGTTTCAAAATTAAAGCCGTTAGATGGCAGTATGCAGTATTGTATTACAATATGAAGGTCAGATGACAGATCGAAGTGTTGACGTCAGATGGCAGACGTTGTTCAGCGTTGCTGTATTTTAATTAATTTACAAAAACAAAAGCAATAATAAATTTTTTAGTTGTCGATGTCAGTAGAGCCAGCAATTATCTGTAAAATTATATATAATTTACGTGGAGAAATTGTGAGGTTTTTTCTAAAAAGGGAGGCAAACATATTAAACCTTAGCGTATTAATATATATGATGCTAAATGAAATGAACGAATTTTTATCGATGTATTTATCTGAAAATAAAAGTACAAAAATAAATGTTAAGCGGTAAGAGATGATGATTTTATTGAAGAGTACAATATTCAATTATATTTTCAACGACGTGAAATGCCTAGTTTATTTGTCGCTTAAAGAATTCCATTTCAGAACAAATCCTACAATTTTCTACTTTAAATAGCAATTCCATTTAAATTACAAACACAGCGCAGACAGAGAAATGGCGTGAAACTGAGATGCAACATTTTAATGGCGACTTTTTAAATGTTTTTTATTTTTATCATAAATTTAACGATCAAATAAATTTTGGGAACGTCAAAGTTAGTGCATTTTTAGTTAAATACAGGATTGAAGAGTTTAAGCAGATCAAATCTATCTCAGCAACGTATAATTTAGCAATTTTTTAGATTTATTTCTACACGGCGCCAGCAGGGCCCGATCCAGCTATTTCGCCGCTCCGGGCAAAATCATATTTGCCGCCTTTTATCCATGCGTTTTTCCATAGATGGTGTAATTTTTTTTTTGCTAACCATCTTTCAAATTTTCGCCGCCGACGCCGCGCCGCCTTCAATTTTGCCGCCCCGGGAAATTGCCCGGTTCCCCCCCCCCCCTAGATCGGGCCCTGGACGCCAGTGCATTATTTCAAAATCTCACTATTTTGAAATAATAAACATTTCTTGCTATCTGAATTGGGCTTTTACTTGGGGGCGGAGCCTATTTCAAAATATTCAATATGGCCGCCCTATGCGAAGCGTTTGCATTGACAGTATACGTGTTTTCGATGTTTTATTGAAAATGTATATTTTCGAGTAAGAAATGTGTGGTAGGGGCGATATAAATCCTTCAAAACTCAATTATATTGAAAGGGAAAAAATCACGAGCGCTGGTCATATCATAAAATGTGAATGAATCATTGATCCAAGCTGTAGTGATAAGATTAACTTCGTTGCTTTCTGCGTGCAAATGTCAAATAAAGAGATACCGCATGAAACCAATGGTGTGAGTACGATAACACTCAACAGACTGAATCGATTTAAACGAAATTTGGTCTACATGTTGAAATCCGATACCGCATATAAGCCTATTTAATAGAGCTATTTTAGGGGTTACAGAAAATACGGAAAAAATTTCAGAATCGCTTCAAATTTGGAATTTAACCATTTAAGGTAGTACGAGCACCAAAGCAACTTTAAATAAAAGGCTTGATTTTTTTATATTTCGGAAGATGGATGATATTATGTTTTCATTGATTTTTCCAAAACTAGTCGGTGGAAATAAAAAAAAAACTATTTTAATTAAAGTTAAAACCTTAATAAATTATTGAAAACAAAGAAAACCCGTTGTGCCCGACTAATTAAAAAGATATTTAATTAAAAAGGATTAATATCTTTTTAATTATAAAGCCAATGTTAAATATGCCTACTTTTGAAGTCATTTATTTATTTAAATAATCGGGCAACCCCCTCTAAAATTTTCAGAATTGGTTTAGACTTAGTCCAGCTTCTACCTTAATCTAAATTAAAATTTTAATTTAATCAAAGAAACAAAATTTGTCTACTGATATATTTTAATATAGCGATCTTTTATTTGTTAAACTGTAGCTTAAAAAGACGCGAATCATTGTTAAAATTAATAAATATAAACAGATTTGAATCGAAAATATTCCCAGTTTATTTTCAATATTCTTATATATAATAGATTAAATCAAAATATTAAAAAAAATGTTTTTATTTCATTTTCTGGTGATAGACTTGTGAAGGAAAGGAATTACGAATATTGAGTCGGTTAAATTTATGAAGATATGAAAATAAAAAAAATCTACACTCAGATTTATTTAAGGTTTTTATGTGTACCGTTCGGCTTAGGATCCCTTTTATTGCTAAAGCTGCAATCTGCATGCGAACAGCGCTGTATAGTAGGTAGAGGTACTAGATATAGAGTAAAGCTTTGATACTTCTCCTGCTCTGCTTTGCTCGAACTCGGTACGCGATCATTCTCTCTAGTCTAGTAGCTTAGATTCCGACCATCAGCACTTCCTTGCACGCGGCACTGTCTGTCCAACATTATAGCTACCGGTGGTCAAAAATTCCAGCCAATTGGGCGACGGGACCATTCTAACATCGAAATGTTGACATAGTATAATAAAGAAAACTAGTGTGACCTGTGCTAATTATTCGCACTAAATAAGTATAATAATTATCATTTTGCAAAATTATTTTTTAAATATGATTGCAGGTATTCAATTCGTTTCTAATTTTGCACACTGCTTATAACGTTCTTCTTTTTGTTGTATTACAATATGAAGCTCAGATGACAGATCGAAGAAATATTTTACTAAAATTGTCATATAGAGGCGCAAGTAGCAAAAGCGTTGAGCTAAGCCGTCAGATGGCATCATGCAGCATTGCTGTGATGTTGTTCAACGATGCTCGCTGTTTCAAAATTAAATCCGTTAGATGGCAGTATGCAGTATTGTGTCTGTTGTATTACAATATGAAGGTCAGATGACAGATCGAAGTGTTGACGTTGTTTCAAAATTAAAACCATCAGATGACAGACGTTGTTCAGCGTTGCTGTATTTTAATTAATTTACAAAAAAAAAGCAATAATAAATTTTTTAGTTGTCTATGCCAGTAGAGCAAGCAGTTATCTGTAAAATGATATATAATTATGTGGAGAAATTGTGAGGTTTTTTCTAAAAAGGGAGGCCAACATCTTTAACTGTAATGTATATTTATAACCAGTATTGTACTGATAATAATTATGTATTAGAAAATTATGTAATTTGTAGAAAACGTTAATTTTATATTAAAATTTTACCATTAAAGTGTAAAACGTCTTTTGATTAACATCAAAAACACTACAGTGGCGACGAGAATTGGTACGCGTATTAAAATTATTATCTGAAAATAATTAATTATGGCAAAACCACTCGTGGGACATTTAAGGGAATTCGATCATCGCACTAGCAACTGGAACATTTACAAAGCCAGATTGCTGCAATACTTTTTAGCGAACGAAATAGCAGATGAAAATCGTAAACGAGCAATCTTAATTAATGCTTGTAATGAAGAAGCCTACGAACTCATTTACAACCTGAGTGTTCCAATAACGCCAGAAGAAAAATCTTTTAAAGATTTACTAGCGTTATTTGACAAGCATTTTGCACCCATAAAATCCTACTTTCCGGCGCGATATAAATTCTACAATGCGAAAAAGGACAGCAATGAATCCATCACCGAGTGGGCTACCAGGATAAAAAGCCTAGCAGCACATTGCAAGTTCAGTGATGTGGAATTTTCAACCGCAACAAGAGATCGCTTCATAATGGGACTAGAACAGCAAAATTTAATGGACCGGCTATTCGAAGAGAATGTAGATGATTTAACGTTCGATAAGGCGGTGGAATTGGCAACGAACAAAGAAGCTTCTCGTCACAATTATGATCTGCCAGGTGTGGAAGTAAAGACAGAAGTTTTCAAGATGTCAACCAATTCAACTAGACCGAGAAATGCCGCTAAAAAGAAGAGATGCGGAACGTGCGGGAAGAAAGGACACACGAAGGACAAATGCTGGTATAAAGATCTAGAATGTAATATATGTCATGTCGTAGGTCACCTTGCTACAGTGTGTAAAAAAAGAAAAGATAATAATAATCACTATTTAGATGACCCAAATGTAAATGCTGATGACCCAAATGTAAATGCTATAAATTATACAGCTAAGTCGGGAGATTCAACACAGCCTATTAACATCACATTGCAGGTTGACAATAAAAGTATTAATTTTGAATTAGACACTGGAGCAAGTGTGTCCGTAATTTCGGACGACATGTACCTCAAACATTTCTCGCACTGTAAATTACTAAAAACAACAAAATGTTTAGTTGGTTACACAGGCGAGAAAATGTTTCCGGTAGGTTTAATTAATGTTAAAATATTTCATAAAAATCAACTAACATTATTGCCTTTATATATAATGAAAAATGGTGGACCTCCATTGCTGGGAAGAAACTGGTTATGGGATTTAAAATTGGAAATTCTACCTGCTTACTTTGCTTCTGAAAATACTGACGTAGATAGCATACTCAATAAATATTCGAAAGTTTTTAGCGATAAGTTGGGGCTATTTAATAAAAGTAAAATAAATATTGAATTAAAAGCAGATGCAATGCCCAAATTTTTCAAACCACGACCCCTAGCATTCGCACTAAAGAATAAAGTAGAGACGGAAATAGAAAGGCTGGTAAATCTCAACATTTTAAAACCTGTAGATTATTCAGAATGGGGTACACCGATAGTTCCAGTACTAAAAAAGGATGGTTCAGTCCGTCTTGGTGGTGACTATAAAGTTACTATAAATCCAGTAATCTCAATCGACAAATATCCTTTGCCTCGAATAGAGGAATTATTTGTAAAATTGCAAGGTGGAAAAGAATTCTCTAAAATTGATTTAACGCAAGCATTCCAGCAAATCGGGGTAGAGGATAAATCTCAGAATTTATTAACAATAAGTACCCACAAAGGATTGTTTCAGTACACAAGCTTACCTTTTGGTATAGCTTGTGCACCTGCGAAATTCCAAAAAATAATGGACACGCTATTACAAGGCATCGAAGGTTGTGTGTGTTTTTTGGACGATATTGTAGTTACAGGAAAAGACAAAAATGATCATTTGCATAATTTGGAACAGGTTTTAAATAAACTTCAAGATTCAAACTTAACGGTTTCTAAAAATAAATGCGAATTTTTTAAAAAATCAATAAACTACCTAGGCTACAATATCGATTGCGAAGGCTTGCACACAAGTAACGATAAGATTGAAGCGATAGTTCATGCTCCCAAGCCTGAAAATATAACTCAACTAAAGTCGATATTAGGATTAATAAATTATTATAATAAATTCATTGAGAACAGTGCAAGCATTTTGTACCCATTATATAACTTGCTAAAAAAGAATGAACCTTGGCAGTGGTCAAACGATTGCGAACGTTCATTTGCGCAAATTAAAACAATTTTAAGTTCAGCCCCAGTTTTAGTTCATTTTGATCCTAAACTAAAAATTAAATTGAGCACAGACGCGTCAGCATACGGGATTTCAGCCATTATTGAACATATCTTTCATAATGGCGATGAAAAACCTATCGCTTTTGCATCGCGCACATTAACCAAAAGTGAACAAGCCTATTCTCAAATAGAGAAAGAAGCACTCGCGATAATTTTTGGAGTTTCCAAATTTTATCAATATTTACACGGCAATACATTTAAATTGTTAACGGACCACAAACCCCTTATCACTATTTTTGGACCTAAAAAGGGTATACCGTTGGTATCGGCAAATCGGTTACAGAGATGGGCATTAATTTTGTCAAATTTTAATTATGAGATACAATATATCAAATCCGATAAAAATATTGCAGATAGCTTATCACGATTACCCTTACCAAAAACCGAAATGAGAACTGAAGATAGTGACGCGATCGTAATAAATAATTTGAATGAAAATACTTGCATTCCTTTGAAGTTTGATGATGTGAAAAGAGAGACTATAAACGACCCAGTGTTACAGGAAGTAATAAACAAACTGAAATCAAATTGGAATAATAACACTATTGGGGAGTTAAAGCCATTTTTTTTGCAAAGAGATAAATTATCTATAACTGAAGACTGCTTGTTTTATGGACACAGAATAGTCATTCCTAAAACACTTCAAAATGAAATGTTAAAATTAATTCATTCTTCTCATTTCGGTATAGTCAAGATGAAGTCTTTAGCCAGATCATACATCTGGTGGCCAAAAATGGACTTCGAAATTGAAAAAGTCGCAAAAAATTGTGACCATTGTATATATAACAAACCTTCACCCCCAAAATCTCTATTAAAATGTTGGGAATACCCAATGAAGCCCTGGGAAAGGTTACATATAGATTTTATGGGACCGTTTCAAAATTTGTACTTTTTAGTCGTTATCGATGCTCACAGCAAGTGGCTGGAAGTATTTATGATGAAAAAAATAACATCCGAAGCTACAATCCAAGTTTTAAGAACCATGTTTGCTCGCTTCGGAATTCCTGTTTCTATTGTCTCTGATTCGGGAACTCAATTCACTTCATTAGAATTTCAAAATTTTTTAAAGTCAAATAACATTGAACATCTTAGAGGAGCCCCATTTAATCCGGCAACCAATGGCGCAGCGGAAAATTCCGTAAAAACTGTAAAACACGCCTTGTTGAATGCTATAGGTAAAGGGGAATGTATAGATTTAAACAAAATTTTATGTAATTTTTTATTGAATTGCCCATTGCCCATTGCACTACCGGAGAAAGTCCGGCAATGCTCATGTTTGGTCGTCAGATCCGATCTAATTTTGATTTTATAAATCCAAAAGTTTCTGAAAATCAGGCAACCAACAGTACTGTTCAAGATAAAGTAATATCGGCTCAACAGAAACAAATCAAAAATTATAAAGGGACAAGGGAAGTATCTTTCAAAATTAATGATCCTGTTTTAGTTCGTGATTATAGAAATATAAACAAAAAAAGTTGGTTGCGTGGCTGTATAAATAAAATTATTGGCACCAGGCATTATTTGATTTATGTACCTAGCTTAAATACTATTTGGAAAAGACATTTAAACCAAATTGCAAAAACCGAAAATGATATGACAAAGCATTTTACTGATAATCAGATGACAAACTTGCCAATTGATTCTCAGGAAAATAAGATTAGACCTAAGCGTATTATTAAACCAATTGACAGACTTATTTATAGTTAAAAAAAAAATGATAAAGTTTTATTTTGTAATAAAGAAAAATATTGTTTTGCTTATGGGTGGAGGTGTAATGTATATTTATAACCAGTATTGTACTGATAATAATTATGTATTAGAAAATTATGTAATTTGTAGAAAACGTTTTTTTTATATTAAAATTTTACCATTAAAGTGTAAAACGTCTTTTGATTAACATCAAAAACACTACATTAACCTTAGCTTATTAGTATATACTTATATGATGATAAAATTTCTGATATCGTGTGACGTGACGCGAGTAATGGCTAGTATTCAATATGATATTTGCTATAGTTGCCACGGCTACCTACATAATATGTTCCACGTCAAATTAATGAAAGCATGCTAGTTTATTTCTGACAGATCTACAAAGTAAAAGAACAGCTAATTTTTTTTATTTTCAAAATATTTCCGAAACTATAAAGTTTAGAAAACAATTTTTTTAAGGAAACTTTCTTGAAAAAATAAATAGAATAATAAGCCGTTATGAAAAGTATATAAAAGTATATGTCATTAAAAATCAAATAAATATTATGTAAAACAAATTAAGCGTTAATTTAAAAATATCGTGCGTAAATAAATGTTGGCCACTCTTGTACAGTTGGTCTCTTCTCTCTCGGTCGAGCAAGTGTACTCTTTTCTCTTCTTAACCCAACGTACTTGATCCGTACCTAGATTACGCGGATGGGAATTATCTTAACTTAAATCCTAAAACCGGTAGGGCGCCTTGTTATATAATGTACTTGTGTGGGTGTCCGTGGATGTGGGATGGGTGTGACGTAAGAGCCTGGCGCCGTCTTCATGATTATTCCACTCTGCACGGATCATTGTATAATATGACATTAGATTTGATTTTAAAAAATATATTCAACTCTTATTTCTCACCGCTCCGCTGCAACTGTCAGTTACAAAAAGAGAATCAATTTCATTTACCAACTCGATATAAACGTAGATGACATTTATTTCTATGAATTTTTAACAAGGTCTTAAAGATCTATTTTTTGATTCTTCGATAGCAAGATGTAAATCGTTTCTTTAAAAAAAAATTGGTTGTCTGTAAAGTCGGTTTACGGACGATAGTTTTACGTGATAACGTATTCCGCTCGAATATCATTTTTAAGTCAGGCGGAACGTGACACATTTCGGAACGTGACACTTTTTCGTGCATGCAGCCGGTGTTTCATCAATTTATAAGACGTTATCACGTCAAAAAACTGAAAAATTACGTGGTATACTTCGTTTTTGTATATAACATTTTTTCCAAAGAACAAAAACACATGAAAATATTTAACAACAGCGTTATTTTCCGCACCAGTAACGTTGAATGCCGATGTTCGATTGTTATACACAAACTACTCTTTTCCCGTCGATGTTCAGTTGTTCGTAACAAAATTGTTTCACTGAGCAGAGAAAAAATCGAGATGCAGTTATTCAGGCTTACAACTACCCCTTGCAATTATTAATACAATCAAACAGATAACAATTATAGGTTTTCTTTGAAAATCTGACATAAAAGTAAGCATAAAAATCTATACTATAGTTCATTCAAAAGTAAGAGATAGCAAAAAAGTATTTAAATCAATTCACGTTCCGAGATGGCTAGTTCTTTTTATTAAGAAAGTAGTCATGGTGACCGTAACTCATTGGAATAAGTTTTGAAAGGATGACAAAACATCGTTGGCCAAGCCAAAAGTGCACACCCAGCTAAGTTTGCTACTACATGATCTGTAGACATAGATAGATGCACATCCTCAAAATGAAAAAATATTGAAAAATTGATCTAAATTAGTAGGTACCGTTCCCCATTTGTTGAGTTGGAATGGTAAAATCATCATCATAATATATATTAACACACATAAATGATATATCATTTTACAGATAATTGCTCGCTCTACTGACATCGACAACTAAAAAATTTATTATTGCTATTATTTTTGTAAATTAATTAAATTAATTAAACTCTGAACAACGTCTGCCATCTGACGGCGTAACGTTAACAATTCGATCTGTCATCTGACTTTTATATTGTAAATACTGCATACTGCCATCTGACGGGCAACGCTGAACAACGCTTTTGCTACTTGTGCGCCTCTATATTACAATTTTAGTAAAATATTTCTTTTACAACAAAAAGAAGAACGTTATAAGCAGTGTGCATAATTAGAAACAAATTGAATACCTGCAATCATATTTAAAAAATAATTTTGTAAAGTGATAAATTATTATTATACTTATTTAGTGCGAATAATCCGCACAGGTCACGCTAGTGTAAATTTATACCAATAATACAAATATTGAGAGCACTGTGGTTGAAATAAAAATAAAAAATATAGAATAGTTATTCTTACCACAACAGTTTTATTAGCGGATGTACATTTCGGGAGCTATGCTCTCATCTTCAGCAAACACTAAACTGTTGTGGTAATAACTAACTATTCTATATCATATATATTAATACGCTAAAGATGTTTGCCTCCCTTTTTAGAAAAAACCTCACAATTTCTCCACATAAATTATATATTATTTTACAGATAATTGCTGGCTCTACTGATATCGACAACTAAAAAATTTATTATTGCTTTTGTTTTTGTAAATTAATTAAAATACAGCAACGCTGAACAACGTCTGCCATCTGACGGCTTTAATTTTGAAACAACGTCAACACTTCGATCTGTCACCTGACCTTCATATTGTAATACAACAGACACAATACTGCATTCTGCCATCTGATGGCTTTAATTTTGAAACAGCGAGCAACGCTGAACAACATCACAGCAATGCTGCATGATGCCATCTGACGGCTTAGCTCAACACTTTTGCTACTTGCGCCTCTATATGACAATTTTAGTAAAATATTTTTTCGAACTGTCATATGAGCTTCATACTGTAATACAACAAAAAGAAGAACGTTATAAGCAGTGTGCAAAATTAGAAACGAATTGAATACATGCAATCATATTTAAAAAATAATCTTGTAAAGTGATAATTATTATACTTATTTAGTGCGAATAATTCGCACAGGTCAAACTAGTTTTTTATATACCCCATAAAATTGAATAGTTATTCAAAAAAGCATGGAAAATTTAACTATCCCGAAAGAGCATTTTAATTGGTAAATAGTCGAAAATTGATGTCCAATTCAAGTGTAGCGTCTTATATTAAATACCTCGTCTTTACTGGAACTCATAAGTAGAGACGTTCTATGTCCACTTTTCGGTCCTCTCTTTTCCCATTTCGCGCGTGGCATCAACGGGTTATTTATCTTGGGCGAAGCAGAGGCGCCTGAATATTTCAACACGCCGGAGATTTTTGTTCGTGATATTACATATTTTATGAGCGTTGCATCTTTATATAGATACTTGAGAACGTGAACTATAATAGCAGTACGACTAATACTTCCGTCCCTCTCTCTCACTCGCATGTGTACGGTGCAGACGTAGTTGTTTCTCTCTTTGTTGGCCAACCGCAAACATTAAGCGATGACGCTTCTCCTGCCACGGCCCACTTGCTTGTTGCGCGTTTATTCTCGCGGCGAAACAAGTTTTTGTTTAGATGTCGCATAGATGTAAACATTGAATGTGGGGTTGTTTTTAAAAGAGATGCAACACTTTTTTTAAAGAGGACTTCATAAAGGATTTGAGGTGGTTATACAGTAAAGCCCCACTCATACGGTGGTTCAGGTTTTGGACAGCCACTGAAATTCGCCTAAAAGTAGAGTATTCAGTTTTCAAATGAGTTATTAATTAAATTTATTTAATTTTAATTAGTCGTAAATACTAATTAAATTTAAATGTAAGAAAGTAATGCAGAAAATAAAAAAAAGTTGTGTGGTTTTAAGAAACCACGACGCAAGTGAAACTTTTATTGGATTGTAGGCGTTGGATTGTAGACACTTATCCATCACGATTAATTATAAACAACAATACTCACATGAATACACGAATAAAAACATGTAAACACTGTACAGCACTTGCCCGCATGACAGACTGACTATGTGTTATACATACTACACGGTCAGCTGATGCTAACCATGGGCGCCGCCATATTGGCCTTGGCTGCTCTACCGAGCGCCTACTCCGAGCGCCTTTCACTTTACCCCTACTCCGCGGCCGCCTGTAATGCGACATGCAACAGACGGCCAGAAAAATTCGGGGCGATAGAATAAAAGTTTCACTTTAAAAAAATGAATATATATTAGCCCAACGTGGAGCTCGAACTCACGACCCTGATATTAAGAGTCGCGTGCTCTACCGACTGAGCTAGCCGGGCTTGTGAGTGTGCGACGTTAATATTGGAATATTTAGTTAGGGCATTTTACCTGAATAGACGCTAATTTTGAGGTACATTTTGCAACATTTTTCATTGATGGTCCGCTTCTATTGGTCGTAGCGTGATATTATATAGCCTATAGTCTTCCTCGATAAATGGGTTATCCTACAAAAAAAAAATTTTCAATTCGAACCAGTAATTTCTGAGATTAGCGCGTTCAAACAAACAAACAAACTCTTCAGCTTTATAATATATTAGAATAGCTATCTCTCTTTTCCTCGTCATATCTAACAAGAATTAAAATCACAAGTAAATAAGGCCGTTCAAGCGCTTATTGGACACACACATGATAGGTTTCCATAGTGTTCGTATGACGTATTTATGGGCTATTTATGGCTCTCCATTGTTGCTTTACAGTATCATACCCTAACCTTGAAATGCGTCATTGCAATATGGTTTTACTGTTTTGTAGATTTTAAAAATAAAATATTTTTAACAAAAAAATTGAACCGACTTCACACTAAAAAGTAAAAAATAATTGCGTATTGAAATGTTTTGGAGTCGGTGTAGTTCTCGGAATAGATTTCATTTTTGCTGACACCGGCTCCAAAACATTTCAATTCGCAATTATTTTTTACTTTTTAGTGTGAAGTCGGTTCAATTTTTTTGTTAAAAATATTTTATTTTTCTCTTTTTAGTGTTAATCTAACACTAAAAATCGGTGAACATACATAAAAAACATTATGCGTGGCTTTGAAATTTGAGAGTTTCCCTCGATTTCTCCGGATTCCATCATCAGATCCTGACTTGGTTCCGATGGGACCACCTCGGAGGTGCACTCTTTCGAATAAAAAAAAATATTTGAAAATCGGTCCATAATTGACGGAGAAATCGGTGAACATACATAAAAGAAAATATATATACAGACGAACATAGAACCTCCTCCTTTTTGTTGAAGTCGGTTAAAAAGACAGACGGACATAACGAAATTGTAGAAGTTCCGTTCTTTTGCCATTTTATTACGGAACCCTAAAATATGGTTGTTTGTACTTATGTACAAGCGTTAGAAGTTATATTTCTTTGGCATGGTTAAAAACTTATTTAATTTAGATGCAAATAATTCATTGAAATAAAATAATAAAACGACTAAAGTGACATTAGATATTATATGGTGTTTGTCTCTGTTTTGTTGGTAGCCATTTTCTGCCAGCCAGCAACTTAATCCTGTTAATTTTGATGTTACACCCGCAGGAATCGTCAAAATTCACTCTTATCATTGTTTCATAACTCGCCAAAAGAAGTATAACTTCAAAAATGTCACGAGAATTCGAAAACTGCATTCTTTTAAGGTGCATATACGTCGAGTATGCATATACGACTCTAAGTGTACCCTTTGTATGTTCATGCAAGGGATAGAGACGACCTACCTAAGTGGTAAAACACGAACGATGACGCAGTACAGACAAATGAGATAAGAATATCTGCAGACTAACCGCTTGTAAATTATTACGATCTCTCTGAGTCAGTCATTCAACGTCCAAAATATTAATTCTTGGACACTCGTATCTTGAAAATTTTCCTCCGAGACGTATGATATTTTTAATACTGGTAACATCACCCAAAACTTGCCTCGGAGATAGAGGATGGTCGAAAGAGGCTCCGTGCGCTGTGATTCGTCAAAACGTATTGTAACTTTTTAAAAACTTTCCATCATATCCTTCGCCTTCGAGTTCTTGCCCCATTATGGTGTACAGACAACACAGGTACCTACTGTGTTCCTGATGCCGTAATCTGGAAGCATCGCTTTTAAGTGTAGTGAATATTTGATGTGCGGGAGACCCGACGGTGCCGCCACCTGCCCGTGCTCCCAACCCAATCCTTCTTCTCCCTCCCCACCTGTCTCTGTTCTGTGTTCATCACTTCATACTGGTCTCGTGTCTCTGTCATTCGTTCCGCAACATCTTCTTGTTCTACAGTTGTCTCTTTTCGATTACGCAGTAAATAAAGACCGGATATATATCAAATTCGCAGTTTTTAAATTTGAAAACAGAGCTATAATTTCCGAAAAATGTATTTTTCTCGAAACATCAAAAATACGCTGGGTTTCAGAAAATCTGGACAATGATCTTAGTTTGTTCCGACACATATTTCTCCATAGGAAAAGCAATCTAGAAATTTTAAAAAGACTTCGAAAAATAAATGATCAGTTGGGTTTTTATGCGTCATCAACTCAGCATTTCCTAGAAAATTAGTGAAAACTTGTACCATGGATTTCCAAACCTTGACTCTCTTCTTTATTCAATTTGCTATTAAAAGTATTGTCCTTAAATCAAGTCTCGTATTTGAGGTCGTATACGAATCTCTTCTTTTAACTTCGCACCTGTATTTTTTGAGAACTTTTCTTCAAGATATTGAAAAGCTTCACTTTCGCGGTTAAGATATTCCACAAAGTTTTTCATTATTCCTAATTTTAGGTGCAACGGTGGCACAATAATCTTTTGTTGTTGCACTATCGATGGATGAAGTATGTTTTCTGATTCTGGAGGCTTTTCCTCGGTAGCCTAACTTAGAGATAGGCCGCTCTACAAGCAATAACATTATGTAAATTGTTCTAAAATATATCCGCATATACCTCAGTAAAAACGGGCTGAGCCAGTTACGAAACGTGGTTGTATGGTTCATCCAGTTCAGTTCAGTTCAAAAAAATCTGTATGCCTTCGTAGTTCCTGAAAACAATTTTGAATCCTTAATTTACTTCATTAGTATTAAAATCATTTCAAATTATGAAACACCACATTCTAAAAGGTTTTCTGACAATCTAATAATAATTCTAAGTTAAGTTGATAAGCCACAAAGTAAAAGTAGAATTAATGTCTCATAATACAGGTGAAAATTACTATTAATTTTTAATAAAGCGTGGGCTCTTAAAAGATTCGTTGTAAACTAAGTCTAATCTTATTAATTACTACTTTAAAATTAATAAATTATTTTATTCAAAATGTACGATTTCCGAAATATATTTGCGTTTACTTTTTACTAGCTGTGCCCGCGACTTTGTTCGCTTGGACTTTTGGATATCTGTTTATCAAAAAATTTCGAGCAAACGAAGCGCGGGCACAGTTAGTAAAAAATAAACAGAATATGTATTTCGTACAAATTATGTCCTACAAAAGTGTATCAAATAACCATGCAAACGAATAGTAATTATCATAATATTTAATACTAGCTGTTACCCGGGTCATCACACGCGTTAACAAAAGTTTTATTTTCTTTATTATAATATGTCAAACGTCAATATTTTTGAAGTTGGAATGATCTTGTCGCTCAATTCGATAGGATTTTTTTTTATTTTTATACCCAGAATTTTAGGTGCAGCTCTTACTGCCAAAAATCTGGGCACGTCTGGTATTTTTTCAGTTTTAGTTTATTTATTGATCACGTAGGCCTTCTTTTAAAATTCGCATAACGTTTTACTCTAAATTAATTTTAAGAGCTGATGTATTAAATATTTATTTGCCGGAATACAGACCAAAAATGATATCGCAGCATATCCCACAGCCACACACGTGTGGTATTATTTTTGTGAGTATGCGTATAGATACTTCCCCGGACATTGGACAAGTATCGGGCAAGCCGAAGTGGCAGGTAAACATTTGAGACGATTCCAAACTGATATTAAAGTGTGATACACACATCCTGTTCTCACGTTCCTTCTTTTTATGTTTGTATTCCAGGAAATGTCAAACTTTTAGAACTTCCTGGAAACGTATTTCCAAAACAAAATGCTTTTAGTGTATTCTTTTTATATAGTCCTACACGAAAAGCTAAGTAGTTTTAGCAAGATCGATTTGCATAATTAAAAATTTAGAGAATGGATACCGGCCAGAAAACGTCTCGGAGGAAGGACCAATCAAAGACGTTCACAGAGATTAAAGGTCAATCGTCCTGATTGATTTCGTCCTTCCGCCTCCTCGTTTGTCCGTCAATGTTTCTTTCACTGTCTGGGTAGTTACCCCCTCAGAATTCATAAGAGGAACACAGACACCCAACCACAACAAACCTTGTTTTTTTTTTGCTCTTCGAATGTGCCCCCTTCAGAAAAAAAATATCTACGCCCTTGTGAAAGACACTATATTCTGTTCGAACTTTTGCGACAAGACCAGTCAATTGCATTTAAAATTTTTAATTACCTTTTTGTTTTGTGTCAAAGTTTTTTCGCGAAACATGAAAAATAGTAGAAGTTTTGTTCCAAATTATGTATTGAAGGAGATTTATTTGGTTGAGGAACAATTGAAATAAGCTTTACCAGTGTATCGCTTGTGGCCAACGTTTCGAAAAATATATTTTCATCATCAGGGCCTCAATAAATAATAAAATAAAAAAAATAATAAATAAAAAAATTGTCGAGATTCATAACAAATGATCATGTATATTAGAATTATTTTTACAATTTACCATCTTAACTTGCATTGAGGCCCTGATGATGAAAATATATTTTTCGAAACGTTGGCCACAAGCGATACACTGGTAAAGCTTATTTCAATTGTTCCTCAACCAAATAAATCTCCTTCATGAAAAATAGTTTATATCTACCGAAAACTCGTTTCGTGTGCCGCTCGCCTTAAATAATAGATTAGGGTACTCCGACCCGTTTTCTACAAAGAATGATTTTTGGTTCAAAGTTATTATAACTCAAAAATGGTGATAAAAAATTTTAATGTGTGGAATTGTTTATGAAAGAAAACATATTTTTGGAACGAAAAAATTAGTTTTGACACTCACAATGTCAGTAAGAATGATCATATACCAGTTGTATATACAGAGTGTCCAAAGTTGAATGTGTGTTTTGAACATAGAATTTCAATACAAATATTAAGAGCACTGTGGTTGAAACAAAAATAAAAAAAATAAAGAGTAGTTACTTCTTACCACAACAGTTTTGTTAGCGGATGTACATTTCGGGAGCTATGCTCTCATCTTCAGCAAACACTAAGCTCAGTTTAGTGTTTGAGAGCATAGCACATCTTCTAATAAAACTGTTATGCTAAAAAGTAGCTACTCTTTATTTTTTTTAATAGAATTTGAAATGTGTTAGTACTAGTAGAAACGACAATAAATAATGAAAATTTAAAAGCTTTAATTCATAATGGCATTCTCTATCCGTCTTAAATATTAAATTTATTTAATTTTGATAATGAAAAAACGCCGACATTTTCAACTTTAATGCATTAGAACTGTTCAGAATTGTTTTTCTTTAAAAAAAATTCTAAATATATAGGACGTTCCATTAAAAAATCTATATTAACAAAATGAGCAATAATATATACTCAACTTTGGACAGTCTGTATATGCATAGAGAAATAGACAGTATCTTCCTCTTATCTTGATAAATTCGATGCTTGCTTGTCTGTTGGGATCGAGTATTTGTTGAAGTATCGGCCGAAAGAAGGTTTCTCATAACGGGACATTATATGATCCTAGCTACCCCACTGAACTCTAGAATTAGGATATTTGATTCTTCCTTGATGTCTGAAGACTAGTTTATTTCGTGAAGCATTCGGCATCTGTAATTTTAATCATAAGAACAAAGAACTAGTACATTTTTTCTTGAATATCAAATATGCTGTATATAGTATTAATATAAAAGACGTAAAAATGCACCTCATAGATCTTGTGTATTTTTATAAAGAACATAAAAATGCATTACGTTATAAGATGTGCATTTTTATGTCCTTTATATTTATTGCGAAAGCAATAACTACTGATATTTTGGTTTCCCTGAGAGTGATGAGATCGTGAACGTAAGTAACAGTATGACTTATGAACACTTCTGTGGAACGTCGAAGAGTTTCTGGATCGCAATTTTTGTGTTAACAGTGAACAATTCGTGTATTCTACTGTTGGATTTTTAAAAGAAGACCGGTCTATGGAATGTAGTCCTATGACCTTATTGCAGAAGAGCGCACATGTATTTTATATTAGTAAAAGGTAATGATCCTGGAACCGCTTCTATGCAATAAGGGAGTTCAGTCGACCAAACGATTCACAATTGTCGTATCGCGATAATTGTACTATTGCCATAGCTGTACAACTATACAGCAACACTTGCTAACAGTACAAAAAAATCATACACCAGACAGTACATAGGTGTGCGTTCACGGACTAAGTTGAGGAGTGTTGTCTGAATATCATCAAAATGGAAAGTAAAAATGGAAAAACAGTTAGAAGTGGTGCTAGGGAGGTCATAGCGAATGTAATTAAAATGTGCGAGTTAGAGGCTCAAAATAATGCCTTAAAATTAAAAGCTATACATTGTTTGCATGCCTTGCTATGCGCCGCCTATGAATTCCGATAATTTGGGAACACATCAGCGACTTCTTGTCCTTTCCCCACCGGTCTTCTTTCGCCGATCGCACAGTACTAGATACAGATAAAGTTTAAACAGTTTTTAATGTTGAACTCGAGACTTACTATCGGAAACTTTTTTTGTACTTCATAGTCAACCGAAAACGTTTAATTTTTTCTCCATCATTTTTAGGGTTTCATGGCCAAATGGTAAAAAAACGAAACTTGTAATTTCGTCATGTCCGTCTGTCTGTCTGTTCATCTATCTATTCGTATGTCTACTTGAAGAAATAAAAAAAATGTTAATTGTCAACAGCTTAAGAAAAGATTATAGGCCCTTCTTAGCTGTTAAATGTTTTTTTAATATAAATTAATTTTTTAACATGTAACTTTTTCTATGTAATTGACTTCTATACAATTTCTTGTCTTTGGAGCAATAAAAATTTTTTATTAATGTTATTATTGCAAAGATGCATTTCTAGGTTAGGGTATGATATCGGCGAAGGTGATCCATAAATGGCCTTTATTTACAAGTCATAAGACACTGGAATTATTATTGTTTTCGTCAAGTGGAAAATTCTATATATACTGATCTTTTGTATCCAATTTTATATTGACCCAGTAAATAATTTTTTTTAATTACTTATTATTATATTTAATAACATATTTCATTGATGTTTTGATCAGTGCTCAGATTCGAACTTAGTGACTGGGTATTTGTAATTGATGAGCAATATTTTTAAAAAATCCTGAAAGAACGATGAATGAGTTACTGGCTTTACAAATCACAATACAAAATAAGGTATGCGCAATATATTCCGACAACAAAATAGAATCTGCAGCCAAAGAAGGGTTTAAAATATCGTTTCCATATTTTGTTATTACTGCTTAGAGTCAAAAGCACTGAACTTCGTTCTTTAGAACTCATTTTATAAGGAAATCCACTATTTTATATGTTTTTTTATACTTGCTATTGAAATAAAATTGAAGATTCGGACTGTAAATTTTAGTACACTTCTGTAAAATGGAAAAGAAAATAATCGGAAAGTGTGTAAAAACTTCAGATTTAATTCTGTTGATAAATCGAATGAAATATTGTAACAAAGCTGGAAGGAGCGTATTGTATCAAGAAGATAAACACCAAACATTTAGTGCCTTACGAAAAATCAGTATCGATAAAATCTGAATACATTCTATTTGCTTTTTATAATATTTCAATAAACTTATAATTCATTCCCCTACGGAATGCTATATATATTTATTATATACGTAGTTTTTGTACCTAGATTCGTCCGGGTGCATAAATTATTTAGTTATCTAACAATCATGTTTTGGATATAATATTTTTGCATATATATACTTATATTGTACATTAAAATATATTAAAAATATTTCTTAAGTACTTTATTTTAAAAAAAATAAAATTTTGTAGAATTTTACAGAAATCACATCATATCAGTTAACAATCGCTGATCTATGATAAATATGACCCTAAGCATACTTGATAAAAAACAAGCTTAGAATACACGAAAAAATACAATCCTTCTTTTAAAGTAGCAGGAGAGAAAATAAACAAAAAAAATTGGTTGTCTGTAAAGTCGGTTTACGGACGATAGTTTTACGTGATAACGTATTCCGTAATACATAACCTAAATTTATATAATAATTATAATAATTCGAATCTATGATATTGCATCTTTTGCTTCAAATTTAGGTTAATTTTATTTATTAAAATTACTCACCACCTATAATATAATTGTTTTTTTAACTTTATTTCTTTCGTATTTATTTTAAGTCTCAAAGATTAACTGTCATAATATTTTGAAAACAATTGTTCATAAAATTCCAAAACCTACTTACAATATTTAAGTATTTTCATACGTCAAAAAATTGATTTTTATAATGATAAAATTTGTATGAAAACGATTTTTTCGAGAGATGAGACCTACCTAAAACGATTTTTTGCCCCCCAAAATCCCTTTTCAGTAAATTTCATCCAAATCGTTAGGGCTGTTTTCGAGAAAAGCACGCACAGGGTCAGGCGGAACGTTAGGAACGTTACACTTTTTCGTGCATGCAGCCGGTGTTTTATCTATTTATAAGATTGGTGATTCATCAATTTATAAGACGTTATCACGTCAAAAAATTATATTTATTTTGTTTGTAGCTTAGGTTTTACAAAAACAAATTGCGTAGTTTTAAATATACAATGTCATGTATTTTAAATTAAAAATTATAAATCTAATCATTTTTAATAGAACGAATCTTTTTTTTTTTTTGAAAATAGTAACGTTTTATAACATTATTTTTATATAATGAATATAATAAATTGATAATAGTAATAGTTTTGAATTATTACTATTATGAATTTAAAAGTTTATTAACGATATTTCGCATTAGTATTAAAAAAAAAAAAACAACCGCGTTTCTTTATCAAAAATATTAATATTTCATTTCGGTCTCAAAATTGAATGTTTTTAGTTGATTCTCGATACTTAGGTGATGATCTCACCGGAGTACTATGTCCAAGTATTGTCTTTTTATTCTTGTCCAGGATATCGCTTGAAATACTGAACGGCGACGCAAATATTTCTGAATCGTTCCATACCTGGCATGTAACGTACATACTGTTTTCAGGCGTGCTAAATTCCTCTTCTTCAATCTCCTCGATAGGATAGATATTACATGTTTTATAGTCAAATATTTTCAACCACTTCTTGTAGAGGGGTCTTTGATATTCTTGCGGAGTTGGCATACGTCTGGCGCTTCGTCTCACTTTAAAAAATGTCCGCTTGAATCTGCGCAGTCCGATGAATCCACGCTTATCCATAATAATGGATCGACGTAAATTAGACAATTCAATCTTGACTATGTTACAAGTTTGAAATGATTTGATTGCGCAATGTACGATTTTCGTCTGTTTTATATTAGATTTTGACGCATGCGCATTTAACTGATCGCAATCAGTGCGGGGTTCAAAACTTTAATTCTACATAAATTCCTATTTTATTGCAGTGGGTTGTGTTATTATTTTTACCATTCCAACCCACAAGGGAATGGTACTAGGTTAGGTCAAAAATCAATTAATACTATACATACTAGAGTGACCTGCGCGAATTATTCGCACTAAATAAGTATAAAATAATTAATTGTAACAATGGGTGTTCTTAACAATTGTAGCAAACAGTAGCTACTCTGTAATGTATTATAGTAATTACGAACTATACTGTAAAAGAACTCATCAATATAATAATTATCACTTTAAAAAATTATTTTTTAAATATGATTGCAGGTAATCAATTCGTTTCTAATTTTGCACACTGCTTATAACGTTCTTCTTTTTGTTGTATTACAATATGAAGCTCAGATGACAGATCGAAGAAATATTTTACTAAAATTGTCATATAGAGGCGCAAGTAGCAAAAGCGTTGAGTTAAGCTGTCAGATGGCATCATGCAGCATTGCTGTGACGTTTTTTAGCGTTGTTAGCTGTTTCAAAATTAAAGCCGTCAGATGGCAGTATGCAGTATTTACAATATGAAGGTCAGATTACAGATCGAAGTGTTGACGTTGTTTCAAAATTAAAGCCGTCAGATGGCAGACGTTGTTCAGCGTTGCTGTTAATTAATTAATTTACAAAAATAAAAGCAATAATACATTTTTTAGTTGTCGATGCCAGTAGAACAAGCAATTATCTGTAAAATGATATATAATTTATGTGGAGAAATTGTGTGGTTTTTTCTAAAAAGGGAGGCAAACATCTTAACCTTAGTGTATTAATATATATTTATATGATAATATGATACTTGGCCGTTTTTTTTAATACAAAAAATGGTGTTGATGTTTTAGTTCAGTGTGTGTTTGTCCGTTGTCTTGCATTCATGTTTCGGTCAAACAATTCACCGCTAAGAAAAAGAGAATCAGATCCGGTTGAACAGAGATGATGGTGCATTCTTATATCGAATGTGTTCCACCGGCGCGACGCCTGGCGACGTTATTGGGTCCCGGGCGTCGTTATGCGTTGTGTAAAGCGTCCGTGCAAATCGTCACGCTCCTCGAACTACAACTCGAAAACGTCAGCAATTTACATGAGCTAGGGTGTTATCAAAACTGGATTAACATCAAGTCCAATTGGGACAGGGTCACCGACTGATTTATCGCGGACTTTGGGGCATCGAATTTTAAATATAGCTGTTTTTGGTATTTTATTTTAGGGTAGTTCACTCGCGACAGTCGTAGACAAAAGTATAGCTTAATAGTAAGCATCAACTGTTGGAGATTCTCCGTGGTAAAGAATTGTATTTTTTTTACCCAGCACATCTAAGCTTTTATATACAGACTAGCGGTCCCGCCCGGTTTCACCCGGGTGCAAAAGAACGAATGGGGAAGGGAGGGACATTAGCTGTATTTATACTTTTTTTAAGTAATAAATTTCTTTTAAAACAATAATAACTGTAATTAATAAAATATAATAAATATATAATTGAAAACACTGTAGGAAAATTATTTTTATATAGGCACCTATAGTTGTAACATTTTTCAAATGAGCTATTAATTAGATTTATTTAATTTTAATTAGTCGTAATAAGATAAAAAAAAATAAATATATATATTCGCCGACGTGGGGCTTGCAGAAATATAGGTACCTACTAAGAACCGTTTTCGATATATTCTGAAATGTACTCGTTTTCTTTATACGTGGTATACATCCAGCATGATTTTTCGTTTTGAGGTCCGCTGAATCCAAAAAAATATATGTTTGGAAAAATAATGTACAATTGAATTTTGAGCTAAATTAGTACCATTCCTCACTTATGGAGTTGGAATAGTAAAAATCTACAATTCAAATGGGCTTAAACAACCACTATCCCAAAAAATCGGCAGGTTAATTTTCGAAAATAAAATGTCGAAAAAAGTGTTATTAGAAAATTATACCCGCCACTGGTGAATTAAATTTTGTAACATTTGTTAGGACAAGCTAAGTACAAACTTTTATCATTGATTATGTAACTGCCTTACTATAATAAAATAGTCAGTTATTGCCGACTGCTCTGACGATATTCATAAAATTTACGAATAGTGAAAAAACAGGCGTGGTTTTATTGTGTGGTGAAGCTCACAGAAATTCCACAGAAGCACGAAGACGGTATGTTAACAGTTTTCACTGGCGTCTTGTTCTTGAAGTACCCGCTTTTAATAGAACTGTACATTTGAGAATTTGTGGTAACGTTTCCAAAGTTTTGTGTGGTTCAGTGTATTGCTTTTTCTTATAATTTTGGGTTCGTTTTGATAAAGACTAAAGATAAAACTACTATAGTTTAAAGGTATCAAGAGTTTTTGCAAATGTTTTCATCTTGGATTTTCGAGAACAAAGCGAGGAATTCAATTAATGTAAGCATTTTTTCTTCTTATTACAATAATTATTAAAGGTTATTTGCTGTTTAAACAAAAAATTATCTGACATAGGTATTATATTATATAAAATCGTTTGTCTGGACTGATTCATCAACGCCCAGGTCAAACCGCTTGAGCTATAAACTTGAAATTTGGACACTAAATTCCTTTTATTTCGCAAGCACCCGCTAAGAAGGGATTTTTTGAAATTCACATCTTAAGGGTGTGAAAGAGAGGCTGTAAAGGTTTCTGATAAAATGTCCATATTTAAAAAATCGTTAAATTAGAGACATTGAATTCTACAAACGCAGTCTTCATTTTGAGGGCACGAAATCGGACCGGGCCGCAAACGAAACACATTTTGGATGACAATGAGAAGAAATCCTTTCCAAAAAGTATTATTTAATTGTTAAGCGCTTACGGACATTAAATAAGTCCATCTTCAGATTAGTTTTTTTTATTTAAATATTAAAATTATCATAATAAATTAAAAGTAAAAATCTATCACTAAAAAGCAAATTAAAGACTGGCTGCCCATAACAAACTGATTGATAAAAATAGATTTAAATATAACCTCTTCGTGTCCTTGAAGAATTGAATTTTTAAAATTTGTAAAGAATAATGCTGTTGAGCGAAAAATTAATTTGATGACGTCTAATACTAGGTATATGAAATTTTTCCAATTCATTCAAAAGAGTAGATTTATGTTTGCGTTCTAAAATTTGAAAATAGTTCTTAGGATCGTAATTATAATTTTCATTGTTTAAATGAGAAGCAAAGCTGGATTTGTGGTTGTAAATATTTTTTAAATCTGTAATGTTCAATTTAAATTTAATTTAAATACATTTTGCAGAATTGTATCTATCGCACCCAGGTGAAACCGAGACGGGCCGCTTGTCTATATCTATAAAAATCAATGCCACTTTTCGTTGTAATTTTATAACTCAAGAACGGGCTCACCTATCCAAACCAAATGCTTAGGCTTTGTTCGGACTATTTAGTAGATGGTTTATGTGAAGTTTGCACAAAATCGGTCGAGCGGTTCTTCATTTATCACATTTTTTGTAACAAATGAATTCAAATGTACTATGTATATGTGTGCGTGTACTTTTCTCAGTTTTTAGCGAGCAGTCGGTGTTTCATATCGTTTACGGGCTTTTTTTGAATTATATTGTCAAACGCATTTACACAAACGGTAAGTTTTGAACTGTTGAAGTGAATTACATGTATGTATGTGTGTTTCTTTATTTGAAAAAACATATTGTGTGCATACGGGTGTTGTATTCTTTTGTAACAGATGGAAGCACGTCGATTTAAAAATGAATTATTTAATGACATTTTTATATATATTTACGTATGCAGTCATATATATTTCCATACACACATATACGCACATGTATATTTTAAAATAGCTAGCAATTAATAAAATAATTTTTTATTTGAATAAATGAATTTGATGTTCCAATTAAATTTTTTTATTATTTCACTTTATACGTAGCGAAGTCATTTATATTTTGAGAAAGAAATTTGTCGTAGATTTCGCCGCAATTTATTATTTTATTAGTATAACTGTCACACTGAAGCGGACGACACGGCTTTGTACAGTGACTAGAGATGGTGGTTTGCATTAGACCCGGTCGGTTGGACGATGGTCCGGTTGGTTGGCGACATACACACATATATATCGCCGCTTTAACTCTAATCTGATTCACGGAGATGCGAACATGAGACGCTCTAGTACGGAGATTACGTCATTGCTTTACCGCGCTACAGATGCGCCATTATTATGTTATTATTATGCTGCCGCACACATAAATATTTCAATCATATACAGATTGTATCAAATCAAAACGGTCCATAGAACATTCTGTGTGTAAGACAGAGACGATATATTATAAAGCACTAAAGCAGTAAGTAAAAATGAGATAAATGATCGCTAATAGTTACTGTGG
This sequence comes from Xanthostigma xanthostigma, assembly GCA_963575645.1. NCBI lineage: Eukaryota > Metazoa > Arthropoda > Insecta > Raphidioptera > Raphidiidae > Xanthostigma > Xanthostigma xanthostigma. The sequence continues at coordinate 49,300,061 of OY754469.1, read as the reverse complement.
TTGCGTAAATAAATAATTACGTACACTGTAAATCTTTTTACCAATTTTTCAATTAAAACAACTAAACTGTAATATTAATTCGTATTATTATATATTTATATCTGGTACAAAAGTTTTAACAAATCTTTTAATAATTAATTTATTAAATGTTCAAAAAGACCTCCACGTTCTGCCAAACAATATCCTAATCGATTATAAATATTTTCCCTCACATTGGCTCATGGCTGACATCTCATGGTCAACGGACTGATATGCATTGGAAATCTGTATTTTCAATTCGTTCAAAATGTTAGCTCTATTTTCTTGAAAGCCATAATTTTTGGATTTTCCAAATCCCGATAAAAAAATTTTTTTCAGAGATAGGCAACCATTTGATTCAAATTCTCGTATGACACTGCGAATTGTTATTTTAGACGGAGACAGTCTGTTTTCAAAGGCAGCTACAAATAAATTTATTATATCGGCGGTTGAATTACCACCATAAAACCATTTAATTATTTGGATTTTTTCCCGAACAGTATAAATAGCCATTTTATCAATAATTTCACTAGTGAATACTGACATTTGATAAAATTGTGATTTTTACTGTAGAAAACAAAGACGATACTATCAGATTGTATTACCATAGTAACTATTAGCGATCATTTATCTCATTCTTACTTACTGATTTATAGTGCTTTATATAATATCGTCTCTGTCTTACACACAGAATGTTCTATGGACCGTTTTGATACAATCTGTATATATCTATGGTCACAAGGCAAAGTGGCTTCGGGGAAATGTACGGTAAAATTAAAATAATTGCTGGTGACCGCGCAAGAATAATTTTGCAATAAATTATGTGTAAGACGTCGATACATTTGAAGTTTATGGCGGTTGTTCCATGCCTTGTCGACTTTCCTGTGGCATTGGAAACCCTTTCAGGTCAGAGTTCAAAAGTTTTATTGTAGTATATAGGTGATGGCTTAGTCGTTCATCATAATACGCGAATGACAACAAGTTAAAGACGACTGAAAAAATATTGAATTATGTGTCAAATGATAATTTGTGTTACGACGATATAATAACAAATTTCTGTTTTTAGAAATTTCATTCAACTCGTCATTTACGACAGTCGTCTTTTTTCAGTGACTGATAAATTGATGGTTGGATTGAATGTGACTTGTTAAGTTGTTTTTAAAATATATTACAAATTAATTGTTTTTTCGAAAAGACTTTAAAAAAAACTAAACAAAACCCATATAGTACAAGATCCCGATGATTTGGCTCGATCTTCGTCCATGGAGTTTTCTAATGAAATTTGAATTTTGATAATATGTATTTATAAAGAAAAATTGATTTGGTTGACATTCGATTTCTTGGCGCAGCTATTTTTAATAAAAAATTAAAATTTTATTTCTGAAATATAGTTATCGAGTTTTCAAAATTACCAATTGAAAGTATACATAAAACTAGGTAGAATTAGTATTTTGCAGTTATTGAGTTTTCTATATTGTCATATATGAAAATGTAGATAATTTTATTGCGAACACGTGGAACATATATGTAGGTAACCATGGCAACGAATAACAAAACTAAATAAACCAAATAAAATTAACAACTCTAATTTTTTAATAAAAATAGCTGTGCCAAGAAATTGAATGTCAACCAAATCAATTTTTCTTTATTAATACATTATATTATCAAAATTCAAATGTCATTAGAAAACTCGATGAATAATGATCGAGTCAAATCGGGATCTTAGACTAATTATATGTATAAAAAAAACAAAAGCCACCTTGCCTTTTGACTGCAAATATACGTAAAGATAAAATTACTATGAAATACTTTTTCTATATTAATATTAGTATAATACGAGCCACGGATCAAAAAGGTTGGGAAGTTAGTCACAAACAGCGTCGCAAAGGCACATTTTAGAGTCGTTGATACTCCCACCACCTCCCAGCTACCTGCACGGAACGTTCGCTCGTCGGTGATTGGCCGTGATCGCTCGTTGCCTTTGTCACTTGTCGCTTTCCTGATTTAAAGTACAGTCGAGTACGCTATTCTCAACTTGTTATTGCTATTTTTGTAGTTTTTCAGCAGACTGTACAAGCGCAAGCCCGCATTTGCATCTAACTTCCGAGCCTTTCAGATTCCTGGCGCCCATCCGGATACCCAGTTAGTAATTGATAGTAAAAGGTTTGATAAATTCATTCGTCTAGTTAGGAGCCACTCCATATTTTTCGTTACTACATCTCTGTTTTCAATAAACAAACGCAGTGTAGTCAAGAAGAAGTTTTTGTGTTACTGTTATTTCTAAGTACTTACATATGTATGTACCGTTTCTAAGTTTACAATTAGTTTGTGTTATTATTGTTCGAAATAATAAACTTTGCGTCAGTTTTGGTAGAACTAATCTCTTGTAGATATTTACGTATGTACAGTATGTGCATTATGAGATAGAGAACAATATTACAATGCACAGATCCTCAGCTTTACCATTCTAAACTATTATGTCAAAGAGTAATGGCCCCCATACACCTCGTTCTTTTTTGGCAGTTTTAACCGCACGGGTAAAACTGTACGGGTAAACACGAACAACGACCATATCCATACACTAGGCGTTGTTTCGTTCAGTTTTTCTGAAGTCGTCGCATCATCTGATCTGCTTTGATGGATCCTACAACGTTACAGAGTCGAACAAAACCCGTCCTTTTTAACTGCGTCGTCACACACACGGGCCGACTTGAACGACACGTTCAAAACGGACGGTTTAAATCAAGCAGCAGCGGATATTTTTGAACGCCGGTAAGAAGGACGGTTTTTGGCCACACACCGACCGTTTTACCCGTACAGTTTTACCCGTGCGGTTAAAACTGCCAAAAAAGAACGAGGTGTATGGGAGCCTTAACAGAGCTTCAGTTATGATTAGGTATTTTTGAAAATTTTTAACGGACATAAAAAAAAGTTTCAATATTTGTTCAGCCATAACTTTTTGATATGTTAACCGATTTAGAAAATGTCGGCGCCTTTTTTTTCAGAATGTTTTCCAATTGGTCCCATATATATGTTACGGTCAATGTCCGGAATCCGCGTAATGTCGACAATGCCCGGGCAATGTCGACATTGACCGGTAAATGTCGACAATGCCCGACCCACATCGGAAAATTTGAAGTTTCCCCTAGTGGTCACCACAAACGCTCGCATCGAAAAATTTGTAACTCCGCCTGGGCTATGTCCATAGAGAACCTCCTCCTTCTGTGAAGTCGGTGAGAAAAGGTTTATTTTATGCCATTATTTAGAACTCGTCAAAACAGTATGCGCGACATCTATTTTTGGAAAAGAAAGATTTTTTCAATAAATAAAATTATCGACCAATTTTTCAGACAATATATTAACAAAAAATATAATTAATACATTAACGTTTCGATCCGGATTTGGACCTTCTTCAGAACTGATCTAAAAAATATAAAAAATAATTAATCAGTTCTGAAGAAGCTTCAAATCCGGATCGAATTATTATTAATTATATTTTTTGTTAATATATTGTCTGAAAAATTGTTCGATAAACTTATTTATTGAAAAGATCTAATCAGACGTTAATCAAAGATTTGAAAGAAAGATTTTGTTCGCTACTATTTTCTATTGTCTATGATAGGGAAATTTCCTTATGTAGAATAGAAGCAGCTTATATACAGTCTGTGCTTATAGTAGAATATACATTTCCGCACCGGCTGAGATGGGATTCATGTAAGAACAATAGGTTTATTTATCTTCTGTTATACTGTCCTCCAGGCGGATAAATCCACACAACTGATTGTACAGACCGCCATACCTTTGTATGACGTATATAGACGTCACGGCATTACGACATCCCTTAATTCTCTAAAATATGCCTGATTATGCCACACAAATCTGTTATAAGTACTAAGATGCAAGAAGCCGCCACGTTAGGATCGTTCTTCTGTACTCTTAAGATTTTTCAAATAAGTACATTGAAGATTATTATGTTGTGTTCTATGTCCGTTAAAAATTTTAATTAAGTTGTAAGTATAGGGTAATCTTGGACTAATATTTAGTGCAGTTAATTATTTATTCCACCAACGTTTCGATCAAAATTTGATCTTTTTCAAGGCTCTAAAAAGTCAATTGCACTTTGTCATACAATTTGTGCAGTTAAAACAAATATTATAGACATATTTTGTTAAAATATTATTAAAATGTTTTTTATACTTCATAAGTCACATGTGCGTATTAAATTCCAAAATTCATCTATGGAAGATTATTGTTAATTTGGTTGTTTTTCTTTCATCACTCCATATAACGGTAACTCTCTATAACGATAAAAAATGCTCGGTCCCTTGAGTTTCGTTATAAAGAGTTTACACTGTATATATCAAAAACTACCTTTTGTAGTGCAATGCTGATAATTATAAAGATTCTTGATCTTTTCAAATTTTTCAATTCGAGATATGGAGGACACAAATTTTACAAATTTTTTGAAAAAAAATTATACGCTTTCATGGTTACAGTGTTGTATTTCTAGTTACCGTGTTTCATCACAATCGCGTGCGGAGCCGCGGGGAACAGCTAGTATAAAATTAAAGTAACCCAAGTTACTCCTTATAACATCAGCCATGTGTCAGTGAAAGTCTCGTCAAAATCGGTTCAGTCGTTTCCGAGATTGGCCGGAACAAAACAGACAGACAAAAACTTTAAAAATTGTTTTTTTTTGACGTGATAACGTCTTATAAATTGATGAAACACCGGCTGCATGCACGAAAAAGTGTCACGTTCCGAAATGTGTCACGTTCCGAAATGTGTCACGTTCCGAAATGTGTCACGTTCCGCGCATGATCGGCCCATGTTTGACAGCTACTAAAATTTAGGTTATGTATTATTCGAGCGGAATACGTTATCACGTAAAACTATCGTCCGTAAACCGACTTTACAGACAACCAATTTTTTGTTATAACTACCGTCATTATATACTTTCATATGCATTTAGTTAAAAGCTGCTATTTTCACAGTAAGAGAAAAACAGCACTTCAATTTTATTTATCTGGGTAAATGAAATAATAATGAAGCTCCTATCTTAAAGTCTCCTCTAAAATTATTAAAAAACCTGTTTTACAACGTTTAACATAAAGAGTATTCGTCCCTACAAATACCCCCTGCACCCTTCATCTCAAATCTTTTCCCCTCGCCTAAAAACGGTTTGCGCTCTCCCGACGCTATTTTTAAAGCTAGTGGGTTCTGGTAAACGCCAAATGAAAGACAAAGAATCAGACTACAGATCCTTCAGACGAATTTTTTGAAAAAAATTCCTGAAAAAACTTACAACCTTTTGAAAAAATAATAAGTTACGTAATATTTCACACGTAGGCGAAACTGTTTTTCAAAAAAATCGCCTGAAGGATCTGTAGTCTGATTCTTTGTCTTTCATTTGGCGTTTACCAGAACCCTCTAGCTTTAAAAATAGCGTCGGGAGAGCGCGAACCGTTTTTAGGCGAGGGGTAAAGATTTGAGATGAAGGGTGCAGGGGGTGTTTGCAGGGACGAATACTCTAAAACACAATTTATCTCAGCTGTATTAATAATTGTACCTATTTTTCTGGACAAAACAGTTGATTATTTTCAGTGATACAAATAAATTCTTTTATACGTCCTGTCCAGTAGTGAAGTCTTCAATATGTTATTATATACGACGTACGTTGTTTTTTAAAGATAAAACGTAAGACGTAGATTTTTTTTGTAATTTATATCTACTGTATTATGATATTATCCTTCGTACTTTTGTGAAAATATTACATCTGCCTGTTATATAATAGGGATTTTCTGTTTTGGTAAGTTGGTAACGACAAACATGTTAACGCAGTGAAACGTTCTAATGTATAAACATAATCTTTTTGGATTATTTTAAGGACGACTCGTCGTTAGACTCTTTGAATTCAGCACATATCTTCAGTTAAAAATAAAATTTATGTTGCGGGATTGTATATTAGATGTAGAGAAAAATACATAATCTTCGGTGGGTACGGTGAGGTCTTCTGGAAACACATATCAATTCAGAGAGTAAGGAGACCAATTTATTCTGAATTTAAATACACTTAGAAGAAATTTCAAATCAAATCAGAAATTTAATGTGTAAGCCGCAACTCTGTATCTCCTTTGGTTTTAGAGTTTGAAATTTTCAAACTTTAAATGCTCATAACTTCGAAACCAGAAGAGATACAGTTCTGCGCTTGTGCTCATTCGATTCAGCGCACTTTATTCTATAAGGTCAAGTATATCCGTGACACTTTTATATTTTCCAAATAATTGAAAAAATTGAAGTTTTTCGATGTTTTCGCAAATCGGCGGCTTTTTGAGGCACTAAGAGCCTTCCGATGCGGTTGAAGAATTGTAGAGACTAAAGGTGTTCGTATCAAATAAGCTTGGATATGAACGCATAGTCTGAAGCATCAAGTGTAATAAAAGACAGATTGATAGTAGAATATAGACGCTAAACAGCTGAGGTCATCAGCGTCTATTCATAAAACACAACAGACAGACAGACAAATTTTGAAAAACGTAGGTATAGTTATTTTTTTAAAAAGAGAAAAATAATTTATGTTTTTACTAAATAATTCTGACCTCCGCCTATGCGCTGCTGTCCATTATTTGTTCATTTTCATCCTCTATGTTGATTTATATTCCCCAACAAAAGAACGATAGCAAAAACATCGTGTTTATAATTTTTAGTGCATAAACAGTATTTTATTCTTTTAATCAGAAGATAATGTGATTAAAAATGTTTTTAATTGCGATGTTAAATTATAAAATGTATTTCTGTTGACAGACACTTCAGATTGTTTCTGAAGTTCAACATAATTACGTAAATTACTTTAGAAAGTACTGAGAATGTAGTCTATTAGCAAAATTATAATCAAAAAGTTTTCCTTTTTTTTTACTCTTAATCGTAGTTCTGAAAATTTACTAAATTAATGACGAAGTAATTTTTGAGATATCTTTAAAAACATTATTTTAACCTTGTGAGTCGGTCAGTCTGGTTTGCGGTCCCCACGTACAAAAAAGTCCAGCCAATTGGGCGACGGGACCAATCCAACTACAAAAATCTTGACATTTGATATAGTATAACAAAGAAAATAAAATTTCTGATATCGCGTGAGGTGACGCGAGTAATTGCTAGTATTCAATATTATATTTGCTATTCGTTGCCATCGTTACACCTACATAATATGTTCCACGGCATCTAAAAATTAATCAAAGCACGCTTAACTGGTTTATTTTTGACAGATCTACAAAACAAAGGAACAGCTGATTTTTTTTTATTTTCAAAATATTTCCTATACTATTAAGTTCAGAACAAAAAATTTTTCACGAAACTTTCTTGAAAAAATAGATAGAATAATAGGGCGTTATGAAAAGTATACCATTATAATATAAAAAACATCGTTATAGCATAATATATCTCTTCTACGCATGCGCAGATTTTCTCCAAAAAAGATAGAGCTCTTCATATTTGCATACCACACATTCTCCCCAAATTTGGTTTCGATCCGTTCATCTGTTTGACCTGTATCGTGCTCACAGACAAAAATATGTTTTATGGATTCGGGGGACCTTAAGACGAAAAGATATTGTAAAATTTTGAAAAGTATTTTTGTCCTAAACTAGTACCTACCATTCCTCACTTGTGGGTTGGAATGGTAAAATTGAATATATCTGTTAAATTTAAAGATATCTACATAAATAATTTTTTCAGCATTTTTATTGTTATCCTTATTATCATGATTTGACACAATCATCAGTATTATGGTCAAATTGGAAACTTCCTAATTGTAAGGTTCGAGTGCTGATACCGTGTCTTTGTTTTCAAAATTTTCCGTAATAATTATAAACAAATAACGAGGTACTTCTTTTTTTGGGTTCGCGTTAATATAACTTTACATGATTTTAGAGTAGTTGGAGGTTTCCATCGGTATTTAAATATACTAATTATCGTTAAATATGAATTGAAAATATACCTAATTATTTGTACTAGTTTAAGATAAGTATCTTAAAACTTTATAAGTTTAAAATTGAAAAAAAAAAATGATCAAATAAACGGACATCCACCAATGTAGTCATAATTAATTAAAGTTTGTTACAACATAACTTTGCGTCGGTAAGTAAAGGTGAGATAAAATCACAAATAGAGCTTTACGTGATTATAATATACGTGTTGTGTGCGCTTGCGCCAACAATGTCATGTTTCAACAAACCCTCTGTCCCTTCCCCAACACATTATATCTAAGTGAAAAGCTTAGACCCAAGCTCACGTGAATTCAGTCAGTCCAAAGCGGACCTCGCGAACAGATGTGGTCTACGAGCTCTCGTAGCTCCATTATAGCTCCGTTATGTTTACGATCATCGTATACTACGTAAAATAAACAACATCAATCATATGTGATTAAAATTTACAGAACGAACCATTATTTATTGGTTGTCATTTTTATCAATAAAGTATTTGAAAAGTTTTATCAAAAAGTTATATCTACATGGATTTTGTTTTGTATGATTTATTGCGATATATGCATTTCCATTACGACTTTGAGAATTTATTCAAATTTAATTTGAAAAAGACTGTTTTTAATTTATATTTGTCGCGAAAAAATATTGAAATATGCATCCACGGAAAGTTTTGAAGAAGTTTTTGTGTTTTTATTGGAATAAGTTTTTGATATTTATGAAATCTGATAAATATAAAAATTGTAAATAAAGATATCGCCTTTATTGTAGGATTTGGATGTTTTTATTATCAGAGCTTTGTTATTTTCTAAGCTTTACCTAAAAAATAAATTAGGCGTTGTTTTGACATTGAATAAAAAATCATTTCTTAAATGGCATTTGCTTTTCAAATGAAGGAAACTAAAATTGTAAACAAAAAAACACTGATGCGAAATCCTGCATTTCTTCTAAAATAATTAAGGACTAAATTGTAAAACTTTTCCACACAAGAAGTTCAAAAGTTTTTTAAAGTGAATATATTATTCTGTGGTTTTCAAAGTACACGCAAGGTCTGGCAAGAAATCGTCAATTAATTTTTTGAGAAGTTAACTTTAGATAGTTTATGTCAAATTAACTGGAAGAATATTCAATATACATTCCAAGAAAAAAGATTGAGTTTATTTTATTTTCCTAATCAAAATGTTTCGTAGTCTTATTGTAATGTAATAAAAGACTTTATATATTTATTTAAAATCTAGGAAAAAAGTTTTATCTAGGAAGGTATTATACGATAGAAAAAAATGTTATAATAATTTTGTGAAAAATTAAAACACCGGTAAAATACAATTTATATATTTCACGTTAATTGTAAAACAAACATTTAATTTGAAGTATTCAGCAACAGTAGTTTTAAAAAACATTAAAAATAAATTAAAAAATACATAAATTTAATATTACATAATAATAAAACTTTCATGGTTTTCAAAATAACGAGACAAAATTATTGTTTGAACAATTTGTGAACTTCTAATAAAAGTTACGGTCAGACAAAAAAATTTATCGTGTTTTAAAATGTAGAAAACTAAATTAAAATAAATAAAATCTGAAAGAAATGATTCTGATTTAAAACTATCGAATAATGGTAATAAAATCAATTAGAATGCTAATAAATAATCAATAAAAAAGTGGCCAGTATTGAGGAGTGCATGAAGATGCCAACAGACCTACACGAGGAATTGAGTCTAAGCTCGTCCCCTTACCTCGGGGGCGGAACACTCGGTAACGGGGCAGGCCGCCCGGCCAGAACACAGACAGCCGTGTATCAGCAGGCGTCGGGTGAGAAACACGTGCTGTTCTATCCGACGTCACCGGCGCCTTCCGTTGCCTCGGAGGAACCCAGGAGCTGGTCTCAGGGAACGCCGTCTTGGGCCAACACAAATGTAAGAGACCCTAATGAAATGCCACTTTTAGCGTTTTTAGACTGCAACATGATTGCGAGGGATTGAATTTGTACTGAACTTAACGTTAGGAAATAAATAAGTCAGAAATCATTTCTTTTTTAGACATTTCATAGCATTGAATAAAAAGAGATGTTGCTTTCAATGACTGTAAATACACCCCTGTAACTTTTACGTAATCATACTTTTAAAGTTATACGAAAAAGTTTTTGATTCAAGAGCTACTCGTATAACAATTTTGCTGTTCTTATTGGAACAAGCGCTGTTTTTTATTAGCATTATGACTATGAAAAAATATTCTTAATTTAATCAAATCACTGCATTTTTGTGAAGGTACAAAAATATAGCCCAAGCAAATTTTAGATAACATTAAAAATACTAATTTATTTGTTATATTTTTTTGAATCGCGGCATACTTATCAGTATGATTATTCTGGCCGGTTTGTAGAAATTTTTGACATTAACTAGAAAATTTAAAAAAACAATTACGGGGTCGTATCGATGCGATGACATTTTTTTGCGCAGTGAAAAAGGGAAGGCGTTTAGGGGAAGTTCTTTAAAAAAACAATTACGGGGTCGTTTCGATGCGATGACGTTTTTTGAGCACTAAATACAATAGGGCGTTTGGGGGGAGTTTTTTAAAAAACAATTACGGGTCGTGTATACAAAGTGAGATAGTAATACAGTAATTTCACACCAGTTGCTATGACGTGTATATGCGATTTCTGATTGGTTAGATTCAAAAAATGACAGTGAAAACCGAAATTTTTTACGTATTTTTGAGGAAATTTGTGAATAATTCGCAAAGTTTTTTTTTGGAACGTCAAAATTTAGCGTTTTCTATGACTTTAAAAAAAAGTCAAAATTTGGGCACATCGAGTTATCGAACTCCCAGATAATTAAAAGTTGCGGTAAAGAATTTAAACATATTGGTTATTAATATTTAATTTTATTAACATAATACAGTTAGGTGCTTTTTTTTATCCATGGATCTACACTTTGTCTCAAAATTGACATAAAACCGAGTGTAGGTTAAATTATAAAAAAGCAAACATTCTTAGATAGTTGAAATAAATCGAGTTAATATTTTCGTTGCGCATTTAAAAGATATAGTCCAGAGGCAGTGAATTTTTTTTGTACTTATTTTCCCAGTCGGTGAATATGAAATAGTTTGTTCGGATGGTGACACAAAACGACAATTTGTGAGTCTGGCTAAAACTTTCGCATGGGTTCACTAGATAAAAAAAAGACAAGTCCACTTATTTTCCCAGTCATAAATATTTGACATTAATTAAGGTGAATCATTTTATTAATGGAAATAACAGTCTGGCACATCCCAAGTGGAGGAAAGTCAGTCTGGCTGAATTTGACCGATTTTTGAAATCCGTAACCCTTATTTTCCCATGCTTGAAATTTAAGTGTATCATTTGATACTGTCATAAATTTCAATCAAAAGTAAGTCTGGCTGATTTACGAAATTGGCAAATGAGTCTGACAGCATCTTGAAAATTGTAAAAATTACAAAATTTTTGCTCTTATTTTCCCGGATTTGATTTTTGTCACATGATAAATAATACTATAATTTCATAGAAAATACACGTCTGGCTGTCATTTACAATCACGAGAGCTCCGCCAGACTCACGTCAGATAGTAAAGTGCCGAATTTAGCGCGCCTGACGAGCGTTGGACGAGTCTGGCAAGGCTTTCGGGGTGTTCCACGTTAGCCAGACTATATTTGCAGCTGTAATTATAATTTAAACTATCATCTGACAAATTTTTAGGACCGCAAAAATAAGGGCAACGGTTTTGATTATTTTTTTCCAATTTTTTACCTGCCAGACATATTACCCATACTCACAGATTAGCCAGACTATTTTTTTTCTAACTTCACTGTATCTCTCAATAATAGAACGATTTTTATCACTGGATAAAAAAGGTAAAGTATATTTGTACTTTCTAATGCATTTTCCGCCTCAACCCATCCGAAAACCCCCGCTACATATACAGGGTGTCCCATTAAGAATGGGACATAGAACAACCGCAGATTCTCCAATTCAAAATAAAACGATTAAGCGAAATATGCTTAGGTAAAATGTTGCTCGTTTCCGAAATACGGGGTGTTGAAGTTGAAAACTGAAAAATTATTAATGTCCATAATTTTTTTAATACACCGTATAATTTTACTCAAATCGGCACACTTGTTAAATATCATAAAATGCACCTAACAATAAAAAAATTAGTTCAGTACGCTCTACCAGTGGCGTACGGCAGGAGTAAGTAATGCTTGTACCCCTTCTAAATGTTACGCCGCTGTCTAAATTTTAATTTTGACTATAATTTTAATTTTTTTGATATTTTATAAGTCAATAATGTACACTTGTTAGTTTGTTGTAAAGTCATTGGTTTTCGAGATATTCGCAGTTAAAGATAGATAGACATGTACTTTTTATTTGTATTATTATTAATAATATTCATTTTTACAATTTTGTCTTAAAACCAAACAAAGTAGAAACCAATGTAATGAAATTTTTAAAAAATTTTTAAAAATTTCATTACATTGGTTTCTACTTTGTTTGGTTTTAAGACAAAATTGTAAAAATATTTTTTGCGATAATGGCCATAGAAGCCGATTCGCTCCTTTTAAAATAAAAAAAAAAAAAAAAAAAATTGTAAAAATGAATATTATTAATAATAATACAAATAAAAAGTACATGTCTATCTATCTTTAACTGCGAATATCTCGAAAACCAATGACTTTACAACAAACTAACAAGTGTACATTATTGACTTAGAAAATATCAAAAAAATTAAAATTATAGTCAAAATTAAAATTTAGACAGCGGCGTAACATTTAGAAGGGGTACAAGCATTACTTACTCCTGCCGTACGCCACTGGTAGAGCGTACTGAACTAATTTTTTTATTGTTAGGTGCATTTTATGATATTTAACAAGTGTGCCGATTTGAGTAAAATTATACGGTGTATTAAAAAAATTATGGACATTAATAATTTTTCAGTTTTCAACTTCAACACCCCGTATTTCGGAAACGAGCAACATTTTACCTAAGCATAATTCGCTTAATCGTTTTATTTTGAATTGGAGAATCTGCGGTTGTTCTATGTCCCATTCTTAATGGGACACCCTGTATATGAATTTTGTTTAGAATAACAAACCGAATAATTCTATCGGTGTTTGCTGACCGGGAAAATAAGTACCGAAAATCTTCCCTGCCTCCTGGACTAATATTTCATTCGAGTGAATCGTCTTACAGACATAGCATTATTATAATATTATTTTGTTTGAAGTACTGAACTTGTATTAATTAGTACGTATTTACGCAAAAAGAAATAGTTTTAATTAAATAAAATGAAACAGTCGGTTCTAATTAGTCTCCAGTGAATTTGATGCATTTTTAGTTCCAATAATTAGAGTTGACTCGAATGAAGTTAAATACAGTTCCAACAAAAACACACCTAAGTTTTCTATACTGTATGCAAATAAAAATTCTCATTGGTGCAACTCACTCAAAAATAACTTTATATTGTGTTAACTATGTTTATTCTATTTAAATGATCTGTTTTTCTTTTCTGATTCGCTATACCTATTATATGAAAGTCCACATCATAAATTAATATGTACCTATATGAAAAAAATGTGCTTTTCAATTATCCTAATAAGAAACATTTATTTAAAAAATATATATTTTGCTATTGCCTTATCCAGGGGATTGAATAGTAAACATAATTTTAAAAAAATCTTTTTTTTAAATTTATTTAATTAGTTGTTGCTTGTCGAGCGTCTATAATTTACAATAGTTCATTCTGTCTGCAGTCAAGCTGGAACCAATATTTGAATCCAGTTTGGATGGAAAGAATAAATTATTAAGGCTACCATTAACAACACCATTGCGGCAACATAACTGTGAAGCATCGTTTATTCGATAAAGTTCGGAACTGTAAATATGCGTGACTGCTGTTGAATTAAGAAAAAAGTAAATAATTCTTAGAAATTAAGTAAATATTAGAGCTGGGTACAACGCTCATTATTTTATTTATAGAGAAATTCTTTGAAACAATAATTATACTTCGTCTGTGACCGTGTGGGTAGGTTCGCCTCCGGTCGTAGTAATGTGAAATATTGAAATTATTGAAAAATACTTTCAAGAAAATCTAAAAAAGTTACTTTAGCTTCCTCTTTAAGCGGATTGTAAAGTTGACTTTATTGCCTGAAAAGGATTTTTGTAGGGAAATTCGTAAAAATCTGTTATTTTAAGTAAAAAAAAAATTGGTTGTCTGTAAAGTCGGTTTACGGACGATAGTTTTACGTGATAACGTATTCCGTAGTACATAACCTAAACCTCCCAAAATTTGGTTTCAATCCGCTTATCCTTGGTGTCGGAATGATAAGAAATGTCAAAAGTGACGTTTGCAACTTACAAAGTATTATGTTCTAATAATAATTAGTTATTCCAATACTTAACTTAGAAGGCGTTGCATTTCACAATATACTAATGTCAAAAAATTGAATTAAACATTAGAAATGCAGCCGTTTTCATCTTAAGACAAGACATACGTTTGCTTCTAATTTCCATGTACGGCAAACAAAGACAACCGACCGCGTCGCGCCATGCATTACACAACATTGCATTTATACAGCTATTTTTCTATATAAATTTGTATAAAATATTTTTCTATATAAATTTGTATAAAAAAACTGTTTAGGCAAATTCTGTTATACGAAATCTATGTAAAATGTTCTCCTCTTTCGTTTAAGACTGGTTTCAAACCGATCTGATTTAAATTGAGCGAGAAATTAGCAAAAAGCACGCACAGGGTCAGGCGGAACGTTACGCGTTATACGTTACGCGTTACGAACGTTAGGAACGTTAGGAACGTTACGTTACACTTTTTCGTACATGCAGCCGGTGTTTTATCAATTTATAATATTGGTGATTCATCAATTTATAAGACGTTATCACGTCAAAAATCTCTATATGAGATATCTATATTATAATATGTGACTAGCGGTCCCGTCTGGTTTCACCCGGGTGCAAAAGAACGAATGTGGAAGAGAGGGACATGAGTACGCACGTTCATCTTAGTTGAGATGAATGTTGTGTCCAAATTTCATGATGATCGAAGTTACCGTTCAAAAGTTTTTGTCGGATGGACAAATGAGTTACATTGTGCATTGGATGCTCCGCTCCTATTAGTCGTAGCGTGATATTATAGAGCCTATAGCCTTCTTCGATGAATGGGCTATCCAACATAATTTTTTTTTCAATTCGAACCAGTAGTTCCTGAGATTAGCGCGTTCAACCAAACAAACAAACAAACTCTTCAGCTTTATATATTAGTACAGATGTCTTTATTAGGCTGATGCTAAACGAAAACTTATTACTATACCGGATAAAGCTCAATAAACATTTTGGAAATAAACGCGTTCCATTACCTAACAAAATAATGCAACGTATTATTGTATATATCTACTGTTGATTTTTAAAAGAAGACCGGTCTATGGAATGTAGTCCTATGACCTTATTGCAGAAGAGCGCACATGTATTTTATATTAGTAAAAGGTAATGATCCTGGAACCGCTTCTATGCAATAAGGGAGTCCAGTCGACCAAACGTGTCGCAATTGTCGTATCGCGATAATTGTACTATTGTCATAGCTGTACGACTACACAGCGACACTTGCTAACAGTACAAAAAAATCATACACCAGACAGTACATAGTTGTGCGTTCACGGACTAAGTTGAGGGGTGTTGTCTGAATATCATCAAAATGGAAAGTAAAAAGGGAAAAACAGTTAGAAGTGGCGCTAGGGAGCTCATAGCGAATGTAATTAAAATGTGCGAGTTAGAGGCTCAAAATAATGCCTTAAAATTTAAAGCTATACATTGTTTGCATGCCTTGCTATGCGCCGCCTATGAATTCCGATAATTTGGGAACACATCAACGACTTCTTGCCCTTTCCCCACCGGTCTTCTTTCGCCGATCGCACAGTGCATGACATACCTATTGGAATGTTTGTTACTTTGGCTGTCCATAGGTAGAAAATATAATATGTACATTGTACCGTTGTTTTATTGTCATAAAATATGCATATGTCAATTAAAATGGAAAATAATTGAAAAATAATAGTTCCGGTATTTTGAAAACCGATTTTCCATTTTATTATTTGATGTCACAATATTTGTACAGAAAATAGATACACAAATAAAACCATATTTGTATTTATTTTCTAGTGTATATTTAACCGTTTAAAATGGTCTAATTTTCCTTTATATGCTCGAATTTTGTTTGACATGTCATCTAAATCATTTGAATTTACTCTGAAATTATTGCATTGGTTTAACAGTACATCATAACCTACCTATTTCTCTCTCGCACTTCAATCTACCTGTCGCGTCTTATTCGCACTTACGTATGATAGACATGTAGACCCGACTAAATGATCGGACTTACTTATTTTTTATTTTATGAAATACTAAATTTGAAGGAATTATAATTTCAAAATTTCTTAAGAATTTTTTTGGAAATAAAATTCCGCAAAGTTAAAAATACCCTTCGATTCGTTTTGGCTCTGCGTTTATATTCTGCGCGCGCACCAGCTCCGTCTAAAAAACAAGCTTGAAAAACGTCTCGTGTGAAGCGGGCACTTAAAAGCAATCGAAAACACCGGCGCTAGAAAACTAGTAGTCAAATCTAGCGTCAAATCCAGCCTCGTGTTCTTAGAACACAGAAGTAGTAGGGATGGAAGAACTAACTTAACAAGCTATTGCTCAAAATGGCTACCGTAACTCAAAAATTCCTCACTCTTATTGTATCTCACCCTATATCAGTGATTCCCAAAGTGGTCTATATCGACCCCGAGGGGTCGACGACAACTTGCAAGGGGTCCGTGTCAGCGGGAAAAAAAAATTGGGGATCCATGAAATGAAAATAGGGGTCAACGATAGTGAATCTCCTAACAAAAAAAGAAACAAACTGGACATCGTTAACCGAAGAGATTTAAGATTAAATCTAACTAAATTGATGCCAAATGTTGAAAATTTAATATTATTAAAGCATCAGGTTCATCCCTCACACTAAAAGCATTTATTTTTTGCTTAGTTATTTTATGTAACAGAAAGTAAATTTTAATTTGATTCGTTTAATTTGAATCTAATTAATAAATGTATAAAACTAAACATTTCACACTACATTTCACTACCGATATAAATTTGAATCGTTCAAAGTGAGTAGCACTATACCGGTTGTCAAAAATACATTTGAAATTAATGAATTTGCAAAAAATCAATATCAGATAACCCAAAACCGAAAAACATGGCAAGTGGTCTACGAGACAAAAAAGTTTGGGGACCTCTGCCTTATATAGACTACTATCATAAATTGAAAAAAGAGCGACATAAAATATTAATGTAATTTTTGATTTGGTTTTTCTACAAAACAAACGGAAGTTAGCTGTAGCAATAATTTATATAAACACACGAATAAAAACCACTGTTATCCTTTGATGTATTCTTGATTAAAAATATGCGCTGACTAAGTATTCATAAAAAGAGGGAAAAGGCTTGTGCGCTCGACTTGTCTGCAAGACCAGTGGTGGCCCCAATAATTTCTCATTGCACCGTAAAATCCGTGCAAAATATTCTTGAAGTATTATTATGATCCTCAAAAATGCATTTACAATGTAAACTTGAATTTGGTTAATGCAAATTCGCTGACGCTCGTTTTTCCATAATGTCACAACTTGTACATAAAATGTTGCAATAAAATCAAGCCACATAAATTAATAATTCTCTGGTTTCACGTCCATTATAAATTATAATGACTAGCGTGACCTGTGCGAATTATTCGCACTAAATAAGTATAATAATTATCACTTTACAAAATTATTTTTTAAATATGATTGCAGGTATTCAATTCGTTTCTAATTTTGCACACTGCTTATACAGTTCTTCTTTTTGTTGTAAAAGAAATATTTTACTAAAATTGTCATATAGAGGCGCAAGTAGCAAAAGCGTTGTTCAGCGTTGCCCGTCAGATGGCAGTATGCAGTATTTACAATATGATGGTCAGATGACAGATCGAAGTGTTAACGTTACGCCGTCAGATGGCAGACGTTGTTCAAAGTTTAATTAATTTACAAAAACAATAGCAATAATAAATTTTTTAGTTGTGGATGTCAGTAGAGCAAGCAATTATCTGTAAAATGATATATAATTTATGTGGAGAAATTGTGTGTTTTTTTCTAAAAAGGGAGGCAAACATCTTAAACCTTAGCGTATTAATATATATGATGATTTTGGTAAAATGGACAGGTACACAAATCAAACACCTTATTTAGCTATGTATAACGTTTCGCTGGTGATCTTGTCGTCTTCAGATACTAAAAATATATTTTAAAAAAAATGTTTAGTTTAACAATAATGTACAATTAGTTTCTAGGGTATTTACCTTAGCTGAAAGATGTTATTGTTGTTGTAAAAACTATTTTAATATAGAAATTAATTGTACATTATTGTTAAACTAAACATTTTTTTAAAATATATTTTGAGGATCTGAAGAAGCTGGGATCACCAGCGAAACGTTATAACACCTAAATAAGGTGTTTGATTTGTGTACCTGTCCGCTTTCCCGCTATCATTTACCAACATAAATTAATAATAAAAAACTATTCAAATTTTTAGGAAAATTACAATATAAACGTCACTTCACAAGCAATAAAATTACAATGAAATTTTTAAAGTGGCTTCCATTAGAATTTTCGCCCCACCCCTCAGTTTATGTATTTCTGGATTGCACAGTTCGTAATTCGTCAATGTGGAAATGCCGTGTGTACGCCACTGGATTTAAAATACGTAATACAACTCATAGATCAAAAGTCGATGCAGAATTTGCCTGAAGAAATAGGTCTTCTTTGTTATTCTGTGAGCCAATGCAATAATGGCCTCGTAATGCCATGATGTGCGGATGTTGCTTTGAGACGATCGCGTCTGGAGTTTTCAGCGTCCTTGCGTTGGTAGGTAAACGCCGATGACCACATAAAGTTATCCTTTTTGAATAAAAGACCGACCTATCTCTTTTTCTAACCACCAATTGAAATCTTTTGAGTTAGACCGAGTTAATAAGATAAGCGATTTTGCTGATAGATTATACGGGATGTAGCAAAATACCTAATTCAATTACACAGAATTTTAATTCATGTTTATAATACGCGCCACGAATCTAAAAGGCTCGGAAGTTATAGATGCGAATGCGGGCTTGCACTTTTACAGTCTGTTGAAACACTACAAACTCGCAACTCAACTAAACTAAAATAACAATAACAACTTGACATACTCGACTACTTTAAAGCAGGAAAGCGACAAGTGACAAAGGCCAATCACCGACGAGCGCACGTTCCGTGCAGGTAACTGGGAGGTTGTGGGGGTCACAACGGCTCTAAAATGTGCCTTTGCGACGCTGTTTGTGACTAACTTTCGAACCTTTTAGATCCGTGGCGCGTATTATACAAAAATAAGGTTCCAGTTCGATAACTCTATGTGCCCAAAGTTTGACTTTGTGAAACTGTTTTCTGAACCGATTATGAAAGAAATCCTTGCTTTGTGCTAATAACATGCAGATGAATGCGAACTATAGGAGCTGTTACAATTTTAACTTTTTAAAGGAAAATGTGTAAACTTTTTTTAAACAGACATTTGCATGTAATTATTTATACATTAATCAATTTGACCCATTATTGCCCATTGCCTAATGTAATTGTGTTGTTTACAATGATAATAGTAATGTGGTTGTTAAATATTGACGGAAATAAGAACCACTATGACATTTTTTTAAACTATTTATTTAACTAAAATTATATGTTTTTATTTATACAGGAAGCTATAATTTTATAAATAAATTACTAATGGGCAGGAATATAAAATATATCTATTTCGATTGATTTACTTTTTATTAAACTATTGAACAGTAAAATAATTTATGTGTGAGTAAAATGTAGCATTAATATTTATCTGACCTTCATATTGTAAATACTGCATACTGCCATCTGATGGGCAACGCTGAACAACGTCACAGCAATGCTTCATGATGCCATCGGACGGCTTAGCTCAACGCTTTTGTTACTTGCGCCTCTATATGACAATTTTAGTAAAATATTTCTTCGATCTGTCATCTGAGCTTCATATTGTAATACAACAAAAAGAAGAACGTTATAAGCAGTGTGCAAAATTAGAAACGAATTGAATACCTGCAATCATATTTAGAAAATAATTTTGTAAAGTGATAATTATTATACTTATTTAGTGCGAATAATTCGCACAGGTTTACTTATATGTATAACCATTTTAGTCATTTTATAAATTTTGGAATTGTAAATACCGAGTGGTGCAAATATGCAAGTACTTTGAATAAAAACCACAAACACTTTGGGGGAAACCATATTTTATTTTCAACTATAAGTGAGCGAGTTGTAATAACGTATTTGACACCATTCTATGAAGTTAATATAATGTTTGAAAGGACAAAGGCATTTATGTATAATTAATAGTGGCAGTAAAATAGAAATAATCTTAATAGGATACGGTAGTTAGATGCGCTTGACAGATGACTTCCAGACCGACCAACCATTTCGTGCAACTGGGAAACACATTCTAAAGGCTTGTTTACATTAGTAAATACCTACTTGTGTTTACAGTTTGAAAACTCGATGCACACATTTTCGCTATAAACAAAAAATGTATGGTGTGCCCCTTGCATATTGCAATTACGTTCCGGCGTAATAGATAGATAGATAGACAGACGTTTTATTGCGCAACGCTAACAATAATCGACTGCCGCATTTCAAGACCATAATAAACAGTGCACCTACTCAACATTAGTAGATTAAAGAGGTTGCTTCGTTCCATTTGCTCAATCGGCTGGCGGACCATTAATATTTTTATCAACCTATAATGACAGTGTCAAAAATGTCATTTATATTCTAACAGTCGTTGCTATGGAATCAATTGTAGTCTTGTAACAACATTTAAACTTATTTTCGAGCGTAATCGGGCCCCACGTTGGGCGCCAGTTTGTAACATGAATATTATTTAATTCAACATATTTATTAACGTAAGTTTGTGACATGAATATTACTTAATTCAACATATTTATTAACGTAAGTTTGTGACATGAATATTATTTAATTCAACACATTTATTAATTTAAGTTTTTGACGTGATAACGTCTTATAAATTGATGAATCACCAATCTTATAAATTGATAAAACACCGGCTGCATGCACGAAAAAGTGTAACGTTCCTAACGTTCGTAACACGTAACGCGTAACGTTCCGCCTGACCCTGTGCGTGCTTTTCTCGAAAACGGCCCTAACGATTTGGATGAAATTTACTGAAAAGGGATTTTGGGGGGCAAAAAATCGTTTTAGCTAGGTCTCATCTCTCGAAAAAATCGTTTTCTTACAAATTTCATCATTATAAAAATCAATTTTTTGACGTATGAAAATACTTAAATATTGTAAGTAGGTTTTGGAATTTTATATTATAAACAGTGAAACAATTGTTTTATAAATATTATGACAGCTAATCTTTGAGACTTAAAATAAATACGAAAGAAAGAAAGTTAAAAAAACAATTATATTATATGGTGAGTAATTTAAATAAATAAAATTAACCTAAATTTGAAGCGAAAGATGCAATATCATAGATTCGAATTATTATAATTATTATATGTAGAATTTAGGTTATGTATTACGGAATACGTTATCACGTAAAACTATCGTCCGTAAACCGAATTTACAGACAACCAATTTTTTAACATGAACACTACTTTCTAGTTCATACGCTCCGCTGCCATCTTGCCTCTGTTTCATCACATTACCACCAGAGTACACCAATGGCGGCGTGGCTTTTTAAGACGCGGTGTACACAGTCTCAAGAATTATAATCGAAACCGAGAGCAAAATTCATTCGAGATTTGAAACATTCATTCATTCACACGTATTATTATGGTACATCATGCAAAGGAATCATTTCGAATGAATCGTTCGATTATAAAAATTATTCGAATAGCAATCTTGCGATTATTAAAATCACTCGATTAAGTTTGGAAAAAATAAAATTGTCATTGTGACTTTTAGTAGCGTAATTAGTTATTTACGAAATTCGTGTACCGTGGGCATAGCGGGAGTGATTTTAGCTACTCTATAATAACGGCCGTAGCGTGTTCGCATCTTCTTAACGTACGACTCCCGCGCTACGAGGCTTGCTACGAGACTTGTAGACGGCAGGACGGATGTCCTCACGTCCGGCGCATTAAAATGAATGTGCATTTCATGTCAGAGCTCTTCCTACATCTATAAGCACTTCACGAACCACACCACCGGCCGCTCACAGTATGCAAGTTTGTATGTGTCTCTGTGTACGTTTGTATTTGTAAGGTACCTGAAGGAGCCGGACATCAGATCAGACTTATAGCATTACTTAAATTAATTTAGGATAATTTTTTGACTTAAATGAGAGACGCTTCTGTAAAAAAAAGCGAGTGTGTTTTAGACCACACGACTGAAGTAAAACTTCTTCCTGCCATATATAATATACTAGCAGTCCCGTCCGGTTTCACCCGGGTGTAAAAGAACGAATGGGGAAGGGAGGAACATGAGTACACACATTCACCTTAGTTTACCAAGATGAATGTTGTGTCCAAATTTCATGATGATCGGAGATACCGTTCAAAAGTTTTTGTCGATAAAAAGCAGTGTTTATACTTTTTTAACTAATAATTTTTCTTTTATTAATTAAATAAAATTAATATAAATTTTAATGTAAGCCTTAGAAGAAAGCAATGTAGAAAATAAAAAAAAATAAAAATATATTCGCCCAACGTGGGGCTCGAACCCACGACCCTGATATTGACAGTCGCATGCTCTACCAATTATTGAGCCATCCGGCGTTGTTTACTCACAACGCTAATATGAGTATATTTAGTTGGCGCATTTCACCTGAATAGACGCTTATTTTTGAGATACATTTTGCAACATTTTTCATTATTGCTCCGCTTCTAATCGTCGTAGCGTGATATTATATAGCCTGTAGCCTTCCTCGATAAATGGGCTATCCAACAAAAAACAATTTTCAATTTGAACCAGTAGTTCCTGAGATTAGCGTGTTCAAACAAACAAATTCTTCAGATTTATATATTAGTATAGATAATAATAATATAATAATATTCGATAATCTATCACCATAATATTTTGATTAGACATCCTGATTTAACGACACAATATAACCTCACTTTGCATCAAAAATACATTTCATCGAATTTTGCTGCATTTTGTAACGGGAAATAATGTATTTTAGTTAATAAATCCTTTTAAATGTATTATAAATTATGCTAATAAATATATATACATATTTTGCCTATTAATTAATAAAAAATTGTATTTTGTAGATATGTGCTACAGAGTGAGGTTATATTGTGTTCGATAAACTTTAAGACGAGCCGACTGCATACTATTGTTCGTTTATGAATTTAACATGAGCAAATTTGAGGTATTTACGAATTATTCTTAATAAATATATTTAAAACAATTATAGAACGAAGACGTTTTACTTCAGTCGTGTGGTCTAAAACACACTCGCTTTTTTGAGTTTATTCATTACAAACAAAAATACAAATCTGTTCTCTTTATTGGAAGATTAAAGGATGAACCCTGGTGGCATAGGATCGATGCAGAACTAAGCAAATACTGAACGTTTTTTTATTGCATTTTATTGTCTGACGTTTCGGCAAACTTTATGCCATCTTTGGAGAATCAATGCTGTCTGTTTTCTCAGTATTGTTGTTATCTATAAAATAAATTAAAATAAAAAATGTCATCAACGGGTATTAAAATTACTATTTTTCTTGAAAAAACGACTGATTTTTACTGAAAATTGTATAAATGTAACAATTAAACAGAATCATCATTACTCTAAATTATTAGAGCTATTTTTCACTTTTCTCTTTATAATATTAGTATAGATGTAAGGCAAATACGGCCCTGCGGACAGAGCGAATCACTAACGTGAATGCAGTTCTTGTAATATTCATGTATATCCGTTAGAACTCCATGCAATTTTTAGATAAATGTCGATACATTTTCAATAAGTTGCAGGTTAACCTTATAGACCTAAATGAAATGCTGATATCAGATACATTCGTTGAATTTGTAATAATTCATATAGCAAATATAATATTATAGAGGCTGTAGGAAAAACATCGATATTTAAAGTATTTTTACAGGGCTTATTTAGTCTTGCAGTATGGAACTATTATAAGAAAAAGAAATATTTTATTGTTTTCATTCTGCCGTTTGAAACTATACAATACTAGCGGACCGGTCCGGCTTCGCTCGAATTTGTAAAACTGGTCTTCATGAAGGTTCATTTTTAATATTGGTGAACAAAAATTGAAACCGGATGAGTAGTTTTGGATATTATCTCCTACATCTAAACTTACAAACTTGACCTCTTGATAATTTAGTATAGATAAAATATGTTATTATAGGTTTAAAGCTGGGAAGAAAATGTTCTAAACCTTAAACACAACAAAAAAAATCATTGAACTTGTTCGTTTGTAAAAAACAGTTTTTAATTTTTTTTAAATATACTTTTACACTACTAATATGGTAAACTATCTCAAAATTGTGGGTCGGTGAATAGAAAATATCTGTGAAACATAAATTAAGTGGTACCGTTTTGAAACAAACAAAATAAATGATAATTTGTGTCCATTTTTTTTGACAATACCAATAAATAAATATGCATTATTAAAAATTGCGTTTTTTTCTGTAATTAAGTCAGAGGTCAAAATTCACGCTGGTGTGATTACATTTTCCAAATATAGTCATCCCCGAACTGAAATTTTTATTCCAAAAAATACTTTTAAGGTTAGATTTATTTTATCCACATTATATTTCATTTTGGTCTAATGAAAATTTATTTAAATAAATAAAATAAAATTATTAAAATTAAAATTATTTTCAGACTATATATTAACAAAAAAAATAATAAAATTATAAATCAATATTTCTCTAGATGACGTTTCGATCCGGATTTGGATCTTCTTCAGAAATAATATAAAAAAAAATATAGTTTAAAAAAAACTAAAAAACACGCTTTATATCGGACTAAAAAGTAAAAAATAATTGTTTTAAAATAAGCTTAAAAAGCGTTGGGCGCTCGATGTACGAAAATGTGGAACAAAGCGCCCCACGCTTTTTAAGCTTATTTTAAAACAATTATTTTTTACTTTTTAGTCCGATATAAAGCGTGTTTTTTAGTTTTTTTTAAACTATATTTTATTTTTCACTTTTTAGTTTGAGGATCTATAAAAGAATTTATTAATCCTGGGGGTCCTAATAAGGATAATGGGAAACTGTTATCAAATTATTGCATTGTCATCGGTCCTTGATACGTATGCAAAGTTTCAAATTAATCAGACTTCGGGAAATTGGTGAAAATTATGCTCAAAGATTCCGGTCCTAATAAGGATAATGGGAAACTGTTATCAAATTATTGCATTGTCATCGGTCCTTGATACGTATGCAAAGTTTCAAATTAATCAGACTTCGGGAAATTGGTGAAAATTATGCTCAAAGATTCCGTTACGGACATACATACTTACAACCCAAACTAATATAAAGCGTATAATTAATTAGTATATCTACTTATTGAGTTTAAATTATCGAAATATTTATGAAAAATTTTATTTATTTGATCAAAGATTTGAAAATATATTTAGTTTAAACAATTTTTGTAATCAAGAATGTTAATGCTATTATTTTTATCAAACAGTTACTAAAGAACGCGACGACGTTAAGCTTATTAAGCGGTTATGTTGATTCTCAAAAGACAACAAAAAGCAAATGACAAAAAAATTATATTACGAAGGCAACAACGCGAGATTTTACTACGATTTTTTATTAATATAATGGGTAGTTAAATGCGGTGATAATATCATAACGCGTTGTCTTCGCAATATGCAAAATGAATTATTTGCATTTAGCTCTACCCGTTCTACACTCTCTTTATTTCATTACTTCTTTTGCCAAGGTTTTATTACAGTAAGGTGTGCTTATGAAACATCGGCATTGACGTCACACATAAAAATTATGGATTCACAGTTAACTGAAAATTGATTATTTTGATCTGTTAAAAAAAAACTTTCCCTGTTTCTCGTAGATTTTTTCACAAATTTGAACAGTTAGGTACTATATTTTTTATTACCTGTAACATCTCAAAATGTAACTTTTAGATGTTATATTGATTTGTAATTTTATCAATTTTATTTACTTGAAGTATTTCTAGTAATATTATAAAGTTCGTAAGTTTGGATGTAGGAGGAAACTATTCTTCCGATTTCAAAAATTTTTTCATCAATATTTAGAACGAACCTTCGGAATCCGGGCAACGTCGACATTGACCGGTCAATGTCGACAATGCCCGAGCCACATCGGGCAATGTCCGAAATCGGACAAGGTTCAAAAAATAGATTTTTATAAACATGAAACGCTGACATTTGATTGTATTTTTATCATGATAAGTTATCATTAACGCTTTATGGAATTTTTATCACTGATATCAACTATTGAAGAATATATTTTTCAGCTTTCTATTACAATTATTTTTGATTGAAAACACACATAATTTATTAAGTTATAAGTACTACTTTTCTATATTATTAAAATAAATAAAATGTGTGAAATAAATTATACGTAGTTTTGATTTTTATTTTTATTGCTGGAATAAATGTGAGTTCTGAAATTTAATGCAT
The DNA here is from genome assembly GCA_963575645.1 of Xanthostigma xanthostigma. Classification (NCBI taxonomy): domain Eukaryota; kingdom Metazoa; phylum Arthropoda; class Insecta; order Raphidioptera; family Raphidiidae; genus Xanthostigma; species Xanthostigma xanthostigma. The sequence continues at coordinate 49,273,303 of OY754469.1, read as the reverse complement.
TAAGATATATTGTTTATTGCTCATATCATATAAAAAATATAATTATTTATATTAGTAATGTCTTTTTGTATTTTTTTATTCATTGAAATCAATAAAATGTGTGGAAATAGACTATACGTCATTTCAATCATCAATAATTGTAATAGAAAGCTGTAAAATATATTCTTCAATAGTTGATATCAGTGATAAAAATTCCATAAAGGGTTAACGATAACTTATCATGATAAAGATACAATCAAATGTCAGCGTTTCATGTTTAAAAAAAATCTATTTTTTTAACGTTGTCCGATTTCAGACATTGCCCGGGCATTGTCGAAATTGCCCGGATTTCGGACATTGACCGTAACATATATATGAGAACACCTTGACAAGCATTAACCGTCTAACTCATCTATAGATATTATGATATTCGTCGTTATTGTGTTATATTTTATATTACCCTTGTGTTCGTTATTTCTTATACTGCATTTTGATGCACGTAAAATTGTCTTAGAAAGCTCTTCATATTCCGAAAGTGTAAGATTATTAAATTCATTTTGTCGTGGCTATAAAATATGTTGTACTATATTATTCTCGTTTCAACTTTAATATGAAAATATTTTCTTCTTGAAATCCAGAGTGGATTAATATATGTTACAAACATTTTTCTCAAAATAAAAAAAAACTGGTTGGTTTAGTGGCATATTGTAGAAATTAAATTGAAGTCATAGACAAGTTAAAGTTTCGTCTTTGGTACAACAACGAAGGTATCAAAAGAAGTAAACAGCATGAGTTTCTATAAGTCCTCTTGCTGTATTTGTTTTTGCTACGATAGTTTATTAGTTCCTCTGAATAGGTGTTTCCCAAACAATGAGTGAGCCCTAATGTAATAAAACTAGCAAGTAGCAACTTGTGCCTTACATTACATTGTGGCATAACCAGGGCCGGATTAACCCTGTCCGGGCCCCTAGGCAATGCAATCAGGTCTTTTCAAGTTGATAAAGAGATACTTTCAGATGATCGGCTCTAGGAATCATGTTACTTCAATACTTATGTGATATTGTAATAACATGATTACTTTGACTAGATGCTGCAGCATCGCCTTACCTGACTCGTTAGCTTTATTGAAATGGTCTTAATGAATAGGTTATAGATAATTGATGATCCAGGTTTTTTGATGGGTCAAGAAAGAGAAATGAGACGTGTTGCAGTTATTTTAAATTTTAAATGCAATAAATTACAATAAACAACGAAAGAAAATAATATTGTTGTTAGGAAATTTCATACAAATTTTAAAAAATAAAATTTTCGTTCAATTAACAGTTTTTTTTTGGTGCGTGCACGGGCCCCTAGTCGATGCGGACCCCCTAGGCAGTTGCCTATTCTGCCTAATGATTAATACGGCACTGGTCATAACGTTTCTTATGCTCTTAAAGTTTCCTTCGAATAGATCACTCCCAATCAAATTTTAGTTGATCACACTACGAGAACCGACCTTTAAGGAGGTTGATACGTTACAGTCCCAATCAAAAGTAAGTCAAATTCTAAATGGGAACTTTTCCATAATAAATTTTTACAAAAGGTTATAAGTCGATGATACTAATAAATTATTGTCAGAAAGGCATAAATGATTTTTTTTTTTAATATAAATTAATTATTTCAGTATTTTACTTAATGGACTAACTTTTAAATTTTTTGTACAAAGTTAAGTTGGAAAAAATAAAAATTATGTAAATATCTGTATTTTACATATTTTTTGCAGTAAATAATTAAAAAAAAAGTTAGAAGTATCTAATAAAAATTAAAACTAAATCATTAAAAAGTTGAAAATTCAGTTAAAAATGTTAAAATTGTCAAGAATAAAAGTCTATAATCGAAAAGTGCTAAGGTTTAATAATTTTTATAATGATTAAAAGTCTCCTAATTAAATTGGAAAAAATATTAAAATATGCGTAAGACATCGATGCTTTACATAGTTAGTTTTCGGAACTGCTGACATTATTTGGTTATTTGCAACAAATTTAAATGTACCGTTTGCATGCTAGGTTGACACATTTTCCATAAGACTACATGTAAAAGTTTTTTTTTAATTTTTAACTGTATAAATCTCCTAATGATTTTGGATTTTTTACAAAAAATTTTGTCATAAAAAAATCTATTAAAAAACTTTATTTTAGATTTTTTTCATTATCTTCGTAAAACGGCTCAACCTCCTTAAACGTAGGTATTATTTAAAATCGACATTTTGATTCCAAACGTGTTTTTATTTGGTAAACTTTTGAGGCTGACTGTATATAGACGTGAATACATTCAATTCAATAATATTATTTCTAAGGACGTTTTTCTTTTTGCCTTGTTTCTGAATAAATAAAAGTGACACAAACAGCTCTTAGTAGAACTTTTGTTTAACGTAAAAGGTTACTTTGTGTTTCTAGTTATGTAGAATATAATAGCATTACAGTATAATGCATGCATTATATACTTTTCTTCATTATCTATCTATTCTTGTTAAAAAATTACTGACGGCACTAAATTTACTGCAAAAATGTTTCATTTATTCACATGCTTGCACAAAGTAAATTATCCGCATTTTAAACTTTACACTGCGATTGTTCAAAAAACATGTTCATTTAACCAAAACTAAAGCTGTATCCACACTACCGAGTCACATTAAAGTGAATAAGAGTATAAGAGAATATTTATTTACCTACATAGCCTTGGTCGCCTAATATAGCGGTAGCATGGTTTAGCGTCCGTGATATTACGCTGAATTATGTAACAAAAGACCGAGCGGGGTGGCGTAGCGGTGAGAGCACTAGACTCGCATTCGGGAGGTACCGTGTTCGAATCCCGGCGGGGGCAGATGTGACTGGGAGTTTTTCACACTGCCTCTCGCCGAGAAACAATAATTCCTGTACCGGCCATCTTGTTGAGGTTTTCCATGGTTTCCCTCAACAATTCCAGATAAATATCGGGATGGTTCCTTATTCAAGGCCATGACCGATTACCTGCTCAAAAATTTTCCTACCTTATCCTAATTTCCTAAAAATTTCTTCATTCGCCCATTGCTATTAATTAAGTTTAAGTTAAAAAATTGTAGAAAATAACGGGAAGTGTGGTAGAAAAAAAATAGTAATGGTGCGAATGGCATCTGTTATGACATAAAGTCGAAAAACGGACGTTAAACGCATTATTATTATTATCATTATTATTATTATTATTATTATTATTATTATGTAACAAAAGCGTTTGCTGCCATGGAGAAAATCATAACTATTTACTTCTATGCAGTTGTTTTTTGTTGCATAATTCATCAACATATAACGGCCGCTATTTTACGGTACAGCTATCTTAGGAAGCCAAGGTTTTAAAGAGTTGTGGAATCTTTGGTCTGATAACACTGATTATTAAAAGTAATGAAATGACAAAACTATTTAAACATAATTAGCAACATCAAATGTTAACTTAACTCTATGTATCGTTCCAAAATTATGTATCGTATAAGCTCGGGTTCACTCGGACAAACTCGTCGTATTGTTAATACACAAAAATTACTTTACCAAAAGAAAATGAAATTTATTATGTTGCGTTTTGTTCTAAGAGTGAATTATTTCCAAGTGTAAACATACTTTAAATGCTACACATGCAATTTTAAAACAAAATGAGAAAACTCTACTTTTTGTACTATAATTATTTATGTTTTTATAAATTGTGTTCTTTTCTTTTTTCAGGTGAGTACACATCCATATATTTCTGAAGCGATATTATCGGTAAAGTACATACATTCGTATTTTTCTTCTTTTATTTATATGATTCTTAAACTCTTTTACCATTATAATATCATATCCAGGGTCATAATTTGACGATATATCTGGATGTCGGAAAAAAGATTAATATCTTGACACGTCTAATTAATTAGCGTCAAGTTAAGTTATAAGGAGACATAGTGTTTACTGTTTATGTTGTTGCATTGAAATAAAACACATATTAAGTATAATTATTATTTGAAAAAATGTATTATTCCACGATAACTACTAGCGCCGCTAGCGGGAAATAGAGCGGAATTAAACTGCCTTGTTGTTATTGTTTTAAACCGCAAAGCTTCTTAATCATACTCTATAACCGTTGCATGATTTATTGCACATTTAGTCCACAGCTCACGCTGCGATCGATTCAGTTGTCATCACTCTATTGGGGTCCTTCAAATGGATGGAGCTTTAAAAACATGGCGACGATGGGGTATCATTTCCTATAGTTACTATGGTTAATATATAGTAAACAGTGCAATTGTGAATTTTTTTAAGTGCAATAAAATGATAAGTACCAGCACAATCTGTAATTGGGCTGATACAAATCACCGAGAAAGAAATTTCCTTGAAGGGGAACGTATACCTATTTAATGCCGGCCATATCATAAAATTAGTCAAAAATTGAACTGAAACAGAACCTTCAAGTAAGGTGAATTTTAATGCTTTCTGTTTACAAACTTCCGATTTAAAGAGTACCTAATCCACAAGAAATAAAAGTGGTAAATAGAGATATTATATCAATACAGTGTTGATGAACGTTGGAAACATATTATTGAAACATTACTTTATTGCAACAGGTAAGTTTCCAACCCAAAAATAGTCATCTGTCAAAATATATTTTCGACTTTATTTTTTATCTATCAAAATTCTTAATGTTATTTAATAATAATAACTATTCAATTAATAAATTAAGTTTTCAATACTAAGACAGTATAATACCTACTTACTTGGTAAAATAAAATTAACCATCTGCATTGAAATGAGGTGATACTATTACAACCTTTTGCTAACTTTTTATTTGTGTTTGCACGAGGTGAAAACTTCGCAGGCTCCATAATAAGTCATTTATTAATTTATCAACGTTTTTTATTATTATTATAAAAAAAATCACGATTAACAGTATTCATTGACAGTACGATTCATATACTTGTTTCTCACATGTTAGTAAGTTTTGCCGCCAGATAAAGTAGGTCATATCGCGGATCCCCATGCGCTGCACCATTTAATAATTTTCTTTTATCAAGTAGTCGGGTAAAAATAAGTATTATATCTATTTGACGTTGTTTGCAGCGAGTGTCTACTTCCTATTGGAAATTTACATATCATTATAATAAAAAAACAGGATATTTTGTAACGTTGATGTTAAGTGTTACGTTTGGCTGATGTCGATGTATGAAAACAACGAAAACTGTTTTAAGATCCACAAATACCGAACATTCCACGTAGGTGTCTGTTTTGTTTGTATGAAGTGTCATCTATTGAAAGAAAGAGACGAAACAAAGTAGAGTCATCTCATGTATATAGTATCGAATTCTCTTGTTTCTTGTATTTTTATATTCCCTACAGAGTGTTAGGTAATTTCATTATTTCACTAAAAATATTATTTCTACTAACACCAATGTTGCCAGAACTAATTCTATACAAGATCATGCTTATTTAAGGAGTTGAGATGGTAAAAAGATGTTCTAAAGTACTTAAATAACTAATTTATCTAGACAAAATTTTTCTGATTCTGTGATCTCCCAATTAGAATGATTTTTTGACGTGATAACGTCTTATAAATTGATGAATCACCAATCTTATAAATTGATAAAACACCGGCTGCATGCACGAAAAAGTGTAACGTTCCGAACGTTCCTAACGTTCGTAACGTTCCGTCTGACCCTGTGCGTGCTTTTCTCGAAAACGGCCCTAACGATTTGGATGAAATTTACTGAAAAGGGATTTTGGGGGGCAAAAAATCGTTTTAGCTAGGTCTCATCTCTCGAAAAAATCGTTTTCTTACAAATTTTATCATTATAAAAATCAATTTTTTGACGTATGAAAATACTTAAATATTGTAAGTAGGTTTTGGAATTTTATATAAACAGTGAAACAATTGTTTTATAAATAGTATGACAGTTAATCTTTGAGACTTAAATAAATACGAAAGAAAGAAAGTTAATAAAAAAAATTATTTTTATAGGTGGTGAGTAATTTAATAAATAAAATTTACCTAAATTTGAAGCGCAAGATGCAATATCATAAATTCGAATTATTATCATTATTATCTAAATTTAGGTTATGTATTACGGAATACGTTATCACGTAAAACTATCGTCCGTAAACCGACTTTACAGACAACCAATTTTTTTAAGTAAAAATTAGTTAATCGATAATATTACACACTAGTGATGTAACGAATATTCGCGTCTATTTCTGACATTCGCATTTGCAAAAATCATGCGAATATTTTTTTTTTAATTATAAGAATAATATTAAATAAGATAATAAATATTAATTTCTCAGCATTTTTATTAGAAAAGTTTTTTTCACTCCTTTTTTAAAAAAATTCGCTAAGGCGGCCTTACAATTATATCTTTTATCAGCCTTTACTTTAACGTTATGAATGTATTAAAGCTTCAGACTTAGTATTAATAATCAACCTAGTACCCAGAACCACTATAAATGTGTGCGGGTGACTTGCGCGGTCCATCAGCTCAAATTTTAACCTTGGACAAATGACTTGAAAAACACTTTATTTGAAAGACATTGAAGAATTATGTCAGATTTTATTTTTTTAATTGTTTCTAAACATAGACTGGATATGTAAAGTGAGACTGGTAATTGCTCGTATTCCTCTTGGGAGAAGAAACTATGACTAATTTGGAATGATTTAACCTCTACCATTTGTGGGCCGGAAATTCGTCATTTTCGAGAAAATCAACTTCGGTTTTCTTTTTGCAAAAATATGAATTTTGGGAGTTAAAAATAAAAAAATATAATATATATTCTTACTTTTTGGCCTGAATTTGCCCATTATCTTACAGCTTACTAATTGGCCAACCTTCCAAAAGCTAAAAATCACTAAATTTACTGTTAGATTTTGTTACAATAATTAAAAAAAAAATAAAATAAAAATTCTTCACAGAAGTGTCAGTACCATAAAAAATGAGTGGTTAAAAAAGTGATAAGGTTAAATCATTCCAAACCATTCTCCTTAGAAGAATACGAGCAATTACTGGTCACCCTATATATACATTAAACATAATACTTTTCCTTAGCGAGCCACAGTCGGATATATAATAATCTTTTGGGGCAATTCGGTATGGGCAGAAAAAGTTTTTTTAATTCAAAAAAAGTGTATTCGTATCATAGCGGGTGTGGCACCTAGAGAATATTGCAAAAATCTATTTATTCAGTATAACATACTAACACTAGTAGATCTTTATATTCTAAATTGTGCAAATTTTGTACAAAACTATCCATCTTTGTTCAATGAAAATCATAATAAACATGAATATACCACAAGAAATAAAAATAATTTAAAAACTACTAATTGTACATTAGCAGTGACTCATAAAGGTGTCCGCAACGCCATGATAAGAATACACAATAAGATACCTACTGAAATAACTGTAACAAATTCCAAACAAAAGTTTAGGAAGAATTTAAAAAAATATTTATTAAGTAGGGCTCACTACAGATTGAACGAGTTTTTATAATTAATTGTTTTTGTGTTGACGCTATTTATGTACATTAATTGTACCAACTAAATAAAGATCTCTATCTATCTATCTATCTATCTATAAAAATGTAAATCTGGTGTCGATATTTTTTGTCTCGTCTCGTGTCGACGGCAACACAGTCCGCTGTCCCGAGTGTTGATAGAAGTGGTGATTATTGTGAACACCCTGTATAAATAGAGTGGCTGTATGAAGAGCCACGAGGTGAGATGAAGTCATCCAACATTCCCCCAGCACGCGAAGCTTTCTCAGACTATTTATCTCAAACTTTTATCCTCTCGCAGTGTTCACATCGTTTCTCATATTTCTATACTTTTCTTGACTTCTCCATAACACATTATAGTTAAACTCACTTTCTGAAAGTAACACATTAGGGCAATCTATCGCTTACAGCCCTACACCCTTTTTTTATTATATATAAATCGATCTTTTTATTGTAATATTATCGCGCCTTTTAAAAAAAAGTAGCTACAAATGTTGTTTGGATGTTTTACAAATGTAACTTCGATGTGTCGAAATTATTTTCAACAGCGATCATTTTCGTGTCACTAAAAAGTCACGTTGGAGATCGTTTACAAATGTAATTTTGTTGAATGGTAAAATTTTCTCAAATATTATTATAGAAATATGCTTTCATAATCGACTAGCTGCCCGGTCCGGCTTCGCCCGAATTTGTATTGCCACAGTTATTTACTTACGTTGCAAAATTGGTTTCCATAAAAAAGTGCTTTTATTTTTACATATGATAACCGGTAATTGCTCGTATTCCTTTCGAGAGCAGAAACTATGACTAATTTGGAATGATTTAATCTTATCACTTAGGGGTCGGAAATGCGTCATTTTTTTATGGTACTGACACTTCTGTGAAGAATTTTTATTTTATTTTTTTTATTATTGTAACATAAAATCTGACGGTAAATTTCGTGATTTTTAGCTTTAGGAAGGCTGGCCAATTAGTTAACTATCAGATCATGGAAAAATTCAGGCCAAAAAGTGAGAATATTTTTTTTTTTAATTTTTAACTCCCCAAATTGGATTTTGTAAAAAGAAAACATTGTCTCGAAAATGGCGTGTTTCCGACCCGCAAGTGATAGAAATTAAATCATTTTAAATTAGTCATAGTTTCCACTCCCGAGAGGAATACGAGCAATCACCAGTCGCCTGTATATCCGCCATATCCGCCAATTTTATGTGGTGGGAGAACGGGTATCAATGGTGGAAGGATGGGTATAAAATAACATTGTATGAATTTATATTATTATTTTTCTGGTTGTTTCTTACAGTTCTCAAACAAACCTTTGTAACATATTTAAAGTAAATCAACTTCCTATTTAATAATTACTATTCTATTATATAACTATTTATCACGAGTATAGCCTATGTCCTTCCTGAAGGTGTTTTCTAAATATTGCTGAAAACATTTCTGAAATCGAATGAGTAGTTTCGGAGATTATTCAAACTTACAAACGTTACCTCTTTATAATATTAGTAATAATAACAACTAGAGTGACCTGAGCGAATTATTCGCACTAAATAAGTATAATAATTATCACTTTACAAAATTATTTTTTAAATATGATTGCAGGTATTCAATTCGTTTCTAATTTTGCACACTGCTTATAACGTTCTTCTTTTTGTTGTATTACAATATGAAGCTCAGATGACAGATCGAAGAAATATTTTACTAAAATTGTCATATAGAGGCGCAAGTAGCAAAAGCTTTGAGCTAAGCCGTTAGATGGCATCATGCAGCATTGCTGTGATGTTGTCGATGTCAGTAGAGCAAGCAATTATCTGTAAAATGATATATAATTTATGTGGAGAAATTGTGTGGTTTTTTCTAAAAAGGGAGGCAAACATCTTAACCTTAACGTATTAATATATATTATGATAATTCTTTATTTAAGATTGCCATTATGACACAGAAAGCGTCAGTAAATTACAGTACAATAATTAAATACAGGAAAGGTTATACGGACATTTTTCTATTAAATACTCTGTAACTTTTTTCTTAAATAGAACTTTTCACGTTCGTAACCTTTGGTGGAAGAATTTCGTAAAATTTCATGGCAGAGTAACGAGGTCCTTTGGTATACAGGGATTAACTAATTAGAAATACACATTCGCAAGCTGTTTTAGATAAAATTAGCACAATATTCGGTTTTCAATAGGGCCGGCCGCATGTACTGCGTTTAGACACAAACCTTGCATAGAGCTCCGCAAATTTTGAGGCCGGCTCTGCCTATAGTTTAATCCCGACTACAGAAACAACACATTTGCGGAACGCAAAACAGTTGACAAAAATTGTTGGCGTCGAGTGAAGTCGTTTTATCGGTACGTTCCAAATGTGAACGTTACTATATGCAACCTTCTTTTTCTTTACGTGAGTGTCATCTCATACACATTGTTACATCGGCCTCGTCGTCTTCAAACAATTCCGAGACGCCGAGTCGATCATCGCTTGCCATTTAGTTTTTTTTTTTGTCTCTCTGTATATGTGTTTGTTTCAAGCATCTGGGGAGTTTTTTTCGATTTTCAATTTTAGCGCGCGTGCCGCTGTTAGATGATGGCCGTGTATTAGAGATAGAGCGAGGCAGCAATAGAGTTGATGAAAAGAGCGACGCTACAGCCGATTGCAAAAGATGAACTTTTTAGTTGCGAAGCGGCTGCAACACGTCGTTTGATATCACTTTACGAAATTAATATACTTCTTGTCTCTTGGCTTCATCTTTTTTTTAATGTACAGTACTGGAAATGTTAACACTTTGACAAACAAACCGGCTTAGACCGTCATAAACTAAACTTCAAAAGTTTGGCTGAAGCCGTCGTATACTACGGAACGTTTTATAGCCAGACGGGTGTAGCAGTCTATTTTCCAGTGTAGAATACATACCCTGTGTGCTTTGTGTCACACTGTCACCGTACAAATATCTACTAAGGTAATATTCTCACAACATAACAACTTTTAAAAGTAATTCAAACATATGAAAAAATTTAGTGTCAAAATTGGAACAAAACTGAATTTTTAAGTATCCGTCAAAGTGTTAAACGATCAGGGGCGGATCTACATACAGGAACTAATAGGGCTTAAGCCCTGGGCCCCCAACTGTTAATTGAATTATGGTCATAATTTTTTAATACATTTTCATACGGAATAAACGCTAATCGTATAGTAAAATAGTCACTAATAATGATTATCATTATCATGGATGAATTTTGACAATTTCCAGGTTAAGTTTGACAATTTTTTTGTTAGTTTTGACAATTTTTTGGGTGAATTTATAGTATTATTTCTTTGGTCAGGTCACCAAGTTCAAATTCCGATTTTGATGTTTTTAAAAATGAATTTTAAACCCCAATTTGAAGATTTCTCATTTAACAAAAAATGGGGTCCCGTTGGACTTCAATAAGCCCTAGGCCTTGATCCGTCTCTGTAAACGATGATTTTTTTTGGTTGACCTGTCAAAGAAGAATTTATTCTCGAGTTCTACAAGTATTTTGTATGGTGTTTAAAAGTTTTTTCCGACTTTTTGTCCGACTTAAAAAAAATAGGTTAAATTATGCATGTTTGTTCAGCCAAAACTTTACGAAGGGCTATTCTAGTCTAGTAATAAAATATTAAGAAAGAAGACGGTTAATAATGTGCAAACTACGTATTGCAAAGCCACTAAAACAAAATTGAACGCCTTTCTCACATGGACAATTATATGTAGTGTGTTCTAGAGTCGGCAAACCAGACATATTATATTATATGCACAGATAATGGAACAACAAGAAATATTATATACCCACAAGCATTGTGAAATTATTATAATTTCTCTTTTCTTTGTTTTCCATCAAACCAGACTGAGCCACAGCAACGGGTACAGCTAGTATTCTATAATAAAACGTTTTAACCTACTTCTAATCATAACAGACTCACATAATTATTAATTACAAAATAATTAAATATAAATTGTTAAAAAAAATTTTTTTTGTAAAATTACTATCTGTCATATCAGTGTTATACAGGCGATTCAGAAATAAATACTATTTCTTGGCATTATATGTAGACAGTGCTGTATTTTCATGAAGACAGTTTTCTTGGCCATTAAAGTAAACTAATAATTATGAGTTGTACCTCGACTGTCTATCTACATTCTATAAGTTACTTAAACCCTTTGTGTATTCCAAATGGCCCTACTTTTTACGGTATTTTCGGATGGCCCAAAAGTATGGCCAGTGGTGTACACCAATGTCTTCATAATATTGAAGCCGGGACATTATATAACCTATATATAAGTAAGTATGGTGCCTTTGCTATGTATGTGTGCGCTATTGCTTTGACTGAATTGTATATTTTAGTTGGACACAAAAACATTGATTCTGTATAAACGGCTTCCTTTTTCAATATACTTAACAATGTATGCTATCTAACGGATGGACAAGAAATGTTTTAAATTAAATTTCTCCATAGTTTGATTTTATCGAAAAAAATTGGTTGTCTGTAAAGTCGGTTTACGGACGATAGTTTTACGTGATAACGTTTTCCGTAATACATAACCTAAACCTCCCAAAATTTGGTTTCAATCCGCTTATCCTTGGTGTCGGAATGATAAGAAATGTCAAAAGTGACGTTTGCAACTGTCAAAGTATTATGTTCTAATAATAATTAGTTATTCCAATACTTAACTTAGAAGGCGTTGCATTTCACAAAATACTAATGTCAAAAAATTGAATTAAACATTAGAAATGCAGCCGTTTTCATATTAAGACAAGACATACGTTATTTTCTAATTTCCATGTACGGCAAACAAAGACGACCGACCGCGTCGCGCCATGCATTAGACAACATTGCATTTATACCGCTATTTTTCTATATAAATTTGTATAAAATATTTTTCTATATAAATTTGTATAAAAAAACTGTTGAGGCAAATTCTGTTATACGAAATCTATGTAAAATGTTCTCCTCTTTCGTTTAAGACTGGTTTCAAACCGATCTGAATTAAATTGAGCGAGAAATTAGCAAAAAGCACGCACAGGGTCAGGCGGAACGTTACGCGTTACGAACGTTAGGAACGTTACGACCGTTAGGAACGTTACACTTTTTCGTACATGCAGCCGGTGTTTTATCAATTTATAAGATTGGTGATTCATCAATTTATAAGACGTTATCACGTCAAAATTCAACTTTAAAAATGAAAGATTTTGATTTTTTTTAATATGAAAAATAAGTACTTCTACTAGTGATGTGTCCATATGACTCTTTATTGGGAGCTGGCTCCGTGCGCTCCGCTTACTAAAAGAGCGACACTAGACAGTACGGACTACACAAGAGTGCAGACTGCAGAGGTGTGAACTGTCATCATGCATGCTCAGGAGTCATGTAGCATTGCACAGCATAATACACACACTCAGCTCTGAGCTAATTTTAATATGATATTCGCATTTCGGATAAACTATAAAGTATAATAAAAGCTTAACAATAACAATGTTTATTGTTACAATATTATATCTTTGTCAACGACGTCAATGTGAATGGTTTAAGTCAGTGTAAGCTTAGTTACACTTACAGTCATTCAACATAAAATGACTCAGCAAAGATAATTCCGTACGTGCAAAATTCACTAGTGCCTCTGTGGCCAGTGCTGTGTGCGCTCTGTAAATGTGCGAATGCAACAGTACAGAACAGCTCAGCACAGAGCAATGGCGCTCGGAGTGAGTCATTCACAAAAAAAGAGTGACTCACTCCGCTCCGAAAAAGGAGTTGTTCATTATGAACGACTCGCTCAGGAGCGATACATCACTGACTTCTACACAACAGTACCGATTAAATTTTGTAATTTCAAAATGGAATACAATGGAAGGCAAAAGACACCATGTAATTCCTTAATAATACCTTTTTTTTACATATTAAAGGCCCTGTTTGTTCTGTGACTAATGTTTTCAATAATTTATCTGCCGAGATAAAAAATCAAAACATCAGTCTACTTAAAACTACCTTTGACCAGCCGATGATTATTTTACAGGAAATATTTTATATGAGGTTTATATTTTAATTGAGGTTTTTACAATGACACTGAAACGATTTTTTATGCAATGTAATTTGTCCCCTTTCAAAGCCTTCTGTACCTACAATACAAACAGAAAAAAAACGTTTAAAACATTCTGTCACACCTTGTATACTTTCATTCTTTTTCAATGCCCCAACGCAAGCAATTTCCAATATCTTAATTGAGTTTGAGCGAAACATTACAGTTTTTTTGTTTTCTCGTCTTTTTACGCATTATGATATTAATTTTGGTTGAAAAAAGTATTGAATTATGGTCGACAGTAACTTTATCAAAATTTAATCTATAATTGAATAATTAAGAAAATATTTATTAATTGATTGACCTTTTATCACTTCAACTCTTATAGGCCCCACTCACGATCAAACTTCATGCCACAGTTCAGTGTTCAGTGAAGTTGGACAGATTAATCGAAAGACTGACTGGCACCACACACAGTTCATGCAAACTGCTCAGTTTTTTAAATTTTTTGTGTTCAGTTTGGTTCAGTTGTTGGCATACACTCGTCGAGTATAGAAACATAAGATATATTATATTATATACACACTATAATATTATACTATAGAGTATAGTTCATTAATAAGAACTAAATGAGTAATTTAAATGGTGAGGATTGGCTGTTCAGAGCTATGGGATTGTATTTAAAACAGAGAAATAAGAAAAAAAAAGAAGAATATGGGTGAAAAATTGGTTAGAAATGCGTGATTCAAGAAGTCATGTTTATTTGATTAATGAATTACATCTTGAGCCGCTTGATTGCAATAATTATTTACGAATGAATGAATTAACTTACAATTATTTACTGGAATTAGTTACCCTATTTATTAAGAACCAGGACACAAATATGTGAAAATCTATTTCTGCACAAGAAAGGCAGCAACATTGAGATTTTTGGCTTCTGGTTGTACAAAACACAGAACTCCAAAAACTGAACTGAAAAACACCCACACACACAACAGTTTACTTGAACACTGAACACTGAAGTCGTTCAAAAATCAAGATGCATTTGATGAGTTCATGCTTGACTTCAGTGTTGGTTTCAGTGTTTATTTGTCCCACACACTATCATGCTTCACTGAACTATAAGTTTGAACACTGAACTGTTGCATGAAGTGTGATCGTGAGTGGGGCCTATAAGAGTGGGGAAAGTGTGTGCTTAGGACCGCATTGTAGAAGTGCAACTCTCTTACTCACCGATATACTTTTTGCACCCTCTCTCGTTCGCATACCCCAAAACCAATAAATTATCATTTTGACACTGGACATAATATTAGATAAAGAGTCAAATTGGAAGAAACTTAATATCAGTGAAATGTGTTTTATTAGAAGAAACAATTCTATTAATTATAGAACAGACACTCAAAATTTAAGTAGTCAGTACAACTATATTATGAAATTGAAATAACTTTCGAATTTTTAATTTTTATATTTATTTTTATTGTTTAAAATTTATACATAAACTTGTTGTCATGTTTTTGTCTTATATACCTTAACTTTTGTTAATTGCTATGGTTAGTAATTAATGTTTATTTTCATAATTATTGTTTTAAATAATTTTCATATTGTACTTGAAAAAGTCTAAATTTATAGACGAAACGTCGTACATTTATAAATATAACTTTTGTCCACAAACCTGCGATTTTTCTTATTAATTATTATCGATGGACACGGTATCTAATATATACCAATAAATAAGATCCATCTAAGAGAATCTATGGGATGTCTTTTCATTTTTTTTTCTATCTGCTAGCAACTTAACTAATTCCTCTAGAGTTTAGAGTCTAAACTCTAGAGTTTAGAGTCTAAACTCTAGAGGAATTAGTTATTAGTTATAGTCTAAACTTTAGACTATAACTACGGTTGTATTATTTTACAGACGGTGAAAAAATTTCATTTTTTTAAAATTAAATACAAGGCATTTTTATTAACCTTATAGGTACTTCAATTTTATTAAATTCCTAAGGAAAGCCGTTTCGCGAGTGTACTACCTTAGTGTTGTAAATAGATTATTATTGACACTTGACAACCATCTTTGTTTATTTGACCTATATAATAATATACTTACCAGTTGATTTCTCAGTGGACTAATAGCGCCTGCATTCTGCACTTACGTAACAATGTAACATTATACATTATTGAACGTCTGGACGACAGACTTTATTACATAAAACTCAATTTTTGCGTTTACAAATTACTGGTCATTAAAATTACTACAAAGGCTTTAAGACGGAAATCAACTCCTCATATTTTGTGCAGGTTTTCCGGAACCTCGAACGAGTATTTCTTTATTTGTCGACAATTTTCCCTGGTTTTCACGTTTCTAGCAGCTATTTCGTAGAGATATGTATTCTGCACCTTAAAAAACTTAAGAAATATTCCAACTGCAAATTTCAAAGCCATCTATAACTCAAACACGCTTCCAAGTTTCAATATATTCTTCTTCCATGCACCATTGCGCATGCTCTGTAATTCGAAACGGATACTGGTTGTAATCATACGGACAAAACATACATAAAAAATTCAAATCATAACAACAGATATAATCGAAAATTTCAACTATTGTTCTATGATGATATAGCTATTACTGTGTTACTAAATCCTGTAGTAATTTGCCTAGTCAGTAATGTAGCATAGATCGTGTTTTCTGTTTTAATGAGCATCGGTGCAGGGTGTTTGTAGTTCAGTTCAATCATCAATACAGTATTAAAGGCAATTGATGATTGCATTAGCAGACAATACATATACAGGATATATATACCGTCTGCCAAATCTGTTGGGACAGTTTCTTATACGTTTAATGTCGCTCATTAGTCTACTTTTAATTAATTGATAGCAGTAGCCATAACGATTATAATAGTTGTTGGGTCTGTTTGAGACAACAATACTCTAAATTGTCGATCACAAACTGAGGAAACAAACAAGCAGAATTACATCAGAAGATCGTCTTGATTAAGTCAAATTTTATTGCGTTTTGTTTATTCAATTTTATTTGATATATAGATTAAAATTGATCATTATAATAGTACTGGTTATCCGTGGCAATCAAGTCTCCTCCCTTGATCAACAGTCTTCCCAAGTAATCTCTTTTGATCACTAATCTTCCATATAATCCTTATGGTAATCTATGATGAAAATAGCCTTCCATAGACTTCTATTGCCACTATTTTCCTTTAATCTTAGCAGCAGGGCCGGATTAACCCTGTCCGGGCCCCTAGGCAATGCAATCAGGTCTTTTCAAGTTGATGACGGGATGTGAGTAACTTCCAGATGATCGGCTCCAGGCAACCTGTTACTTCAATGTCTTATGTGATATTGTAACAACATGATTACTTTGACTAGATGCTGCAGCATTGCCTTACCTGACTCGTTAGCTTTATTTAAATGGTCTTAATGAATAGGTTTTAGATAATTGATGATCCAGGTTTTTTGATGGGTCAGGAAAGAGAAATGAGACGTGACGTAGTTATTTTAAATTTTATCTTGTCAAATGCAATAAATTACAATAAATAACGAAAGAAAACAATACTGTTGTTGGGAAATTTCATACAAATTTTTAAATAAAATTTTCGTTCAATGAAAAGTTTTTTTCTTGTGCACGGCCCCCTAGTCGATGCGGGGCCCCTAGGAAGTTGCCTACTCTGCCTATTGATTAATCTGGCACTGGCCATCGGTGTTCTATAACCATCATATTTAATATTATAAATGCGAATGTAAGTTTGTTTGTTACGCTTTCACGCAAAAACTACTTAACCGATCATCATGAAACTTTGCACATACACTCTTGAAGGTATTAGAAGTAACATAGGATACTTTTTATTAAAAAAAAATAAAAAATTTTTACGAAAAATAAGAAAGGGTTGAAAACATTTTTTGGGCCCAAAAATACCGAAAAATTTCTCCGAATCGTTTCAAAATTGAAATTTAACCCTTTAGTAATGATTAAAATGTGCTATTAAAATTTCATTAAAATCGGCCCGACAGGACCGGACTTACAAATTTTATGAAAACGAAATATTATAAATGCGAATGTAAGTTTGTTTGTTACGCTTTCACGCAAAAACTACTTAACCGATCATCATGAAACTTTGCACATACACTCTTGAAGGTATTAGAAGTAACATAGGATACTTTTTATTAAAAAAAAAATAAAAATTTTTTACGAAAAATAAGAAAATTGTTTGTCAAAATATGTGCAATACCTCAACCCCTGATATGCATGTCAAAAGTCGATTTCCATCTCAATTGCGGGCGTAGCCGCGGGTAGCGGCTAGTTATAGATATAAATTTAAGAAGGCTGCTTATTTAATGTTATATCAATTTGGTGTCGGTAATATTATGATAGTACGTAATCCACAGACTAATTTTAAGTTATTTGTCATTATTTAGGACAGTCTATATACTGTAGTATGTGCCTATAGTAGGCTATTATTGGCTCCGCAAGCGTCGACTCATATAATCGGATATATAGTCGTGTGAACGGATCGTTGATTCGCGGATTATTTCAAGCCGGAAAACGTTGCATATTAAATTCTATTAATTGATTATTGATAAGATAGTGAATGTGATGCTCAAATGATTCTATTTTAGTTTAAGGATCTAACACAGCTGTAATATTGTAGATTATACATTGCATAAAAGAATTGCCGTCTTTGAATAATTAAATAATAACATATTGTACTTTCATTGCAAAGGTCAAATAAAAAAAGCCAGTGTGCTTTAGACCACACGACTGAAGTAAACCTTCTTCTTGCCATAATTATTTTAAATATATTTATTAAGAATGCGTAAATACCTCAAATTTGCTCATGTTAAATTCATAAACAAACAATAATATGCAGTCGGTCCGTCTCAAAGTTTATCGAACACCTACAAAATATAATTTTCGATTAGTTAATAGGCAAAATATGTATATACTTATATTTATTAGCATAATTTATAATACATTTAAAAGGATTTATTAACTAACCTAGATAATATTTTCAGTTACAAAATGCAGCAAAATTCGATGAAATGTATTTTTGATACAAAAAAACAGTTGTTTTCATTTTAAGCGTCAAATAGTTGTATTCATGCTCCGTCTTTGTCGCACTCACTAACTTATATCTCCCTCTCAACTTAATGCTCCGTCTTTGTCGCACTCACTAACTTATATCTCCCTCTCAACTACGATGATGCACTTCCGTAAACGATTTCGTCAGGCATCGCGATGATGCACTTCCGTAATTCGATTTCGTCAGGCATTTACCAGCTTACTCCCCAAGTCCAGCGTGCCTAAAGAAGTTTTACTTCAAAAAAAGTGGGCATCCGTCGATTTTTGTTTTGCGGATACATTTTTTTTATTATAAACTTATGACTTTTACACGTTTGTGTATTTAGCCACTAACTATAAAATAATTCTGACTAAATGTATTGCGACATACACACATATGAAACGGGGACTACATTTATTTTAAAACCCATTCTATCGACCGTTGTTTGTTTGTTTTTTCAACCACCTGATCATTACGTGAGCGTGTCAACCCACACCACTCAAAGTTTGGCAAACTTTTGCTTTGTTACGCCTCTAGCCGCGTTTTCATGTGAACTATTTAATACGTATGGTCTGTACGTTTAGCGAATTTAAATTTTACTGCATCTCTTTTCTAAGTGTGATGCGCTATCTCGTTTATTTTGTTTTCAGAGCAAAACAATAGAAGAGCTATTCGCTATATTATTGTTAGCGCAATAACAAACTTATCTCACAACATCTACTTAATTGAACTTATTTTTAAATACTTCTTAAACAGTATTAGTAATTCCGTACGAACTTAAAATTCTAGAATTTATGAACAAGCAGAGATCAAAAGTGTAAAGGCTCCTCTACACTAGTGGCCAGCACCGCCACTTACAGGCACTCACGATTGTGTAGAGGGCATATTCGTCGGTGCGTGGACATAATCACCTGTAATCGGCAGTAATCGGTTGATTGTCGGTACATCAAAGGAATGCGTGGCCAGCATTGTGAGCCCATACACACAATCGGACCGGCACGATTGTGTGGAGGGCTAGGCAATCATCGCGGCGATGATGGGCACTTATTTGAGTGGCGGTGCTGGCCACGTGTGTAGAGGCACCATCAAACAAAAGAGCGTGGTTGTCAATTTAATTTTAGCCGGGTCCCTAAGGCCTAGTTTATATGAGAGGCGTTCAACGCGCGTTGGCCCAACGCGCGTTTACAGTTTCTATACAATTGTATAGGACTGTTTATATGATAACGCGCGTTCAACGCGCCACCAACGCGCGTTATCATATAAACAGTCCTATACAATTGTATAGAAACTGTAAACGCGCGTTGAACGCCTCTCATATAAACTAGGCCTAAGCCTTGTCCGTTTTAATTCTCTTATATTATATAACCAAATATAGGTATAACATTCATACCTCGGTTGTAAGTACGCTTATTAAGTACATTAATTAAATAATTACTTATTAATTACATAAAAGCACAGACAAATTCCAAGCAAGTAGCTTTAAAGGTTATACGTAAAAACACGAATGACAGCTGCTCGCGACTATTATCTAAAATGTAATAGAGTTGCTATGGAAAAGACATCTAAACAACAGTTGATAGGTTATTTTTCTTTACTGCCGCCCGAACGTACGTACTTCTCGCATCAGTGCGAGTAATCCCACCAATGCGTAAATGTTAGACTTTCTGTCTTACAATGGATGCCGAAAGTATGCACTTTCGATCGAGGTATGAGGGAAAAATTAATAATATAATAATAATTTATTTATAAAATAAGTTAACGTACAAAAATTTGAAACCATTTTTACATGATAAAGGCAATTTATGACGAGGGATGCTGCTTTATTGCAATTTTCAATAAGGCGTTTGAAAATCAGGTTGTGGTAGTTTAAAAAATTCTGACAGACTTTTATTGAAACAAGGAGGGAAGCAGCGCTTTCACTTCTTTATTTACATTTTATTTGAGTCTTATATTTCGCTCTTCAACTTTTGAATTAGCACGTCATTTATTTTAACCTTATTATCGCTACTGATATTTGATACTCTGTCATTGTACATCCGCCTTCCTAACGTTCATATTTCCGCTTGTCATATTATTACCTCTGAATCAGACTTACCTTTGTTAATTTTTTCGCCTCCGCTTCTTTTTTTCGGTACCTCCATTTAAATCTTCCAAAAATATCTTTAAAAGTGTTTTATATAAAGGTTTTTTATACAATAAGAAAAAATTCGCGGGTTTGTGGACAATAGTTATATTTATAATTGTACGACGTTTCGTCTATAAATTTAGACTTTTTCAAGTACAAACCTGCGAATTTTTTCTTATTAACTATTATCGATGGACACGATATCTAATATATGTTTTTTATACAGTTATTCCCGTCTTCAGGCGTACTTTCATGACAGTACAAGTACTATATCATAGTTTTATGCAAGAAACAGGGAGAGGGGAAGAGGGAGATAAGGTCTATCACTATATACAGACTGAGTTATTTTAATTTTTGGATGAGATTATCTTTTCAGGATAGGCTAAAATAGACAAATGGTTCAGGACAAAGTTGATTAGTTCGAAGGGGGACATCGGATGCCATGGTCACTTTTGACCTTGGGTCGACGGTTTTAGGCCATTCAAGGTCAATTTTTTTTAATGGGAACCCTCATTTTTCATGTCAGCATTCGATTGGCCATGAAAAAACATGAAGCGTTTGTTCCAAACATATTACTCCTAACCCCGTATTTTCCGAGATATCCTCGGTCCAAAATTTGAATTTCCAAATTTTGGATTTTTTTACTGCCGAATCGTAGATTTTTTTTTGAAAAATCGATAGAGACAAAAAGTTCTTGGAATTTTTCAAGGAATCAATTCTAATTTTTAAAAACTGTTTTGGTAACGAAAGAAAATTTATTCTAACGATTAAGACATTGAAATAACGGAAAGTGAAAGAGCTTTTTGTCTCCTGCGATTTTTCAAAAAATCTACGATTCGGCAGTAAGAAGTCTCGAAAAATACGGGGCTTGGAAAAAAAATGTTTGGGATAAACGTTTCATGTTTTTTTCACGCGTGAAAAATGATGGCTCCCATTAAAAAAAAAGTTAACACTGAATCACCATTGAACCGAAAGTGAGCATGGGCATCTGATGTCCCTCTTCAATCAACTTTGCCCTGAGCCATTTTTCGGATTTACCTTATCCTGAAAAGATAATTCATCGCACCCGAACATTAAAACGACTCATTCTGTATAAAGTATATCCATATCGTGTCACGATTTTCGTCCGCGCCAATAAAACTGTTTTAGTACCAAATAGCGACATCTTATATAATTTTCTCAAAGCTATGAGTTCAGAAGCAAATCTCGTAGACTTTGCTCAAAGCTATTAGTTCAGACGCCGGACCGCAAACGAAATACATTTTACAGAACTATATATCTATTGCACCCGAGTGAAACCGGGCCGTAAAGACGTCCGTTCTTTTCGTTATGTTTTTTTCCAGTCAACTTCTTTAGAAATTAGAATATAATAATATAACAATAATAATAGTGTTTTATTCCATTGAGAGTTCATTACCAACTTCATTAAGAGCGCCCGGCCTGGTTATTGCGTCGCTATCCTCCTTGTTGTGTGCAGTTGTGTTAATGCCATATACAAACTTAATACACATTATAAATATATAATATCTGTACGCTCGCGCCATAACAGAACACAACCGATATGTCGCCGTCTCTGTCACACTTAGCAGTCTCAGCATAGCTCGGTCTCTCATTTATAATTTAATTGGGTACAGTATAGGCATTGTTCCAGTCAGGTTGAGCCGACAGCTTTGATCTACGTTAGCTGTGTCGCTAGTTGGGACAATGCTTGTACATACAGAATGCTCTATACGCGTTTGGTTTCTGTTTTAAACTCATATTTCACAAAAAACGCTTTGATTTTTATAGTTTTTGGCTTTCTAAGGGCCGAAAGTTTGATATCTTTGTATTGTCATTATGAGAAAAGAATAGGAACTTTGTATGATTAATAAATAAATTCTTTTACTCGATCGGCACTCACGCGAGTCGTATTGCCGAGAGAATTGAAAAAATGATGTAATGAAATGATTGATTGATTGAATACAGGAGGAATATAATAATGATAAAGAAATAAATATTGAATAAAGAAAAGAATATTAATAAATCCTTTTACTCGATCGGAACTCACGCGAGTCGTATTATAGACACGCTTGGATGTGCCAGCGCGAGCTGGCACATTTTGAAGTTGGTGTTGGAAATTAAGATAATTTAATCAAACTCGATGTTATTACTAACACAAAAGAACCTGATCAACCACCAACACTACACTCCATTATGGCGCGTAGTGCAAGAATAAACGTAAAAATACGAATGACAGTTGTTCGCAACTATTAGCTAAAATGTAATAGGGTTGCTATGGAAACGACAGCTGAACAACAGTTGATAGGCTATTTTTTTCTTTATTGACGCCCGAACGTACGTACTTCCCGAAATGAGTAAATGTTAGACTTTCTGCCTTACAATTGATGCCGAAAGTATGCACTTTCGAGCGAGGTGTGAAGAAAAATTATTTACAAAAAGACAATTGATACTTTGACAGATTATTTATTTTTTATAACCATATAAAAATTTAGCTAGATTGGAAATTTTATCGAAGTAAAATCTAGAATGACTTGGCCAGAAGGAAACGATCTAATAATAGATATTAAAATTTGCTAAGTCATTTTTTTGCGACAACTTGTATTTGGACTGCGGTGTTCGTATGCGTTACGGGGGCGGAGACTCGAGCCTATGCATGGCTAATGACTGCCACTTCGATCAAATGGACGTAGATATCTGTGCGTTAATAAGCTTTCTACCTGACTAAAGTATAAATTTTAATAATATGAACCTCTCGTAAAGTGATGGAACCTTTAGTTTATATAATAATGGTATACTTTTCATAACGGTTTATTATTCTATTTATTTTTCCACAAAAGTTTTTCCTAAACTTTATAGTTTCGGAAATATATTGAAAATAAAAAAATCAGCTATTCTTTTGCTCTATAGGTACATCTGTCAGAAAGAGATTAGTTAGCATGCTTTAGTTAAATATTTAATACTAGCCGTTATCCGCGTCACCGTACGCGATAACAGAAATTTTATTTTCTTTATTATTGCTATATTAAATGTCAATATTTTTAAGTTGGAAAGCCTTATAATCTATATCAAATGAGTTCATGATAGTCTAAAATCCGGTATTAGAAATATATACCCTCATTTGTTATAAAAAGTGGGAAAAAATTTTATTAGCTTTCACAAGTAGACATCTTACCAAATATAATCTAAACGACTATAGGCCCCGAAGTGTCGCCGCACACAAACAGTGGCGGCGTAGAAAGGATGAGTGGGACGGGACAGTCAACTAAACTTGTGAGACACGGACAGTGTTGTGCCGTACTATGCGACCACAGGCATGTTTCTGTCACGTGCACAGACCCTCTTTTATCTCTATCTCTGTTTGTCTGACCGTCTGTGTTTGTCCACCTTCTACCTGCAAACACTGACCAATCCTGCTGACCCTAATAAACTCTGTACGAAGAGAAATGCATTTTACGTTTTTTCGGCGCCTAACTTTTTTACGTACATTTATAAGCAATTTTTTTTTCTGCATATCTCTATCGAAAGTGCATACTTTCGGCGTCAATTGTACGGCAAAAGTTTAACATTTACTCCTTGGTGGAATTACACTCACCAATGTGGGAGGTTCGTACGTTCGGGCGGTAGTAAAGCAAAAACAACCAATTTACTGTCGTTTAGATGTCGTTTTCATAGGAACCCTATTACATTTTAGCTAATAGTCGTGAACAGCTGTCATTCGTGTTTTTACGTATAAACTCAAAGTTACTTGCTTGATCTGTGTTTTTATGTAATTAATTACTTAATGTGTTTAATAAGCGTGCTTGCGACCGAGGTATGAAGAAAAATAGTATACACCACACTGGCCGAAAGTGTGATACTTGCCCTTCGCGCCATGATGCGCATGCCAAGATATCACACTTTCGGCCCTTGTGGTGTAATATACTATTTGTATGTTGAAATATTTATTTAATTTTGATCAATATGTTCCACGTTAATGATTTGAAAGCTTTCGGAGCTTGCGAATTATGTTTTCTATGGTTCTGTCCCTAATCCCCAGGTTTTAATCTAAGAACTGGTGGAAGTAACAATTGTATTTTATTATTACAGAAGCAATAATGAATGAATTGGAAATTATAAACGCTCAACAAGAGAGATGTGAATTCATGATGCCAGCCTCAGATAACCCTGATTATTGGTTACCCTAGAAAGTGTGGGTTTTAAAAACGGTTTTTTTATTTTATCGTCGATAAGCCAATCAGATGCAAGTAGGCTCGTCTACATCCGACAGTCATGTTTGTAAACACGCCATAAATAAAATGAATATAGTATATATATTTACATAAAAGCATTAGTCAGCGATACGGCTCAACAAGCTAAAGCTAAATAATTTTTTAAGTATTCATAACTAGTGCTTTTATAACAACACATTGCTAATATACGAAATAATCACGACAACGGGACCTCTCCCTCTCTCTGCAATTTTGTCAAAGTATAAAAAAATGTAGAAAATAACGGGAAGTGTGATAGATGGAAAATAGTAATGGTGCGAATGGCGTCTGTTATGACATAAACTCGAGAAACGGACGTTAAACGCATTATTGTTACAATAATAATTTGTCGAAACGTCAGACAATAAAATGCAATAAAAAAACCTTCAGTATTTGCTTAGTTCATCGATCCTATGCCACCAGGATTCATCCTTTAATCTTCCAACATTTTAACAGGATCATCAATACTCTAAATTATTAGAGTTATTTTTCACAATAATAATAATAATAATAAATTTATTTCAATTAATATTAGATATCGTGTCCATCGAGATAATAATTAACAAGAAAAATCGCAGGATTGTGGACAAATTAGATTTATTAATGTACGACGTTTCGTCTATAGATACAGACTTTTTTTGTACTTAAAAAAAAATTGGTTGTCTGTAAAGTCGGTTTACGGACGATAGTTTTACGTGATAACGTATTCCGTAATACATAACCTAAACCTCCCAAAATTTGGTTTCAATCCGCTTATCCTTGGTGTCGGAATGATAAGAAATGTCAAAAGTGACGTTTGCAACTTACAAAGTATTATGTTCTAATAATAATTAGTTATTCCAATACTTAACTTAGCAGGCTTTGCATTTCACAATATACTAATGTCAAAAAATTGAATTAAACATTAGAAATGCAGCTGTTTTCATGTTAAGACAAGACATACGTTTGCTTCTAATTTCCATGTACGGCAAACAAAGACAACCGACCGCGTCGCGTCATGCATTACACAACATTGCATTTATACAGCTATTTTTCTATATAAATTTGTATAAAATATTTTTCTATATAAATTTGTATAAAAAAACTGTTTAGGCAAATTCTGTTATACGAAATCTACGTAAAATGTTCTCCTCTTTCGTTTAAGACTGGTTTCAAACCGATCTGATTTAAATTGAGCGAGAAATTAGCAAAAAGCACGCACAGGGTCAGGCGGAACGTTACGCGTTATGCGTTACGCGTTATGCGTTATGCGTTACGCGTTACACTTTTTCGTACATGCAGCCGGTGTTTTATCAATTTATAATATTGGTGATTCATCAATTTATAAGACGTTATCACGTCAAAAACTGTTTAGGCAAATTCTGTTATACGAAATCTATGTAAAATGTTCTCCTCTTTCGTTTAAGACTGGTTTCAAACCGATCTGATTTAAATTGAGCGAGAAATTAGCAAAAAGCACGCACAGGGTCAGGCGGAACGTTACGCGTTATGCGTTACGCGTTATGCGTTACGCGTTATGCGTTACGCGTTACACTTTTTCGTACATGCAGCCGGTGTTTTATCAATTTATAATATTGGTGATTCATCAATTTATAAGACGTTATCACGTCAAAAGTCTAAATCTAATTTTGTCCACAATCCTGCGATTTTATTTCAATAAATATAGTACAGTTAATATATAAATTGCTATCTTACGTTTGTAATTGATCCACCCAACTTGGCATAGCATTATTATATATTCAATATTTTTCCATATTAATGTCCTCATTAAAACACGTTCTTTTATACATATATTATTATTTAAAAGTTTATTAGCCATAAAACTATTGCTCAACATAATATTATATTATACTATATGCAAACCCGCTCCTCCACCACATGCCGGCCCGTCCTCCCACCGCATTGAAACCGCAGTCTAATTTTTTCTAAGAACAGCAACTATGAATACTGTTTCGAATGACAAACAGAACAACACCTACGTCGATCCCCGGTTTAATTACATAGCGTAAGGGTAGATTGTAAATACAGATTTTAAAACCAAAGAAAAATGAGTATACGTTTTCATTTACTAATGATTTCCGCGTCTTGCTGTGCAGACAACGAGGTCACCTCTGCAGGTGTTATTTATCCGTGTCCTTCTTAGTTACTTCAATCCGACTATCAAACTGTCGCTCCAGCAATTAATATACATGTTTGACGATTGTGGTTTACAATTACATCATTCGTTCAAGAAAAATAGTTATCGAATAATATTTAGGAAATGTACTTTGGGTCAATTTGAATTGGTAAAATAAAAAAAATAAGCCGTTATGAAAAGTATACCATTATTATATAAAAAACACCGTTATAGCATATACTCTTCTGCGCATGCGCCGATTTTCCTCAAAAACAATAGGGTTCTTCATATTTGCATACCAAACATCCTCGCAAAATTTGGTTTCAATCCGCTCATCCGTTTGACCTGTATCGTGAACACGGACTAACAGACAAACAGCCTAACAGACTAACAGATTAACAGATTGACAGACTAACAGACGCACAGAGTTTTTTCCAAAAATATGTTTTTTGGATTCAGGGGACCTCAAAATGGAAAGATATATGGAAATGAATGTGGGTAGGTGGTAGAATTTTTTTTTAAATTTTTGATAGCAGCATTTTGTAGAGAATAAAATTTCTCACAAAAAAGGTCCTTAGCACTAAATCAGTGAATTTATTATTTTCAAAGATATATTTGTTTAAACATTCTCAGAAAAATCGGATTTCATTTAACTAATCAATAATGAATTCACGGATTTAGTACTAAGGACCGCTTTTGCAGGAAATTCAAGTCTACAAAATTCTGCTACCAAAAATTTAAAAAAATGTTTTCTACCAGCTATTCCTGTTTGAGTGAAAATGTCATTTTTCCCGTGTTATTTAAATGGGAAACAAACTCGATTTGATCTACGAAGCTGAAATTTTGGGAAAATTTTTTTAGGTTCAATGCTAAAACATGGGCCCATAAATGCAAAAAAAAATAAAGAAAACACCATAATATTTATATCCGTTGAAAAACAACGCTTTAGTAAATACTGTGCACTTTTTAACGGTCTTCAAAATGAGCCGGTTAAGATAGTAAAGATTTGAAACTTCGGTGTTTTATGGTCCGTCATCCGACCGATGCCAATAATGTATGTAATATATAGTATTTAATAAAACTAAATAGCACTTGTTTGCATTTGACAAAAGCTAGAGACTTTTTCGCAAATGGAAATTATTATCACGCACACATGTATGTGCTTTTGTTCTGTTTGTGCTACACAGGGCCCTCGCGCCCTATAGTGCGATGCGTGCGACGCACGCGGGCGGCACATTCAAGGGGCGGCAAATGGCCTGGTTGTGTTATGTTTTTTGTACTGTATAGAAAAAATATATAACTGATATTATATCAATTTTATTCAAGCCTGCGTAAAAACTCTTACGAGTAGTTATTTATTTTTTAATGAAATTTGAATTCGAAATATTTCGTGCGCAATTTTCGATTTGATAGTTAATTCACATCAGCGCGTAGACAGGGCGCCCCTATTGGGAGACTCCCGCGTATGTTTATATCTTGAATTTTCCTGTCGATTCCTGCAAGAGTGCGAGTGAAGTAAAGTATTTTTCAATCAACAAAATACTTTTTTACGTAAGACTTGTGCACCTGAATGATATAATTGATAATATATTCTATCCCTCATGTGAGTGCAGTACGGAAAAAATTGCAGGTTAATTTCAGGGGATTCACATTCAGTCGTAATGGTATTTATGTTTTTATTAATTGCACTGGTATTCATTTTTCCTAATTGATAAACTAATGATTATTTTGACTTAATGAATTCTCTCAGCTCAGCGGTGAAACTAAATTTGTGTCTCATTACGACAGGAGAAGAACGCCGTGAAAAATCGCACGGAGTAAACTGTTTTTGTAGAGAACAGTTTACTCCGCGGAGTGATTTTTTTAGCGTGAAGAGAGAATTTTTGAAATTCACTCTGTACGAGTGAATTTTCAAAATTCACTGTTTAATGTGTTTCATTTTAATTGAATATATTTCAGAATCAAATTTAGCTCTATATGTTTCAATGATTGTGTTTCGTTTGAATTATTTTACATAACAATGTTTAAATATTTTTTTTACAGTTTATTTATATTTATAAGAAATAAAGTTTCTATTAATTGCACTTACAGTATTAGTTATTTAGGATTTTTAACGTTTTTCAATTTGACATATCGTCTAGTGAGTTTATCCCCAATAAGGGGCGTCAATTATGAACCCGCACGCGGGCGGCGTGAGGCCTTACGAGGGCCCTGGTGCTACAGTTACAATTAAAAATAAAAGAATATTCCCTACATCATTAGTTAGAACATGTTTTGTTTCTCGTAGCTTATTTATTATTGTGATGACAATGAAAGCTATTTCAAGTTAATAAATTGTTTTAAGAAAGTTAATTTACGTTTTAATTCATCTGATGTTTTGTAATGCATGTTTCGCGACATTATTTTATTTTTAGAAAACATAACCTATATAATTTGCATATACATTTATAAAAAAATACAGAGTGTAGTAAAGTTTACCGGCCAGATGTAATAGTGTATTACATCACAAGGGCCGAAAGTTTGATATCTTGCACTGCGCGGTGCAAGAATATCAAATTTTCGGCCAGTGTGGTGTATACTATTTTTCATACTTCGGTCGTAAGCACGCTTATTAAATACATTAATTAATTACGTATTTACATAAAAACACAAATAAATTTCAAGCAAGCAGCTTTGAGGTTATACGTAAAAACACGAATGACGGCTGTTCGCGACTATTAGCTAAAACGTAATAGGGTTGCTATGGAAACGACATCTAAACAACAGTCGATTGTTCGTTTTTGCTTTACTACCGCCCGAACGTACGAACTTCCCGCATTGAAGCGTGTAATCTCAACAAGGAGTAAATGTTAGAAATTCTGCCTTACAATTGATGCCGAAAGTATGTACTTTCGATCGAGATATGAAGAAAAATTATTTTCACATTCCTGATAGAGAAACAAAAAATGTTTTGTGCAGGTTTTTGCTTAACGAGTGTGCGAGGTTTTAACATTTAAATTCTGGAGTGTTAAAAATAAAAAATTTAGCAAATTATCATCTTTCCACCGAATATCGCTTTTGTATCTAATTTATCTAGATGTTGAGTAATTGTAAGAAGACTAACCTAGAATTTTTTTTGAGACAATTATTAGAAAAGCACGGTTCCTAAATTGTAAACTCAGTAATAACCGTTGTCGTGGCATCGCGTTATGATATTTAATATGAAAAAAACACATAAAACATTTTAATCTTGCTTTATTGCTGCAGTTAAATGTTTAAATGTAATTAATTAATGGGACAAGTCGGTTATGCTAATGATAACTGTTTGTTATATATATTTTCCTTTATTAAACACCTTTGTATAATGCTCTTTAAATTATTATCTTTCAACAGAATTATCATTATATTATTCTAAGCGTAGCTAATGTTAACTTATGTTTGGTTTTTCAAAACGCAACGTCAGAAAATCTGATTTGAAAATGACTCTAGCTTGTGATCAAACATATTTGTTTATTAAAAAAAAACATTGCAGAATTTTATCGATTGAAACAATATTCTTGTCAACTGTTTATTATACTTTTTTGTACAATATCACTTTTGATATTCATGGCATTTTCAAATGAAACTTGAAAAACGATCTTTTTCTATGTAGATCATAAATGTTTTTCTGCAAAATGATTCTTTAATACTGAAAAAAATTTCAAGAGGAGATTCTTTGAATAACGGTAAGAAAAAAAGCTCTATTTATTTATGTTAATGTGCCCGGAAATGAGTAGTTTTTGGATAATTAAAACTTTTTTGTCCCTGAAATTTCATAAATTTATTTTATTGACTTTGTATACAGGATGTCCCACGACATGACTGCCATAGCCTGGGACTGTGTTGCTGGGGTGATTTCAAGTCAAGAATGTCTAATGAATATGTTCATTAGACATTTTTGACTGGAACGCTATCCTAACTGAGCTAGAAGCATTTGAAATTTAAAATTAATAATAATGTAGGTATTGGGTTCGGCTGTTGGTTTTGTTATTATGAAAAAGACTAGGTGGCTGTGAATCACCATTAGTATGCTGATCCTGAGACTCTTCGCAGAGCTACCACTTCAATTCTAAGAAGAGCTAGACTATGCACACAGCAACTGGATGGACATTTTGAGCGACTAATTCAATAAAGCGATTTCTTTTTAAATGGTTTTTAAATTAGTAAGGAATTCTTACTACTACTTATCTAAAATTTCAGTTAGGATAGCGTTCCGGGTATATGTTCATTAGACATTTTTGACTTAAAATCACCCCAGCAACACAGTCCCAGGCTATGGCAGTCATGTCGTGGGACAACTTGTATAAGCGCAGTATAGATATTTTTTTTTCTCAAAGTTACGACAAAAACTCGTGGCTTTGGAGAAAAATATAATAATAACTCTTTATTGCTCCAAAGACAAGAAATTGTATAGAAAAAGTCAATTACATAGAACGAGTTAGATGTTAAAAAATTCATTTATATTATAAAAACATTTAGCAGCTAATAAGGCCTTAAGTCTTTTTTTAAACTGTTGACAATTCATTGTAGGCAGTAGGCGTAAATATGTTTTAAGTAGATTTGAGTGTTATTCTGTAAGAAATCGTGCTCCGTCTCCCCTGGTGGCCTTCCCCTAAACTAATACGAGTTGCCCCCCTTTCGTTCAGATCCTGGGTACGCCCTTGGGTGACAATCTAAACTTGACCGACCTGAGTTCCTGGGACCGGGGTACGATGAGTTGCTCACAGTTCAACGGACATATATAAACGACATTTTCTCAGTTGAATGATTCTACAACTAATTTTACCTTCTATAATAATATATTAGATTTCGTGAGCTATTTGCAATGTTTACACAGTGACGGCTAAATGCTTTAATTATTTCGTTTTAAACAAACATGGCCTTAATTTAATAGATACAATCACTTACATAGTATGTAGCAGTCTTGTACATTTCGTGAAACGCGTAGACAGTTCGATAAAATTTTTATTTTTATTATAATATAACATTTATTATTATTTAATTCAACATATTTACTAACGTAAGTTTGTGACATGAATATTATTTAATTCAACATATTTATTAACGTAAGTTTTGTAACATGAATATTATTTAATTCAACATAATATTTATTAACGTAAGTTTGTAACATGAATATTATTTAGTTCAACATATTTATTAACGTAAGTTTGTGACATGAATATTATTTAATTCAACATATTTATTAACGTAAGTTTTTAACATATTTAATTCAACATATTTACTAACGTAAGTTTGTAACATGAATATTATTTAATTCAACATATTTATTAACGTAAGTTTTTAACATATTTAATTCAACATATTTATTAACGTAAGTTTTGTAACATGAATATTATTTAATTCAACATAATATTTATTAACGTAAGTTTGTAACATGAATATTATTTAGTTCAACATATTTATTAACGTAAGTTTGTGACATGAATATTATTTAATTCAACATATTTATTAACGTAAGTTTTGTAACATGAATATTATTTAATTCAACATAATATTTATTAACGTAAGTTTGTAACATGAATATTATTTAATTCAACATATTTATTAACGTAAGTTTTTAACATATTTAATTCAACATATTTACTAACGTAAGTTTGTAACATGAATATTATTTAATTCAATACATTTATTCATTTAAGTTTTTTAACATGAACACTACTTCCTAGTTCATACGCTCCGCTGCCATCTTGCCTCAGTTTCTCCACATGACCACCAGGGTATTGTGAACTTAACTTAAGATTTGTTGTTGAAAAGCAGCCTGTGGCTGAACCCCGCCTTTTAGTGCACTAATATATACTAATGCAGATTATTATTATTGTTTATAGAGTAGCTACTGTTTGCTACAATTGTTAAGAAACACCCATTGTTACAATGCTATCAACATAGAAAAATTAGTTTTTATTTTTTTCCAAACAATGTCACCGTCGGGATACGAACCCCGAATCTTTCCACTCTCGCGGCGGACTGTGTTACATTACACCAAAGTGACACAACTATAATTCTAATATTTATAGCATTAGTAACCGATTTTTTCACATCATGCGAGAGCCAATTATATTAGTTAACGCTAGATATGAACCAATACAGTAGTGAGAGCTATGAGTGAATCAAAGGTGAAATTATTGTTTCCTTACACACAGACGTCTTTTCTGTATCGTCAGGAATTAATAGTGGAAACTTCTTGTTTCTTATGGATGAAACAATCCTTTTAATATTTAGATGAGTTTTAAACTCATCTAAAAATTATTATTATTATTATTATTATTATTATTTTTATTATTATTATTATTATTATTATTATTATTATTATTATTATTATTATTATTATTATTATTATTATTATTATTATTTAACCCGTTATTATTACATAGAGCTGTTCAAGTGAAGCAACTTTCTATAATAGCAAGTTCGTAATTTTCTTGTCATACCTGTATATCGTAAATTTCATCTTTTACTGACGTAATAACACAGAAGAGACTGTCTTTAATTATAAGAACCGGAAAACTACGACGTCACATTAAACTAAAACAGAAAATCCGTAATGGATCTTTCAAAATATGAAAACGTCGCTTGTATGTATGTGTGTGTGTGCGTATGACTATGGTTCCATTGGATTCAGTTCAGCTCGACTTTAGGTAGTTGAGATTTTTCACACTGAGGCGAAAAATTTTTTTGCACGCCCATGGGTTGACAACTTTTTTTTTGCAATTCCGCCCGGTTTGCTTAGAAGTGGTGAAGCGACGCAGGGAAATTGAATGGCTTGCTCGGAAAGCTGAGGATTTTCCCGTAAAAATGCTGCATTGGAAATTTTTTACGCTTTTTTCCCTGTAAAGATGCAGTTTGAATATTCATGTTTTTTTGACTTTTTTTTTGAGAAATTAATGACGGTAGGAGAGAATCAGTTCTAATCGCGGCCAATGTAATCGTAGAGACTGTGTCGCAAGCAACGACAGCGGTCTCTCCAGCGCGCGTTAACAATGTCACGTCCCGTTTTCCGGTGTCTACGGTCCGGAAACGAGCCCATCTACCGACGGAGCATTCCGACTGAACGCTGTCGCCACGAAACTTGGACAGTCTCACTGTAAAACTTACGTTGCCATAATTTCAATAACTAGTGATGTACAACTTGAAAAAAAATATTTAGTGAAAATTAAGGATAAGAACGATATTTTAAATAATTGCGGTGTTTATCGGTTACTTTGTGAATGTGGAGCAAGCTACATAGGACAAACCGGTAGAAATTTTCGTACATACTAGGTTTAAAAAACACATTACAGATTTAAAAATATTTTTAACAAAAAAATTGAACCGACTTCAAAATATGCACTAAAAAGTAAAAAATAATTGCGTATTGAAATATTACGATAATATCGTGTACTGCAAGTATTGCAATGGGTAAAATTTGAGAGTTTCCCTCGATTTCTCCGGATTCCACCATCAGATCCTGACTTGGTTCCGATGGGATCATCTCGGAAGTGCACTCTTTCGAATAAAAAAATAATTTTGAAAATCGGTCCATATTTGACGAAGAAATCGGTGAACATACATAAAAAAAGTATACAGTCGAACATAGAACCTCCTCCTTTTTTGAAGTCGGTTAAAAAATATTTACAACCATAAATCCAGCTTTGCTTCTCATTTAAATAATGAAAACCATAATTACGATCCTAAGAACTATTTTCCAATTTTAAAATTCAAACATAAATCTACTGTTCTGAATGAATTGGAAAAATTTCACATATTGTTAGACGTCATCAAATCAGAACCACAAAAAAATCTTCACATAATTATGGATGATTTAGATAATAATAAATTTTATTATCATGGCATTATTCATTGGGCGTATTTGGCCGAAGTTAGTACTTACTAAACTTAGTAAGCCAGTTAGCATAAAAAAATTAAAATCTTACAAGCTGACTATAGCGCTTTTCGGCCAGGACAGACTTACTGGCTTGACATAACTCAAAACACTGGTTTACGTTATATCCCGTACATAACCTCATAGACTGAATATAATTGACAGTACTAAATTTATCAATATAATTTAATTCATGTAAATAGTTGCAAATGGATAAATGACAGGTCTGTTCCTGTCTGTATTGTTTACATCAACAATAAGCAAAATGGCGTCTTATATTAAGCCATGCTTACTGCGTTAGCACTTATTTTGTGTTCCGGCCGAAAATTTTGTAAGTATAGTGAGTGACTTACTAAATTTAGTAAGTACTTACTTCGGCCAAACACGCCCATTACAAATTTTAAAAATTCAATTCTTCAAGGACACACAGAGGTTATATTTAAATCTATTTTATCAATCAGTTCGCTATGGGCAGTCAGTCTTTTATTGCTTTTTAGTGATAGATTTTTTCTTTTAAGTTATGATAATTTTAATGATTTTTATAAAAAAAAACAATTTTGAACATGGACTAATTGTCCAAAAGTGCTCAGAAATTAAATATATAAAAAAAAATTTTGGAAAGGATTTCTTCTCATTTTCATCAGGTATTGCAGAACTCAAGATTTGCATATTTCGAACTTTTAATCGATCTAGTTTTTAGCTGAAAGCTAGCACGTTTGTCTCCTTGCACACTTCACAGTCGACTGACAGCGGCCCTGTGTCTCCTTCTGGGATGTTGTTGTTTAGCTGTTGTTGTGACCGACTTATCTCTACAACAAGTCTACACTTTGTTTTAATGTATAAACCATCTTATATAAATATAAATTTCGTCTTTTGTAACTTTTCGAAACAAGTTCGCAATTCATGAATTCTAGTTGTTATTGTATTGACTTGCCTGTGTAGTGGTGAAGGCACTAGACTCCTATACGTAAGGTGAGAGAGAGAGAGAGAGAGAGATTGTGAATTATAGACGCTCAACAGCTGAGCTCATCTATATATACGTAAGGTATTGGGTACGAATCCTGATATAGTACTTTTTAACTATCGAAAATTTTCGAAAAAAATTTGAAAAGAAGTTTGACCCTGCAGGCCATCCCTGTAACTTCCCGCTATTTTCGAGTTCAAAACGCTCAAAAATATATAAAATATAGCAAGAAGTTTATTTTTTAGCTCTTCGAGCTCAAAAAAAAAACACTTTGTTACGAAATTTTCTTTCACTATATCTCATGAACAAATGAACCGATTGTGATGCGATTTGCAGCAGTCGACTCAATTTTTTATCCTAAAAAAGTAATTTATTACAGAAAAATCGATCTCATAGGAATTTTACGGGCAATTTAAAAAAAACACTTTTTTACAAATTTTTCGTTCACGAATCTCGTGAACAAATGAGCCGATTTTGATGCGGTTTGCGTCGATCGACGCAGTTTTTTTAGCCTAAGAAAGTAAATTATTACAAAAAAATTGATTTGATAAGAATTTTACGAGTAATTATAAAAAATTACTTTTTTCCTAATTTTTCGTTCACGTTATCTCATGAACAAATGAACCAATTTTGATCTGGTTTGCGGCGATCGACGCAGTTTTTTTAACCTAAGAAAGTAAATTATTACAAAAAAATCGATTTGAAAAGAATTTTACGAGTAATTATAAAAAATTACTTTTCTCCTAATTTTTCGTTCACGTTATCTCATGAACAAATGAACCAATTTTGATCTGGTTTGCGGCAATCGACGCAGTTTTTTTAGCCTAAGAAAGTAATTTATTACAAAAAAATCGATCTGATAACAATTTTAAGAATCATTTTAAAAAAACACTTTTTTACGATTTTTTCGTTCACGGTATCTCGTGAACAAATGAACCGATTTTGATGCGGTTTGCGGAAATCGACGCAGTTTATTAAGGAGAAGAGCTGATTAGATTTTGGAATTAATCGGTTTAGTAGTTTAGAAAATATTTTACAAAAACAAATTTTTAAAAATTTTTGAAACTTGTTTTTTTAAGATTTCTCAAAATTTTTTGGGCCGAATCGTTTCAAATTTTCAGGAAGTCTAAGTTCACCGAGATCACGTCAGATGCCGCAAACCGCGTTTCAGTCGGACACTCCGTTCAAAAGATATAAAGGGTTTACATACATACATACACACACACACACACACACACACACACACACACACACACACACACATACATACATACAGCCCTACGGACATCATCGCCAAAATAGTTTTAATAGCTTCCTAGGACCTCAAAACGTCGAGATCTGGCGAAAACTCGATTTTCGAAAATCGGGGTGAAACCAATAACTTCCCGATTTTTGAAAAAAAAAAATTTTTTTTTTTTTTTAAAGCGGGAAGTTAAAAATTGGTTGTCTGTAAAGTCGGTTTACGGACGATATAGTTTTACGTGATAACGTCATAAAGAAACATTGATGAACTCTCTGACGTCACGCGAGAAGAGAGAGAAATGCGTACAAGCCGACGCTTGGGCCGATCGTGCCTCTCTATCGCTTATACCGCGCTCTCGCTTGCACGCTCAGGCTCAGGCGGAACGTGACACTTTTTCGTGCGTGCAGCCGGTGTTTCATCAATTTATAAGACGTTATCACGTCAAAAAGAAAAGTTGTTGGTTTCGATCCGATTTTCAAAAATCAAATTTTCTATGCATTTAAAGAAAACCTGGTCAAGTGTGAGTCGGACTCGCGCACCGAGAGTTCCATACAAACTTGTAGGTATGTAAATAGTTCGTCCATCACGGGAATCAAGTCTCGAAGATTTTTCCCACTTAGCTATTGGAAAACTGTTGTCCCCGTACATCGACGAACGTCGCGGTCAGTTTGCTAACTAAGCGTGTAATTGCAATGAGTTCAAATGAACTACTGAACTGTATATTTATATATGAGAGCTAGTTGTCGTACCGTGTTGTATGCGAGATTTATCATATTGTGCTGTATAAACGCACCGGTAGCGGACGCTTGTTTTGTATTAGAACTGTTACTGTGTACGTGCGTAGCGCATGTTGTTGCGGTTTAAAAACATTTTTTTTGTGATGTAACTACAAATTTACGGTTTTCGGATTTTTTTCCTTACTAATGCTATAAGACATTGCTTCTTGTCAAATTTCATGATTCTAGGTCAACGGGAAGAATCTTGACAGACAGACGGACAACAAAGTTCCTTTTTTCCTTTTGAAGTACGTAACCCTAAAAAGTGTAAGAAGTCTTTATGATCACTCTGTAAATAGAGATGCGTATTTGTTTTTAGGTTCATCGCGACATTATTAATGTTGAAAATGTCAAAAATATTATCTCATCTGGATTTAGAGCTTTCCAGAATTCTTCATATTTATAATCGTTTTTCTTTTAATTTCTTGATTTGCAACAGCGACAATGTAATAATATAAACAAGGACGTCCGAAACTCTCTCTGTCGGTGTCACCGGTGTTCATATATGAAGTGAGGGACCACTGCTGGGAGATGGGAATTTATGGCACAAAACTCACTTTAACAAAGCATTCTATAAATCAAAATGTCTCTAGGCTTACGCAACAACCCAAAACACGTTGACTTGTTCCACAGTTTCACGCGGAATATTATGCAGAATCCTACACTGTAATATATAGGTAGTAACAGTTTCGAAAATATAGTTTAAAAAAAACTAAAAAACACGCTTTATGTCGAACTAAAAAGTAAAAAAATATTTTTTTAAAATAAGCTTAAAACAATAATGAATAAAAAATACTAGTATTATTGTGAAAAAAGCGTGGGGCGCTTTGTTCCACATTTTCGTACATCGAGCGCCCCACGCTTTTTTCACAATAATACTAGTATTTTTTATTCATTATTGTTTTCGGGGAATCAATGCTGTCTGTTTTCTCCGAAGATGGCATAAAGTTTTCCGAAACGTCAGACAATCAAATGCAATAAAAAAATTGGTTGTCTGTAAAGTCGGTTTACGGACGATAGTTTTACGTGATAACGTATTCCGTAATACATAACCTAAACCTCCCAAAATTTGGTTTCAATCCGCTTATCCTTGGTGTCGGAATGATAAGAAATGTCAAAAGTGACGTTTACAACTGTCAAAGTATTATGTTCTAATAATAATTAGTTATTCCAATACTTAACTTAGAAGGCGTTGCATTTCACAAAATACTAATGTCAAAAAATTGAATTAAACATTAGAAATGCAGCCGTTTTCATGTTAAGACAAGACATACGTTATCTTCTAATTTCCATGTACGGCAAACAAAAACGACCGACCGCGTCGCGCCATGCATTAGACAACGTTGCATTTATATTTTATACAGCTATTTTTCTATATAAATTTGTATAAAAACACTGTTTAGGCAAATTCTGTTATACGAAATCTATGTAAAATGTTCTCCTCTTTCGTTTAAGACTGGTTTCAAACCGATCTGATTTAAATTGAGCGAGAAATTAGCAAAAAGCACGCACAGGGTCAGGCGGAACGTTGCGCGTTACGCGTTACGAACGTTACGACCGTTACACTTTTTCGTGCATGCAGCCGGTGTTTCATCAATTTATAAGATTGGTGATTCATCAATTTATAAGACGTTATCACGTCAAAAACCTTCAGTATTTGCTTAGTTCATCGATCCTATGCCACCAGGATTCGTCCTTTAATCTTCCAACAATAATATAATAATATTACTGACCAGAAAAAAAAAACCTCTGATTATTACAGAATATTATACGGAAGCTTGCTTTGCTGGTAGAAGTATAGTGAACAAAAATAAATTCAGGTTTGCAGTTCGTACATCAAAATAGCATTTTCAGTCGCTTCTCTATTAAGTTTTATTTCTCATGTATCATTTTACCCGTACCTAAACACAACGTATGCGTACAGTATCGGCTAAATTTTAACTAGTTCAAAGCGATATTAGTCTAATGATGATTTTCTGGTACAAATTTTAGCCCTTATTATAAAACTTAGGTTTAGATTTAAGAATGTCAGTAGTATTATAAGAAAACATTTTATTAAATCTAGATTTACGACTTTGAGTATATTATGCCCTTACTAACGCCAACTATTATTTGGTGTAAAAAAAATTGGTTGTCTGTAAAGTCGGTTTACGGACGATAGTTTTACGTGATAACGTATTCCGCTCGAATATCATATTTAATAATACATAACCTAAATTTTAGTAGCTGTCAAACTATACTTTTACCGACAAATAATTTGATCAACCAAAGCAAAAGACATATTTTTAAGCAATTATAAAAGACATTTAAAAGAATGTATATATATTATATATTTGTTAACAAACAGTATAATTTATCTGGCCATCTGTCAGATGTAGCTTTCGCTGGAACAGCCGAAAAAAATGTTGAACGCACACTACTTTCTGACGTCACGCGAGAAGAGAGAGACTATCGTTTATATCGCGCTCTCGCTTGCGGAACGTTACTCTTTTTCGTGCGTGCAGCCGGTGTTTCATCAATTTATAAGACGTTATCACGTCAAAAATTGTTAGGGTTTATAAATATAATTCCGTATGTCATATTTCTATTAATATAGCGAACACAACCACCAAGGCTGTATTAACTTTAAAAAAACGTCCGATGCCACTAGTGTACATGTCAATATTTGTTGGAACTACTTGGTTCCTTGAAAGGCCCCAGAATGTTTTTAATATTGCGAATATTAACTCATGGATACTCTTTTTTTAATTAATAATCTACAAAACAGTAAAAACATAGTGCAATGTCGCATTTCTAGGTTAGAGTATGATATTCGTCAATACCAACGGTGCGGAACTCAATCACGCTTGTGTCCAACACTCCGCCCAGCCTTACCCAAACATAATATATGGCATAGATTGATAGATAGATATTTAGATATTTATTTATATACACGATTGACGTTGATTGGATTCAAATGGCAAGACTTTCATAGGCGTAGCAACGATTTTATCCTTGAGGGGGGGGGGCAAATTTTCAACTCTACCTACCATTACCAGCTGCTACTTATACATAATTTGAAATAAGTTCATAATAGCGAAATCGATCAACACGACTTTCTGAAGAAATTTCACGACAAAGAAAACGTAGATTATTGTAGATTTATCTTGTTATTTGTACGTGAACAATAAATATTGTAGGGCGGGCAAGGAGATTTCTAGGATGGGCCAGGCTCACGCTTCACGCCAGTAAAGACTTTGTGAGTGGAACACTAAAACCTATTTTGCACAATTTTCGAATCTTAGTTGAATAGTCTGTACTGTACATGCATTGATAGAAAAATGATATATGTCTAAAGATATTGATATTTGATATAGGTATAACTAAAATAACATTTGATTTTACGAGTTATTTTATATCTTTTTGTTTTTCTAATACAGGTACTACATATCAATAAAAATGAAACTGATATTTATCAGCGGGTGTATTTCAAAAGGCTATATTTATGTGCGGTTACAAATTATCCTAATTTTTTATTTTTCTATTTCCGACTTTCAATAAAAAAA
Source organism: Xanthostigma xanthostigma (assembly GCA_963575645.1). Taxonomy (NCBI): domain Eukaryota; kingdom Metazoa; phylum Arthropoda; class Insecta; order Raphidioptera; family Raphidiidae; genus Xanthostigma; species Xanthostigma xanthostigma. Next base: position 49,231,794 of record OY754469.1, on the reverse strand, counting down.
AATAGTAATGCTTATACGGAACTTTGCTTGCTAATGTAAAATGATTTTTTGGTTTTGTGGGAGACTTTATTGCATTTCAAAATTTTTCAATATCAGTAATTTTCATCTCTTCTAAATGTAAATTACTGAATACTTTTCCAGCGAATAAATAACAATTAATCGGAATAATTTTAATTATATGGCAATATTTGATTAATAAGGGCCAATATACATCATTATAGTTTTAGTACCATAATTTGTTGCTAATTTGTTGCTTTTGAATGGTGTAATCACTTTCAGGCTAAATGATAAGAGATCGGTAGGATATAAAACGTTCGAAAAAAAATGTTAAAAACAAGAAAATTCATAAGGTTAAATAAACAACAACAAAATAATTTTTTATATAATCTCAGAGCAACAAATTAGCAACAAAATCATACGCAAAGAATAAATTTGTTGCTGTTGTTTTGCCGCTTTGAGCCGTACTGGCTAATGTAAGAACGTTATCAATCCTAACACATCGTTAATTTGTTTCCTGTGCACAGCAAGAAAATAAATTTTTATATAATCTCAGAGCAACAAATTAGCAACAAAATCATGCGCAAAGATTGAATTTGTTGCTGTTGATTTGTCGCTTCGAGCCGTACTGGCTAATACAAGTATATATAGTTATTTGTTTGTTTTTTTTATTTATAATTCTTTTTTTTAATCTCGGAACGTAACAATAAAGTGTTTGTTTTTTGTCATAAGCTTTTCTTTAACCTTATGAATTTTCTTGTTTTTAACATTTTTTTTCGATCGGTTTATATCCTACCGATCTCTTATCATTTAACCTGAAAGTGATTACACCATTCAAAAGCGACAAATTAGCAACAAATTATGGTACTTTCATAATGAGTATATCTAAGCTACTTATAGAGATACAACCACTGGCTATGCCATCTTTATATAACGCTACCGTATCCATTGTTTCTCGAAAACGGTCAGAGCAACAAAATCAGTTTTAGGGTAACAAATTAGCAACAAATTATGGTACTATTAACTTCGTTAGCTTTTGATGTGGATATGCTAACTTTATAGACCTATAGACAGGCACCTTCGAATTAGTATTTTGCAGTGATAGGGTTTGCTAAATTTGTCATAGCTCTATGGGACTAGCAGCTACATCATTTTTACGATCGCTGCTTGGACTAAAATTATAACGATGAATACTGGCCCTTATTAATCAAATATCGCTATAACATTCTTGCTACACAATGTTTTGCTATATTATGTGTTCTGGAAGTTTCATCGTCTATAAAATCGAAATCATTTTTCAATTCCGTCGCTTAGACTATAATTTTGTCCTTTTTGTCGCTTCTATTTTAATATTTACAATGATCGTTATCAACTATTGAACGTGTACGTGGAATATCAATAAGCTTGCACGAATGGGAGGTCAATAGTATATCGTAACCCTATTTACATGCACAAAGAACATAATTTAACCAGTTAATATTTAAAAATTCAATCAACTATGTCATAATCATTAAATCTAATTTATTCTGGCCAACGTATACCTGTAATACGATGTCGCGTGGCTCATTAGCTTCGTACTGTAGCCAAAATAGTGAGCAGTCGTTACTATTGACATTTATGTCTGACTTCAAAATAGGATTTTTGCCAGCTTTTTTAAATAGCGGATCTACATAGAGACTAATAGGACTTAAGCCCTAGGTTCTTAAGTGTTAGGGGCCCACAAAAAATCAATTATTACCATTTTTTAACTATATGAGCATGTATCGTATAGTAAAATATTTCAGCCAGCGCGGACTTCAAAATTTTGACATTTGATATGTTATAATAAAAAAAATAAATTTTCTGATGTGGTGTAAGGCGACGCGGGTAATGGCTAGTATTCAATATGATATTTGCTATTCGTTGCCATACTCCTACATAATATGTTCCACGTCATGTAAAAATTAATCAAAGCATGCTTAACTAGTTTATTTCTGATATATCTACAAAACAAAAGAACAGCTGATTTTTTTTATATTCAAAATATTTCCAAAACTATAAAGTTTAGAAAAAAAATTTTTAAACGAAACTTTCTTGATAAAATATATATATTAATAAGCTGTTATTAAAAGTAAGTTATTATTATATAATAAAACATCGTTATAGCATATATCTCTTCGGCGCTAGCGCCGATTTTTCCCAAAAACAATAGGGCTCTTCATACTTACATCCTCCCAAAAATTTGTTTCAATTCGTACATCCGTTTGACCTACATCGTGCTCACAGACTAACAGTAGGTCATTAGTAGGTCATTCCTCACTTATGGATTGGAATGGTAAAATAGATAATATTATGAAATTTGACAATTTTATGGATCAATTTTTACAATTTTTTGGGTGTATTTATACTATTATTTGTTTGGTCCGGTCGTCAAATTATAACTTTTTTAAATTTTGGTGTTATAAAAAATGAATTTTAAACTCCAACTTAAAGATTCTTCAACTAACAAAAAATCGTGCCCTATTGGACTTCAATAAAATCCACGCCCCGATTAACCTAGATCCGCCTGCTACGATTGCATATTTTAAGTCAATAAAAAAAACAGTTGTGTGGTTTTAAGAAACCACGACGCAAGTGAAACTTTTATTGGATTGTAGGCGTTGGATTGTCGACACTTATCCATCACGATTAATTATAAACAACAATATTCACATGAATACACGAATAAAAACATGTTAACACTGTACACCACTTGCCCGCATGACAGACTGACTATGTGTTATACAAACTACACGGTCAGCTGATGCCATATTGGCCTTGGCTGCTCTACCGAGCGCCTACTCCGAGCACCTTTTTATTTACCCCTACTCCGCGGCCGCCTGTAATGCGACATGCAACAGACGGCCAGAAAAATTCGGTGCGATAGAATAAAAGTTTCACTTTAAAAATCCGAAAGTTGAAAATGACAAAAAATAATTTAATCATTACGATTAGATTCCAAATACAGCATATTTTTTCACTGAATTAGTGAAAGCATAATAATATTAAACGATTATCGTCATAATATTATGACGATAAATAATAAATAAAAATAAATATTATGACGATAATCGTTTAATATTATTATGCTTTCACTAATTCAGTGAAAAAATATGCTGTATTTGGAATCTAATCGTAATGATTATTATTATATCCATTGTAATAATACAGTAAATAAAAATCTTTCTCTTGGTTTATTAGTTTAAAAAATAATTTATTTATATAAATATTAGACGTCTAGAGAAGTCGACAAGAAGAACAGTGATTTTATGTGTTCGTATTGTAAACTGACAGATTTCTAGTCGAGGACCGCTTCGTACCGACGCTAGACTTTAGGTAGATTGTCGCCGGGTCAGACCTGTCGTAGCGGAGGCAGTAGGTAGGTTACACTGGGCTACGAAGCTGCCGGGCTGCCACACGTTGTAGCGGCGTGTTTTATTATTACAATGGCTAACACACGTAACACGTCCTCCAATCATTAATTTAAGCGCCAGGTCGAAGGTGGCGTCGGCAAACGGCTACTAGCTGCCCGCTTTACATTACTGAAGGGTTAAAGGTGATGTCCACACACACGCCTTGTAGTCACGCGCGGAGACAACACGCTCTACAGGGACAAAACATACGTCACCGATGTCTCAAGAAGTTTCGGAACCGTTTTTCAAAACTGAATGCTCTGTTCAACCTTCTGAAAATTATTTAATCCTTAACACAGATAAAGATATTGCGAAATGTGAATCTTTAGATGAATTTGATATAGATGCAAATTTAATTCAAGAAAATAAAAATATCGATGAATTGTCTTTAAAATCCGAAATCAAGGAAGAAAAGGGGGATGATAATTTGTTAAATATAACAGAATCAGTTGATGACACAAATCTTGGTTGGAAAGACAGCGAACCGGCGAATTTAATCCAAGAAAATAAATATAACGAAAATATGTCTTTAAAACCCGAAATCAAGGTCGAAAATATGGAGGATAATTTATTAAATCTAACAAAATCACTCGACGACACGGTAAGAGCTTTATCTGACGCCGATGAAAATGAAATTAGCTGCAAAGACACGAAAATAAATATTAGCTACGCATCGGAGATTTCGTGTTTACGTTCTGCAAATGTGAGTGAAAATGTCAGTAAGTGTGATGAAACATATAAAAATATTTCCGTTCATCGTCAGAAGCACAAAAATTCAATAAATTGAAATCGTACCAATGCGACATTTGCAGCAAGTGCTTCTCCAGCTATTCGGGCTTGTATTATCATAAGCGAGTACATACTGGCAAGAAAACTTATCAGTGTGCCCTTTGTAATAAGTGTTTCTTTCAGTCATACGATTTTACTGGGTACAAACGTATGCATACTGGTGAGAAGCTTTATCAGTGTGACCTTTGTAATAAGTGTTTCTCTCAGTCATTCAGCTTAAGGCCTAGTTTATATGAGAGGCGTTCAACGTGCGTTAGCCCAACGCGCGTTGAACGCCTCTCATATAAACTAGGCCTAAATGTTCACAAGCGTGTTCATAGTGGTTACTTTTTTCCTAATTTTTCGTTCACGTTATCTCATGAACAAATCAAATCGATCTGAAATTTTAATCGGCGAACAATAAATGTGTTAAAAGTTGACTCGAAAAATTATACATCGACTAGTGTGACCTGTGCGAATTATTCGCACTGAATAAGTATAATAATTATCACTTTACAAAATTATTTTTTAAATATGATTGCAGGTATTCAATTCGTTTCTAATTTTTGCACACAGCTTATAACGTTCTTCTTTTTGTTGTATTACAATATGAAGCTCAGATGACAGATCGAAGAAATATTTTACTAAAATTGTCATATAGAGGCGCAAGTAGCAAAAGCGTTGAGCTAAGTCAGATAGCATCATGCAGCATTGCTGTGACGTTGTTCAGCGTTGCTCGCTGTTTCAAAATTAAAGCCGTCAGATGGCAGTATGCAGTATTGTGTCTGTTGTAGATGACAGATCGAAGTGTTGACGTTGTTTCAAAATTAAAGCCGTTAGATGGCAGACGTTGTTCAGCGGTGCTGTATTTTAATTAATTTACAAAAACAAAAGTAATAATAAATTTGTTAGTTGTCGATGTCAGTAGAGCAAGCAATTATCTGTAAAATGATATATAATTTATGTGGAGAAATTGTGAGATTTTTTCTAAAAAGGGAGGCAAACATCTTTAGCCTTAGCGTATTAATATAATATATGATTGTCCCTTAGAAGCCATTTAAGTGTTACGTAAGCACCAAAGGAAGAGGGGCTCCTTACTTAGCTTATTTTTGATGATATAGGGGATGGGGGGTCTATAGATGGTGATTACGTCGGCAATATTTATTTATTTACTTTTTCTGCAAAATTTCATATGGAAACCCTACTTGCCTATGCTCGAAAGCGAAAAGCATGTTCAGGGATTCCCTAAAAATAATCTTTTAAAATAAAATGTAACCGCCTTCAAAAAGAAATCACTAAAAAGGGTAAATTTTAGATCGGCACTAATTTAATTACTATCACGTTTTATGTAAGTATTATATCAAATTAGTGCCGACCTCAAAACTTTGTTATTTTACCCTAATTATTATTGACCCTTTTTTGAAGGAGGTTTTTTTTTTTTAAATATTTTTATTTTTAAGTTTTTAGTGTCTAATGAAATCGAAGAGCAACGTTCACGCCGATAACAATTACTTGAAAACTTGAACAGCATTAAAAAAATATATCAATGTTTACGTAAACATAGGAGGAGGGGGAAGAGCTTTGCTGACAAAGGGGGGAAGTCAAAAATTACTAAAATTCTGCTTACGCAATACTTAAATGGCTCCTTAGTATCGAGGATCTTCACGGAGATTCATGGATGATTACGTTATATCAAGAGCAATTATTTATTATTAGTTGAATAAAATCAATTAAAATAATTGTTAATTTTGTCTTGACATGTATCTTTCAAATTTCCCGCCGGTAATTTATCGTTAGCCACTTTGTTTTCTCACTAAGGATATTCGATCTCTATAGTTTTGGATGCCTCTAGTGAGTTGCTTAAGTCAGACGCTGTGCAGCGTACATCGGAAAGTTTGGCCTGTCCATCCGAATGGTCGCCGCTTGGCCAGTTGGTAACGCTGTCTCCCGTACAATTAATGTCGTAAACCGCCGCTCTTTACCGGGATAGAGCATCGGTCTTGTATAATCCTTTAATTCCCGTTTTATGTTTCCCTACTCGTTTTGCGTACATCTTTTCGCCTCACCAAAAACCCAGCTTTCACCAAATATACTGTTTAAATACTGTGCTAATCAGTTTTGATAATATATATTATAGCGGTCCGTCCCGGTTTCACCCGGTTGCGATAGATATAATTGTGCAAAATGTATTTCGTTTGCGGCCCGGCGTCTGAACTAATTAGCTTTGAGCAAATTCTATCAGCTTTGCTTCTGATCTAATAGCTTTGAGCAAATTCTATCAGATGTCGCCACTTGGTACTGAAACAGTTTTTTTTGTTTGCTTCTGAACTAATAGCTTTGAGTGAATTCTATCAGATGTCGTTAGTGTATTGGGCAGTGGGGACCATTTTTGGAGCGTAATTTCAGGACGTTTTTTCCCATATATTTATCCATACTTTTTCTACATACGTATATATTTAATTCATTAAAAAAAAAATTGGTTGTCTGTAAAGTCGGTTTACGGACGATAGTTTTACGTGATAACGTATTCCGCTCGAAGGTCAGGCGGAACGTGACACATTTCGGAACGTGACACTTTTTCGTGCATGCAGCCGGTGTTTCATCAATTTATAAGACGTTATCACGTCAAAAAATTGGTTGTCTGTAAAGTCGGTTTACGGACGATAGTTTTACGTGATAACGTATTCCGCTCGAATATCATATTTAATATTACATAACCTAAATTTTAGTAGCTGTCAGGCGGAACGTGACACATTTCGGAACGTTACACTTTTTCGTGCATGCAGCCGGTGTTTCATCAATTTATAAGACGTTATCACGTCAAAAAACTATTGATTTAGGGACGTATCAACTTTGAGGTGTCCGCGGCACAGTCCCAAACGTTATAGTTCCGGCAATATTTTTTTTCTGTAGATCTGTAACTGAAAAGCTAGCTTCGGTTAATTTTTACATGACGTGATAACGTATTAATAGATAACAGTGCAAACAAACAGCATATATAATAATATTTAATACTAGCCGTTACCCGCGTCACCGCATTTCCATTTCTTCATTATAATCTGTCAAGTTTCATTATTTTCCCAGTTGGAATGGCCCTGTCGCCTAATTGACTGGAATTTTTTTTAAATGTGTTAAACTAGAAAACAAATCCCACCAAAATCCATTCAACTGTGTACGGTTGGAAAATTTTGTCCAGTGGCGTACGCTGCTGTACCTACTTACACCTTTGTGTGAATTCCTAATTGCACATACTAACCATACGTATGTGAGAATGTGAAAAGGTGCTTTTAAAGTGCTTTAATGAGTTCACAGTCGAGTGCGGTCGCTATTCCTTTCTACTTTATGATTCGATTAACGAGCTATTAAAGCCGTTTGACACATGTTATAACTGCACTACGACATACATATATATTGAACACGTCGTATTAGAATTTCATTTTTGTGTGCCGCTTCCATTTCTGGAACCCACGTTAAATGTAGGCAAAGATCTCGCTTTTAAATTGAATTGCACCTATCAATTACACTGTGTAACATACAGGCAGCCCCCGTATAGCACGATATTTCTATCATACAGTTTCGCTCTGACAAATACACAAGGCTTACAGTATAGTTACAGATAAATAATAATAATAAAATGTTTATTTAAATCTTTGATTAACGTCTGATTAGAATTATCCAATAAATAAAAGTAATTTTTCAAAAAAATTGGTCGATAATTTTAATTATTGCGCCATTATATAAAATGGATATTAATTCGATAACATATCTTTAAAATTGTACATTTAGGCTTTTGAAAAAAAAATAATTATCGATTTTTTTATTGTATTTTAAAACTTTATTATAAATAATATTGATAATCGATGCGAAAAACTTTCAAAAAACTTTTTTTAAATTAATTATAAGCAATTTAAAATTGATAAAATATTAAAAAAAATCACGTGACTGCAAACGCACTAAAATTGTTTTTGACAGTTGTGACGTTATAATGGTAAAATGTATATACGCAGTATACTATCAATGGCTTCTACATGTGAATTGACTAAAACATTATGACGTCACATTATGTTCGGGAAATGTCGGCGCGTTCTCGGAACTAGGTACAAAAATTTATTTTTAATTTGATATAACTTTTGAATTATAACGAAAATAAAAAAAAGAAAAATAGTTTTGTTATAAAACTTATATACGATCTTTCCATTTATGAAAAAAAAAAATTCATTCAAAAGTCCAATTACAGACTAAATAACGATTTTATTTATTTGTATTAATTGAACTAACGTCTGTATAATTCATTAAAAAATTGACAAGAAATATTATTATTTTACTGATGAAATTAAATAATACCTTAATAATACAGAAATAATATATTATGTAGAAGATTTTTTGTCATTTTTGGTGTAATTTAACGTACAAAATTAAAGTAATATTGAATTTACAAGTTTTCATTTAATTTTATCTCTATAGGTATTCTCTTTGGTAATTAAATTAAAGAGGCGTATAAAAATTAAAGAAACCAAACAATAACTCTACTTTCTTTATACCAATAATCAAAAATAAATCTTTTAAATTAAACAAACAATTCTACTATCATCTCTTGATTAAAAAAAAAGATTTATCTAATCAAATTAAAATCCGACTGTAAAAAAACCCCGCCCGAACGCTCTTAAAAAGATATGTGAACACAGGAAAGCTAAATTTGTAACAACACGTCTTAAAAAGCCACGCCGCCACTGGTGTACCCTGGTGGTCATGTGAAGAAACAAAGGCAAGCGGTTCATGTTAAAAAAACTTAAATTAATAAATGTGTTGAATTAAATAATATTCATGTTACAAAATTACGTTAATAAATATGTTGAATTAAATAATATTCATGTTACAAACTTACGTGAATAAATATGTTGAATAAAATAATATTCATGTTAGAAACTTACGTTAATAAATATGTTGAATAAAATAATATTCATGTTAGAAACTTACGTTAATAAATATGTTGAATAAAATAATATTCATGTTAGAAACTTACGTTAATAAATATGTTGAATAAAATAATATTCATTTAGAAACTTACGTTAATAAATATGTTGAATTAAATAATATTCTTGTTACAAACTTACGTTAATAAATATGTTGAATAAAATAATATTCATGTTAGAAACTTACGTTAATAAATGTGTTAAATAAAATAATAATAATTGTTACAAATTTAGTTATATTTATAGGTCGCGCAAAAACGTCACATTTGTTCGTAACGGCAAATCGCCGAGTTGTGCTCCTTCCCGAAATAAATATTTAGCGAATAAAATAAATTCTTTGTATTACGTTAGTGACTTTACGGAAATGTTGGCAGCTGTAGGTAAAGAAAATAGCTATAAAGTGGTCTGATGTGATTTGAGACGTAAGTAAGGAGTGCTTCCAGTGGGTTGAAGCCGCACCGTGTGTTGTGTCTAGTCCGGCCAGAATACGAGTGGCCTGTACAGGAAAATGAGAAATACTTGAGGGATTTATCTCGGCCGCAGCGAATGAACGAATTGTTTGCCGGCGCGATTTATTACCTTCTATTTATCGCGCATGCTTCTGATCTCCGTGTTACAGAGCGTCGTTCAATGAACGGTTCAATTTATTATTTCTCAGAATCTACACATAGGCTCGTTTGAAATGTTCAAACGGATTATTAAATAAAAAAAATTCTAGCCAATTGGGCGACGAGACCATTCCAACTTCAAAAATGTTGGCATTTGATTATAATAAAGAAAATAAAATTTCTGATATCGTGTGAGGTGACGCGGGTAATAACTAGTATTCAATATGATAATTGCTATTCGTTGCCATGGTTACCTACATAATATGTTCACGTCATGTAAAAATTAATCAAAGCATGCCGAACTAGTTTATTTCTGACGGATCCATAATACAAAAGAGCGGCTGTTTTTTTTTATTTTCAAAATATTTCCGAAACTATAATGTTTAGAAAAAAAAATTTTAAACAAAACTTTCTTGAAAAAATAAATAAAATTATAAGCCGTTATAAAAAGTATACGATTATTATATAAAAAACACCGTTATAGCATATATCTCTTCTGCGCATACGCCGATTTTCCCCAAAAACGACAGGGCTCTTCATATTTGCATACCAAACATCCTCCCAAAATTTGGTTTCAATCAGCTCATCCGTTTGACCTGTATCGTGTTCACAGACTAACAGACGCACAGAGTTTTTTTCAAAAATATGTTTCTTGGATTCGGGGGACCTCAAAAATAAATGGGGAATCTCCTGTAACAAAAACAGCAAACACAAAATACATATTATAGTAAAATATTTCTTCTCTCCGTTTAACGACAACTCTCAATAACGCCACAAAGTGCACCGTCCCTTGAGTGTCGCTACACCGAGTTTGCACTGTATGTTTATAACCGCAAAAAAATATTTTTTTGTGATGTAACTACAAGTTTATGGATTTCGGATTTATTAAACGGTATCATAAAACATACTAGATTGGTAGCACCCACAACAGTTTGATCTAAAGGACAGCGCGCTAACCATCATATATATTAATACGCCACACAATTTCTCCACATAAATTATATATCATTTTACAGATAATTGCTTGCTCTACTGACATCGACAACTAAAAAATTTAATATTACTTTTGTTTTTGTAAATTAATTAAAATACAGCAAAGCTGAACAGCGTCTGCCATCTGACGTTAACACTTCGATCTGTCATCTGACCTTCATATTGTAATACAACAGACACAATACTGCATACTGCCATCTGACGACTTTAATTTTGAAACAGCGATCAACGCTGAACAACGTCACAGCAATGCTTCATGATGCCATCTGACGGCTTAGCTCAACGCTTTTGCTACTTGCGCCTCTATATGACAATTTTAGTAAAATATTTCTTCGATCTGTCATCTGAGCTTCATATTGTAATACAACAAAAAGAAGAACGTTATAAGCAGTGTGCAAAATTAGAAACGAATTGAATACCTGCAATTATATTTAAAAAATAATTTTGTAAAATGATAATTATTATACTTATTTAGTGCGAATAATTCGCACAGGTCACACTACCAAAATCAATTAATTTTAGGGACACTCTGTAGATGTTTTCAAACCTCTGTTTCACATCTAACAGCATTACGATGAATAGAAGCTAAATTCTTGCCTTGTAATGTGTTTTTCCCTCTTTTTCGTCTTAATGCTTAATTTTGTGAAATAAATAATTGGTATACCGACGAAATTCCGCTTTGAACAATTGTATTTTTTTCTGTGTGAGAAAAATTGTTCGGTAACTTTTTTTTAACTTCCTTCCACACAGAAATGAATAAAAATAACAACATCTTAAATAAACATCTTGTATGTAACGTGTGTACGGACATCGTTTTTAAAGTTTCAACAAAACAAAAATATTTATTCAAACCTTCCAAATTTGTTTCTGGTTTGCTAATCATATATATTAATACGCTAAGGTTAAAGATGTTTGCCTCCCTTTTTAGAAAAAACCTCACAATTTCTCCACATAAATTATATATCATTTTACAGACAATTGCTTGCTCTACTGACATCGACAACTAAAAAATGTATTATTGCTTTTGTTTTTGTAAATTAATTAAAATACAGCAAACGCTGAACAACGTCTGCCATCTGACGGCTTTAATTTTGAAACATCGTCAACAGTTCGATCTGTCATCTGACCTTCATATTGTAATACAACAGACACAATACTGTCATCTGACGGCTTTAATTTTGAAACAGCGAGCAACGCTGAACAACGTCACAGCAATGCTGCATGATGCCATCTGACGGCTTAGCTCAACGCTTTTGCTACTTGCGCCTCTATATGACAATTTTAGTAAAATATTTCTTCGATCTGTCATCTGAGCTTCATATTGTAATACAACAAAAAGAAGAACGTTATAAGCAGTGTGCAAAATTAGAAGCGAATTGAATACCTGCAATCATATTTAAAAAATAATTCTGTAAAGTGATAATTATTATACTTATTTTGTGCGAATAATTCGCACAGGTCACTCTAGTTTTAAAATATAAACAACTAGCGGCCCAGTCCAGCTACTGCCGAATTTGTAGATTGCCACCGTTTTTTCGTCGACTTACGTTGCAAATTTGGTCTTAAAAGATTGTCCTCCTTACCTCTACTCTCCATACTTGAATTATTTCTTTTCGAATGTCATGCTCTCGCTATACTCTGTTCAGTTACATTATGTTACATTGTAACACATCTTAACTAACCATAACTTTGTGCATAGACTTCCGGATCTTAATGTATTTTCATTACGTTTTCAGTTAATGCATAACTCGACTGCTCGGTTGGTTATATTTTTACGGCTTATTATATTTGCGTTTATTATTGTATTCATATCTTATAAATAAATGTCTCTGCGGGATATTAGTTTATGTAGTTTAAAAGCGTCATTCTTATAAAGCATACTCCGAAAGATTTCGCAACTGGAGAAGAAAACACCGATCCTTTTTATTTCTTTTTACTTGCAACTGATAGATCAAACATATCACAGCCTTTATAATGGTGTGCTGGAGTGGATGATAGGCATCAGAAAAGTCGTTACTATGTGATCACAGTGACTGTTATTCCGGTTACATAAAAATCACAGTGAAAAATCATCGTGACTTTTGTCACGTCGATCCTGATCGAGCGAACACTCGGTCGGACGATACGTCGGTTACTCGGTTGGAGCGACCGTCGTGATTGCGGTGACATAGAACAAAATACGTTACTTTGGAACGTAGTTACCTCTTGTCAGATCACAGTGATCATTTTAGACGCCTGATCACGCCGAATGCCGCCCGACCGAGCAATCGGTCGGACGTTACATCGGCATTGGTCGGATACTCGGTTGGAGCGAGCGTCGTGATTGCGGTGATATGGAACAACATACGTTAGTTACCTCTTATCAGATCACAGTGATCACTTTAGATAGCTCGTCACAGTGATTTTTTCATCGTGAAATTATTTATTCCTCAACTCTAGTGGTTGAAAGTAGTAAGCCAATTAATATAGTACTAATAGTCTAGTATAAGCTTTCGTGTCGAGCGTCTATAATTTACCGTATCTGTTTGCAGTCTTTCACTGCATGAACTATAAACACGGAACATAAACTAGTATTTTAGATGCATAAACATAAAAATGCTTAATGCACAGATGTGATCCTAAATACCAACAATTTACTTTGGCAAGTCAGTTCTTTGTATATGACTACAAAAATACAGTTGATTTCAATTAAAAATCATTTGTATGCATATTTTTCAATGAAAAGTATTTAATTAATTATTACATATTATCGTAAATAGGAAACTCAATTGTTAGTAGAAGTTTTGTTCCAAAAATATGTATTGAAGGAGATTTATTTGGTTGAGGAACAATTGAAAAATAAGCTTTACCAGATTATCGCTTGTGGCCAACGTTTCGAAAATTTAAAGTGTGAAAATAAATATTGTACAATATTTATTTTCACACTGGACAGAACAATTTTATCTAAAAAATCGATTTAGCGCGATTTTTTCTATAAGAATAACCTCGTTTGTCAACAGAATCTCATAGATTTATGAGTTTTTTAAAAACGGAAAAAGTAAGAGGAGGGGCCCTTCTTAAAAAATTGAGAAATTTTTGAAAAATAAATTCGCTTGATATTACACATACTTATAGAAAAAGTCATTCTGAATCGATTCCGACCATCCGCAACCTTATATCTCTTTTAGTTTCGGAGATATAGCCAATTTAAACTGTTTAAATTTTTATACCTTTTAAACCGTCGTAGCGTCTGAACTAAGCGAGATACGAATTTGCGCTTAGGCCTATTCGATTCAGCGTACTTTTTTCTATGAGGCACGTTAATATTAAGCATATCTGAGATATTTTTATATTTTTCCAAATATCGCAGTTTTTCATGTTTTCATATGCGTTTTGCAAATCTGTGACTTTTTAAGACACTAAATGATTTTTGGTGGGTTTTATATTAACCGACCTTATAGAAAAAGTCACTTGGAATCGATATTTTGGCAAATATCGTAAGTCCTTTTTAATTTTCTCGTGTTTTTTTCAATTCTGCAACTTTTTAAAAAATTGAGTGATCTTTGACCCGTTTTATACTAGTCGAATTTAAACAATATTTTTCAACATTATTTGATATGGATGGATTTCGTCAACATTGTGTAAAAATATTTGCGATACACATTTTGGGTTTTGACAACAATTTTCAACATTTTTTTTGGTCTGGGCAAGGCTTTATACAAAAATACACAAAGCATGCTTGCGTTAACTAATTTATATTGTCCTGAACAAAGTCAATATTTGAACAATATGTATGTATGTACATATATTGTATATTCTATTCAATAGAACACCCTGTACAGTATGTGAATATTTTATTATAAATTATTCCCAGTTGGCTCATATAAAATAATTATTATACATATATTAGAGTTATTTATCTATTATTGTAGTATAAATTAACCTACATTAATGTTAGGATATTATATTTTGTAGCGGGAGACATTGAATTTGGTATAGGTAATATTATTTCAATAAATTTATAACTCTTTTGAATTGTTGAGACTGAAAAAATAATAAATACTAACTAGTATATAATATATATATCTACATGACCTTTATACTCGTTCATTTGTTTTGTTGATTATTTGTTTTTAAACTTTGAGTTAATCAATGTTTGTTTACCTATTTTGACATATTTTATAATTGCAAAAAATTAGTAGGTAATTATTTCAACTGACGCTTCTCAGATTTTTTTAAAATCGAACTAAAATACTGTTTTTTTTTGTTTCAGGTAAGCGACTCCAAACTATTTCAAAAATTCCTGGAATCACTATAGAAGCGTTGACAGTAAAAAAATGTAGGTACATGTAATGTTTTCACGTTCAAAAAGTTTTCTTACAACTAAGCTACACTTTTTAAACTTTAAAGTCAACACTAGGTTTGCAGTGAAAGTTTTCTAAAATATCTTTTCAAACATATACTCAAGAGATTGTCTACTTTAAAAAAGATTAGCTTTTTACATTGCTGGTTTTCTGTTGTGTCGTTCTTTCAGCAATAAAAGAAAAACAAGCAATTCACTCACATTAAAAATACAATAAGCTTCTCATTTCGAACATGAAGAAAATATAATTAGAAATCTTTTCAAACTTTTATAATACAAATTAGTGATGTAACGAATATTCACAATTCACATATTCGCATGTTTTACGACATTCGAGCGAAGACTTATATCGGAGAAATGTGAAAATACTATTAAATAAGACAAAAAAAATTCTCGTCATTGTTATTGGAAAAGTTTTAAAAAATATACAGATTGTATCAAATCAAAACGGTTCATAGAACATTCTGTGTGTAAGACAGAGACGATATTATATAAAGCACTAAAGCAGTAAGTAAGAATGAGATAAATGATCGCTAATAGTTACTGTGGTTATACAATCTGATAGTATCGTCTTTGTTTTCTACAGTAAAAATCACAATTTTATCAAATGTCAGTATTCACTAGTGAAATTATTGATAGAATGACTATTTATACTTTTCGGGAAAAAATCCAAATAATTAAATTATGGGGATTTGTAAAATCCAAAATTTATGACTTTCAAGAAAATAGAGCTAATAATTTGAACGAATTGAAAATACAGATTTCCAATGCATGTCAGTCCGTTGTCCATGAGATGTTTGTTAACCAATGTGAAGGAAAATATTTATGATCAATTAGGATATTGTTTGGCAGAACGTGAAGGCCTTTTTGAACATTTAATAAATTAATTATTAAAAGTATTGTTAAAACTTTTGTACCAGATATAAATCTAATACGAATTAATATTACAGTTTAGTTGTTTTAATTGATAAATTGGTAAAAAGATTTACAGTTTACGTAATTATTTACTTACGTAACCACAGTAACTATTAGCGATCATTTATCTCATTCTCACTTACTGCTTTATATATCGTCTCTGTCTTACACACAGAATGTTCTATGGACCGTTTTGATTTGATACAATCTGTATATATATACGCTGTTAAAAAAGAAGAATCATACTGTATGTACGTGTTACATTTCAAGTACTTATATTTAAAAAGCGTGTTTGATTAAAACAAAAATTGAGCGTTATTGTTTGAGAGATTGACTCTTTGACAGTCGAAGGTAAAAATAATCAGGCCGGAAATAATCAAATTCGCAAGTTCGATCAACCGACTATGTACAATGAAAGAATTGATATATATTACCTATACACAAAAGCTAGAAATTAACACAAAAAGATCGGACGCACTGCTTGGTATAAAAATTATAAGGTGGTTAAAAAAAGTAGCTTGTCTATCTTATTCACGAATAAAGGTAATTTTAACGAGAAAGCGATATGATGTTAAAACAGTGAGTCATAACACCATTACGAGAGAGATACATGCTCCATTTTTTGCATGTACCTCCTATAAAATAGCTGATTTTTATCTGATATTCACAACATTTTTGACAGTTCAATTTAAATTTATTTTTAAAGGCTGCGTTCAATTTTCGTGCTGTTAGACTATGATTTACTATGGAACTACGTTTATTTTGCATTATGCAAATACACGACGCTATGAAGCCGTGTGAAACAACTATCTTGGGGAGGGGGGTTGTTTAAAAAATATTTTTATATAATCGTCCACATTTTTATTTTGACACTGAACATAGAACAGTATTAGGCGCCCAGACTAGTTTTAATAATTTTATGGTTAAGCAAACAGATTTTTACGCATTATGTAATAAAAAAAATTATAATTTTAATGTTTTTCCAAGTTGGTATTTTTTCGATAAATGAAATTAGAAAATATTACTTTACAAGGGTTTTATAGATCTAGCAACAGATATATAAATAATATTTTTTATTTTCTCTTGGGGCCTTTTGATCGTGTAGATCTACAAATTATTGTCAATAAAATCAGGAGGTAGAAATTTAATACAATAATTCGGATATCAGGTAATCTATCAGCTATAATTAATATAAAAGTAGTTAATTATTGGTGAGGAGTTGAGAATCGATGCCTTTATCCTATTTTAAAATATTTAAATATAGTATAAATATACACGGCGTTATATGGGAGAGAGGCAAAATCAATGTTAGAGATTCGTCGGCATTTAGCACAGAAGAGAATCTTTAACGAGATTCTCCGATATTATATACCCGTACTTACACCATATTAGTACCTACACTTCCACCATATCAAAGAATAACGTGCAATATTATTATTCGAGTAAAACCGAAAAATATAATAATAAATACAATAATAATAATTAATAATAATAAATAATGGGGTTGATAGATAGATAGATAGAAATTTGTATTCTGTAATACTGGAAGTAGCTTAGAATACGTCAGTGCTTGGTTCTTTTCTCGATACTGTCATAGAGTTGTTTCTTCGTTTCTCGTGTTTAAAGGTTACTCTTATTTCCCCGCCGTTGAATCATTTTCCCCTTTAATGTCACAGGAAAGTTCAAATAGACACGTCGCTAAATAAGCTTCACTTAAAAAATGCAGTAAGCTTAAATAACGACCATTGATTAATAAACAATATGATGATACACTTTTAAGAAGGTTGAGCCGTTTTACGAAGATAATGAAAAAAATCTGAAATTGTGTTTTTTTAATAGATTTTTTTATGCCAAACTTTCTGTTAAAAATCAAAAATCATTAGGAGATTTATAAAGTTAAAAATTAAAAAAAACTTTTACATGTAGTCTTATGGAAAATATGTCAACCTAGCATGCAAACGGTACATTTTATTTTTTTGCAAATAACCAAATAATGTCAGCAGTTCCGAAAAATAACTATGTAAAGCATCGATGTCTTACGCATATTTTAATAGTTTTTCCAATTTAATTAGGAGACTTTTAATCAATAAAAAAAATTATTAAACCTTAGCACTTTTCAATTATGGACTTTTATTCTTGACAATTTTAACTGAATTTTCAACTTTTTAATGATTTAATTTTAATTTTTATTACTTCTAATTTCTTTTTTTAATTATTTACTGCAAAAAATATGTCAAATACAGATATTTACATACATTTATGTTTTCTAACCTAACTTTGTACAAAAAATTCAAAAGTTAGTCCATTAAGTAAAATACTGAAATAATTAATTAATATTAAAAAAAAATATTTATTTATGTCTTTATGACAATAATTTATTGGTATCATCGACTTATAACCTTTTGTAAAAATTTATTATGGAAAAGTTCCCATTTAGAATTCGACTTACTTTTGATTGGGACTGTAACGCATCAACGTCAAATGTTATGAATCTATTTAAAAAAAAATTATTTCTTATTGGGGCTTTGTTGAACCACACTGTAATGAGTCCGCAGAGAGAAAGTGTGAGCGAGAGAACGGAAACGCGCGAAAATGAGAAAGAAAGCGAGAGAAGGTTGATGGACGTAACATACAATTGCAATCCCGGCGCGCCGGTCAGGTATAATGTATTTAATCAATCACCGACGTTCGCTAATTCACTTACAAACACTCATTAATTGAACACTACTGACCAGTATGTACAACGACGTATGTGTTTACTAGAACCATGTGTCCGACGTAGTCCAGTCCAGGCATTTCGGTTCTTCTTCGGCAAACATAGGCGAACAAAAAAACGTATTTGATCAAATAAAATCAAGGTTATAACAATTATTATTATTATTTTATTCAAACATATTTATTACCGTAAGTTTCTAACATGAATATTATTTAACTCAACATATTTATTAACGTAAGTTTGTGGCATGAATATTATTTCATTCAACACATTTATTAATTTAAGTTTGTTAGCATAAACACTACTTCCTATAGTTCATACGCTCCGCTACCATCTTGCCTTTGTTTCTCTACATGCCCACCAGGGTACACCAGTGGCGGGATGGTTTTTTAAGACGTGGTGTTACAAGATGCTTTTATATTATTAATTATTATTGATATTATTATTAATACTGCGATATGAACCTTTTGAGAAATAAATATACACATCACTATACTCCTTGCTCTTTTTGTTGAATATTTTGACGTTCATCCAAAAATCCGACCGATGGCGTTAGTATAAACGTCAAAAAAAGTTTCATAAAATAATAACGTTTTATCTTAACCGAACTGCACACAAAACTTTCACTAACTTTATTGTTTTACAACCATACACTTCACAAAAGGTTAGTAAACAACACATAAATAAATTCACAAGCGCAAACTGTAGGTATAATACCTACTCCGCGTTTATAGGTTAGGTATTATGATCTATGTGGCGGCCATTTTTAATTTATCAGGCGAATAAATATTTATAGACAGAGTAGATTTATACCTGCAGTATAAAAATAATTATATTTGGTGAATTGAATTATCGCTATTTATTCGGAGGAATAGCTACTTGAAGAACAAATGAACCGAATAAATAACTACTTACGTTCGGTGAATATGGCAATCAGTAATATAAAATATTCTACTCTAAATAGTTATGTCGAATTTTCATCCGGTCAGGTAAAATAATATGATTGTCGGAATCAACTAACTACAGAAATGTATTTCGCTTCTCAGTGGCTTGTAGACCACCCTGTATATTATGTATACTTAATTCGTGTGCATAGTTGAAACAAGGACATGAAGAACAGCATCCAATACTCTTTCAAGAGCGGAAACGAGCCGTCGCTTTTCTCGTTTTTCTTCAAATTATATTTGCTTCCGCGCTTACACTGCATCACACATTCCCGTGCTAGCGAACGAACCTACTGTTGACTTGCCAGGGTCGACCATAAGTGTCAGATTACATTCATTTATAAATACGGAGGCTATTATAACGATTAAATGAAAAAAAAAACCAAAGATATGATATAAAAAAAATTGGTTGTCTGTAAAGTCGGTTTACGGACGATAGTTTTACGTGATAACGTATTCCGTAATACATAACCTAAATTTATATAATAATTATAATAATTCGAATCTATGATATTGCATCTTTCGCTTCAAATTTAGGTTAATTTTATTTATTTAAATTACTCACCATATAATATAATTGTTTTTTTTAACTTTCTTTCTTTCGTATTTATTTTAAGTCTCAAAGATTAGCTGTCATAATATTTATAAAACAATTGTTTCACTGTTTATATAAAATTCCAAAACCTACTTACAATATTTAAGTATTTTCATACGTCAAAAAATTGATTTTTATAATGATAAAATTTGTAAGAAAACGATTTTTTCGAGAGATGAGACCTAGCTAAAACGATTTTTTGCCCCCCAAAATCCCTTTTCAGTAAATTTCATCCAAATCGTTAGGGCCGTTTTCGAGAAAAGCACGCACAGGGTCAGGTGGAACGTTACGAACGTTACGATCGTTACGAACGTTAGGAACGTTACGTTAGGAACGTTACACTTTTTCGTACATGCAGCCGGTGTTTTATCAATTTATAAGATTGGTGATTCATCAATAAATAAGACGTTATCACGTCAAAAATCCAGCCAATGTTTTGACATAATATAATTACGAAAATAAAATTTCTGTTGGCGCGTGAAGTAACGCGGGTAACGGCTAGTATTAAGTATTATTATATTTGATATTCGTTTGCATGCTTATCATAATATGTTATCACGTCATTTAAAAATTAACAAAAGCATGCTTGTCAGTTTACCTAACTAATTTCTTTTTGACAGATGTGCAGAGCAAAAGGGCATGAGGTAAAAGTTACTGCATTTATTATTCACTAGCCGTTACCCGCTGCTTCGCACGCGATTGAGACGAAACACGGATGGCATAGCTACTCATTTCTCGACGTAGACCCCCCCTAACAAAATTTCAATATTGATAAAATTCACGTAATCAACGTTCTGACAAACCTTTAAAATGACACTCATGTTGATTTTTAGACTATTTACCTCTGTTCACCCTCTGAAGGGGTTGTTTTTGAAAAAGCATGAAACACGTGTTTATTTATTTGTTGTCAGGAATAATCCTGCGCATTTTTGAATTTATGATTTCTTCATGCAAATTTTGAACCCCCGTTACACCCTTTTAGGGGTTGAATTTCGAAAAATCTGTTTTGAGCGGATGCCTACGTCATAACTATCTGTGTGCCAAATTTCAGCCCAATCCGTCCAGTGGTTTGAGCTGTGCGTTGGTAGATCAGTCTGTCAGTTAGTCAATCAGTCAGTCACGGTTTTCTTTTATATAATTTAGATAAACCAGTCTGTATATAAAGAAACTTTTTCCCATTTATTATTTTATTTATATAAAGCAAGATCGTATCACAAACTATTTTTTTTTTTAGTTTTCACGCCAAAATCTCCACATAAGAGAAGTCAATTAACACCTTTAATAATTTATAACGTGTTGAACTAAATCTAGTAATCTCGTAATAGGCATAGTTGCAATGTTTACATTATATTAATCGGATAATAGAGGCGCTGCGTGACGTGAACTATGCTATAGGAATTAGTACAAACATAACCCAAACTCACCCACATGCAAACACACCGAATGAAACAAAACTATAACCTTAGAATGTTAAATTCATAAAACTTTAAGGATATATTATTAGGTACTAGCTGATACCCGCTTGCTTAAAAAAACTCGGGTCGTAGTACGAAACCCTGCTGACAATATAGTGTATTTGCTAATACAGGCAGTGTGACTTTATTATGTGAACTTAACTCTATTTTTTTTTTGGACAGAATAAAAAATGTAATCCCTTCAAATAATTTTTTTCTTAATTTAAATATTACTATCCACTTACCAAATTAAATTCACCCTTCACTAAGTAAATCTTTATCTACAAACTGTTTTCATAAAATTTTTAAGTCCGGTCCTGTCGGGCCGTTTAAATTAGCAGCGCAGTTTCATTTTTAATAGTGGGTTAAATTTCTACTTCGAACCGATTCTGAATTTTTTTTTCGATATTTTTGGGTCCGAAAAAATTTTCAACTCCTAAAGCCTACCCTTAAGTGACCCGATTGGGCTCATTTTAAATAGGCTTCGTGCGGTGATGGATTTCAATATGTGTTCCAAATTTCGTTAAAATAAATTAACTCGTTCGAAAGTTATAGCCCGCAAACATATAAAAATAGATTTTTCCAAAAATGTTCAAGTAAATAAAATTGTCGACCAATTTTTCTCAGACCATATATTGACAAAAAATAATAAAAATACAAATCAATATAACACAAGATGACGTTTCGATCCGGATTTGGATCTTCTTCAGAAATATCTAAAAAAAATAAAAAATTACTTGAAGACTTCTCTATTCAGACGTTAATCAAAGATTTTAATTTTCCAAAAATGGTTCCAAACTTCTTAGAAGGCTATGAAACGTTGAGAAATTTTGGTCCGACCTCTAGTAGGTCCCGCCGCCCCGTTAAATCAACGCCAATAGTTTAAGTGCGTTATGGCAAATACACTAATAATTATCACACTATTCTTAAAAATCGGTGTACAGGATTTTTTGACGTGATAACGTCTTATAAATTGATGAATCACGTCAATATAAAAAGATGAAACACCGGCTGCATGCACGAAAAAGTGTAACGTTCCTAACGTTCCGCCTGACCCTGTGCGTGTTTATTAAATATGATATTCGAGCGGAATACGTTATCACGTAAAACTATCGTTCGTAAACCGACTTTTTTGGATATATTAAGCAATTAAAAAGTGTATTTAACAACCCTGCTTCATGTGCAGTCCGATTTAGGCCATATATTTTAACTACGAATTTTAACTATACTATCTCATTCTGTGTAAGCATTTGTGGGTTAATATAAAGTCGGTATTTGAAGCGTTGTCGAGCTAAGCACCCTATATATTAATAACGTGGTAAATTTGGACACATTTTTCCATTCGCGTGGTTTGAGTGTGCTGTTGTAGTGATCGAATGCGAATTTGAGTGTACAAATACAATTAAACGCATGTTTAAAACAATATTAGCGTATGAATAATACAAACATTTGTCTACCTACGTACCTCTAATGCTATATCGGCAACTCACCGTTCATGAATTAAATACATAATCCAGCTATCAATCTATGGTGTCATGACTGGCGCTTTATCATTTAAATTCATTTCATCCCTCATTCAGTTTAGATTATGTTTTGACAACGCCTGTTACACGACTGCAGTCAAAACACCCTCCGGTTTTTGATGCGTCCCTGGTACAAACAAGACATCAGACTAACTTGTATTACTAGAAATTTTATTGAACTTAAATTAAATGTTTTTGTTTCTGCTCTCTTGATCCACTAAAATGATGGAACGCTTTTACAATAGATCATATTTTTGCTTCCCTGGTACAAACAATAAACTCTTGCTATCTTGATCCATTTCTACTATGTGTGATGGAACTCTTTTACAATAGATCATATTTATGCTTCCCTGGTACAAACAATAAGCTTCTGCTTACTGCTATCTTGATCCATTTCTACTATGTGTGATGTAACTCTTTTACAATAGATCATATTTATGTTTCCCTGGTACAAACAACTTATATTACGAGAAATTTTGTTTATCTCAAATTAAATGTTTTTTTTCTTGAGTTTCTGCTCTCTTGATCTACTTACTTCAACTATATGATGGAACTGCTTTACAATAGATCATATTTATGCTTCCCTGGTACAAACAAAGCATCTAAACCTGTATTACGAGAAATTATGCTTATATCAAATTAAATGTTTTTTTTCTTGAGTTTCTGCTCTCTTGATCGACTTCTACTATATGACGGAACTATTTTACAATAAATCATATTTATGCTTCCCTGATACAAACAATAAGCTTCTGCTATCTTGATCCATTAATTCTACTATGTGTGATGTAACTCTGTTTCAATAGATCATATTTATGTTTCCCTGGTACAAACAACTTATATTTCGAAAAATTTTGTTTATCTCAAATTAAATCTTTTTTTTTGAGTTTCTGCTGTCTTGATGTACTTCTATACTATTTTAATGGAACTGTTTTACAAATAGATCATATTTATGCTTCCCTGGTACAAACAAAGCATCTAAACCTGTATTACCAGAAATTTTGCTTTATCTCAAATTAAATGTTTTTTTTTAAGTTTCTGCTCTCTTGATTCACTTCTACTATATGATGCAACTCTTTTACAATAAATCATATTTATGCTTTCCTGGTACAAAAAAAGAGATGTTCGTTTAGGAACCTAAAATTATTTGGACGTATTTATGTCCTCCACAAGTATGGTGTCGAAATTCCTTTTTTAACGACAATGGTTGTTCCGTAATTTTGAATTTTAATGTCTTTTGTTTACTATATTATATAAAGTTCTAAATATTAATCACATTCATCATTACCGTTTTGATCTTTATATGTTTAAATCGACATTGAACAATAACGCGGAGTTACTGTTGACTTGATGACTAATTTCTGTCCAACAATTTATTAAATCTTCTCTAATTTCTAGTCAATATAACTAAGTGGTCGCTTTCGCTGCTGCGGCGCGTCTCCTCCCACGCTATAACCGGAACACGGCTGTACATATTTCATAACGCAGCATAACATTAGAGCTCTTCCCGACGTTTAACCCGTAACCCTGTGTCTATTGAGCGCTGTAACATAACATTAACCTCAGCATATATCATCCGGCATGCAACCTAACCCTCTATTTCTACTGAATGTTCACTAAATTATGACACATCACTGCCAATAAGCCGTTTAGTTTCTAGAATTATTTTTTCTTCACACCTCGACCAAAAGTACGTACTTTCGGCGTCAATTGTAAGGCAGAAAGTCTAACATTTACGCATTGGTGGGATTACACGCACTGATGCGGGAAGTACGTACGTTCGGGCGACAGTAAAGAAAAAATCACCTATTTTTTGTTGTTTAGATGCTGTTTTCATAGCAACCCTATTACATTTTAGCTAATAGTCGCGACAAGCTGTCATCTGTGTTTTTAAGTATAACCTCAAAACTGCTTGCTTGGAATTTATCTGTGTTTTATGTTATTAATAAGTAATTAATTAATTATTGTATTTAATAAGCGTACTTACGACCGCGGTATGAAGAAAAATAGTATACACCACAGTGGCCGGAAGTTTGATATTCTTACACTGCGCAGTGCAAGATTATCAAACTTTCGGCCCTTGTGGTGTAATATACTATTTTTTTGTATTTTGTAATTTGTCTAATAAGCTGAATATTATTATAACAGTGTATTTTTTGAAGTGAAACTTTTTTAGGCGTGGTAAAGCTAATTAGCTTGGATCCGACTTCAACTGGCAGTTGAGAGGAAAAAGTGGGAGAATTGTGTCTTCTCTCTCTGTGAAAGCGTCATACGCACCAAATTTGGTCTACCGCGTCTAAACAAGTCCCACTTCAAAAAGAAACTGTGGTTTTTGTTTCATGTAATCTAAATTCCAGACTTTAAAATAACTATTGACAAGCGTTCGGCATTACTATTCGCATGCGATACATTAATTTCCGAACGACCTGTGTAAAGAAAGTACACCTATCTGTAGGAACGTGTTATAAAATACAGCGAAATTAACAGAGGTAAAGACTCCAGTTGATTTATATTAAACTGTTCTGTGGCTCGTTTAATACGTAGTCTGTGTTTGTAGTACAACATTTTACCGCCAGGAGCACTGTATCAATTCACCAATCACACAGCGATTCTCGACAGAAATAATAGTTCACTAAATAACGAATCAAACACACATTAAACTATTAACTTAGTTTTATCACATTAAATAACATATCATAGAAGTATGATTCTTACCTTGGAAAAGGCTATTTTACTTCTTCAAATAAATAAAATTGTCGACCAATTTTTTCAGACTATATTATTTTGATAAAAAATAATATAAAAATATAAATCAATATAACAAAAGATGACGTTTCGATCCGGATTTGGATGTTCTTCAGAAATATTTAAAAACATATAAATATTAATTAGTATTAGCTATACTTATTTTCTAATAAAATGCAAGATTGAATAATATTTTGAATATACAGTGTAACCTCTTTATAACGAATCTCGAGGGACCGAGCATTTTTGTCGTTATAAAGAGTTTTCGTTATATGGAGGGAAGAAAGAGAAATAACCAAATTTCACATAATTAATTATATCCAAACACATAAGTCTGTTAACTTGGCCTGACGTTTTTTTTTGCTATGCCAATAAAGTTTTGTATTTTATTAAGTATCTTCTGCATATTTGGGGTGTGGTGGAATCATCTTCATTAAACAATAGTAATTTTTCGATAAGTTTGGCGGCATCAAGTGCTTGTTGAATAGTTGGTGATAGTTTAGAATCGTCCTCTTTACGTCTGTAAATATTTGCCGACGCCTAAATATGAACATATTTCTTCGTAATAGAGAATGGCTGTTGCCCTATAAAGAGAGTATTAATGTATGGGTTTTAAGGTAAACCAACCAAATTGCAAAAATTTCTACGTTATAGGGAGTTTTTCATTATAAAGAAGGACGTTATAAAGACGTTACCCTGTATATATTTATTTGAAGAGTTCTATTCGTTAATCAAAGATTTGAATTTCTATTTTACTTCTATATAGTTAAAATGTTGAAAGGGACTATGCCGTAAGTGCAGCTGAATTTTCATGGTTTATTTTCAGATCTGGTCAAAAAATCTTAAACAGACATCTAACATTTCAATTTTTACGACGACCGACATGTAGTTATTTTTACGGATGTACTTTCTGCGTTCTACAGTAAACACTAAACAGTACCTACAGTAAAAGTTATAAATTAAGTTTGGAAGGTATATTTTAATAATTGTGTGTAGAATTGTATTCTGACTTGTCATTTTCTACAGTGTTAGAAAGTTTTTTTCATTAATATTAATGCTATTTGTATTTGCTCCATGTTCCCCTATAAGTATATATATACACAGGCTAGTTTGGTTAATGTTTTATTTAAATTTCAAATTTGTTTATTTTCAGTTTCGCGTAAATGATATTCATATTTGCGGGATAGACTATTTAACATTAACATGTCAATATTTGGTTCGACTTTTATGTTGACAGCTTAATATAGCAACAAAATGTCGCTCATATACAGAATGTTTTTATTTTTCAAATTAATGCTTAGAGCGGCTATTTTTTTTTTATTTTCAAAATATTTCCGAAACTATAAAGTTTAGAAAAAAAATGTTTTAACAAAACTTTCTTGAAAAAATAAATAAAATAATAAGCCGTTATGAAAAGTATACCATTATTATATAAAAAACACCGTTATAGCATATATCTCTTCTGCGCATGCGTCGATTTTCCCCAAAAATAATAGGGCTCGTCATATTTGCATACCAAACATCCTCCCAAAATTTGGTTTCAATCCGTTCATCCGTTTGACCTGTATCGTATTCACAGACTAACAGACGCACAAAGTTTTTCCAAAAATATGTTTTTATGGATTCGGGGGACCTCAAAACGGAAAGATATTGTAAATTTTTTGAAAAGTGATTTTTGACTTAAACTAGTACCATTCCCCACTTGTGGGTTGGAATGGTAATATATCAGCTACTGAGTCAAAACAAATAAAATAGAAATTTTGCAACTTTTTGACCGTTAGTTATAATTGTGAAAAAATAACTAATAATTTAGTTATTAGTTATAATATTTTCAAACGTATCAAATTCTGTAAAGTGTCATTTGTATTTTGAAATTTGCAAATGAACACTGTGCCCCTTCATAAATAAGCTGAATTTGGTTAGTTACAATTCACGGCGTATTACTGGGACACTCAAGTCTAAAAGCAGTACAGTTCCTAACAAAATGCACAGTTACTGTACATATGTGTTGGCTATGTCTAGTTAAAGTGATGTATGGATCTTACACCAAACTATAACTCTAAAACCCTATTAAGTAGGGGCTGGGACTGCGGTACGTTCTGTGTTAACTTTCAGGGGTGGCTAACCTAACCAGCCATTGGGGTAATTTCAAAAATGTAATCTGAACTTGGTGTAGTTAAGAAACTGTCCGGGACTTGTGCTGACTGAGATGATAGAAATGGCGTCACTGCGTATGCGTGATCACAAGATGGATTTTAAAATTATTTTTCGGGTTTGTTTTAAGGAGGTTGAACTGTTTTACGAAGATAATGAAAAAAATCTGAAATAAAGTTTTTTTAATAGATTTTTTTATGACAAAACTTTCTGTAAAAAATCCAAAATCATTAGGAGATTTATAAAGTTAAAAATTAAAAAAAACTTTTACATGTCGTCTTATGGAAAATATGTCAACCTAGCATGCAAACGGTACATTTTAATTTTTTGCAAATAACTAAAATATAATGTCAGCAGTTCCGAAAACTAACTATGTAAAGCATCGATGTCTTACGCATATTTTAATATTTTTTCCAATTTAATTAGGAGACATTTAATCAATATAAAAAATCATTAAACCTTAGCACTTTTCGATTATGGACTTTTATTTTTGACAGTTTTAACAATTTTAACTGAATTTTCAACTTTTTAATGATTTAATTTTAATTTTTATTACCTACTTCTAATTTCTTTTTTTAATTATTTACTGTAAAAAATATGTAAAATACAGATATTTACATAAATTTATTTTTTTAACCTAACTTTGTATAAAAAATTTAAAAGTTAGAAATAATTAATTAATATTTAAAAAAAATATTTATTTACTTATGCTTTAATGGCAATAATATTATTGGTATCATCGACTTATAACCTTTTGTAAAAATATATTATGGAAAAGTTCCCATTTAGAATTCAACTTACTTTTGAATGGGACTGTAACGGATCAACCTCCTTAACCGAGAACCAATCAAAAAACAGTATCTTGTCAAGTGGGCGAAATTATTGGAAAATATATTAACCGATTATAATAAATATTTTAATTTTATTAAATAATAAATTACATTCTCCGTCAATTACACTGTGAATTATAAAAGAACAGAGTTGTTGCTCATTTCATTGGTCCCATTTCCTGTTAAATAGGTTTGATATATTATAATATTAATTTTTGTTATTTTCAAATATGATTTTTTCTAGCAGTGCACACTGTACTTAGACGTAAATAGGTTTGACACTCCTGTCACAATGTACCCAGTACCTACCTACATACGTTACTGATACATCTACACCTCAATATTGTAAAGGTAGTAAATTATCTGCATCTCTGTCTTTCGCGCGTAAAGGATGCGAAAACACAACAGATGCTGCGTCTAGTGCTATCCTCTTCTGTTTCGCCTATAAATATAAGCAAATTATATTTTATCACTAGACACTTTTCTTCCTATTTGCTTTACTTTGTACTAAAACGCTTATTCAATAAGCAAACGCTTTTCATAGTAAACCAGTTCATACACCATTTCGCTATATTATCCAAGTGTGTAGGCTTTCACGGCCGGTGATGATCCAAATCCTCTTGGTTTCCGGGCTTATATGCCGTGGTCCATTGGTATTACTACCTGACGTTTCGTCTACAACTGCATCGCTTTTGATAATGTCAACCGCAGTTGTAGACGAAACGTCAGGCATAAATACCAATGGACCACGACATACAAGCCCGGAAACCAAGAAGATTTGGATTTCTCTATATTGTCTGTTTCCACCTGCGAACCCGAGCCGATAGATCCGCGCCGATCTATCTGAATGATTATTAGACTAAGAACGAAACCCAATCATCGAATTGATAGCTCTATTCCGACCTCTCTGCGAACGGCAACAGAATCGTTAGTCGTGCGCAGTAGCTAAAACTTAACTGTATCGGTTTTGGAACACGTTTAGCTACTGCGCATGACTGTGACGATTCTGTTGCCGTAGAGAGGTTGGATGGATACATGTTAAATGCAATCTTGCGATTCCTCTTAGAGTTAGATTAGTAAATTTAGAGCTTCGCTAATTGAGCCATCCCTGCCTTGCGCCAATATAATTCGATACTTTTGCACGGTTAGCAAAACTTAGAACTCTAACTTAGCTTCTTAATGGGAGTTGTGTTACTGCTAGATCTACTGCTACATAATTTACTAAATGTTTAGCTATTAATATCTCATATGTATTATACCTGCCTACCACGTTGCCTTCAAGTCGACTTTCCAATATGTTATATTCTTGTTCATGTTTGCTATGCCTGCGTTTGGAATTTTACCCTACGTTTGTTATATGTTTGTTGTAAATGAACTTGTCATGTGCTTTACAATACCGGATAAAGCTGGGTGTGCACATGAGGATATGATTTTTCAAGTAATAATAATAATCATTCTTTACTGCGCAACAGATAAGAAATTGTATAGAAGATAGTTACGAAATAATGAATGATATAGTTATATTGTAATGCCTTTTTGTATTTTGTTATTCATTAAAATAAATAAAATGTGTGGAAATAAGTTATACCTGTTTTCAGTCATTAATAATTGTAATAGAAAGCTGAAAATATATTCTTCAATAGTTGATATTAGTGATAAAAATTCCATAAAGGGCTAATGATAACTTATCATGATAAAGATACAATCAAATGTCAGCGTTTCATGTTTATAAAAAATCTATTTTTTGAACCTTGTCCGATTTCGGACATTGCCCGATGTGGCTCGGGCATTGTCGACATTGCCCGGATTCCGGACATTGACCGCATATATTTAAAACGCAAGCCCTATTTCTTTAGCCAATCCGCCAGCAATCCCTACTCAACCGATTGACACAATTTTTTTTAAACTGATGACTTTAGTCCACAGATCTGTTATCACTATTTTTTTTTGTGAAATTTCATTAAAAGTATTATCAGTAAAAAAGACGAGGGGGTGCGGTGTGATGAGGAACGTAAACAGAGAAAATCCACCAATGTTCACGATACTCGAGTGTGAGAGAAATGCAAATATGTGCGTACGTCGGAGATTATGAAAACAGTTTGACAAGTCGACTTTGACAATTGAAGTGTATATGTAAATTAGTTAGTTGTTTAGCGCGAATATTATAAATATTAATAAACAATTAAAATTTTATTTTATTTTACAAAAAGTTTAAAAAAAAGTAGGTTTATGTTAATTTAATGCCAAAATAGAGTTTTTAAATATTACATACTGTACCAAATCTAAAATTTCAGATCAGAAAAAATAGTGAAAATCGTAAATGTATGTTTGTTTATGTACTGATTTGGAATACAGGAACTAAATACGTAAGTATTATAGAGATATAAACGCTTTTAGCCTTGTAGGTACCATTCTAGCTATTAGTCTCAAAAGTCAAAACTTCTATATAAATATTATTAAGTTAAAAATAGTTTTTCTTGTTTTTTAGTTACTATTTTTTTATGTTTTGAGAGTTTGTTATCGGGGAGCATAAACTTCAACTTTCCGGCTTCTTCGCTGTAATAATAAAGTATAGCAAACTCTCGTATAAAACAGTAATTATGTTCCTATAAAATCTTGTGTAATGCATTTACACGGAATTAAGAACCGGAGCGCTAAAAGATGGGCTACGTTCCAAAAACTGACAAAAATACCCACCACATATTAAGGGTCCAGTACCTACAATAACTCGACTTTCAAAATTTTGACTGACAACGCTAAATTTTGACGTTCCAAAAAAAATCTTTGCGAATTATCCACAAATTTCCTCAAAAATACGTAAAAACTCTTTGTCTTTCACTGTCTTTTTTTGAATCCAACCAATCAGAAATCACAATTATATAGGTACGTCATAGGAACTCGTGTAGAATTACTGTATTACTATCTCACTTTGTATACACGACCCCAAATTGTTTATTAAAGAATTCCCCTAAACGCCCTCCTCTTTTCACTGTGCAAAAAAAACCATCGCATCGACACGACCCCGTAATTGTTTTTTAAAGAACTCCCCGCAAACGCCCTCCCTTTTTCATTGCACAAAAAATGCCATCGCATCGACACGACCTTGTAATTGTTTTTTAAAGAACTCTTACCAAACGCTTTGCTCTTTTCACTGCGCAAAAAAAAATAATTATAAAAAAAAATCCGCATCTAAAACGGCTATGTTATATAAAATAATAATTATTGTGTATTTCCAATGGATATTTTGCTCATCGAGTTATCGTAGGTACTCTAACCCGTTTGCATTTACAAATTCGCAAGTCTTGATAAACTTTCTGTTTGACCCGGTATTTTTATTGGAAACCTATATTGTGTTTTAATACAAAAAATCCGCTAAAAGTTTTTCTTACAAAAGTAGGTTTTATTTCGCAGTCAAATACTTAAAACTTGTAAAACATTCGTTAATAATAAAAAAACAAAATTAACATTCTCTATACGCAGCAGCTGAATATCAAATGATACAAAAACTTTGACTTCCACTGTGAAATAATACCTACTTTTCAGTCTTCGCTCTAAACTTCCCCTTAAAAAAAGTTTTAAGACGGAAATATGTTTTGTTATTTGTATCAAAAACACCTCAGCAGATGGGGTCACACCGAAATACGTTATAAGTGCAGTTCTCTAAAGCTATCTATTGAGTTGTAATTGTATTAGCTATCGTTCATATCCATTTATTCCGTAATTCATGCGTCGGATTGTTTGTACTACAATTAGAAATTGTGTACATAATATTATAACTGTTTTTAAAATATGACAATTAAAATATATTGGATCCAGTTCGATAACTCGATGTGCCCAAATTTTGACATTTTTTTTTAAGTCATAAAAAAATTTTAAACTTTGTGGATTATTCACAAATTTCCTCAAAAATACGTAAAAACTTTTTGTCTTTCACTGTCATTTTTTTAATCTAACCAATCAGAAATCACCTATAGGTACACGCCATAGCAACTGTATTACTATCTCACTTTGTATACACAACCCTGTAATTGTTTTTTAAAGAAGTTCCCCCAAACACCCTTCCTTTTTCACTGCGCAAAAAAACCACTATCGCATCGACACGACCCCGTAATTGTTTTTAAAGAACTTCCCTCAAACGCCCTCCCCTTTTCACTGCGCAAAAAAAAAACGCCATCGCATCGATACGACCCCGTAATTGTTTTTTAATGAATTCCCCCCAAACGCTCTCCTCTTTTCACTGCGCAAAAAAAAATAATTTATAAAAATCAATTTTCCGCACTTAAAACGGCTAATAACAATTTTATATAAAATAATAATTGTGTATAATGGATATTGTGAACATCGAGTTATCGTACTCTAACCAAATATATTTATTAATGTGCTAACTTTGTTTCGTAGAATTTAAACATTTCAAAAATAAATATAAATAATTCATTATTGTGCAATGTGCAAGTGTGCTTGGTCTTCTATAGCACCTTCCTGACTATATTATGTTCTAACAATAAGAAATTTAAAATATCTGAACATTTTTTTGTTGGTACGTTTCTAAATTAGGAAGAGGTACGCATTTGCATTTCTCTGTCAAACGCGAGCGGGCAAATAACAGAGCCAAGTTCCGGCAACTGTGCATAAAACAATATAAAAAGTAATCGCGTGTCTGTAATAAGTGTTGACTGACTGTTCTATGAAAGTTTAAACGCTTATAATCGACCCTTACACTAGTTTCCAAGAATTATGGTCACGTACATAACTTTGTAATATTGCCATTGGGGCGGCGTTTCATGTGAAACTATGTAAATGTCTTTGCGTATCGGAGTTTAATTGAAGAAAATGTCCGTCTTTCCAAACGTCGGCCAATTATCAATTATAATATACTAGCGGTCCCGTCCGGTTTCACCCGGGTGTAAAAGAACGAATGGGGAAGGGAGGAATATGAGTACACACATTACATCTTAGTTTACCGCGATGAATGTTGTGTCCAAATTTTATGATGATCGGAGTTAGCGTTCAAAAGGTTTTGTCGATAAAAAGCAGTATTTATACTTTTTTATACTAATAATTTTTTTTTTAATTAATTAAATAAAATTCAAATAAATTTAAATGTAAGCCTTAGAAGAAAGCAATGTAGAAATTAAAAAAAAATAAAAATATATTCGCCCAACGTGGGGCTCGAACCCACGACCCTGATATTGACAGTCGCATGCTCTACCGATTGAGCCAGCCGACGTTGTGTACTCAGAACGCTAATATGAATATATTTAGTTAGTGCATTTCACCTGAATAGAAGCTTATTTTTGAGATACATTTTGCAACATTTTTCATTAATGCTCCGCTTCTAATGGTCGTAGCGTGATAATATATAGCCTATAGCCTTCCTCGATAAATGGGCTATCCAACAAAATTTTTTTTTTTCAATTTGAAGCAGTAGTTCCTGAGATTAGCGCGTTCAACCAAACAAACAAACTCTTCAGCTTTATATATTAGTATAGATATGAACTTAAGAAATGTACTGAAATGCCTAAAACAGACAAATCTATTAAAATTATAAAATATTAATTAAACTTGTAATTTTAACGACTGCGTGTCAGTATTAATGACCATAGATGTCGAAACACTTTCTTCTTAAATAAAAATAAAAAATAAAAAAAAATTGGTTGTCTGTAAAGTCGGTTTACGGACGATAGTTTTACGTGATAACGTATTCCGCTCGAATATCATATTTAATAATACATAACCTAAATAATTTTAGTAGCTGTCAAACTATATTTTTACCGACTAATAATTTGATCAAACAAAGCAAAATACATATTTTTAAGCAATTATAAAAGACATTTAAAAGAATGTATATATATTATATATTTGTTAACAAACCGTATAATTTATCTAGGCCATCTGTCAGATGTAGCTTTCGCTAGAAAAGCCGAAAAAAATGTTGAACGCACACTACTCTCTGACGTCACGCGAGAAGAGGGAGATATGCGCACAAGCCGACGCTTGGGCCGATCGTGCATCTCTATCGCTTATATCGCGCTCTCGCTTGCGAAACGTTACTCTTTTTCGTGTGTGCTGGCGGTGTTTCATCAATTTATAAGCCGCTGGTCTGCAATTTTTACGCCATGCGCTGCGTCCAGCGTTCGCTGACGTAGCGTACAACGTTAGTACGTCACTCGCGACTTAGTGGTCACTATAAAAAGAGAACGTCATGCGCGGAGATCGCTCGTCGTCAGTAGGTATAGTTCGATCTTTCAACTAGTTTTGTTAAAAAATGGATGCTAAAACAATTTTAACGCTTCTTTTACTCGAGGAAGATGACGATGACCTCCTAAGAATGTCACTGCCCAAAAAGGGACGAAGAAAACACGAATTATTTGTGAGGAGGGATACTGAAGGGTGTTTTAACATGTTGCTGAAACACATAAATAACAAAAATATCAAGTTTGTGGAATATCTTCGTTTGTCAAGGGAACAGTTCATGAGCGTGTTGAAACTAGTTAAAAATGACATATCAATAGGTACAACTCGTCCTTGTCTTTATCAAATCTACTCATTGCGCGGCGTATTTCACAGCGTCCGTGACGCTACAATGCTCGAAAATAACTAAAGAGGCTATGTGAAGCTGGCAGCGCCCAATCCAAAAAGTAAAAATTAAATTATGCCTTTCGTTTGTTTATCGTTTGTTTAGGTTTGTTTAGCTATTTTCATCGTTTGTTTAGACTTAGTTCAAAAGTTATTTAGAAATTTAAATGGGCGCTGCTAGCTTCACACCAGCAGCGCCCATTCAACAAATTTCGCCAAAAATAGGTGGTATCGTTTGTTTATCGTTTGTTTACGTTTGTTTAGCTATTTTCGTCGTTTGTTTAGGTTTAGTGATCCGTACGCGGCTAAAAAAAGTGGGCGCTGCTAGCTTCACACCAGCAGCGCCCATTCAACAAATTTCTCCAACAATGGGTGGAATGGTTTGTTTATCGTTTGTTTACGTTTGTTTAGCTATTTTCATCGTTTGTTTAGGCTTAGTGTAGCCAGAAATCGAAAAAAAAACGTCCTGGGCGCTGCTAGCTTCACACCAGCAGCGCCCATTCAACATATTTCTCCAGCAATAGGAAGGAACGTTTGTTTAGCTATTTTCATCGTTTGTTTAGCCTTAGTATAGCGAGAAATCAAAAACAAAGTTTAATACTGGTTTTTCAAAAATGAGTAGATTCGTTTGTTTTGCTATTTTCATGTTTATTTTAGTCTTGCGGATATATACAATCGATATTATATACGCGTATATAATATAGATTGGCTAACTGACTCATCGTGAGATCTGCTAAACCAGGCGTGGCAAACCTATAGGACGCGTGCCACAGACGGCACGCGACAGATTATAATTACAGGCACGGCATTGATTGAGGCGCAAAATCGAAATAATTAACAATATTATGCTAGATGTCGAAAAAACAATTATTTATTTATTTCATGTACAAACAGCTTCAAAAATTTAGGACGAGGAAAATAAGAATTTTTTTTATTTACCAATTTATGTTGAATTTAATTACACTTAGATAATACTAATAAATATCAATCTTAAAATTAATAACGACTTAAAGTTAACTTGTGAAAAGCTATATTCGGTTGACAACCATAATTGAAGTGAAAATTTTTTTAATCAGTGTCATGTTTTATAGTTTTGACTCTTTCTTTATACTCTAATACTGCTGCATAAATGAGCATGTGGGGAATAACTTCGGCTGCTGGTGTGAAGCTAGCAGCGCCCACTTTTTTTAGCCGCGTACGAATCACTAAACCTAAACAAACGACGAAAATAGCTAAACAAACGTAAACAAACAAAAAACAAACGATTCCACCCATTGTTCGAGAATTTTGTTGAATGGGCGCTGCTGGTGTGACGCTAGCAGCGCCCAGGACGTTTTTTTCGATTTCTGGCTACACTAAGCCTAAACAAACGATGAAAATAGCTAAACAAACGTAAACAAACGATAAACAAACGATTCCACCCATTGTTGGCGAAATTTGTTAAATGGGCGCTGCTGGTGTGAAGCTGGCAGCGCCCAGGACGTTTTTTTTCGATTTCTGGCTACACTAAGCCTAAACAAACGATGAAAATAGCTAAACAAACGTAAACAAACGATAAACAAACGATTCCACCCATTGTTGGAGAAATTTGTTGAATGGGCGCTGCTGGTGTGAAGCTAGCAGCGCCCACTTTTTTTAGCCGCGTACGGATCACTAAACCTAAACAAACGACGAAAATAGCTAAACAAACGTAAACAAACGATAAACAAACGATACCACCTATTTTTGGCGAAATTTGTTGAATGGGCGCTGCTGGTGTGAAGCTAGCAGCGCCCATTTAAATTTCTAAATAACTTTTGAACTAAGTCTAAACAAACGATGAAAATAGCTAAACAAACCTAAACAAACGATAAACAAACGAAAGGCATAATTTAATTTTTACTTTTTGGATTGGGCGCTGCCAGCTTCACATAGCCAACTAAAGACGCTGCCTACAACATTTAGGTACGACGGATGGCATTTGGACGCTGCGTTTAACGTGAAAAAGAGACCGTATGTATACATTTCCATAGTAAGCATACAGACGCGGCGTATGGCGTGACGCTGTATGCGACCTACGGCGTTTATTGCAGACCAGCGGCTAAGACGTTATCACGTCAAAAGTAAAATGGTATGTTTTGTCCAACAGGTTCAACGCATGTTATATGACGTAGACAATTTCAATGTCAATACAGTAGCACACATTGGGGCCTGAATCAGGCTTATAGGGGATCGGTAGGACGCTCTGTTCTTATAATAGAGTTTAAAATTAAATCTGTGTTCGCTACAATGTAACCTGAAGAAGAAGCTGCTATATGGGGCATGGATTTTGCCAGCTCTTTCTACTCTTGTTCTTTCACCTTTGACTTCCCACGATGATTTACGAGCCACAACTTTTAAAATATAAATCGCTCTTACTTCACTTCTTGCGCGTTTTTCTCTATGTATATATATAAAAAAGTTCACTCTTCTTTCGTTTCGCATCAGAGTGAGCGTGTCCTGATAAATATGAGAAAAATATCTTCTGTATATTTATTATTGTCGAAGCACGTAGTGCGAGGTGTATATACCCTGTGTGCTCTAATCGCTTCTCAACTTTAATTCAGATTCATCTACGCCGCTGTGTTGATTATGCAATACTTGGCCTAGAATAGGACCGGATCTGATGGCCTTATGAGATCAGCCATTATATCAGATGTCGCGTCCCCCGGCAAAGTATCCTCCAACATAATATCCCTCGACAAAATATCATCTAGACTAAATAACCTAGAGGCAAAATATCCCTCGACATAAAAACAATTACGGGATCGTGTCGAGGCGATGGCGTTTTTTTTGCGCAGTGAAAAGGGAAAGACGTTTGAGGGGAGTTCTTCAACAATTACGGGATCGGATACATAATAAAATCCCTGAAGATATTAAAACTATAGAAAACAATCTAAAATTCAAAAATAAGTTAAAAACACATTTAATAAAGAAACTTATTATTCCCTAGAAGAATTCTATAATTAATGCAACTGGTGACGCTATTTACACATGTATACATGTTTTTTTTAAATAAAGTTTGTTATTATTATTATTATTAATACCAAACTTAAATTGATTAAATACACAATTAATATTTTTTACTAAATTTTGTAATGAATGTTCTGTTCCTCCTGTCTTAATGGCCTCTCGGGCCGGGGGGCCCCTCAGGCCAAGGGCCTGTGGCATTTTTCCCGCTCACGTTCTCTAATAGATTTATCCGGTCAATTTTTTCTCAGTATTTTGTTTCATCATTACCAAAAAAACACGCTTTTATGATATGGTTTATAACAGATAAACTCGAAGCGAAAACATTGCTATTTTCTAAAAGCGACGTTATAGTTGTTTAGTGTGAAATATGAAAACACAAATTTTCAACGGGTATTTTAAATAATAACGCAATATTTTACAACGTTTCAAAATAAAAACTTTCAGATCTGTTTTCTAATGTAAAAAGCGTCGATACAAATCCCTATGGAGTCGACACACTAAAAAAAGAAACCTGCACATCTGAAACTAAATTCCCCTAAAGTATGAATGTGCGATGATAGAACTGTCTTTATATATACAGGCTGTTCATTCACTACGCTGTCAAAATTTTATATCTATAATTAACTACTTTCCTATAGGCATTCTGACATGAAAAACGTATTACAACTTTTTACTCTAAAGTTTCCACGATAAAAGTAATTGGCAAGTTACTAAAAAACTGAATCAGAGATTTCGAAGTATTTAGAAGTATCATGCTTCCTCTAGCTCAGGGGTGGACAAATCTTTTGATAGTTGGGCCACATTGCGGATGAAAATATGACCGCGGGCCAAACAATTTCTTTTTCTAATTTTAAGTATAGTTGTTTTGAAACAACAATTTCAAGTGTTTAAACACTATTTACTATTTTTCTAAAATTCTTTTTATGCGCCAATTATATTGGCAAACAGTAATATTTTTGCTTTTAATAATCATTTATGAAATGCTTCGTGGGCCGGAGAAAATTCTACTACAGGTCGGATCCGGCTCGCGGGCCGCCATTTGCCCAGGCCTGCTCTAGCTAATAAATCATCTCAATCTAAACTAATATTATAAAGAGAGAGAGTGCGAATTTTGTATCTGTGAGTATGAGAAGATTAACCTCGGGAATCACTGTACCTATTTGAAAAATTCTTCCACCACTATTTATAATGAACCATCAGGATAGACTATATATTATCGCGTTAAAATAAAAGCGCTTTTATAGTTAGCTACAAGAACACCGAATAATAATAATAATGCGTTTAACGTCCGTTTCTCGACTTTATGTCATAACAAACGCCATTCGCACCATTATTATTTTCCATCCATCACACTTCCCATTATTTTCTACATTTTTTCAACTTCAACTAATTGATAGCGATGGGCGAGTGAAGGACTCTTTAGGACATTTGGATAAGTTAAGCAAATTTTGAGCATATGAATAAAGAAACCATCTCGATATTTATCTGGAATTATTGAAGGAAACCATGGAAAACATTTACAAGATATGGTCGGTACAGGAATAACCGTTTCTCAGCGAGATGAAGCAGGAAAAAGCCCCAGCTACACATATGTTTCCGCCGGGATTCGAACCCGGTACCTTCCGATTGCGAGTCTAGTACTCTGACCACAACGCTACACCGCGTGATTAGACAACACCGAATAATACAATGGGGACCTGGCTTTGTGATTTTCACCGCTCCTTAACTGGTGGTAAAAATGTTCATTTTATGGGAGAATTTTTTTCAAAATACAATGATATATTATGAGCAGGCTTTGGATGAAAAAATTGCATTTATATGTCAATTAGTGACAGTTTGCTTTTCAGTTATCGAAAATATAAGTAAATTATAAAGTAAAATACTAATATAATACAAAATATTGTACTTATTATAAAGAAGAAATTATTTATGATACACTTTAGACACTATTGTTTGTGGTACAAATTTGCGGTTATGACAACTTGCTCTTTTAAATAACCTTCGACAACATCATATACATGACCAGAATTATATAATTTTTCGCCTTTTGAGCTATTTTGTTCATGTACACGAGTATTAATTACAGGTTGAAATGCGTACTTCTTATTTTTTCAAATATTTTTCATTGTTTACTATTATAAAATCATCCCATTTACTTCATTAATTAGATACTAGAGAGCGCCAACTTCGCCAGTAGTGCTGCCTCTATGTTTCACGTACGGTCCCCATAACGATTAATTTCACACAATGTTCTGGGTGCTGCTGTTCCAGCGTTGTTAGACGTCCCGATTTTGGCGGGACGTCGCGATTTTTAAATCAAAATTAAATGTCCCGCGCGGGACAAGCTCAGTCCCGCTTTTCGGGGATAACTTTAAAAGAAGTTAAATCTTCACAGAAATATCATGAATAAGTAATTCTTATAAATGATTATTCTCTTATTGTAAGTTGCAATTTGTAACACTCACTCCACAGACTATTGTTTGAAACGCCATATTTTTCTAATTTCTAATGAATAAAACTTTTTTGATTTTGATTTCTGTTTTTTTTTTATTTTTTTTTTATTCTGAAATGAATAAGACAACTATTTTACGATAGGGTAAATCTGATTTAAAATACCATATTTTTATTAAAATACATTTTCTATGGCTATTTTTGCTATCTATTGTCACATAAACGTAATTTTAATTCAAATCAAAAGATAAATAGGTATTTGAAAACTTCTGATTATATACGTTTTTTTACTATGTCCCGCTTTCGACGAAAG
This sequence comes from Xanthostigma xanthostigma, assembly GCA_963575645.1. NCBI lineage: Eukaryota > Metazoa > Arthropoda > Insecta > Raphidioptera > Raphidiidae > Xanthostigma > Xanthostigma xanthostigma. Next base: position 49,190,478 of record OY754469.1, on the reverse strand, counting down.
AATCCCGCTGTTTTCACTCAAAGAGTTCCAAAATCCCGACTTGGCAAAAAAAAACCTGGCAACGCTGTGCTGTTCGGATGTTTCGTTCGTTTTCTAGTAAAACAGACGGTATATTGACATAGGTTCGGCAAAGCACACTGAGGATAACAAATCTTGTATAAATGTAAAGCATAAATTGGTTGGCAGTCGGCAGGTTATATGTGAAGTTTTAGTTTAAACTTGAAAATACAAGACATAGACACAAGTACCTTCAGGACCTTCACGTATACAGAAAGTTGTGTGTCTTAAACACACCCTCGTGGTTTCAAACATCACTCATCGCGGCGCAACGTTGAGCCGAATGATGGCCGGGCGGATGGATTTCGCTCTTATCGGCATCGAAACACACGGCCGCCCGGTCCGAAAACAACGATTTACCGACGTCAACATAGATTGAAGCCCAAAAATATTTCCACCAATACACATTTCACCACGTAATACAGCATGTATATTTGTACAAAGCAATAATGTGTCAGATATGTTCATCTTAGTTTACCGCGATGAATGCCAAAATTTCATGATGATCGGAATTACCGTTCAAAAGTTGTTGTTTTTGAGTTATATTTTGCAACTTTTTTCAATGATGCTCCGTTCCTATTACTCGTAGTGCGATATTATATAGCCTATAGCATTCCTCGATAAATGGACTATCCAACAAAAAATAAAATAGTTGTGTGGTTTTAAGAAACCACAACGCAAGTGAAACTTTTATTGGATTGTGGGCGTTGGATTGTAGACACTAATTATCCATCACGATTAATTATAAACAACAATATTCACATGAATACACGAATAAAAACATGTAAACACTGTACAGCACTTGCCCGCATGACAGACTGACTATGTGTTATACATACTACACGGTCAGCTGATGCTAACCATGGGCGCTGCCATATTGCCCTTGGCTGCTCTACCGAGCGCCTACTCCAAACGCCTTTCACTTTACCCCTACTCCGCGGCCGCCTGTAAATTGCGACATGCAACAGACGGCCAGAAAAATTCGGGGCGATAGAATAAAAGTTTCACTTTAAAAATATTTTTCAATTCGAACCAGTAGCTCCTGAGATTAGCGCGTTCAACCAAACAAACAAATTCTTTAGCTTTATATATATTCGTATAGATCAGGGGTGGGCAAATCTTTTGATCGTCGGGCCACATTGCGCATGAATATTTGATCGCGGGCTAAACAATTTCTTTTTCTAATTTTAAGTATAACTTTTTTGAAACAACAAGTTCAAGTTTTAAAACACTATTTACTATTTATCTAAAATTCTTTTTATGCGCCAATATATATTGGCACACAGTAATATTTTTGCTTTTAATAATCATTTATAAAATGCTTCGTGGGCCGCCATTTGCCCAGGCCTGGTATAGATTATACGTAGTTTGAAAAAATCGAGATGTAATTTTCGTATTTAAAAATTTGCCTCAACTTGCATCGGCTGAGATATCTTTGAGAGCTTATCTATTCCGTCTGGTGTATCGTTTGACGGCAGCGAGTGGCCATCAATATCAGGCCTGTTTATTTGCATATTGTCCTTCTACAATTCAGTAGTCACTAGTCAGTAGTAGGTAACCTTAATACCAGCTTATATATTCCGCTTCAAAGCTGTTTGGAATAATAACAGTTCTAGTAATTGATTACAGACAATGCCAGATTATATTACAACAGTGGCTTTTGCTATACAGACGCTGTGCGCAGACGCGGATCTGGAATAATATGACGAATGCAACATTACCAACTGAAATAATCTTCTTCTAATGAAATCCGTAAAAATTGTGTTTCAGTAAGGACAAAGAATTTGGCTGCCAATCGGGTCAGTGGTTTTGGAAATAATTGTGTGCATACTTTGGATCTATACCTTATGAAATGAACTAATCTGTAATGGTAACTAAAAATGTCGAAATCTTTGATTAACGTCTGATTAGAACTCTTCAATAAATAAAATTATCGATCAATATTTCAGACAATATATTAACAAAAAAAAATATATAAATGAATACATTAACGTTTCGATCCGGATTTGGATCTTCTTCAGAACGGATCTAGAAATATAAAAATATAATTATTATTTAGTTTCTATTTATTTTTAATGAAATTCGTGAAAGATTTTTTTTAATATTGAAATATTGAAAAAATAATAACAAACAATTTTTTATTATGTAGTCATGGAAATAATTGTAAGCACCTAAAAAGAAAGAAAAAATTATTAAAAACAAAATATTATTTCAAAATAATATTATATAATATATATTACTTAATGAGCATTGAGAGAATTTTTATTTGATTTTATATGTAACATTTCCGAAATATTTCTTTTAAAAAAATTAGTTTCATTATCTAAAATTTTTATATTATCCCAATCAATTTTGTGGTCAAGTTCTAATTTGTGTTTATATAATTATGTTTGTCAGGGATTAATTTATGATTATTTTGGTGTTCTCGAATAGGCCCCACTCACGATCACACTTCATGCAACAGTTCAGTGTTCAAACTTATAGTTCAGTGAAGCATGATAGTGTGTGGGACAAATAAACACTGAAATCAACACTGAAGTCAAGCATGAACTCATCAAATGCATCTTGATTTTTGAACGACTTCAGTGTTCAGTGTTCAAGTAAACTGTTGTGTGTGTGGGTGTTTTTCAGTTCAGTTTTTGGAGTTCTGTGTTTTGTACAACCAGAAGCCAAAAATCTCAATGTTGCTGCCTTTCTTGTGCAGAAATAGATTTTCACATATTTGTGTCCTGGTTCTTAATAAATAGGGTAACTAATTCCAGTAAATAATTGTAAGTTAATTCATTCATTCGTAAATAATTATTGCAATCAAGCGGCTCAAGATGTAATTCATTAATCAAATAAACATGACTTCTTGAATCACGCATTTCTAACCAATTTTTCCCCCATATTCTTCTTTTTTTTTCTTATTTCTCTGTTTTAAATACAATCCCATAGCTCTGAACAGCCAATCCTCACCATTTAAATTACTCATTTAGTTCTTATTAATGAACTATACTCTATAGTATAATATTATAGTGTGTATATAATATAATATATCTTATGTATCTATACTCGACGAGTGTATGCCAACAACTGAACCAAACTGAACACAAAAAATTTAAAAAACTGAGCAGTTTGCATGAACTGTGTGTGGTGCCAGTTAGGCCTAGCGCACATGAAGAGCGTTCAACGCGCGTTGGACCAACGCGCGTTGAACGCCTCTCATATAAACTAGGCCTTATTCTTGTCGATAATTTTATTTATTAAAAATGTCGAACTTGCAACCAATTTCTTTATAATTTTTAATTATTTTTTTATTTTTTATTTCTATCATACAGTGAAAAACTTAGCGGGATGTGATTTTGTCAACTGTTAATGACAACATAAAATATTTTTGTGAATAACTGTGTATATACCTATATAATGTTTATATCTATATATATGTATACATAATGTGTATAATGGCTTACGTTCAAGGAAACGACCAAAACTGAACTGCTAGCTGCACGTACAACATTACATAATATATACACACATAAGTGCAATTTTATGTAAAATTGTTCTACAGGGAAATTATATACCTACACGAAACAACACCTCCAACTATTACTTCACAATCTTTCACGCTGCTTACACATACAGTGGCGTACGTGAAAATTAAACTCCTATCTCATTTATGCTCGCCTGTACAAGGCATTGCCAAAATAGACCGACAATATAAAAAATATTAAATCGCTTAACCACTTTAAAAATAAATTAAAGACTTTTTTGATTGAAAGAAATTTTTATAGTGTAGACGAATTTTCGTAACATGTTTTTTAATTTTACTGTGTAATAAGTACTGACTTTGTGTATCCAACTTTATTGGCTATGCAAATAAATTTTATTATTATTATTATACCTAGCGGTGAGAGCACTAGACTGGAGGTACCGGGTTCGAATCCCGGCGGGGGCAGATGTGGCTGGAACTTTTTCCTGCTGCCTCTCGCCGAGAAACGGTAATTCCTGTACTTACCATCTTTTTGAGGTTTTCCATGGGTTTTCCTCAATGATTCCCGATAAATATCGAGATGGTTCCTTATTCAAGGCCATGGCCGCTTAACTGTCAGTCTCCTATGCTCAAAATGTGCCTACCTTATCTTAATGTCCTAAAATTCCTTCATTCACCTATTGCTATTAATTAAGTTGAAGTTTAAAAATGTAGAATATAACGGGAAGTGTAATAGATGAAAAATAGTAATGGTGCGAATGGCGTTTGTTATGACATAAAGTCGAGAAACGGATGTTAAACGCATTATTATATATTAGGTATCGTGTCCATAAGAAAAATCGCAGGGTTGTGGACAAAAATATTAGAATTAAATTTTCTGTATGTACTTGAAAAAGTCTAAATCTATAGACGAAACGTCGTTCACTAATTAAACCTAATATTTTTGTTCACAATCCTGCAATTTTTCTTATTATTATTGTAAAAAAAAATGATTTCGCTCTGACCTTAATATAATTACAGTTGCACGAGCAGTCTAAAGTCGTCTTCAAACTCCCTGTCATGAAGAACATTTAATTATACTGACACAAAAACAAATAAATCGATATACACAGAAGTATGCCACTTTTAAAGCTGAATTTTGATAACTATACTTAAAAAAATGTTTTTTTCAAAGTGTATAAATTGTACAAAAAAGGTGTTAACATGTATATACACAGTATAATGACTAGAATTTTTTCTTTAAACCCAGACTGAATCGTATTTAAATTATCAAAACACTTCACCTATATTAGAGGCGGTACGAAGATTCAGCACAAATCTCTTTGAACTTGCTGAAAAAAACCGTCAACGAATGATTCATATGCGTAGAATATTTTTATGTACCTACGTTCACATGAGTCACATGTAGGTATATACTAGTGATGTGCCGGATATCCGTATCCGCGGATATCCGAGGAAGAAGAAAGATCCGTATCCGTTAGTTTTTGGCGGATCTTTTACCTTATTAATTTTCAATTCATAAATGAAATTTTATATATTTAGGTGATTAGGTAATAATGAAAAACTGTTAAATTCTATTCAGATTATTTTTTATTTTTTTAAATCGTATTTGGCACCTTTATATTGCAAACATTTATCTTAGTGAGTAACATACCAATAGTACATAACTCAAAGGTACTAAAAAACTATCTTTATAATGAGATATTTCACATCGATCTTTGGAAAGAGACAATCTGTTATGAGAGTTAACTCTTAAAGAGGTCAATAACTTTTTCCCATAACAGATAGTCTCTTTCCAAAGGTCGATGTGCAATATTTACCACCGCGTACTCTAAGAAAGTTTAGATCCGTATCCATATCCGCGGAACTTGAAACCAAATATCCGTACTCAGATCCGTATCCGCGGATATACATTTTTAACGATCCGGCACATTCAGATATTTTTTTTAACTCATACTCATGTCAAATACAAAACACAACGTCAATATTTATTCATGTGTATTGAGCATTTTAAGTTATTTTCTTTTCATTTAATTCGTATATATTGTTGAATGTGTGGAGTCAATTTTGAATTAAACGTTCAGGGGATTTCCCGAATGTACCATAATATCGTACACTTCAATAAATTATTGATTGTGCTTTTATTGTGCTTAAATTAAAGATACTTTAACTGTCACGCACTAATGTATTGATTGATTATTATTCATATCGATGTTTTATACCCCAGTGAGTTGTGTTCTTTTTCGTGTTGGTAATAACTTTACCCACGTTATATCTGCGCGGCCTATGTGGAAACATACTTCGTCCTGCGCTTGGTTTGTAGGCATGCGTTAACACGTGTAAAACAAAGGCAGAATAAGTACTTTTTAACTGACCTACATCAATGTTTGATTAATGTGTCACTTTATACGTTTGGATTTTGTCTCAGCTTTGTTTATACCTACATAATTAGCCCTATTCTGCTATTTGAGTTCGAATCACTGATTAGGCGAGTGTTTACAAATCTTTTTTATCACTGGTTTTCAAAAAAACGCACCTGTAAACTGTCATTTCTGTGTTGTTACCATGGCTATAGTGGTCACGTGCCTGCTTCTATGTCAGTCCATCGTTATCAAGTGACAAGTTCACGCTCTACGTTTGTATTATTATAGGTGCTAAAATAACTATTTCTAATAATGGCGATTGAAATTGCAAAAAGAAGACAAAAAATGCCAGTTTATCAATACAAATGGTCTTAGATTTATATTGACGCTATTAAAGATCACGAACAGAATCAATCATTGTGAACAATAAATGGAAAATTAGAGCGCTATACTAAATTCTAATTTGAGTTTTGGAACAACAATAACCTGTTTTCATTTTCATTTATCCAAAATAATTGAGTGAAATATTTCGCCGTCCATTTTTATTAAAAAAACTACTATAGTGACAGCTAACAACACCCATTTAGTTTATCCACTTTTATAAACACGTCACGTGACCAATTTAAACACTTTTGCTAATCACGTTGCTTAGCAGAATACGAAACAGACAAAAGTGATTACGCAGAGTGTTTATTTTGATAAACACTTGGTAATCACGGTGATTAAATTAGCGGAATAGCCCTGATATTATGTTATCTTTAAGCTCTGAAGTTGCAGTCATAACTAGTGTTGACTATCTTCCATGACAGACAAACAATTAAGTCAAAAATGTTTAATTACTAATTATAAATGGTATTTTAGTATCGGTTTCATTTACTAAAAGTTTTCTTTTGGTTTAGAAGTTATTTGCGTTTATAGTTTTCAGAAAATCATATAAAACCTTCGAATGGCCGTAGTTTCCAGACTAAAAGAGATAGAGACGTTTGCTTACGCTCATTGAAATCAGCGTAATTTTTTCTGTAAGCATTCTCAATTTCAAAAGTGTATTAAAGAATTCGATTTCTGCTATTTTTTCAAGGCATACCCCTTTGAAAAATTGAGATTTTTGACGAAAATCGAAATCTTTCGGAACTTTGGCAAAAACATCATGCTTAGAGAAAAAAACACCCTGAATCCAATGAGCACAAACAAACGTCTGTATGGCTTTTAGTTTAAAAGTTATTTGTGCTTATAGTTTTCAAAAAATCATCTAACACCTTTGAATGGCCGTAGTTTCCAAACTAAAAAAGATACAGACGTTTGCTTACGCTCATTGAATTCAGCGTATTTTTTTCTGTAAGCATTCTTAATTTCAAAAATATATTAAAGAATTTACGTGCCCCAATAATAATATCTATATCTTTTAACAAGATAAAGAAGTCTTCAATAAATAAAATTATCGACCAATTTTTCAGACAATATATTAATATATATATGTTAATATATTGTCTGAAAAATTGATCGATAATTTTATTTATTGAAGAGTTCTAATCAGACGTTAATCAAAGATTTGAAGATAAAGAAGTATCGACTTGTGTGTCAAATTTGATGCTTTTACCATAAAGTGCACAATTATTTTTCCCTCTAAGAGTTATTAGTAGAAAAAAATTGATTACATGTAATATTCTTCAGCAAAAAATCCTATTAATACTGAACAGTCTGTATGATAGAACACAATTTTCTTTGCAACTTGTATAATACAGTATTCTCACCTTTGGTTTGGTTTACACTTCTAAAACCTTTATCTTCATCTCGCACAATCTATTTTATCACTTGACATTTTCTGACAGATTCTTTCAGCGAATATTCTTCTTTGAAAGCATACGTCTTGTATTTGAAAACCTATATCTACCTTCAGAGGAAATTGTGTTTACACGCTATTCTGAAACAAAACATATGCTAATAAATCGTAAGCTTTGATAAAATAAGATAGACATTGAATCAAGACTATCGGTAGATCGCCGAATTCTTGACACAGACGATCTATTAAAAAACCTTATTTAACGTAAGTCAAAGGCAGTTTGGCTTTTTAGTTTTATACCGAGAGATTGCAATCAGCAAATCACTGACTGGAGCTTTAATCCAGGAATTTCACACGGGAAAAGAAGACTTGATCAAACTCAGTAGTTCACAACTCAGGAAAGTGATTGGGCTCTTGGCGCCTGGGATACGCCAGGAATCGACACAGTGTAGATTTTTAAATTGGAGCCAACCATTTACTGTTCGAATGCGAGGTCCTAGCCTATAGGACAACAACCATCTTTGGATACATTCATGAGAATGGAGTAACTCTTCAGGATAATCTATTGAACAATGATCTGGAGTTCATTAAAAAATCCAGACTATTGAAGGACTAGATCCAGGATAAAGGGAAGCACAAAAATTCATTTAAGATGATGTGGATTAACCCTTAATTTTTGAACAATGGGTTCGATGTTTTTTTATGAATCAACAATTAAATAAAGACTAAATATGCAATACAAAATAAAAATTAAAAACGAATGTTATGAGACAACCTGTACATTTCTAACTAGCAATTTTAACGTTAATTGTTTCAAACTCGATAAAAATAACATTTCAGAAACGTGTCATTGACCAGCTTAATTTTTCACACGAACAAAAAATCTTTCGAATAATTCCGCTGATCAATTCTCCCTCCATAATATTCCAGTTTTGCCAACACTACAGTAAATAATGTAGCTAATACACATCCATTCTCCGGTAACAAAAAATTATGTTGAAAGTTAATTTGATTATAATGTAATTCGCAAATTTTAATCTGGAGGTTTCATCTACCTCCATTACACAAACACAGAGGCTAGTATAATATGATTGCCTTCCTGTTTCTCTCTCATTTGCACACCCAAATCACCTGTCTTTGTTCAGTACACGTTCCTGAATGCTCTGACCTAATTATAGAACGATTGAAGCCTGGTTCACATGTGAGATACTATCTTGCAACGATTTTGTGAACAAATTTCAGCGCATAAATTTTTCATTTTATTAACCCATCTGCACCGGATTCAAAATTACATCGATTCTACATAATTATAACGAATTGTTTAATCTGCAAAAATATAATATTTGTGAATGCATTAACTTTTAAAAGGAATTTAGTTATATTAAAATTAAAAAATATATATATCCGCCATACATGCATTCTTCAATTCTATATGGTGGGAGAACGGGTATTAATGGTGGAAGGATGGGTATAAAATAACATTACTTGAAATTATTATTTTTCTGTTTATTTTACCATTCCAACCCACAAGTGGGGAATGGTAATAATTTAGGTCAAATATCACTTTTCAAAATTATACAATATCCTTCCGTTTTGAGGTCTCCCGAAGCCAAAAAACATATTTTTGGAATAACTCTTTACGTCTGTTAGTTTGTGAGCACGATACAGGTCAAACGGATGAACGGATTGAAACCAAATTTTGGGAAGATATTTGATATGTAGATATGAAGAGCCCTATTGTTTTTCGGGAAAATCGGCGCAGGCGCAAAATAGATATATGCTATAACGTTGTTTATTATTCTAATTATTTTTTTTTTTAAGTTTTGTTTAAAATTTTTTTCTAATTTTATAGTTTTGGAAATATTTTGAAAATAAAAATCAGCTGTTCTTTTGTTTTGTAGATCTGTCAGAAATAAGCCAGCTTTGATTAATTTTTATATGACGTGGAACATATTATTAGGTAACCATGGCAACGAATAGCAAATTATATCATATTGAATACTAGCCATTACCCGCGTCACCTCACGCGATATCAGAATTTTTTTTCTTTTTATTATACTAAATTAAATGTCAATATTTTTAAAGTTGGAATGGTCCCGTCGCCCACTTGGCTGGAATTTTTCTTATAGTTCTCAAACAAACTTTCTTAACTTATATTTAAAGTAAATTGATTTCCTATTTAATGAAAATTAATCTTTTCTATAATTTATTTATTCACAAAATTACAGCAAATCATTGACTCAAAACTGCTTCAACAGCGTTTACAAATTTTTAATAATCAATGTTTATATTTCGTGTTTTAACTGACATTGTATTTTGTATTTAAAGTATCTTCGTATTACAGCAAAGTGACATTTGTCGGTTTTGACAAAAGCTTTGTCTGAACCCGACCTTAACCGGCTAAAAAACACCTTATATTTCAACTCTGGTTACCCATTGATAGTGTACCATCTGAATTGGTTCAGCATTTCCCGAGTTCAAATGAATTTACGGACAGATAGACATTCTGAAAATGCAGAAAAAAAAAGAAAACGAAATTTTACACCGAGTACTTCTCAGGATGACAGTAGTTCTATTTAAAAATAAATCATATACTGTGATATATAAATAAAACTGTAGCTCAAGTGATAAAATGTCAAACTTATGTAGGCATAAAATTGAACGTCTACTGTAGTGACACTATTATATAACTTGTTAATGGATTCAGCACGGCATCCGAGGATTCAGATTCCCGACAGGGGAAAACTTAATGCGTTTACAAATAATAAAATGTTTCTAAATATTTTATATGCGTCTCGTATCCATAATCTGTTGAAAATGAAATAAAAATCAACATTCCAAAGCTTTAAAGTTCATGTAAACGCGCTTATCTAGTCTTCTGAAGTTTTTGCATAAATTCCGTACAAGTGAGATAATTTTTTAATAACTCTGTCACTACACAGTATAATATATTAAAACAATCGTGAGCTTTATTGATATTATTTATTTAGAGCTACATCGGAATATCGCAGATAATGTAGCTCTGACAACGCAGAGATACTGCCGCTGCTGTTGCAGTGTTGTATAAAGGCACGAACTGCTTTTGTTTGTTCCTAATATTTATTTGACTGGAGGTCAGTGATTGTTGGGGTCTAGATTAGGCTTTCTGCCAGACATAATGTAGCTTGTAAATAAAACCACATTTTAAAACTAAAAAATATAAAATTATTTTTTTTACTTGTAGGATTTGAAACGAAAAACGTGGAGCGCAGGTGTAGAGAGTAGCCATCAATAAAAAAAAAATTGGTTGTCTGTAAAGTCGGTTTACGGACGATAGTTTTACGTGATAACGTATTCCGTAATACATAACCTAAATTCTACATATAATAATTATAATAATTCGATTCTATGATATTGCATCTTTCGCTTCAAATTTAGGTTAATTTTATGTATTAAAATACTCACCACCTATAATAATAATTGTTTTTTTTAACTTTCTTTCTTTCGTATTTATTTTAAGTCTCAAAGATTAATTGTCATAATATTTTGAAAACAATTGTTTCACTGTTTATATAAAATTCCAAAACCTACTTACAATATTTAAGTATTTTCATACGTCAAAAAATTGATTTTTATAATGATAAAATTTGTATGAAAACGATTTTTTCGAGAGATGAGACCTAGCTAAAACGATTTTTTGCCCCCCAAAATCCCTTTTCAGTAAATTTTATCCAAATCGTTAGGGCCGTTTTCGAGAAAAGCACGCACAGGGTCAGGCGGAACGTTAGGAACGTTACACTTTTTCGTGCATGCAGCCGGTGTTTCATCAATTTATAAGATTGGTGATTCATCAATTTATAAGACGTTATCACGTCAAAAACAATCTATTTATGAGATAAAACGAATAAAGCACCCCGCGTTTTTCGTTTCAAAACTACAAGTTAAAAAAATATTTTATACTTTTTAGTTTGTGTTAATTTTAGATTAAACTGTATTTTCAAAAAAAATGAGCAACGTTCAATTGAAAATGAACATTATTTTTTATGAACATTGAATTCAACACCTTTTGGAGTTCTCAATATAACCAAAGACTTGAATTAATCCAGGATTTGAATCCGAACGCCGCTATTCTTCACTAGGAACAATTTCTGTTAGACAATATTATGAACTTGAGCTTGTAAGGTTTTTTACATTAATTATTTTGATTGTACATCTAAATCTACACGATCTAAGCAGTAGATAATATTATAATTGTGTATGTATGTGCGAACATTTGTTAGTATTTATGTGTGTGTACAGAGCTCTCGTGTGAGTAGCTGCGAATTGCTTTGTACCCTTAAAGTTCGATTCACAATCAGCTCCACATAATGGCATCCTTGAGAATTTATATATGTTCGGAAAGGTGAAAAAAACTCAATTTTTTCAACTTTCAGATTTCCAAATGTTTTAAAAGTTACAAAAAAAATTTGGGACCCCCATACTGTAGCGGCAAATACCCATGAGTAAAAATACTCTTCATTTTTTTGTTTAAGATCCGTTAGAGAGCAACTAGAGTTCCAGCCGTCCGACCCCTTTTTTTCGCTTAAGTTACTAGATTGTCGTTACCGGGCCACTCAGTGAAGCAAATTGATTTTTTCAAAAAAGGAATTATACCCGAAACATAGCTTAATAATAACTCTTAATATGAAAATGCTCAGTTCTATATTTAAGTCACAATGAATTTTCGAAAACACCCTTCATTTTGACCCCTCTCTCCCCTTAACTATCAAAATCATGGAATTCCACCTTTGTATAATACTCGCCACGAATCTAAAAGGCTCGGAAGTTAGATGCTAATGCGGACTTGCGCTTGTACAGTCTGTTGAAAAACTACAAACTCGCAACGCAACAGAACTAAAATAACAATAACAACTTGACAATAGCGTACTCGACTGTACTTTAAAGCAGGAAAGCGACAAGTGACAAAGGCAACGAGCGATCACGGCCAATCACCGACGAGCGCACGTTTCGTGCAGATAGCTGGGAGGTGGTGGGAGTATCAACGGCTCTAAAATGTGCCTTTGCGACGCTGTTTGTGACTAACTTTCGAACCTTTTAGATCCGTGGCGCGTATTATAATACTGTAGTGGTTTCGGTAACACTTTTGACTTTTGCATGCGAATCGAGCCGTCGTCAACCATTGCGCTTGCTACGTGCCCTGTAATCAAAGGCCTGACATTTGTACACAATATACTGTTCACAAATAAACAACAATATTATTTATCTCTTCATAGTGTTAGTAGTACATTGTTGCTATTGTTGTGTTGGCCTTTACTGAAGTCGCTGATTAAAATCAAAATTGGATTAAAAGCGCATATCTGTTGTTTAAGTTGTTGTTCGACCCTCCACTATGTACCATCATCCCTAAATCAGGTGCTACGCGTCTTCTGTTACCGTTAACTCCCGCGGAGTCGACTATATGCGATCGTCTTCTCTTTAAAGTAGAACGGACATTATATACGACATCCTCAACTAATCTGACTGGACTAACACATTATAACATATAAAATGTTTAATTTATTATTATAACTATTATTTTCCTTTATTTTCATTTTCATTTATTTAATAAGCACGTCTACAGTAATAATTTTGGACTCCTGCCCTAGCACTGGTCACCCAAGTTGGGCAGGATATCCTCTATTTGTATATTTAGTATATTTTGTATATTTTTATTGAGGAAATAAAATAAATAAAAATAAATAAATAAAAACAGTAACTGAACACTTATCGTAAAATAACAGGTCTAAAATTTCAGTTTTGACCGTATCACTATACGCTAGGAAAGTATCTTTGACATGCGACCTTCGCACCATCTCGTGTTTGATTTTTTCAAAAGTGGTTCACCCTAAACGTACAAACACATATAGAAACCAGCGTTATTCTTAATTATAAAAAAATATTTACGCAAAATGTCAGTAAAAAAACTACATAAATGATATACATTATTAATTTCTAAATTTTTTAAATCTTATTTTTGTTAACAAAAATAACAATTATGATATTTTTCATGTATTTAATAATGATTACAGACGTAAAATAAAATTTAATTACCCTTGACGACGTACTGCTGCAGTCCATTTTTTCGTCTCTAATTCATAAGAAAATCCAGGAAAACGGTGGAATTGTAATTCTGGATGTTTAGTTGGTGTATCTTTACAATCAACAACACAGCACTTCGGATTTGATAGCTTTTTCCCCATTTTACTCGACAATTAATCCTTATCAAAATGCACGTATAACATATTATGACACTAAGGTTTGACTGAACCAGAGTTAAAAAAAGCAAAGATTGCGTGTCAAAAGATACTTTCCTAACGTATAATAAACTAGTGTACCCGTGCAAAACTTTTTGCAAGTATCTTCATATTGTTTTAAAAATCTATATTTTAACACAGACCTACAACAATAATTTTATTCCTTTCGCATTTATTTTTCTTATGATTTAGCTTGATCTATCAAGTAATCTATATATTTAATTGGTTATAAATTTAAAGAAAATGTATGTGAGATCTTTTCATAGTTGTCATGGATGCCGCGCAAGAGCTGTCAGAATTAAAAAAAAAATCTAACTTCATTTGATACATTTACGTTATTCATTATTTTTTTCTGATCTTTTTTATCTGAACGAAGTTTAAGCGAAGCACGGTCACAGATCATTATCCGGTTGAAATATGAATCACAGCGTCGCATCGTGTCGATAAGCGTTTTTATTTTATGATTCTCGTGAGGATAACGCTTTAATAACGATAAAATAGTGCAGACACGACGTGGAAGAATTACCAACTGCTACCGTTTAGCGTAACCTAGCTCTAACATTTTTTTACTCAACACAAACAAATTTAAATTGAAATATAATCCAAAACATTTATTAATTTTTCAGTAAACTGCACATCCACAGCCATAGTTGACAATAATTTATTGACAAGCTTTATTTTTAGGTTATTTATTCTTCGCTAGGAAAGTATCTTTGACACACGACCTTCGCACCATCTCGTGTTTGATTTTTTCAAAAGTGGTTCACCCAAAACTTACAAACACATGGAAACCAGCGTTATTCTTAATTATAAAAAAATATTTACGCAAAATGTCAGTAAAAAAACTACAGAAATGATATACATTTTTAATTTCTAAATTTTTTACATCTTATTTTTGTTAACAAAAATAACAATTATGATATTTTTCATGTATTTAATAATGATTACAGACGTAAAATAAAATTTAATTACCCTTGACGACGTACTGCTGTAGTCCATTTTTTTCCTCTCTAATTCATAAGAAAATCCAGGAAAAAGGTGAAATTGTAATTCTGAATGTTTAGTTGGTGTATCTTTACAATCAACAACACAGCCCTTCCGATTTGATAGCTTTTTACCCATTTTAATCGACAATTAATCCTTATTAAAATGCACGTATAACATATGACACTAAGGTTTTGACTGAACCAGATTTAAAAAAAAAGACCACGAGAGGGCGCAAAAGTCGCCTGTCAAAAGATACTTTCCTAGCGTATAGGTTTTAAAGAATATGTGCAAAAAAGTTGTTTTCTTGGTTGAGCATTTTGTGGCATTTTGTATATTATACATATGATTATATAGAATATTTCCAGTTCACAATTTGGTCTAAATTACCCGGGCGACAGATAACAATGAACATCACAAGACTGGGGGGAATAATGCCCCGGTTCAGTTTCCTTTATTGAGTGAGAGATAATAATGCCATACATACATTTAATGTTTACTAACATACATATATCACACATAACTCCATCGTACGGACTTACTCGTTAAATACAACTTTTTCTGATTTTCATCTGTATATAATATGTATCATCATATATATTAATACGCTAAGGTTAAAGATGTGCCTCCCTTTTTAGAAAAAACCTCACAATTTCTCCACATAAATTATATATCATTTTACAGATAATTGCTTGCTCTACTGACATCGACAACTAAAAAAATTATTATTGCTTTTGTTTTTGTAAATTAATTAAAATACGGCAACGCTGAATAACGTCTGCCATCTGACGGCTTTAATTTTGAAACAACGTCAACACTTTGATCTGTCATCTGACCTTCATATTGTAATACAACAGACACAATACTGCATACTGCCATCTAACGCCTTTAATTTTGAAACAGCGAGCAACTCTGAACAACGTCACAGCAATGCTGCATGATGCCATCTGACGGCTTAGCTCAACGCTTTTGCTACTTGCGCCTCTATATGACAATTTTAGTAAAATATTTCTTCGATCTGTCATCTGAGCTTCATATTTTAATACAACAAAAAGAAGAACGTTATAAGCAGTGTGCAAAATTAGAAACGAATTGAATACCTGCAATCATATTTAAAAAATAATCGAAAGTACGCTTATTAATTAATTAAATAATTACTTATTAATTACGTAGATAGACAGATAATTCCCAAGCAAGCAGCTTTGAGGTTATACGCAAAAACACGAATGACAGTTGTTCGTCGCTATTGGCTGGCGACAGTCCCATAGAGCGGTATACTATTTTTCTTTATATAGCCGGTCGAAAGGCATCAGTGCGTGTAAAATTGATACACGTTTACTTTCGACGGAGGTTTGCACATTGCAAGCACAAGTTATATATAGTTACATAGAATTTATAATGCGCCTATGTTAAACTGCGTTCATCTGTTTCATTATCGTCTGATTATTTTGCATATCAGCTCGGAACATCTTGAATACCGCCAGTGGCCAGCTTCCAGTACTCAAACTCACTGCTGTATACAAAATCTACAGACATACATTGTCAATCCTTATTTGTAGTACAGCGGTTCCGGAACTGTTCAGTAAAATGTAACGTCTCAGACTATAACATTACAGATACAATGTGTTTATTTTTTTCGTTGAAACAATTTCAAACTTTTGTTGCAATTTTTAAAGACTCGTCTATCTCGGCATTTAGATCAAGTTAACCTATTTTTAACCGACTTCAAAAAAGGAGGAGGTTCTATGTTCGACTGTATATCTTTTTTAATTTTTTTTTTATGTAGGTATGTTCACCGATTGCTCCGTCAATTATGGACCGATTTTCAATTTTTTTTTATTCGAAAGAGTGCACTTCCGAGGTGGTTCCATTGGAACCAAGTCAGGATCTGATGGTGGAATCCGGAGAAATCGAGGGAAACTCTCAAATTTCAAAGGCACGCATACTTGGCCTACCCATTGCAATACTTTATCTAATACTAAAAAGAGAAAAATAAAATATTTTTAACAAAAAAATTAAACCGACTTCAAAATATGCACTAAAAAGTAAAAAATAATAATTATTGTTATTTTTGGAGTCGGGGACAGCCAAAATGAAATCTATTCCGAGAACTAGAGACATGTAAGATTTAAATTGCTACTTTCGAATTCCGATGTGACACCGACTCCAAAAATAACAATAATTATTATTTTTTACTTTTTAGTGCATATTTTGAAGTCGGTTCAATTTTTTTGTTAAAAATATTTTATGATTGGTAAAAACAATTAATCTTTGTCAGAATCAAAAAGAGCTTTGTGAATTTTCGTAATTTGGAACCATAAGCAAAAACTTTCTTGAAGAGTGAAACTTGGGAAAGAAATTTTAAATAAATATATGTTTCATGTTTAAAAAAAAATGAAATTAGTGTCTCAAAAAAGGTTGTTATAAAAAATTATGTGTAACTGCACAATTCTTATCAATTTATTACCATCATGATGTACGAATACATTAATAAATGAATTATTTATTTATTTTGAAAATTTTTAACGATTGTTTGCGTTATATAGTACGTTTGAAATTTTAAGGAATGCTTAAAAACTAACAAAACAAAATTAATTTGAAATGAAAAAAATATTATATTGTTGATAATAATTAATAAGTACTATATCTACTTAAAACATTAAAAACTTAAAAATTTATTTAGAACGGTTTACAATTTTTATGCCTATTTAAAAATTAGACTATCTGAACCTTGTCATAGACGTCTGACAGCTGAGATCGTTAATGAGACTAATAAAAAAATCAGGCAAGTAAAAACAAATTTGGGTTCATAAATTCATTTTCTAAGTTTAGTAATTCAAAATTCATATTATTTTTATTAAGACGTATTAATAGGTATAACACAAAAATCATAATAAATCATTATGTAAGTATACTTGTTATATATTCTTTATCCGGAACTTCACATGGCTATTTGTATTTGTATATTTGGCAAACAATTACCAAGTGTGGAGGGTCTATTGTACAAAGTGTTGGCCTTATTTGCTTATTTGACAAATAAGGCCAATACCAAATACGCGTTACCGTGCGCTTGTCGGTTTTTCGAGGCACATCAAAGGAGTCAATAGCCCGCCATTCACTATCCTGCATGGCAGTCCGCCTTGCCGTCCGCCGAGTGATGCAGGTTAATGAATATGCTTGCAGTCTGCGCGGTGTCCGGCAGATGGACGCAGGATGATCGTTGCGTCCTGCTTGAGACCTGCAAGCTCCTCCCACTACTTGCAGTCCGCCGCGCCGGACTGTCAGTTGCGTGGCGCCCTGCACGGCGTCCTGCATTTTCGCGCGCAGTAGAGAATTTGGTGTTTTACATGTCTCAGGTATAATTTTGCCAAGCAATTGCGGTGAAATTTTGGTGCTAAATTTCAAACATTCATATGACCTTCCAGTAGCCAAGAATCGCAAAGTAGCCACCAATCGTTGCTCTGCAGAAATGCTGTTGCGCATCATAGTGTTTTGTCTTGTTATTATTGGTGCCACTTTATGTAATAAATATCGAAAAGTCTCTTCATCCATCCTTAAGTAATTTTTATAGTCATCAGGATCAATTTCCTTTAACATTGTAGCGTCACAAGCACAAATACATTTCTTGTGACGAATCTTTAACAGTTTCTTTTCCCATATTCTTTTTTTATTTTTTTCTAGTAATAGAACCAAACATAGTAAAATAGCTATTTTCTTTTTTTTGACAAGACAGCGTAGATTAGGCATTTTCAAAGAGAAACGTCACTAGCAAAATAGGCAAAAACACTGACGACGGACTGCTTGCAGGATAGTGTGTGAGTGACTTTCTGCCTACGTGGCGGACTGCATGCAGGATAGTGAATGACGGGTTTGGACTGCTTGCAGTATAGTGTGTGAGCGACTTCCTGCCTGCGCGGTGGACTGCGTGCAGGATAATGAATGGCGGGCAGGCAAATACGGCAAATAAACCGTCCACACAATGGCTATATTCAGAAGCGCACACGCCATGAACCTGTACGGACGTGCAGTATTTTTGTGTCTGTGCTGTGAGCAAGAACTGGAACAATTACTATTGAAAATGAATTGGGACAATGAAACAGTGCTAAAATTCCTGGAATTTTGAACCTTGCGTTCTGCTGCCAAATGTTTGTGTGTTTGCTATTTGACTGCAAGTGTGGATGGTCGTATTTGCCTCTATTTGCATGCTTGTCTTGAACGTCATATATTTTGCCAAATACAACAAACACCCAATAGCGAACACAAATAGTCATGTGAAGTGCCACCTTTAAACGTATTAAATACGATTTTATATTTACATAATTTAAATGACTGTGGCTTTTTCGCATAGAATAACTTGTAGTAAATTGTTAATATTATGTTCGTAAGAGTTTATTCTTCTATTATACTACATACTTTGAATTCTTCGACGAACTGTACAGTGTATATAGTGTATGTATTTATACCTAATACCTATGCATTATTTATTTGCATGCAATTTAACTGCTTCAACCAAATGAACAGCTCCACAGCCATTCTTTCTAGTTTTTTTTGTCATTAGGACAACAAAGAAGCACATTCCATGTAAAAAAGCAATAAACAGTACAATTTACCCTGTTAATGAGTTTTTTCTATGTGAAAAAAAATCAGCGTTTGGAAACATTTTATAAAAACCAACTTCGATAGCTCACGGGGTTCTTTCCATTTGGAATGACATGAGTCGCCGAAAGTGCTTTCCATGGGGAGAGAAAGTTGAGTCAGCGTAATGAGTGGGAGCAAATTACGCAGTTAATTGAAATAATTCAATGTCTAGATCCGAAAAAATAAATAATTATCCACATTGTTATACTAAAACTAATAGGTAATATATTAGATATCGTGTCCATCGAGATAATATCACAGGATTGTGGACAAAAAATTATTGTTTTGAATTTTTTATTGTACTTGAAAAATTCTAAATCTATAGACGAAACGTCGTACATTAATAAATCTAATTTTTTGTCCACAGTCTTGCGATTTTTCTTACTCATAGGTAATCTTTCGCGTCCTTCCATTTGGCAACGACATGAGTTGTTGAGAAAAGCACTCACTGTAGGCGTGGTTTAAATCATTATTCCATTAAAAAATAATTGATAACAGGAGAGAACATAATGATAGCGGTTACTTAAGCAAGATATTTAATATATCTTTTTATTTCGTCAGTTAAAGCGACTTCGGATGTTGGGTTAGTTACCAATAATAAAAAAAAGGACACGAGTTCGAGAGGTTCGACTGCTGCAATTCCCCTCCACAGAGGATAATAAGAATGTGAAACAAAAAGTCAGATTTAATGCACTTTAACTTTCATCTTATTTTTTTTTCTGATGCAAAAGTCACAGATCAAAATGAATCCAAACTCACTGATTGATGACCGTCAAAAACCCAACATGTAGCAATTGATTTAAGAGTAGGTTTTTGTGTTAAATATTTAAGGTGATTCATTTCTTGTAAAATTAACTACATTGTTTATGATCCACATGCAATTTTAAAGCAATGACATCTATGTTTAGTACCAGCGGCCCGAATTTATAGATTGCCACCGTTTTTTCGTCGACTTACGTACGTTGCAAAATATTGGTCTCCACGAAAAGCGCTTCTATTTTAACGCTTATGTTAATCCTGAAGGTCCATTCTAAATATTGGTAAAAAAAAAATTTTAATAGAAGATTACCTCCTACATACAAACTTTGCCAAACTTAAAATTTTCATGCGGGTGTGCCGAATTTTTTCAGTATCTTGACTTCTGTCATTGTCCTGCTTTTCACTAACACATGATAAATTGGTAAAGCGATGCAACAATAGCCGTTAGATAAATTTAAATTTCGCATAACTTAATTAATATCTACTCAAAAGTTATTTACAACACAGTATTATGTAATGCAGTTTCGAGAAAGGCGATTGAATTTTGCACTGAAGCATGTACTAACAACGTTAGTCGTTTGTTGATGAAGGAAACTCTAGCACGAAAGACCGACGCGACGCGACGCGACGTCCGTTGACGCAAGTAAAAACATAGTTGAGGATTGTCTTTTAGATCGAATGTTATGATGTTTATTATGGTAATATTACGCACAGTGATACAAATTCAAATTCAAAGTCAAGATAGGATTATTTTCAAAAATAACTATGCCATGAAATATGCATTTTCAAGGTTAATAGAAAAAAAACTAGAACTTTTCCCTATACTAGTAATGAGAAACTAATTAATCCTGATTTTAGTGAATTTTACATAAATTCTCCACATCCTATATTGTAACGATTTTTGTAAGTTTAGAAAGTAAGTGTTTATAAATAAAATTCGATTTCATTCGGCAATGAAAATACGCTAAACCTTTCATTTCATAAATTCATCGTATACCGCTGCTATAAGTAGTACCCTGGTTTCCGGCGAGCCTATCCCGGCCGACGAAAAGCAGCGGACCTCTGTGACAGTGTGATTACGTCACCTTAAAACACGGAAAACGTTACATGGTTACAGGTTAAGGGATGACAGTCTGTAGGTGGGATTGTTTCTCTCATGCACTGTCCAATAGTACACCAAATGAAAGCAAGAGCGCTCTACGTGTAAGTGAGAAAGAAAATGCAATGTTGTCAATACCTTTGTCCAAGTTGAAATGTGTCATCTCTGAATAAATATAATGTATATTATTGTAGACACTATATATAAAATTAGGAGGCCTGTGTATAAGCATGTTCCCCGCACCGCATACCCCGCAAAAGCGCCTTAAAAACAGTAGAAGTGTATTTAAACTTGAATGAAATAAACTATTCATCTTCTTGCGCATTACTAAATGTATAAAAGTTTTTATTGAGCATCCAAAGTAAAACAATCATAAAATAGTAAACTAAAACTAATAAAATAGTGGAAGTGCTGTAAGTTTCTTTTACGAAATAATAAAACTTGTTAAATTGGATCTCACTTTAACAATTGGCTGATTGATAGTTGTTTAAAGGCATTATTGTGTTATTATAGTAGTACCATGGCAAGAAAAATATTTTTATATTGCGTGATACTATACTTGTTTTCATTATCTTCAAGGCGATTTAAATTTCATAATTTTGACAAACAGTTCGCTTGTAATATTAGGTTTTTATTATGCGGTTTTCATAAGAAAAAGGGGCGTAAGTAATTAAATTGAATTTAAATATGCATCAATTTCAAGTTTTCCCATTCTGAAATTCTGTTACGGCGATGTAGGTCTGAAGGCCAGCCGGACGTATTATTGTTTTTTTAATTGGATAGCTTAAAAACTTCAACCAAAACGCATAAAATAATGTTCTCTGACAAGTAACATGAACCAATTAAAATGTCTGACACCTTGAATATGTTCGACATATTCGAGGTGTCAGACATTTTAAATGGTTCATGTTATTTGTCAAAGAACATTATTTTATGCGTTTTGGTTGAAGTTTTTAAGCTATGCAATTTAAAAAACAAACAGTATCTACTTATAAATTTTTACATGTCGTCAAAACGACATGTTTCGAAAAATTTAGAGGGAAAACGCCCCAAAATCAAGAAAAGTCATAGAGGAAATAGGTGTCAGACTAGGCCTAATGAAGTTTGGGGAGAGTATGTATCAATAAAATGTTTGCCGACGCGCACTCTGACTATTAAATCCTACTGCGACTTAATATAAATCGGCCGCCTTAAAACTCTCGCTACATGCAATAAATGCAGTCAAAATGTGTAGTACATTCAGCCGGCTTGGCCTGCGTCCAATTTGAAGTGTTTGTACGGGCATAAATCGACGTGTCTTGTTCTCTCGACTGCAAGATTAATAGTCCGCTTATAAACGCTTTGTAAATATCCAATAGATCACCTGTTACTGCCTACTCACTCGCTTATATAATACGTACAAACTGCAACCTGACTTCCAGAAATCCGCAACTTATATACTCTGCCCAATGCAACTCCATGGTCCTTCCGACGCAAATCCTCTGGTCCATCCATATTGTATCCCAGTGCTGTGTGTATTCGAATATTTTTCCCCTTCTTTTATTTAAATTTATTTTATTTATTTAAAAGTAATCCACCTAAATAATACGTGGCTAATTACATTAAATAGTGTAGAAGCCAAAAATCAGTATATTAAAAAAATATATATATATTATACTCGTTTTTACTTCAGCATTTCTGTGACTAAAGTGAGTGAAATGAAATAATAGTAAGATATGGAAAATAAGGGTTCAAAAATATTTATTACCAGAACTACGGTGTTAAAAATAAAAGTTTGTAATATATATATATATTACTGAATAAGCGGTTATTAAAGACTTCTTGATTTTTTTTGTAAATAATACAGTAGGTCATACATTGTTTAAGATTTTAATATCAAAATATGCCACCACATTTTGCATAGTTATCAACAACGTTCTTTATGATAATAATTAATATATGTGGAAATATATGTCTGTAATTTGAAGTTTTCTTTAAAACTACCTAATCAGCTTGTGTGAATTAGCAATTTTCCTTATTAAGTTACCCGAGTTTCTAAGAATATTTAAAATTTGTTACTAAATATCTAATAATCGTTTATAATAATATTGTTCATTGTATTTACAATAGAATAAAAATCAAGGACGTGTTTATTAAAAGACTCATTACCTGCTAAAAAACATCTTATTTAAAATCCGTTTTTAAAAAACCGCGTATTAAAGATCTGTCATCTGGTGCCTATTAAATAAAAAGTATTTTTTTCTTTCTGTACATACAGACGAACAGGCATATAGAGAGCGCATGAAATATCAAGACTGTCTTCAATCGCTCGACAGTAAATAACTGTCAAGTTCTTGAACACACGGTACAGGTATGGTGTACAAACCAGGAACAAACATACTACAGACTTACAGAGGTCGAGGAAATGGATTACTTTGCTGTGACATCATTTGTTACTGAAGAATTATGAAGCCAATTTACAAAGTGATGATACGACTTGGAATAAGAAATACAATGTAAGTTACATTTTAAATATTATATCTTGACCATCATATTTTCTATATAATTAAAAAAAAAGTTTAACTTATTAAATTGAAAAATCCAACCGATGTTTTCACGTACGGATGGAAGCGTTTGTGTGAAAAAATTTAATATTATGAAAACGTTTCCACAAAACACAAGCCCTGATTCTGATTATGCTGAAATGATTAGTATTGTAGCAAGCTTTGTTACATTAATTCTCTTTCTCTTTTTTGTAATATTGTCAAAATTAGTTTTTGTTTTTGTTAACTTTCTTGAGAAGAAAGCAAGTGGTTTAAATTCATTTTCTATCTTCTGCTGAAGCACTTATTAAGTTCGTACTTAAAAATAATAAAACGCTTTCGTTGAATTAATAACAATTCGTAAGCTGATGTTTTCTCAATAGAAATTAGAAATCAATTCAATTTTTTCCAAATAATAACAACATTCATTTTTCCAGCGTAGCTAAGGAAAAACTAATTTTGACAATATTACAAAAAAGAGAAAAAGAATTAATGTAACAAAGCTGGCTACATTATGACGAGAGAAAGTGCTCGTGTTTTTGGGACAAAACAAGCCCTACAAATAGCACCTTTACGACCTTGGTGAGTCACAAGTCGCGAAATATTTTTCGAAACGTTTATATAAAGAGCACAGACAGGATTGAAAACAAGTAGAACAATCATCGACAAAACTAATGAGATTCATCGTAGAAGAAACGGCCCTCGTCATTACCTATGTTTGAGGAAGCCTTCGACAGCATCAAAGAAGAAGCGATCTGGCTTATATTGAAATGTAAAAATATCCTCAAAAAGTTATTCTTCAAGAAAGGCTGTTAAATAACGTAACTACGGCAGTTTTTATAACTGTTTCAGCCATTAACGTTACGCAAAAAAGTGACTTACAGACTGAAGCGAGCTCGCGAGAAATTAAAGATTATGGAAGCTTGGCAACTGAGGTCATTAGCTTTTATGGTTAAGGCGTTGGATTCACCGTCAAAGGAAAAGTTAATGTTTAGTTGACAGAGAAATGAACGTCATAGGCAAGAGCTATAAACAAGTTAAAACAATTGCAAAATGTAGACAACAATTAAGACTTATTCTATATTACACAGGGAATTGATGTAAACCAGGCTGTAGATATATTATGATATATAGAATTGTACTTAGTAAAGTGGTGCAACCAGCAAACTGCATTATTGATAGCAAAAATAGTTACATGAAATTTATGACTCACTACTCAGCCTAGCATCTTACATAAAGTGATTCAGATACAGAGAAACATTTAAAGATGGTTCACCAAAGAAGTTTCCACTAGACCAAATTACATTTTCGACTAGCGACCTAGTCCTGTTTGGCCACGGTGTTATATACACGACATGACTGCCATAGCCTGGGACTGTGTTGCTGGGGTGATTTCAAGTAAAAAATGTCTAATGAACATATACCCGGAACGCTATCCTAACTGAGCTAGAAGCATTTGAAATTTTAAATAAGTAAGCCCACTAATGCAGGTATTAGGTTCGGCTGTTGGCTTTGTTTTTATTAAAAAGACCAGGTGGCTGTGAATCACCATTAGTATTTATTCGTGCTGATCCTGAGACTCTTCGCAGAGCTACCACTTCAATTCTAAGAAGAGCTAGACTACGTATACAGTAACTGGGTGGGCATTTTGAGCAACTAATTCAATAAAGCGATTTCTTTTTAAATGGTTTTTAAATTAGTAGGGAATTCCTACTACTACTTATCTAAAATTTCAAATGCTTCTAGCTCAGTTAGGATAGCGTTCCGGGTATATGTTCATTAGACATTTTTGACTTAAAATCACCTCAGCAACAGTCCCAGGCTATGGCAGTCATTTCGTGGGACACTCTGTATTGAAAAATAGTTCTCCTTTTTTGCGATCACACAGAAAAAAATACGCGTGAAATTTTGCATACCTACGTTATTAGTTTAGAATAGCGGATTCGAGTTGTATCCGGGCAAATTTTTATTTTCTAATTTTAAAAACTTGTTTGTTTAAAGTTTCCTTCCTTTATTATAAATCGACTCGACTCGAAAATTGAGAATTTAGAAAATGCTCGCCTTAAAAAGGTTAATTAACTTTTCACATTTCTGTAATTTTTTAATATCTCGTGTCATCCAACAGCTAGATTAAAATAAAATTAAAAATAATCTATTAATGACATATTAAGTTTGAATACTTAATTATGAATTCTCAGTAATAACGAGCCCAGCCGCTAACCGATATCATGTTTATTTCGTTGATGAACTAGCTGTACGCGTTTAAAGATGTCGTAAAGAGAGACGTACTATATAAATGAATAGATTTATTTTTTATTTGTCTTGTAGTTTTATAAAATATTATTTTTAGTATAAAAATCGTAAGCTTTGATCGGATATATTTGAAGATATCACAAAACAGTATATATATTTACCTTTGAACTCAAAAATAATATTTTTTTGTTTTTATTATCAATATCGACTACAGCTTCCCGTCCCGCCGAACGGTTCCGCGATTCTGGATATACATATTTTATGTCTGTCTATCCATCTGGCTGTCTCTTTGAATCAGCGCATCATGGATCAAAACGGTTAAATTGATTTTGATAAAAGATAAACCCTGGTATACTGTCTAATTTTCGAATCGAGGACATTTTCTATTGTGTCAGTTTTGACGACCTTGCGATAAGAGAATTAAAGTGGTTGGACCTGTCCCCGGACTAGACCCGGGAAAAAGTTTCTAAAATATAATATACTATTTGTTCAGCTACAGTCAAAACCAAATTATAACACGAACGAAAAATTATTTAAAATGAAACTTTAATTTTAAAAATCAAAGTCCATGTGCAATTTTGAAAAGACGAGTGAATTTTCAAGTTCAAAAACCGATACTCAAAACGTCAAAATATTACTGTTATTCAATAAACTAGTGTGACCTGTGCGAATTATTTATCACTTATTAATTATCACTTTACAAAATTATTTTTTAAATATGATTGCGGGTATTCAATTCGTTTCTAATTTTGCACACTGCTTATAACGTTCTTCTTTTTGTTGTATTACAATATGAAGCTCAGATGACAGATCGAAGAAATCTTTTAATAAAATTGTCATATAGAGCGCAAGTAGCAAAAGCGTTGAGCTAAGCCGTCAGATGGCATCATGCAGCATTGCTGTGACGTTGTTCAGCGCTGCTCGCTGTTTCAAAATTAAAGCCGTCAGATGACAGTATTGTGTCTGTTGTATTACAATATGAAGGTCAGATGACAGATCAAACTGTTGACGATGTTTCAAAATTAAAGCCGTCAGATGGCAGACGTTGTTCAGCATTGCTGTATTTTAATTAATTTACAAAAACAAAAGCAATAATACATTTTTTAGTTGTCGATGTCAGTAGAGCAAGCAATTATCTGTAAAATGATATATAATTTATGTGGAGAAATTGTGAGGTTTTTTCTAAAAAGGGAGGCAAACATCTTTAACCTTAGCATATTAATATATATGATTCAACATAGCAAATTCAACAATAATAAAAACTGTAGTAATGATTTGTATAGATAATACATTTTAATAAATAATAAAAACGTATCTTACGTCTATCTTCATAAATTTGTAAAGAGACTTAGTATGAAAAACGTTTTTTATAGTACAAAAGTCTATATCAAGCGATCTTTGTATAGTATACCTAGGCATTATAATAAATGCAACTTTAAAATTTACAAAAGTAGAAGGCAGATCTTGTTGCACCGATGCCACAATTATTTCTTTATGTAAAACGTACATGTCGCAAGACTCGTCTGTTGTAAGTGAATATGCATTCTAGCTTCGAGTTACATAGACAGTGGCGCGCACAGCCAACGTGCTCCGTGTCGCACGGCCACTGACTCCGTAAGTGAAGGCAGCGTACTGTAAATGAACAAGTTAAGGGAGAATGGGGGAATGACGAACACTTGAAAACTAGGTGTTTAAAAATTCTTTCAGTTGCCACTTCGAATGTTAACTTGAGCCGCTAATGATAAGAAAAATTAAAGAATCCGTGCTTTAGGCGATCCTGCGATAACAGGAAGAACTATGAAACAAAAGAACAACAGATTTTTTTATAATCAAAGTATTTCCAAAACTATCAAGTCTAGAAAAAAAATGTTTTTTAACAAAATTTGTAAAATAGATAGAATAATAAACCGCTATGAAAAATATGTACAATTTTTACATAAAAAAACAACGTTATAGCATATATCTCTCCTATGCGTGCATCGATTCCCTCCCAAAAACATATTTTCATATCAAACATCATTCCAAAATTTGGTTTCAAAAATATTCGGGGAACCTCAAAACGAATTTTAATCTAAATTAGTACCATTCTCCACTTGTGATGTTGGAATGGTAAAAATTCCAGCCAATTGGGCGATGGGACCATATCAACTTAAAAAAAAATATTGACATTTGATTTAGTAGTTATAATAAAGAGAATAAAATTTCTGATATCACGTGAGGTGACGCGGGTAATGGCTAGTATTCAATATGATATAATTTTCCATTCGTTTCCATGCTTTTCTAATAATATGTCCCACGTCATGTAAAAATTATTCAAAGCATGCTTAACTAGTTTATTTCTGACAGATCTACAAAACAAAAGAACAGTTGATTTTTTTATTTTCAAAATATTTCCGAAACTATAAGTTCTAGAAAAAAATTTTAACAAAACTTTCTTGAAAAAATAAACAGAATAATAAACCGTTATGAAAAGTATCCCATTATTATATAAAAAACAAAGTTATAGCATATATCTCTTCAGCGCATGCGTCGATTGTCTCCAAAAACAATAGGGCTCTTCACATTTGCATACCAAACATCCTCCCAAAATTTGGTTTCAATCCGTCCATCCGTTCGACCTGTACCGTGTTCACAGACGAACAGACGCAGAAAGTTTTTCTAAAAATATGTTTTTTGGATTCGAAGATACTGTAAAATTTAGAAAAGTGATTTTTGACTTAATCTAGTACCCAAATCTTTGGAATGGTAAAAATTGATATAGTCGCTTTTGCCTTGTGGATCGCAATATGAAATTCAAACTCAAATACAACTCGATCTCCCGATGTTATGGGAACAAGTTCGTGTACAAGCGTTGTACAGCAAGCTCCGTAGTACGTATGTTGAATACGAGATAAGTATAACAAGGTGCACACTTTTTAATGTTGCATGGTATCGCCTCCTCCGACGTGTTGACCGCCGTTTCCCCTCCCCTTCTTTTTCTACTGATGTCTACACTTCAGTTCGTCGCCGTCCCTCGTTCGTGACGCCGCCGCACCGCCGCCGCCACCCTGTAAGTGTACGGTTTTAATTTCATAGACGTACAACCCGCAAAGCGAGGTGCATGCTTGACTTGTCTTGTACTTTTTGGAGCTGTATCGAATTAACTTACTTTATAAATTAATTCTTTGTTCCGACAGGTCGCTTTTTACATAACTTTTTTATAATATTGTTCAAAGCAAATTAAGTTTTTAAATAAGCAATTCGGTTTTCGTGCAAAAAGATGGGAGTGAAATGTTTTTGTAGCTGACTTAATTAACCAAGCTATTTTTAGCTTTGCGAATGCAATAGTTTAGTCGGTGGCTGCATTAAGAACTACTATTATGCTCGGTTGCAGAAAGCATTGTCAGAAAATATGATTTGACAAGGACCTTAGATTGTGAACATACATACGAAAAGCAAAGTAGAGTTTTAAATCGATCCTGCCCGAAAAATAATGTATCGATCGGAACGATATTTTTCTTAATGTATTCATGTATTTAGCATCGTTTTTTGTACACTTTTCACTTCGAAACAATGTTTTTCTACGCATTTTGATCAAATTTTAGTTTGAAAAGCGGTCTATTTGTATATACACCAATCATTTGTTTTTTTTTTTTGTGTGAGCACGATCTCATATTCTGGATGACAGGAAGTATGAATACGACATTAGACTGCTCCTGATGCTGGAAAACAGTAATTATGCGATCACAATCTAAGGTCGTTGTCAAATAAAATTTTTTGACAATCCGTTTTGCAACCGAGCATTAGTTAGTTTAAATATAACTTTCTGGCAATTCATTATAAATTGAAAAGAAATATTTGCTAAACATTTAGACATTCAGGCAATCAGTAATTTTATTATCAGAACCAGTTTAAATCAGATCGTAGTAGACTAATACCAATCCCGTTTCGATCTCAATCACATAAAATGTTATTATTCGGAACCCAAAGGAATGGTGAGACCTCTGGTGAGAAATGCGCCGAACTGTCCTAAGGGGTTTTTTTGACAGGTAAACATTGGTTTCGAAAAACATGATGAAGGCTAGATTAGGCTTCATCATGTTTTTCGAAATCAATGTTTACCTGTCAAAAAAACCCCTTAGGACAGTTCGGCGCATTTCTCACCAGAGGTCTCACCATTCCTTTGGGTTCCGAATAAGTCAAACATTTTTAAGGATGTAATTGTTTTCCTCCCGAAATTAAAACAGCCATTTCGGCACTTTATGACCATCGAGTAGTCAACTTATCATGGTGTTCCGTGGTTTACTACTAGAACCTCAATTATATCAAGTAATGTTTCGATGAACAAGCATCTTTATTTCTCGAATAGTACCTTACTTACTAGAACGTTCCCAAATATTCTTAATATAAAAAATGGAATAAATCGTTACTATAAGTTTTCTTTATAATTAATGCAAGCACATAGTTGAAGTTATTATTGTCGTACAATACCTCAGTTCTGAAAGCGACCGATTTTCTATTTGGGACGCTATGTATCGCAAGTAGTTTAGAAATCAAACTTAACAATAACAAATGCTTGTTTGCGTAATGTCATAACGTATTGACTATATAGGAGTATAGACAAGAGAGTTAACAACAGAGGGAATGAGTGCTTTATGTAGTCTGTTCTAAGTAATTAGGTGTAAATTGGGGGAATCTGTCTTACATCCAGCAGACATCGCTTGCGTAAACAGTGGAGATTATCAGGCTGAAGGCGGCGGCGGCGGCAGTGACTCTGAAATGAGTGATATTAAACAGTGCCCTTCAAACGATACTCTAATTTCTTTAGACCAATAAAAATAAAATATTAATATAATATAGAAATAATATTACTTCACCTGTCAATGCTTTTAACTTACCGACCCAAGTCAAATTTGTAAAAAACACATCAAAATTTTTCTACAAATTTTCATTTTATTTCGTGTGGGACACAATTTTTTTTTTGGAGAATTGTGAAAAGTAGCTTTGAAATAAATAATCTAAATATATAAAAGGAATATTAATATATTTTAATGTCCCGAATTCAGGCAAAATTAAATTCTGTGATTGTTTTTCTTGTTATTAATGCCTTCACAGTGGAAAGTTTTAAAAAGATGCAATTTTTTTATTGGGAATATTTTCAAAAATCTGTGGTATTTTGATCACAAAACCATTTTAGTCATTTATTCAGGTGGAAAGCATGCCTGTGTCATATTTCGATAAAAAACAATTAAATGTTTTTTGATATACACCAAAATGTAAATATTTAAAAAATTTATTGTGTCCTTGTTTAGAAATTAGTACTTTATATACAGATTTCTTAAAAGGATGATAATAATTAGTCTAAAAAAATACTTTTGAAGCTATTTAAAAAGTCCTAATGCAATTTACATACAAAATACATTAGCATCCCGTGAGAGAATATAGATTGAAACCCTTAACTAAATATTAAATTTTGAGTACTACTTTTGCAAATAAACGATGCGACATATTTATATAAAGTTGAACGTCCTTAAATGACTCATACATTAAATATTATACTAGTGTGACCTGTGCGAATTATTCGCACTAAAAAAGTATAATAATTATCACTTTACAAAATTATTTTTTTAAATATGATTGCAGGTATTCAATTCGTTTCTAATTTTGCACACTGCTTATAACGTTCTTCTTTTTGTTGTAAAAGAAATATTTTACTAAAATTGTCATATAGAGGCGCAAGTAGCAAAAGCGTTGTTCAGCGTTGCCCGTCAGATGGCAGTAAGCAGTATTTACAATTTGAAGGTCAGATGACAGATCGAAGTGTTAACGTTACGCCGTCAGATGGCAGACGTTGGTCAGAGTTTAATTAATTTACAAAAACAATAGCAATAATAAATTTTTTAGTGTCGATGTCAGTAGAGCAAGCAATTATCTGTAAAATGATATATAATTTATGTAGAGACATTGTGTGGTTTTTTCCAAAAAGGGAGGCAAACATCTTAAACCTTAGCGTATTAATATATATGATTTCTGAGTATGTCTTAAAAGCGACATTAAAGAAGTATTACTTTCTGAACAGAATGTTCCATAATTAGTTTTAAGGAAATATTATTATTTATAAGTTTTGCTTCGTTACTTTAAGTATGAATTTTTATTTAATATTACCTATAGCTTATTAAGACAGGTCGTTGCGAAGAAACAAAACCTCGTATGGAATAATGCCCTATTTTATTTAATTACGAAAATATGACAGTTCAAAAATGTATGTATGTTACATTACATATGTAGTTTTGTTACTAAATAAAATAGAGCCATAATTGTTTATTTATACAAAATGACTACCAACAATATAAAATTTCGAAATACTTGAATTCACATTGTGCGAAATAATGAAGCAAAAACTTAATTTAGAAATATCTTGTGTCCCAGAAACTGAGTAAGCTTATATTAAGTTCTCTTATTTTAGGGGTATGTTCCTTATGTTAGATCAACATGGCTCCGATTCTAAGAATTATTAAATTATGGTATGTTGAACAAAAAGACAAAACATTTCAGAAATAAAATTTTCCCAAAATAAGATTATTGAATTGAGCATACTATGTTATTATGCCGGCACTTCACATGGCTATTTGTATTTGTGTATTTGGCATATTTGGCAAACAATTACCAAGTGTGGAAGGTCTATTTGACAAAGTGTTGGCCTTATTTGCCTATTTGACAAATAAGGCCAATACCAAATACGCGTTACCGTGCGCTTGTCGGTTTTTCGAGGCACATCAAAGGAGTCAAATAGGCAAATACGCAAATAAACCGTCCACACAATGGTCATATTCAGAAGCGCACGCGCCGTGAACCTGTACGGGCGTGCAGTATTTTTGTGTCTGTACTGTGAGCGAGAACTGGAACAATTACTACTGAAACTGAATTGGGACAATGAAACAGTGCTAAAATTCCTGGAATTTTGAACCTTGCGTTCTGCTGCCAAATGTATGTGTGTTTGCTATTTGACTGCCATGTGTGGATGGTCGTATTTGCCTCTATTTGCATGTTTGTCTTGAACGTCATATATTTTGCCAAATACAACAAACACCCAATAGCGAACACAAATAGCCATGTGAAGTGCCACCTTTATATATATCATTTGCTCAACAAGGTTTGGCACAACGACCATTTTTTTATTATTTCTCGCTTGCAAACTGCCAGCATACATGACACTTGTATTATGTATGTATTATGCATAAACCTGAATGCTTCAGCTAATTTACTACACGGAGCACGTACAAGTATTTAATTACAAGCAAAGCGGCCTTTTATTGTATTTTGTTTATTTTATCTGTAAACTGAACTTTCATAATAACCAACACACTATCGTTTATCCGCGAACGTGCCAGATTATTACTTGCTGACTCTGCATAGGAATAAAATCGCATTCGAACCATTAGAGTGCAAACACATACTTTTGTCTTTATTTAAGTCGTAAGAGCTCGTTGGTTCTGATTGGCTAACGCCATAGATAAAGATATAAAACTTTTGATAAAGATAGCTAATATATTATCGGAATAACCAAGGAATTATTTCGAAAAAAGAGACGTAGGTATATTTTCGATACACTTTGTTGCCTTCGCTCACCGCACATTGAGTAAATAGACAATGCTTCATATAGTAATTATTATACGTTCGTTCCAAGCAGCCGCGAACGGTAATAGAACCGTACACAGTTTTGTCACTGCGCAAGACTAGTTTACGCACTAGCTCAAAAATCGGTACTGCGCAAGACAGTCTTGCGCAGTAACAAGACTGTGTACGGTTTTATTACCGTTCGCGGCTGCTTGGAACGAACTTTATATACAGGGTGAAAAGTATAATTATGTCATGCTCTAGAGGGTGGATAGAGATCGCGGAGACAAGCATTTTTAGTATAAGAACCCATGTCCGGAAATGCACCGTTACGGAGTTAGTGCGCCGGGTGGGTAGGCAACCCGTCGTCAAGTAGATTTTCATGGTTTACGTAGCAAGACACCAAGGTTATGGCGACAGTACTGCCGTGCCGCGTCAGGCTTTGTTCCTTAATTGAAATCGGTTGCACAAAACGTAGCCCGTATGAAACACGCAGGACTGACACTGTCAAACGTCTTTCTCGAACAACGTAGTGCGCTACTCCTGTGATGCGCGCGACTCACAACTCGGAAAGCGAGCAACTTACTTACCATTTAATCATGCAGTCGAGTTGCCTACCCACCCGGGTAGAGAAATTCAATCTACTTGACGGGTTGCCTACCCACCCGGCGCACTAACTCCGTAACGGTGCATTTCCGGACATGTATACTAAAAATGCTTGTCTCCGCGATCTCTATCCACCCTCTAGAGCATGACATAATTATACTTTTCACCCTGTATATGGTATAATCAAACGATACCAAGTTAATATAGCTACATATCGTTCCAAATTATTCCTGTTCCTGGGATATCTAAATTTTAATTTTACATAAAATATCGAAGTTTGAAATTTTGTTGATTTTAAAATAATAATCGAAAGGTGGCTATTCGAATGATTCTTATTCTATTGTTAATGGTTCTCGAAAGATTTTAATAATCGAATAGTTCGATTATTTTCACTCGAAATGCCCCATGTCGAAAATTTTAAAACTAGCAAAACCTTTCTTATCGTTAATTTTGTATCTAACTGTGGTGTACTACATTGTACAGACCTATAATTACGCAATTATTAGGTAAGTTAGCTAACTCTATGAATAATTTTTGTACAAATCATTAATGTAGGTAAGTACAACGTTTCATCCGATATAGAACTAAGTACTTATCCAAATTATTTATTAAGAAAGGAAATTACAATATCAAAACTTAAAATTAATAAAAAATACTAGTATTATTGTGAAAAAAGCATGGGGCGCTTTGTTCCACATTTTCGTACATCGAGCGCCCCACGCTTTTTTCACAATAATACTAGTATTTTTTATTCATTATTGTTTTAAGCTTATTTTAAAAAAAATATTTTTTACTTTTTTGTTCGATATAAAGCGTGTTTTTTAGTTTTTTTAAACTATATTTATTTTTCACTTTTTAGTTTGATATAAAGCGTGTTTTTTAGTTTTTTTTAAACTATATTTATTTTCCACTTTTTAGTTCGATTTATTATCAAAAATTTGCCGAAAAAAACATTTTTTTCATTTCGACGTGGACGGGATTAGAACCACAACCCGTGATTCCGAGAGTTGACGTCAGCGAAGACCCGTGCCTTAGACCGCACGGCTAACCACTGTAGTTACAGTGCTGGCATATTATACTACAGTAATAAACCACTTGCTGTAGTCCAAACGGAGGTTACAAACAAACATACATACAAACTTACAAGTGAAGTTAATATAAAGCGTGTAAAAATAATCTACAAAATGAGATCCCTCCTTCCATATATTATGTTTGTATTCTATCATTTTTTGATGACTCTAAGTAAAATTTACCGGTAAGCGTTTAAATCATTTTAAAACATAAAACATAACCGTGCAGCTTCCGTGCTTTACTAACTAGATATTCTAAAATATAATAATACATTTGTGTGTGTATTTCCCCGTGGAGTCAACAGTTTTGTGTGAGTGTAGTGTTAGCTTTAGCATAAACGAAACAAAAGACAATCTGCCTATTCACAGCTCACCGCTGAGGATTCACTTGTTGAAATATTAAATGTCTACTTGCAGTGACTCTCTTCTGTTTCATGCTAATTTGTTCTCGTTTGTCTACTCTAAAACTCTACGCCCAACAATGCACAGGGATTAATAAATGAAACAAACGAAATTAAGTGTAAAAAATCGACCGGTTAGAGTGCTATAACTCGATGTGCAAAATATTCATTGGAAATACACAATTATTTTTTTAAATAACATATAACAGTATTGTTTTAAGTGCAGAAAATAATTTTTTTTGCGCAGTGAAAAGGGGAAGGCGTTTGGGGAGAGTTCTTTAAACAAACATTACGGGGTCGTGTCGATGCCATGGCGTTTATTTGCGCAGTGAAATGGGGTAGGCGTCTAGGGGGAGTTCTTTATAAAACAATATTACGAGGTCGTGTCGATGTGATGCCGTTTTTTTGTGCAGCGAAAAAGGGAGGGCGTTTGTAGGGAGTTCTATAAAAAACAATTACGGAGTCGTGTATACAAAGTGAGATAGTAATACAGTAATTCTACACTAATTGTTATGACGTGTATATGTGATTTCTGATTGGTTAGATTAAAAAAAAGGCAGTGAAAGACGAAGTTTTTACGTATTTTTGAGGAAATTTGTGAATAATCCGTAAATTTCTTTTTTAGGGATGTCAAAATTTAGCGTTTTCAATGACTTCAAAAAAGTTTAAATTTGGACACATCGAGTTATCGTACTGGACCCAACGATTTTTTTTAAATTTAATTTTTCACGCTTGTTCAACAATTTTCTTGATACTTATATTTTTTTTATCTAGCCCTTATTAATAGCTTGTCACAGTAAAGGCCGTTTTGTTAAAACAAAAAAATATTATTTTTTATATACAGCGAATTTCATTTAAATACATGAATTTTGTTGATATGGTATAACTACGGAAATCACTAAAGCATTATAGAAAATCGTTCCACATAAAATACAACATAGTCCGTGCTCCCAAGGGAGGTTCGTATGCATATTAAGTGGAGCATTTTTTTTTGTAATGGATTAATGATTTTCATAGCTACTATATCAACAAAACTCTTCTTACCCGATTTTATGTTACTTATTTAGACCAAATAACATATAAAAATCTAGCTCGAATTCAAACAGGAAGCGTGATACATACTTCCAGTTTATTTTGAAAGCACTACCATAAAATAATAAAAAAACAGTTGTGTGGTTTTAAGAAACCACGACGCAAGTGAAACTTTTATTGGATTGTAGGCGTTGGATTGTCGACACTTATCCATCACGATTAATTATAAACAACAATATTCACATGAATACACGAATAAAAACATGTAAACACTGTACAGCACTTGCCCGCATGACAGACTGACTATGTGTTATACATACTACACGGTCAGCTGATGCTAACCATGGGCGCCGCCATATTGGCCTTGGCTGCACTACCGAGCGCCTACTCCGAGCGCCTTTCACTTTACCCCTACTCCGCGGCCGCCTGTAATGCGACATGCAACAGACGGCCAGAAAAATTCGGGGCGATAGAATAAAAGTTTCACTTTAATAAGTTTTTCATAGAAATTATATCATTTCGGAACTGTTTTCCATGTTCAAAGATTGAATCAAGGTCAGGGCACAACAGTATTTTAATAAGTACAAACGAACTATATTACTTTGATTAAATGTCCATCCTTTGCCCTAAATCACACCTTAAATCGGACGATAATAATCAAGAGTGCAGAGACCGGGGGGATCCACGTGCATAGTTTTGAGTTCATCGCGCGCGCGAGAGCGTAGCCATGCTTCAAGCACTGCTGATGACTTCTTCTTCCATGATAGAGCGCGCCGATGCGATGCTCATTTGCTAAACATGGCGCGTCGCGACGGAAATCCGGGCGCCCGCTACGACGACAGCGTTGTGTCTGTGCGCTATCTCTACTCTCAATGCCTACTACTATAATACTAGCAGTGTGACGACAAAATATCGCCGCTCTATAGGGATGGTCAACTGGATGTCTTTGGGTGATCTTTAAGTAAGCTCTTTGAATAATTGTTTTAATTAAGTTATCAGTGAATGCGAGGTTTGAAAAATCATATTATATATTAATACGTTAAGGTTAAGATGTTTGCCTCCCTTTTTAGAAAAAAAGCACACAATTTCTCCACATAAATTATATCTCATTTTACAGATAATTGCTTGCTCTACTGACATCGACAACTAAAAAATTTATTATTGCTTTTGTTTTTGTAAATTAATTAAAATACAGCAACGCTGAACAACGTCTGCCATCTGACGGCTTTAATTTTGAAACAACGTTAACACTTCGATCTGTCATCTGACCTTCATATTGTAAATACTGCATACTGCCATCTGACGGCTTTAATTTTGAAACAGCGAGCAACGCTGAACAACGTCACAGCAATGCTGCATGATGACATCTAACGGCTTAGCTCAACGCTTTTGCTACTTGCGCCTCTATATGACAATTTTAGTAAAATATTTCTTCGATCTGTCATCTGAGCTTCATCTTGTACCTAATACAACAAAAAGAAGAACGTTATAAGCAGTGTGCAAAATTAGAAACGAATTGAATACCTGCAATCATATAAAATAATTTTGTAAAGTGATAATTATTATACTTATTTAGTGCGAATAATTCGCACAGGTCACTCTAGTCTCATTATAATACAATCACATTCTAAAATATTTAAATACAGTGTAACCTCTGTATAACGTCCTTCGTTATAACGAAAAACTCCCTATAACGTCGAAATTTTTACAAATGGACTGATTTACCCTCTTTATAGCGCAACAGTCATTCTCTATTACGAAGAAATATGTTCATATTTAGGCGTCAGCAAATATTTACAGACGTAAAGAGGACGATTCTGAACCATCACCAACTTGCACTTGATGCTTTATCGAAAAATTCTTATTGTTTAATGAAGATTTCACCACATCCCAAGAAATGCATATGATACTTAATAAAATACAAAATAAATATTGGCATAGCAAAAAACGTCAGGCAAAGTTAACAGACTATGTTTGGAATAAATTAATTAGGTGAAATTTGGTTATTTTTCTTTCTTCCCCCCATGTAACGAAAAGTCTTTATAACGAAAAAAAATGCTTGGTCCCTTGAGATTCGTTATAAAGAGGTTGCACTGTAAAAGAATTTTGAAGAGACAGCCAAATAAACGTATAAATCGGCCCGGTCTGGCTTCGCCAAAAATTGTAGATTGCCACCATTTTTTCGTCTACTTACGTTGTCAAACTGGTCTCTACGAAAAGCGCTTTTATTCTAACGCGATAATATATAGCCTATATCCATCTTGAAGGTCTATTATAAATATTGGTAAAAAAATTTTGAAATCGGATGAGTAGTCTCGGAGATTACTTCTTACATCCAAACTTACAAACTTTTCCTATTTACATATTATAGTGTAGATATAATAATTTTTTAGAAAAATAAACGTTTCGTTTGAGACATCATCAGTATTATTATTTTAAATGATTTAAAAAATACTTTTTATCACCGTTACTTTTCGTCCAATATATAGGGTGACTAATAAAGCCACGTCTGCAAGCGAATCGAGACCGGATTATTATTTGTAAGCAGGCAATAAATAGCTCCACTGTAAGGGCTAAAACTTAAAATGCGAATTGGACAGCCCTGGATTATAATGCCGGCGTACAGCGGTACTGTTATCGCGATTATTCACATACTTAGTGGGGATTTAAATTCATAGCGTATTGTCACGATTCTGCAAACGCAATAATATGTTAGCTCTCACTATAGCTACTATACACTATGTTGACTGTTGGCCATACTGTAACTACGTATATTAAGGTGTATAATAATAATAATAATGGTAATAATAACAATAAATGATAGCTGCATACAACGCCTACAGTATTGATCAGAAGTAGAATTAAATGGAACGAAAACATAGTTATTATAGAACTTTGGTTGGCAGGGACGATTCTAAAATTAGCAGTGCCAGAATTATGCAATTCAATAATAACTTTTCGCAATGAACAAGTTCTAAAAAATAAATTTAGTTTAAAAAAAAAACTAAAAAACTCGCTTTATATCGAACTAAAAAGTAAAAAATATTTTTTTAAAAATAAGCTTAAAACAATAATGAATAAAAAATCACAAGTATTATTGTGAAAAAAGCGTGGGGCGCTTTGTTTCACATTTTCGTACATCGAGCGCCCCACGCTTTTTTCACAATAATACTTGTATTTTTTATTCATTATTGTTTTAAGCTTATTTTTTAAAAAATTATTTTTTACTTTTTAGTTCGATATAAAGCGTGTTTTTTAGTTTTTTTTAAACTATAGGTATTTATTTTCCACTTTTTAGTTCGATTTATTGTCAAAAATTTGCCGAAAAAAAACAAATTTTTTATTTCGGCGTGCACGGGATTAGAACCCACGACCCGTGATTCCGAGAGTTGACGTCAGCAAAGACTAGCGCCTTAGACCGCTCGGTCAACGATTGCTCTTACAGTAGTGGCATAACATACTAATAGTAATAAACCACTTGCTGTAGTCCAAACGATGTTACAAACAAACATACATGCATACTTACATACATACATACAAACTTACATGTGAAACTAATATAAAGCGCGTAAAAATAGTTTTTTAAAGCACTAGTCCTTGAAGAACAAATTTTTGATGATACATATTTAAAGAATGGCTGCCAACTAAGAGCGAATAAATAAAAAAACGAACATAACTTTTTGTTCAATTATAACGGTGGGTAGGAGAAAACAATGAATAAAAAAGCATTTTTTTGCTTGTTTCTTTTTTACATATTTATACAAGAAAGGTCTGTTATTTCATTACATTATTTAAAAGTATTTCCAAGGAACACGAAAAGTGAAATACGTTTTTGGAAAATATCAACAGTGAGACACTGATTTATAGGTTTGTACAAATGGATAATCATCCCGTCCAAACGAACCTGAAAATTATTATCGTTCGCTAGTTTTTGATTTTTTAATTTTTTAATTTAATAATTATTAAATTAAAAAATTAATAAATCAAAAATTAGCGAACGATAATAATTTTCAATAATTATTAAATAATTATTAAATTAATTATTTAAGTATGCACATAAATTTGGAAATATAATGAAAATGAAAAATTTTTATTTTTAATTTGAGCGCTTTCGGACAATTAGTCCATCTTCAGAATTGTTTCTTTTTTTTTAGTGATAGATTTTTAAGTTACTATGATAATTTTAATGATTTTTATTAAAAAACAATTCTGAAAGCGCTCAAATTAAAAATCAAAATTTTCTTCTCATTTTCATTTTTAATTTAATATTTTTGTAGATTGAAAGATTCTTTTTCGTTTCTCAAAGAGTATACAACAAACATTCTATACCAATAAATATAGTAGATAGTCGTTATATTCTTGAAAAAAAAGAGGGTCTATTAAAATACGTAAATCCTTGTCCAAGAATGAAACGATTATTATATCTGTTGGCGGGAAAGAACATAACATCACCAACTCGAAGTGGAGTGCTCGTCCGCTCCGGTAAGCAAGATAAAGAGAGTTGGAATAAAGAAAACAATATTATTATAATAAGAGAAAGAGATGGTGGCGGCACAAACAGACGATATAATATATTAAATTAGAGCGTGTCTCATTAACAACGTTTCGCGCCTCCCTTAGGTTCGCGCGAAAACGTGTGCTGCGGCTCCCGCCCAACCGCCTGCCGCCCGCTTTGGCCGCGCCGTGGAATAGGAAATAAGAGTAATTACAGTGTTTTAATGTCTCGGCAATTAGTTATCTCTCGTGCGAAGGCGGGGAGACGCGCGATATCATCTAGGGATGCAACCGACAATGCAGCAGATCTTTTTTATTGCGATTTTTCAGAAAAACAATACAACTCGCGAATGAGTTTCACGGTTTCTTTTCCACTAATGTTAAGTGTGCCTTTTCAAGCTCAATATACCCACAAAAACCCTACAGAGATTCAATTCAATCCAGGCAGCAGTTTGGTTGTTTTACTCAATATATCGACGGGAAGTAGTATCAGCGGATAAGAAAACCACCGACAAAAAATGTTTTAATTTTTTTTTTTTTGAGTCTACGGACTTGGAAATTTTTTTTTCACTTAACCGCCATATGGACCGGATAACTTGTTCTTTCAGCTTTAATTTCTTTTTTGAAAAACCTTGATACGACCACTTCTCGCCGAGAAATCGATCTTTAAATGGAAAGGATAATTTTGTCTTTGATTTTATAGATATCTCAGCAACCAATGATTGCACAGAATTTTTCTCAAAAATTCAATTGAGTAAAACAAAAAAATGGCTGGCTGGATTCAACTGGATCTCTGTAGGGTTTTTGTGGGTATATTGAACTGTAAAAGGCACACTTAACATCAGTGGTTTCCGCGATATTTTTGATTCAGCACTTGATTTTCCAAAAAACCACCAAAAGCCCTTTTTATGTTGCTTTTTCAAATTCATGTAAAGAATGGAAAAACATTTTTTTCGAAGGACCAATGACTAATCCTTGTAAAGAATTTAATCAAGTTCTCGAAACCGATTCTTTCTGTGCAATCATTGGTTGCTGAGATATCGACAATCAAAGACTAAATGATCCTTTTCGATTCAAAGACGAGAAGTTGTCGAATCAAGGTCTTTAAACAAATAAATCGAAGCTAAATGAACAAGTTATCCGGTCCATACGGTGGTTAAGTCAAAAAGAAATTTTCCAAGTCCGTAGACAAAAAAAAAACTAAAAAACTTTGAAAATTCTTTTATCGGTGTTTTTCTTAAGATTGCTCAAAAACCGCTGACGCTAAAACATTTCAAAGTCCAGATCCAAAAACTAGACACTTGGAGCTACAATTTCTTATTTTATAAATTTGCTGAACGATCATTTTTCTCCAAGTTACAGCTTGTTGAAAATCACCTAAAAATTTGCAATTTTTTTTTTTGATCTCTTAAATTTTTCCACTAATTTATTTTAAATTATTGCGTACGCTAACCCGTTCCTTTTTTCGCAGTACACAGTCTGTCCCGAAGTATCGTTACGTTACTCGTTACTTTTTATACGACACGCAATCATGTACTAACAGCATCAAGAAGTGTATGTTCTCTGGCATCAAGCATGTACCATCACATCGAGGTGCGTCGCATACGTGATACGGTATGACTTCGTTCGTATAACGTATAACCGCATCAAGATCAAACGAGTCGAACTGACTCCATGTCAGTTCGACTCGTTTGATGCGGTTATGTATACGACAGATGCGAGTAACGAAATGAATTTGTAAGTAACGATTCGTTACTTCGAGTCAGACGATGCACCCGTTACTCAGTAACGAATACATACGGTTTGTTACAGCTCTATTGTAAATGGCTGATCTTTTTCGTTCGAGATGAAATTTTCCCATCCATACAAAATGTAAAGCCAGTAAAGCTCTGTAAGAGAAGTAAGTTAACGCAGTAACCGTTATACTAACAACACGCGGCTGTTTGTTTGTAGGCCGGTACCTTAGTTATAATAATATGTAGTATTATAGTACACACAGCCGACGACCGAATCTTCTGTGCTGCGTCACCCATGCCTCGTCTCGAGGCATACCGCTGTAATCATTATTATTTTGCTGAAAAACGTTTATACTTTCCCGCAAACTTACCTCGCATATACAAAAATATTAAAATCATTTGTTGATCAATATTCTCACAATTCGAGCGTCTTTTTACGTAATTCGCGAAAATAATAAAATAGTTGCTTTTCATGCATTTATATAAATTCTAAAAATTTTCATAACGCAATAATTTTTCATTGTGAACAACTTTTCTTAGTGACATTTTCGTAGATACTATGAACGGGAAAGGTACTTTACCTGAAACGAAAAGAGGTTTTGCTCAACTGTAAAGGCCTAAAAAAATCGAAAGTAAACTGAAAATAAGTTTTAGACCAAGCAGGGCGGAATCCCAAAATATTAAATTCCAATTCGAAAATTTTTGGTAAATCTCAGCTATTGTGAACTCAATCCGGGAACACATTTATATATGTACATATTATATAAACAGACATTTTAAAATAAATATAGTTTAAAGAAACTAAAAAACACGCTTTATATCGAACTAAAAAGTAAAAAATATTTTTTCAAAAATAAGCTTAAAACAATAATGAATAAAAAATACAAGTATTATTGTAAAAAAAGCGTGGGGCGCTCGATGTACGAAAATGTGGAACAAAGCGCCCCACGTTTTTTTCACAATAATACTTGTATTTTTTATTCATTATTGTTTTAAGCTTATTTTAAAAAAAATATTTTTTACTTTTTAGTTCGATATAAAGCGTGTTTTTTAGTTTTTTTTAAACTATATTTATTTTTCACTTTTTAGTTTGATATAAAGCGTGTTTTTTAGTTTTTTTTAAACTATATTTATTTTCCACTTTTTAGTTCGATTTATTGTCAAAAATTTGCCGAAAAAAAAACAAATTTTTTATTTCGGCGTGGACGGGATTAGAACCCCCGACCGTTGAATCCGAGAGTTGACGTCAGCGAAGACCCGCGCCTTAGACCGCTCGGTCAACGATTGCTCTTACAATAGTGGCATAACATACTAACAGTAATAAACCACTTGCTTAGTCCAAACGAAAGTTACAAACAAACATAC
Source organism: Xanthostigma xanthostigma (assembly GCA_963575645.1). Lineage (NCBI taxonomy): Eukaryota > Metazoa > Arthropoda > Insecta > Raphidioptera > Raphidiidae > Xanthostigma > Xanthostigma xanthostigma. Next base: position 49,145,979 of record OY754469.1, on the reverse strand, counting down.
ATACATACATACAAACTTACAAGCGTGTAAAAAGGTGCCAAACTTCTTATAGGAGGTTATGAAACGTCGAGAAATTTTGGTTCGACCCCTAGGTCCCGTCATCCGACCGACGCCAGTAGTGTAAGTGCCTTATGGCGACTCGAAGCGTTATTAAATTTAGCGGACCAGCTATTGTCGCGTGAGACAGATATGATACATTTGCCGCTATTTCCTACCGTAAGCTCTTCTCTAATTACCACAGCTTTCTAAACTTTATACTTATATTGTCGACTAACACAATATGTATAGTCGTTGAACAGCCGTAATAAATTATTCCCACTAACGACTGATACACCGGTTACGGGATGCTATACACTTTGTTATCGTACGTCTCTTTTCTTTATTCTACAAGATCACTTTTCTGATTCGTCGTTTGTTTTGGATCAACGTTTGTGTAGATTTAAGGTTCGATTTCAAGAATATCTTGGGCTTAGGATTTCCTAAATTTTGCAACTCTGCCACTTAGTGAATTCGTTTTTTTGTCCGTTTTATACACGTATGTTTATACAGAGTGTTTCAAAAGTCCCGGAACTGCTTAATATTTATTTACTGGTAAGCCGGACTAAGAATGTTAAAATAGTTTTTTGATAACTATTTTTTGTCTATTGAATGACAAAATTAGATTTTGGGCCTAAGTTCCATAAAAGAGCCCGATAGGACTCAACTTTAAAATTTTAAATGAGAACCATACTTTTTTATTTCATATTTGGATTCTGCGGAAAATGTTACATAGGAATATATCTCAGTATTTTTTAAATCCTCGGGTCCTATGTATAGCCCTTAAGAAATAGGCCCTGTAGAATAAATATCTAAATTTGAAATGATTAACTTACTTTTACCTGAAATAAGTATTTATTAGAGAGTAAAAATAAGGATACAAATTTTCAAGTCGACTTTATTTTAAACTTCTGTAAAATATTGTTCTCGCGCAACCACAAACATCCGGTATATGGTCTAATTTCTTTGGCATAATATGACAACGGATGCAAACTTTATATATTCAAATTTTATATCCTTACTTTAGAATTAGAGAAAGTTTACGGGATCCAAAATTATTAAAATGATTCATGTGTTTGAATTCAACAGTTTTATTTTCTATGACGGAAGTTTTTATGGCTTGTCGTGAATTTAATCCATTAGTTTCGAAGAATTGTAATTATAGGGTTTGTGTGTTATTATTAAAGATCGGACAGTTGGCTGTATAACAGGGCTGGGTTCAAGGAAATCAAATATACAACAACGCTATGAAAAGTAAATTCCAGATTTTAAAAAAGCATTGAAATAGTTAATTAAATCCTTTTTTAAGTGAGAAATTAATTACATAATTAGAAAGCAGAAACCGAAAGTTTACTTTAAAACAGGCCCGTAATTTAAGTTGGCTTGAAATTTTGTAAAACTATTTAGTTTTCTCCTATTATTTTATAGCCAGTGTTGAAAATAATATAGAGTTAAAAATTCGTCGATAATCTGAATTTTCAACTGCATGACTTTTTATTGAAAATATTACGTTTTTTAAAATATCGAAAATTAAGGATGACGTTTTATAAGACTGGAAATGTTTGTTAATTTGTCAATTTAAAGGTTATCATTATTGTTATATTTACAATTAAGGAACTTAGGACATAAATAAAAAGGTTAAAGAATAATTTTATCAAAAGGCGCAAAATTCCATGACGCTACATTTTTATTAGGATATTCAATTAGTTTGAAAATTAAAAAGTACCTGTATATTTACAACTAACTACAAAAATTTTCATCAAAATCGATCCACTGGTTTCTGACACAAGCATTTCTGAATTCAGTTGCTATTTGATCAATTTTTCCTTTTGGATCTGCCTCCAAAAAATTACTGCGCTTATAAATATATTTTTTTGAAACCATACTTTTTTATAAAAAAAAATTGGTTGTCTGTAAAGTCGGTTTACGGACGATAGTTTTACGTGATAACGTATTCCGTAATACATAACCTAAATTTATATAATAATTATAATAATTCGAATCTATTTGCGCATGCGCCGATTTTCCCCAAAAAATTTACAAAAATTTCTAGTAAAAATAGATAGAGTAAAAACCGTTTTAAAAACTGTATTATTATTATATAAAACATCATTATAAGAGATATATTCTTTTACGCATGCGCCGATGTTCCCCAAAAACAATAGGCCACTTCATATTTGCATATCAAACATCCTCCCAAAATTTGGTTTCAATCCGCTTATCCTTGGTGTCGGAATGATAAGAAATGTCAAAAGTGACGTTTGCAACTGTCAAAGTATTATGTTCTAATAATAATTAGTTATTCCAATAGTTAACTTAGAAGGCGTTGCATTTCACAAAATACTAATGTCAAAAAATTGAATTAAACATTAGAAATGCAGCCGTTTTCATGTTAAGACAAGACATACGTTCTCTTCTAATTTCCATGTACGGCAAACAAAGACGACAGACCGCGTCGCGCCATGCATTAGACAACATTGCATTTATATTTTATACAGCTATTTTTCTATATAAAGTATAAAAAAACTGTTTAGGCAAATTCTGTTATACGAAATCTATGTAAAATGTTCTCCTCTTTCGTTTAAGACTGGTTTCAAACCGATCTGATTTAAATTGAGCGAGAAATTAGCAAAACGCACGCACAGGGTCAGGCGGAACGTTACGCGTTACGAACGTTAGGAACGTTACGTTACACTTTTTCGTGCATGCAGTCGGTGTTTTATCAATTTATAAGATTGGTGATTCATCAATTTATAAGACGTTATCACGTCAAAAAAAGATGAGAGTTGAATTTTTAGAATACGCGCGTTCACTAAAATCAAAATTTACAGGATAAACTACCAATAGAATAGAGGTTATTAACAGAATAGAGGTATATCCATGTTCACATGCGCGTGTCGTCTAATAGCTGTATTTATGCTAAAATCACGCGTCTTTTAATAATTATTTTATTTCGATAAATTAATTATTGGCATGCAAATTAAAAATTAGTTTTAAATCACTTCTAACGCGCGAATATAATATTTTATTATGAACGGAATATAAACACATGCCAACTTAGACTTTTAACAAGTCCCCATCTTTGAATCGATATCATCGTGTGCCATTGGCTCGTTACCATCAACAGGAATGTCACGTGTAATTAATAAAGCGTAATTGTAAGGCATACTACTACAACTTTTTTTTCATTATCCGTGCGATCACGACACAATAATATGCGAACTTAAAGACGCCGCCATTAAATAAATAATAATAATAAAGTCTCTGATAAAGATCAGACAGAAAAAAACGTGTTCAAGTATAAGGCTGTGTCGCCTGTTTACACGCTTTATATTAGTTTCACTTGTAAGTTTGTATGTATGTTTGTAATCTCCATTTGGACTACAGCAAGTGGTTTATATAGTGGTATAATATGCCAGCTCTGTAAGTACACTGGCTAGCCGTGCGGTCTAAGGCACGGGTCTTCGCTGACGTCAACTCTCGGAATCACGGGTCGTGGGTTCTAATCCCATCCACGCCGAAAAAAAAATTGTTTTTTTTTCGGCAAATTTTTGACAATAAATCGAACTAAAAAGTGAAAAATATTTTTTTTTTAAATAAGCTTAAAACAATAATGAATAAAAAATACAAGTATTATTGTGAAAAAAGCGTGGGGCGCTCGATGTACGAAAATGTGGAACAAAGCGGCCCACGCTTTTTTCACAATAATGCTTGTATTTTTTTTTTCATTATTGTTTTAAGCTTATTTAAAAAAAATATTTTTTACTTTTTAGTTCGATATAAAGCGTGTTTTTTAGTTTTTTTTAAACTATATTTATTTTTCAGTATGGAACGTTGTGAAAACAGGAGCTTGCATTCTAGTTTTCCATTTTATGAAAACACGATTGTCTTTGTTAAGTCGTTGCTCGTTAACTCAGTGCTTCTAATTCTTTTGCGCATTAAATGCTTTCAACTGTTATAAATCCCCACTCCCCAATACCACAATTTTTTCTCTAAATATATACGTATTCAAAGATGACGTCCTTTTGGAAAAATATATAATGCAGCACTATAGACTCGCATTCGGGATGTACCGGGTTCGAATCCCGGCGGAAGCAGATGTGACTGGGACTTTTTCCTGCTGCCTTTCGTCGAGAAACGGTAATTCCTGTACCGGCCATCTTATTGAGGTTTTCGATGGTTTCCATCAATGATTCCAGATAAATATCGAGATAATTCCTTATTCAAGGCCATGGCCGCTTAACTGTCAGTCTCCTATGCTCAAAATTTTTCCACCTTATCCTAATGTCCTAAAATTCCTTCATTCGCCCATTACTATTAATTAAGCTGAATTTTAAAAATGTAGAATATAACGGGAAGTGTGATTGATGGAAAATAGTAATAGTGCGAATGGTGTCTGTTATGACATAAAATCGAGAAACGGACGTTAAACGCATTATTATTATTTTCCTCCTCTACAGTTCGCTGTTGTTCAAAATGAATAAATGCGACGCGTCAAAAAAATTATATTTGTGTCCCAGTTTTCGGTGAAATTCTGGGAAAATAAAACAAAGGCGGGCAGTCAGCAAACGGAACACTCGGTATAAAGAGAACGAAGAAGAAGAAGAACAATATGTAATGAAAAGCGAGCTTGTCGCCGTTTACCGGCGTGTGTTTTCTTTTAGACCGTCTAAACATTCACCGCTGCTCTTATCAATGGGAACGGAAATTGTTAAAATGATTGCTGATTCTCGATAGCGGGTTTCTACAGTTAAACTCCGAATTTATTAAATTATTCATTGACAATATTAGTGACAAGACTTCTCTCTATTCGCCATGGGAACTGATTCTAGTGCTCCCTGGTGGCAGAAAATTAAAGCTGCATATGCTTTAATCACTGAAATATACACCAAGTGGAACGATTGCTCAAACGGGCAGAGCGTCATTAAAACGATCCTTCATGTTAGAGTAGTACGGCTGCAAAGCGTGTATTGTTTTCTCTGTTTAGCACACTTGTGTTTATGAGCGTGTCACGTCAAGTGTCAATTAAAACGTATTTTTTAAGAAACTAGAAATCGAATTGCAACAATTCTTTTTTTATTGGACTAAGTATCTTTCAACTTCGGGTAGAGTGCAAATTTTATCAAAATCGGTTCAGTAGTTTTCAAGATATGGACTGTTAAGTGTGTACCAGTCATTGTTATGTATGTATGTCCCGCGATATTTGTGAACCGTTGGGTTGAGAATGTTTACGGGATGGTCCCTTATAATTTTTATTTAAATCGGTTCAGTAGTTTTTTTAGCAATCAAATATCAAGAAAGATGTCATTTAATAACGTGTAAACTACGTATTGCATAGCCACTGAAAAGTAAAAAATCGAAATTTTTTATAAAAAAAAAATTGAACCACCTTCAAAAAAAGCCACTAAAAAGAGGAAAATAACAAAGTTTTGAGGTCGGCGCCAATTTTATTACCAAAACTTTTTATATACCTACTTACTCATTAAATTGGAGCCGACCTCAGAACTTTATTTTCCACTTTTTAGTGGCTTTTTTGAAGGCGGTTCTATTTTTTTTATGAAAAGTTTTGTTTACATAAAATCTCATGTAATATGAATATCACAACTTCAATTCAAAATTCTGCGATTCATTTTAATTTCACCTGTAGCAGAAAGTAACCTTACAACTAGGTAGGTATATTTTCAAATATGGAATTTATAACTTATTGCGAATATCTTTGAAAAATGATAACAATAATGATATTATAGATCATTTATCTAGCCTTAAATATATTTAGAAGTCGGCAAAATCATTTATATCAAACAATAAAAGTACTTTTAAATCGCAAGCTCTCGATCATCCCATTACAAGCAATGTGTGCAACAAAGACCTAAATCCACGATTTGCAGCGTGTCCGTTCTAACATACCGGCTCGGATTTTGAACATTGCGCAGTCGTTCCAGTTCGTAGTTATAATTCAGTGGCTTTAATCAATTTTAAATATTACTGATATTATTAAGTATTTGGGTAATTCTAAAAGACATCTAGTAGAAGGAGAACAGATGTTTAAAGCGAATCACATTATAGTCAAGAAGCAAGTACATTTTTGGAACTTTGATTTTTCTTCATTGGTTAGTTCTTTTCTTTTCTGTTTATATACCTACATCCATTTTGTTTTTCATTTTTTCCATTAAATAAAAAAGTTTTTTTCCATATTCCATAATAATAAAAAATTGCTAACTGTCATTATGAAATTCGTTTTAACATAACTAAATCCTAAATTTCTATCCTTTTTTAAATTTATTAGTAGCAATGATATAAATGCATAGGAAACCATTACATGCACAGATCTCAGACAAGAATAAATTCTTTTTCTTTAGTTCACTAATTACAATAAACTAACTGTCAGATGAAATATATGAATGTGATTAAAGCATATACACCTTTAATTTTCTGCCACCAAAGAGCACTAGAATCGGTTCCCATGGCGAATTACTCGTCTTAAAAAAATAATTCATGACTATATTATATATAGATTATTGGTCAACCCAGACAATTACTGTCAAAAATTTGATACAGCAACTTTAAATCAAAGTCCTAACAAATAACTATCCGAAATCTATTGTGTAGTTTAAAAAAAACTAAGCTAACAGACAGACACGGATAACGACTTTGTTTTATACTATTTCGAGACACGTGCGTTACATAATTTGGGCGGGTGGGCCCACAGGGATTTTTTTTGGACACAGTTATGTTTGAAATTTCCAATACAGACTATTTTTTTATTTTTTCGAAAGGCTTTAATCTGTTTGTACACTCATTTTTTGAGTCCCGTAATAAAATACAGAAACTACAAAATGCCTGTATGAGATTTATTTGTGAAATTCTCTTTAGGGAACATATTAGTCCAGCGGTCGCCAAACTTTTTGACCTCACGGACCAGTTAATTCATAATTTAAATCCCGCGGACCACTAATAGGATTTTTTAAGTGTTAAATATATTTATAAAAAAAAAATTGTGATCAAAGAACACATAAAATGTACCTAGTTAATAAAATGAAACTATTAATACTAGTAACCAAGTTATGAAAGCTTTATTAATAAACCATAATAAAATAAAGCAGAAGTTTTTATAACTTGTCACGTATTGTTATGAATTGAATCATGTTTTAATGCATCTTAAAACATAACTTAACATGATGAGTAAGTATATTCCACATTTTTCTTCGGACCAGCGAAATTTTCTCGCGGACCACTAGTGATCCGCGGACCACCACTTTGGCAACCGCTGTATTAGTCCATATTTAATGCGCTATGAAATTTTGAACATGGCTGAGCGGCGCTTGCTTCATTTATACAATATCATTTTTAAAATTTTAAAAACAAAAGAGCTTAATTATTTAAAAACCAAATTACAGATTAATCTTAATAAATACAGTAGTAGACATGTCATATATGTAACACCCCGTTTTAATTCAAATTCTTTTAAGAAATCCTTTTCATACTCAGCCCCGAAATATCTGAACGAACTCAGTGACACTATTAAAATCAATATACCTACATAAAATAAGTTTAAAAGCTCTATCAAGTAGTATAAATAAGCTACTTTTGGATCGTAGAAGGCAATAAGGTGATTAACCAATCTTAGGTTCTTTGAATCAATTTTTTACTGGTTTGTTTTAAAATATTGTAAACTTGTTTGTGAATGTTATAGGACAGATGGAAGAACAAACACACGATTGAATTCTGTGCCTTTTGCTTATTGAGCAATAAACATATATTTATTTATTTTTTCGTCATACAGGAAAAACTCACAAAGAAAAACACCTTTTTTCAGGGGAGCAGAACAAAATAAATATAGAACTGGCCATCCAAAGTAAAGGAAATGTGAGTGGTTGGAATTCGATGCGTCAATCGTGAATAAAGTCTAAAAACCGGTCATTCCACTGTACTTCCTTTTTCTTTTCTCTATTTTCGGCAAATTGTTTGCATGTTTACTTTAAAAAAAAATCTAATAAGTTTATTATTAAATATTCAGTAATATATTTGTTGTACACGGTATCTCTTTAACAATTTAATTAAAGCTAAAACACAGGTTAAATTGCTAGATGCGGTCGGTTTGATTGGGGATTTATTAGCCTGTCATCTGATAATATCAAAACTCGGAGAGACGTGCCGGCTTTATTACAATCCAATATGCATATTTATGTCTATTTCCTTTTCACGCATGGCTCGTAAGTCAATATTTATCTACAGGCTACAGCGCAATATCTGGAACACCGCACCTCCACCGTATGGTGGGAGAGCGGGTATATCTGAAACCAAAGCACAAATATATAGGTATTGAACTAGCGGTGACGCCCGGTTTCATCCGGCTGCAAAAGAACGAATGGGAGGGGGAGGGACATGTGTACGCACATTCATCTTAGTTTACCGAGATGAATGTTGTGTCCAAATTTCATGATGATCGGAGTTACCGTTTAAAAGTTGTTGTCGGACGGACATTTTGCAACATTTTTCATTGATGCTCCGCTCCTATTGGTCGTAGCGTGATAATATATAGCTTCTAGCATATCTCGATAAATGAGCTTTCCAGCAATACATTTTTTTCAACTAGAACCAATTGTTCCTGAGATTAGCACGTTCAACCAACCAAACAAACAAACAAACTCTTATTAGTATATTAGTATAGATATAGATGGAACCTTTGAATCAATACGCATTATAATATTTCTGTATACACGTGTTTTATAGTAATTTTATCCACGCAGATACAATTCTACCAAACCGCGAGGTGGGTCGTATATCAGGATCCTACCAGGAACATGAGCTCGTACCAATCGGTTTGTTTATGCTGGCTGACAGATTCTTTAATACATAAACGGCAATGAATTTAGTTGTCGAGCGTCTATAATTTACAACCTCTCTCTCTTTACAAGTTCGATCCTTGAGGTTCACACGATCTACTTCCCAGTATGATCACTATGGAATATTAAATAGGTATTTAACAAATTAGCCCCGAGAAATCTTTTTCAAAAAATTTCAAAATTCAACTTATTTGCAGTATTTTTGTTGAAACAAAAAGAGAAACGGCTAGACCGATTTAGATAAATTTTTTTCCGATCATATTTACGTTAATACGCTTCGATTGGCACCCTAAAGTAGTCGATATCATTTATTCTAGAGATTTCGTCGTAAAAAGAAATGACCACGTACTTACATAGGTACGTACGAACACATAGGCATACAGTTTTTCAAAAATTATGTAGTGACCTTGAGACATAAAAATGTATCAATTCGATTTTCGGGCCGATTACAACTGGGAAGTTAAAAATCACTTGAATAATGTGAGTTTTTGTATTAAGTGCGTTATTAGATACAATTTTCCAAATAAATAATGCAACATTCGAAGGATTCTCGCTATCAAATATATCTATTCACAAAATAAAATAATAAATTTTGTAAGTAACAAGGTGTTAAATTCTGTGGTATATTTAGTTATTTATTGCTATTTTCATACACTTAATAAAGCACTGCTTACTAATAACAATAAGGTTTTATTTTGTATATGTATTTAGATCATAAATCTTAAAGCTGCCGACCAAAAAACGGAACGGAACGGAAACATACGAAACGCTTAATTGTTTTTATCTGTGTATTCGAACATTAATATTAAATTTTAAATCAAGATTCTCGAATTTTGGAAAATGTACAAACCGTGACCAGATATATAGCCATTGCGTTGATACGCGTGAAAACGACAATAAAGGAACACATTTCTATAGCACTCGATAATAAAATATTTACTGTTATTTCTGTTTTTCTCAAATATACAAATGATAAAATTTTATTATGGACCTTTTCAAATATTTTATTCTTTTGGTTACTTGTTCAACTACAGTTGGTACCTATATATTTTTCGTCATACCTCGATCGAAACTACATACTTTCAGCATCAATTGTAACGCAGAAAGTCTAACATTAACGCATTGGTGGGATTACACGCACTGATGCGGGAAGTACGTACGTTTGGGCGGCAGTAAAGAAAAAAAATAACCTATCAACTGTTGTTTAGATGTCGTTTCCGTAGCAACCCTATTGCATTTTAGCTAATAGTCGCGACTCGCGAACGGCTGTCTTTCGTGTTTTTACGTATAACCTCAAAGCTGCTTGCTTAAAATTTATCTTCGGGTATCATGGCGCGCTGTTCAAGAAAGAAACTAGTAATGTGCCGGATATTCGTATCCGTATCCGCGGATATCCGAGGAAGAAAAAAGATCCGTATCCGTATCCGTTAGTTTTTGGCGGATCTTTTACGAATCTTTTACCTTATTAATTTTCAATTCATAGATGAAATTTTATATACATAGGTGAGTAAGTAATAATGAAAACCTGTTAAATTCCATTCAGATTATTTTTTATTTTTTTAAATCGCATTTGGCACCTTTATATTGGAAACATTTATCATAGTGAGTATCTTTATAATGAGATATTGCACATCGATCTTTGGAAAGAGACAATCTGTTATGAGAGTTAACTCTTAAAGAGATCAATAACTTTTTCCCATAACAGATAGTTTCTTTCCAAAGGTCGATATGCAATATATACCGCCGCGTACTCTAAGAAAGTTAAGATCCGTATCCGTATCCGCGGATCTTGAAACCAAAAATCCGTATTCAGATCCGTATCCGCGGATATACATTTTTAACGATCCGGCACATCACTAAAAAAAACTTTTACTGTTAGCAATAGTTGAAGATAATAGGTTCTTTGTTCCGGTCAACATGCGGTATACAACAATGCATACTATTTTAGGAAGTTATAAATTTGTACAGCAAGCGAGCCAAAGTCTCGCTTCCAAGTCACTGGCGAATTTTCATAGAGTCGAACACGCGATCTCTCGATTCGTCAGATATACATATATTATATGCATGTAGTACACAGTTCTATATAGATATAAACCGGGATATATCGCTGTGTAAATTATAATACTTTTTGCGGATGTTTCTCAACAATATTATTCCAAATATTGTTCTTCTAGGCGACTCACAGGTAAGCGGGCCACCTACAAGGACACTCCGCCTTTGATAATGTCTACCACGTCAGGTAGAAATACCAATGCCCTACAAGCTCCCAGAATTTTTGGAACTACACCGATTGTGAAATCCTACACACTTAAGAATAACAATATTTCTTTTTTTACAAATTTAAAAATTTAAAAAGCCACGCCGCCACTGGTGTACCCTGGTGGTCGTGTAGAGAAACAGAGGCAAGATGGCAGCGGAGCGTATGAACTAGGAAGTAGTGTTCATGTTAAAAAACTTAAATTCATAAATTTGTTGAATAAAATAATAATAATTGTTACAAAAATTTATTTTGGTATTTTGTATACAGTTGTATTAAAAGCTTATATAATGAATTTTTCTTGTAAAATTTGAACCAAAAAACCGTTTATACCTTTTTCTTGATGTGTAATTAAAAAAAAAACTTGGTACCCGTCATCAGGCGCAAACTTTTTGCTTCAACAATACATCTTTTCCCCTTTAAGGTAACAGATTTCCCCTTTAACGGCATTGGAAACAAATATGTCGCTAAAAAAGTTTAACTTCAAAAATAGTTTACAATATTATTCTTTCGAAAAAAATGTTTTTTTTCCTTTGATAAACCGGTGCAGCATTTAAGAGCAGGGCTGGAATTTGGAAAGTTTGAGATCGAAAAGAAAGCGCGTTTCTTTTGTATGGTGCTGTACTAGAAAGCAAAAATAGCCGACATTGGTATATAAATTTATGCATAACTGTACTTTCCGATGACAGTTGACAAATTTTTGAAGACTTAAAAGGAGACAAATATTTTGAGCATAAAATTTAAATTGTTTTATGAGACATTTCAAGCTGCTATTTTATAAACACAGCTAAAAAACCCTAACTTCAAATATAGGTACACATTTGTCTATGAAAATCAATATAAGTGAATAAATAAACATCATCGAAATATTAATTACTACAATATAAATAAATGTCACTAATGCGCTCTATGAAAAAATAATCTTGCATGTTATGAAACAAATTCATAGAACGTCAATGAATTTTATGATTCGAGATTATATAGAATATAGTCTTTTAAAATTGATGTGTTTACAAATAACAGAAAGTTATATACAAAACTGTAAGTATTTCAGTGCTAACTATAATTATTAACTTTTGTATTATTCAGGTTACGATTTCGGTTAAACCGACAAAGTTTACAGTCTTCTTGCGCTTATTACAAGGGTAAAAAAATCGATTGACGTTTAAATAACTTTACTTAAAAGCTTTCTAACTTCAAATAAAATGTCCTGTGTAATTATATTAAAAAAAAACTATAAACACGTATTTACCTTTCGATTTTTCAAAAAGCTGTCCCAAGATTTGAAACAAAGAAATATACGGAGTCAAGCAAAATAAAAGCGCTTAAAAAAGGAATCCTTATAGGATCACTTAGCTGCCCGTCTGTCTGTCTGTCAAGACCTTTTTTTCAGGAACGCGTGGAGGTATCAAATTGAAATTATTAATTATTATCAAACAATCAGGTCTGAAATCAAACTTCTAAGTAAACGCAATCAAAAGATACGGCCGTTTATGCCGCATATTTTGACACCCGCAAGGGAATCAAAACCTATAGGGTACTTCCCGTTGACCTAGAGTCATGAAATTTGGCAAGAAGCAATGTCTACTAAAGGGAAAAATCCGTTTTGTAGTTAAATAAAAAAAATATTTTTTTAAGAAGAATATTAATATGTTAATATAACCTCAAACTTCGAAATGCGAATCTTAACCAAGCCGGATTTGCGCTTCTCGTAATGTTAATAAAACTTTTGATAAACCTCTATGTACAGTATGGAACCCTCAGTGCGCGAGTCCGACTCACACTTGGTCATTTTTGACGTGATAACGTCTTATAAATTGATGAATCACCAATCTTATAAATTGATAAAACACCGGCTGCATGCACGAAAAAGTGTAACGTTCCTAACGCGTAACGTTCCTAACGTTCGTAACGCGTAACGTTCCGCCTGACCCTGTGCGTGCTTTTCGCGAAAACGGCCCGATCGATTTGGATGAAATTTACTGAAAAGGAATTTTGGGGGGCAAAAAATCGTTTTAGCTAGGTCTCATCTCTCGAAAAAATCGTTTTCTTACAAATTTTATCATTATAAAAATCAATTTTTTGACGTATGAAAATACTTAAATATTGTAAGTAGGTTTTGGAATTTTATATTATAAACAGTGAAACAATTGTTTTATAAATATTATGACAGCTAATCTTTGAGACTTAAAATAAATACGAAAGAAAGTTAAAAAAAAAACAATTATATTATATGGTGAGTAATTTAAATAAAAAAAATTAACCTAAATTTGAAGCGAAAGATGCAATATCATAGATTCGAATTATTATAATTATTATATAAATTTAGGTTATGTATTACGGAATACGTTATCACGTAAAACTATCGTCCGTAAATCGACTTTACAGTTTACAGACAACCAATTTTTTTTTTTTTGTTTGTCCAATCTCTCTCTACAAGATACACACCACACAGTAAAGTGTACAAAATGGGGAGAAAACGCCCGACTGACTTTGATATAGTGTCAAGTAAACTACGCACGTCTACAATTTATTGTACGATAATGAACTTGGTTCGGGATATAAAGTCCACCTCACACGTTCCAACTTATTTATATCTTTTATATTACATTGTGTTTTATTCTTCATGATCGTAACAGTGTTTTCATTTCGCTAACAATGTTTATATACAGCTGTTACTTTTTATATATCAAATAAGTTATGTTTAATTAAAATATATTTCTATGTGTTGTACTTTGAGTCAAACCTAGCTTTGTACTGATTAACCTTAATTTCTTTCAGTGCGTTCGTTATATCATTTTTGAACGTTTTTGTTCTTGAATTGTGGTCGTATATTATCAGTATTATCAGTGAGAACGCTGCTAGGTTATAAAATTATGTGATAACTTAAAAATCAAAGGCTTCAGATCCTACGATCTTCCCATTTCACAATAAAGCATAAAACATTTTGATCTGTACTAAAAATTTAGATTCGTCACATTTGAAGCCGCAATGAATCTAATGCTCCAAAACATAGTGTTTCGTGCCCCCTGTTAGGATGACTATGGATTCTGTAGAATCATCAACAATGGAAAGCAGGTAAAAAATCCGACCTTCTTAGAAATGCCTGGAGAATGCAATGTATGTGAAGAAATGTTGAGATGCTTCCAGAACATTCGCTAAGCGGGGGACGAAGCTATAAAATGCGAGCGGAGTGGTTGGCTAGAGTCAGTCAGTTGGTTAGTTGTTCGTGAGTTGTTCATAAGAATGAAAACTTTATTGCAAACTAATTGTATTTAAAGATGAAAAAAATTGTTGACCCGATTAAATTAAAGTCCGGAAAGTATTGCTGTGCGCCCCCTGTTGGGACGACTATGAATTCTGTAGAATCTTCTAGCAACAACAACAATGGAAAGCAGGTAAAAACCCGACCTTCTTAGAAATGTTCTGGAAGCATCTCAACATTTCTAGCGTGCGTTGCAAACTCCACGCACTTCTAAGAAGGTCGGGTTTTGACGTGCTTTCCAGTGTCGTTGTTGCTAGAAGATTCTACAGAATTCATAGTCGTCCCAACAGGGGGCGCGCAACAATACTTCCGGACTTTAATTTAATCGGGTCAACACATTTTTTCATCTTTAAATAAAATCAGTTTGCAATGAAGTTTTCTTTTTTTGAAAGATTTTTTCGAAGCACATTATTCGATTTTTTGAGCATCTATTATTGCTTAGCCGAGCTGTAAATATAAATTACGATTTTTATTATAGTTATAAGAAGTTTTACATGACGATTGTTTATTCTGAATTTTGCGGGTTAAAAAATGTAAGCCAACACGGTTTTGGTCTTCTTTAGGCGTGTTCAATAATTAGTTTTGGCAGCCACAAGACGCATCTAATCTTAATTAGTAAACAGTAGCGTTGCGTCCAATTCCTGATGCGGTCATCCGAACAGACGAAGCCAATAATAAATCAATAACAGCACACCATCAATAACATCTGAGCGTTTGTTCTGTTCATAATTAAGGAATTTATTAGTGTTGTTGTTGTTGCGTTGGACAGACAGACAGACGGACGGTGCGTCGAGCAGGACGTTAACCCAATTTATACAAGTTTCACACAATAACGTATTAAGCGGCGAGTTATCGGAACATGACAACCGCGCATCTACAGGGTCTACTGTCTCAAATGACCAGTCGATCACGTGATTGATTCGGAAACCGTATAATACGCGCCACGAATCTAAAAGGCTCGGATTCTCGGAATTTAGATGCGAATGCGGGCTTGCGCTTGTACAGTCTGTTGAAAAACTTCAAACTTGCAACTCAACAAAACTAACATAGCAATAACAACTTGACAATAGCGTACTAGACTGTACTTTAAAGCAGGAAAGCGACAAGTGACAAAGGCAACGAACGATCACCGACGAGCGCACTTTGTGACGATATTGAGAGTTGTCGTTAAACGGAGAGAAGAAATAATCCATTATTCCAATAATCCATATTGTCGATACGGTCGAGCGACTGAATCCAAAGCGTCTTCCAACATCACTTATCTTTTCTGCCGCCTCTATTGCGCGTATTAATAAAACATTTTCGTCAATACATAAAGATTTTCGTTTACTCGCCATGTTCACAGTTTGCAAGTTTGTGGGCAACTAAGAATATGATAACTTATCGATAAGCAGCTGAGCTAAATATATGAAAGTTCAAAGATAATACCAACAAACAAAAGAACGAATTTCTTAGAATATTTGGTACGCATGATACCGACAACAAAGCAACAAAATAACAATTAGAGTGTATCATTGTATGAGCAACAAGGTAAATCAACTAGAGTTACCTAAGTAATAACGACGTTTTAAGGAGTTTGTCGTTATATCGAGTGACGTTAAATGAAGTTTACACTATTTATAAAGGAACGGAGTCGTGTTTGTGCGATACCCTGTATACAAATGAAGCGAGATACAGTGAGTTCCGGAACGCCAGTGAACTGGGCACGAAATAAAAGATTCCGGGAGTTCGGCACGTGCGAACAGAGTCCTACCACCATGGAGGAACTAATTATACTCCTGTACATTCCCGTATATAGCGAGGAGCTAAGGAGAAGTTTTCGACTAACCAACGGAGTTAATCCCGATAATTCCTTCAGGCAGGGATATAAAACATTTTATATCTTCTATAGAAAATGAAAGTTTGCTAAAATCATAAAAATATTGGTAACATATATAAAGATTAAATCGAATCTTATGTGATATGCGGACGATTTATTTTATAAGTTTCCCTTTTTTCCTTCGCTTAACCCCGCTCCTTCCCCCCCTCCTTGCTCCGCCAACTCATCCTTTCATGTTTCGTGTAATACAAATAATATATACTCAATATTTGAGTCACGAAGACTGTGATTTCATGCTATGTTTCTTTTTACCGATTCAATTATGGAATTCTTTTATTTAATTTCTGAAATTTTGATTTAAACATTTCAATTCTATATTTTATTTCGTGGCTTTCGGTTAACAAGAAATCGATTAGCTGAAAGAAGCAAAAATTTATTGCTTAGCCGACTATATATAAGACATTAATTTCTACAAAGATATCTGATTTTACCAACGTACAGTGGATTCTTTAATTATTATTTACTTCACCTTGTAAAAACGAATTAAATGGTACTTCCTAACGCATTTCTTTTTGAGAAACTCTCGTTTAAAATTCCGGTTGAGTTCGATTTTGAGTGTGCAGTCATATCAGCTAAAGACATGTGTTTGATATGTGTATATCGCAGCAATTATAACAAATCTAACACCAAAAATTTTATTAAAAGATTAAACTATGTGCTTGATGACGTAACCAAATATCACAAGTCAATTTTTCTCTGCGGTGATTTCAATATAAACATGCTTAAAGATACCAATGATAAAGTGCAATTGTTTGATTTATTTTCTAACTTTAATTTGCAGAGTTCACTAAACGAACCCACACGAATTAACAGTGCTATTGATTATATGGTGTCCAACGTTCATACAGCTGACTGTGAGTTCTATATTGATGATCCAGATTTATCAGATCACAGTGCTCAGGTTTGCATCTGGACTGATAAAAATGAGGTAACAGCTACCGAAGAGGAAAGTGGTAATAAGGAGCCTAAAAGATCGTTTAATCAAACTAATATTGAGTGTTTTAAAACACTTTTATCTACTGAAAATTGGGCTGATGTATTAGAGTGTGACGATATAGAGCATGCATTCTCATTATTCTGGAGTAAATTTGAATGGCATATGAACATATGCTTTCCTAAGAAATTATGCAATCACAAGATAAAAGAAAGCAATCATAAAAACTGGATAAATAGTTCAATTATCAATGAATCATGTCAGTTAAAAAACATTTATTGGTTGGTTAAAAACACAAAAGACATAAATTTAATTAACTATTACAAGTCACTTAAAAAAATTCACAAACATAATATCAGTGAGGCTAAAAAAATATTTTATCAAACTAAAATTAGTGAATCCATAAACAGTACTAAAGAATTATGGACTGTGATAAACTCAACAATTAAGCCTAAAAGTAATTCAAAGTCCAATAATTTCATTACGTTAACACATGAAGGTGTTAAAGTAAATGATTCTGCTCAAATATCAAACATTTTTGGAAAATACTTTTCTAATATTGGCACTGAAACAATTGAATCTTCATATGCTAACTCATTATTTACGGACTGTACAACGTCGGATAATATCTGTAACTCTCTTTACATCCCAGAAGCTCAGGAAAGTGACATATTAGAGGCTCTGAAAAATTTATCGAACAAAAACTCGTATGGTATTGATGAAGTGCCAATAAAAATCTTAAAAGCTACAGTAGAATCTATTTTAACCCCTCTAACATATTTACTAAATCTATCAATAAAAAATGGAATTTTTCCATCTTTGCTCAAAACTTGCTTAGTGAAACCACTATATAAGAAAGGTGATCGAGACAATTTAGCTAACTACCGTCCCATATCATTGCTTTCAACCTTTTCAAAAATATTCGAAAAAGTCATTTATAAATTCATAGTTACTTTTTTAAATAAATATAATCTCATCACACCTCTTCAACATGGTTTTCGAGCAAATTTTTCTTGTGAATCAGCAGCTTTTAATTTTGTTGAATTCCTGAACAGCAACTTGGACTCAAACAAACATGTAATGGGCATCTTTTTTGATCTCACTCGAGCTTTCGACTGTGTCAATCACACATTTTTGCAAGAAAAACTGAATTGTTTGGGTATTCGCGGCGTTATAAACAACTGGATAATGTCATTCATTTCCAACAGAAAAATTGTGATATCTGTTAATAATTGTCGATCGATCGACTATGCTTGCGAGTTAGGTGTGCCTCAGGGTTCTGTTCTAAGTCCATTATTATTTCTAATTTTTATTAACGACCTTCCCACAAATATATCAGAAGGACAGTTATCTCTATTCGCAGATGATACTTCAATAGCGGTCAGTGCATCTACCATCGCAGACCTGGAGATTAAAGTGAATTCAATTCTTAGCGATTTTCACACTTGGTGTGTAAAAAACAGATTAGTATTAAATGTCACCAAAACAAATTGTATTTACTTCCACAAACGTAGACTTACGCCTAAGCTAAATCTGAAAATAGATTCTGTTAGTATTCATCTATCAAATTCATGCAATTTTCTAGGATGTGTAATGGACGACAAATTAACATGGCATCTACACATAGACAAAATTTGTAATAAACTGAACAGTGCTTATTTTGCCATCAAAAATGTTAAATCTTTTTTAAATGTAGAACAGTTAGTGTCCATGTACTACGCACTAGTATACTGTCACCTTAGCTATAATGTATCATTGTGGGGTCAGTCTGTTAACGTAAATCGCATATTTATTTTACAGAAAAGAATATTGCGCTTGATTTTTAATGTTAAATTCCGTGAATCGTGTCGTGAAATTTTCAAAAAATATAATATTATGACACTTACATCCATATATTTATATAAACTATTACTAAACGTTTTTAAATACAAAAACCAACTTTATGCTGCTAATTCTACCATACATGACTACGGAACTCGACAGTGTGCAGAATTAAGGAACTATAAATTTAATTCGACAACATATAGCAGAACTCCTGTGTGCGCAGGTTCTAGGTTTTTCAATAATCTTCCGCTTTCCTTAAAAAGTATTGACAATTTAGAAATTTTTAAAAAACACTTAAAAAAGTTTTTAATAGATGGATGTTTTTACAATATACAGGAATATTCAAAATAATTTTTTATTGTAACTTTTAAATTCTTACGTTAGAAATTTGATGTATTTTTATATTTGATTTTTTGTATTTGACAAATCCATACAATGTTTGTATTGTCTCTGGAGAATTAATAAACTAAACTAAACTAAACTATTTATATTTTTTATTTAAGCTACATCCTTTCTAAAGATCCTGGAAAGGAGTTAAATTTTAAACTGTAATATATTTTGTTAATAACTGTATTTATCGTTTCAATAAATAAAATTATCGACCAATTTTTCAGACAATATATTAACAAAAAATATAATTACCTAATACATTAACGTTTCGATTTGAAAAATTGGTCGATAATTTTATTTATTGAAGAGTTCTAATCAGACGTTAATCAAAGATTTGTATTTATGGTTTATGTAGATTCTTTATCTACCCATTATTATTTTTGTGAAAATATTGTACAGTTTTAAAAAGAGTTCAACGTTTGATTAGGAAGAATAAACCTTACCTATAGTACAAGATCCCGATTTGGCTCGTTCTTCACCCATCTAGTTTTCTAGTGTAATTTGACATTTGATAATATAATGTTTTGATGAAGAATTGATTTGGTTGACATTCAATTTCTTGGCACAACTATTTTAAATAAAAAATTAAAGTTGTAAATTTTATTTCTGAAATGTAGTTATCCAGTTTTCAGATAAATTTATCACCAATCGAAAGTAAATATTATGTATATTAAATGCCAAAGTTTGGTCGACATTTTGATTTCTTGCATAAAACCAGGTAGACAGGCACTTTCGAATTAGTATTTTGTAGTTATAGAGTTTTCTATATTGTCATATTATATGAAAATGTAGATAATTTTATTGCGAACACGTGGAACATATTATATATAGGTAACCAAGCCAACGAATAACAAATATCAATATTTAATACTAAATAAATACAATAAAATTAACAACTTTGATTTTTTATTAAAAATAGCTGTGCTAAAAAATTGAATGGCATAATACATTATATATTATCAAATTTAAAATTTCATAAGATAACTCGATGGGTGAAGATCGAGCTAAAATAATAAAATTCATTAATAAAAATACATTTTTAATTTACACACATAAATCCCGAAAACATTTCTTTAGAAAAATTTTTTCTAATTAAATAATGTTTTTTTTTATCTATAAAATTACGCTTTTAAGACCTGCATATTAGAACCAATTAGTCAAATTGAATTTAGAGTAGATTGCGAGCTTCGAATTTTACTGTGAAATTTGAAGGAAGACATCCGTGGCACATTAAAGTTCCTATAAAGTTGGAAGAGCAAGTACGACTTTAACAAAAGCAGTTACCAACATAAAGTCAGTTCACATTTCATATATAGATGAAAAATATTAAAAGTCACTATTTTAGCTCGAGGCAATAATTCAAGTAAATGAGATACGAGATTATTTTCTACGTCTCATTTCACTAACGACAAATTATTTAATCATTTTGTCTTTTCGCATAAATTGTGAAATACATCAATGAATTTGAAAATAAAGATCGTTAAATATATTTAAGTGAAACTGGAAGTTTAATCTACATGTCGGAAACGTCAAATTATTTTTGAAAATAGTAAGGAAAATATTATTTCGTACTAGATCAAGAGAGCCTTAGTACTTGAAGATCTTAAAATAGAATTATGAAATAAATTGAACTGAACAAACATTTTACATTTAAAAAAAAATAGTTTTGATAAAATGATTTTTTTTTCATATTTTTTTAATAATTCACAATATAATTATTGAATATACTTTTCCAATATACCATTTAAATGTATCCGTTGGAACGGAAATGCACATATATGTATGCATTTATAAGATAAATTTTTTTTTTAAATAATAATGATAATAAACATATTTATTGCAGAAATTATTTTAAAAAAATCTATACAAAATGGTATATGAATTCAGTCTAAAAGACTGGTTTTCAATTCTGCCCATGTCTAAGCTAGCAAATACATTATTAAACGCGAAAACGATCACAGCTGTATTGAATATTGAAAACAAATTTTTTAACTAATCAAATATATTAATACGCTAAGGTTTAAGATGTTTGCCTCCCTTTTTAGAAAAAAAACACACAATTTCTCCACATAAATTATACTATATCATTTTACAGATAATTGCTTGCTCTACTGGCATCGACAACTAAAAAATTTATTATTGCTATTGTTTTTGTAAATTAATTAAACTCTGAACAACGTCTGCCATCTGACGGCGTAACGTTAACACTTCGATCTGTCATCTGCCAGTGTATGTTCTCTGCATCTGATCTTCATATTGTAAATACTGGTTACTGCCATCTGACGGGCAACGCTGAATAACGCTTTTACTACTTGCGCCTCTATATGACGATTTTAGTAAAATATTTCTTTTACAACAGAAAGAAGAAGTGTGCAAAATTAGAAACGAATTGAATACCTGCAATCATATTTAAAAAATAATTTTGTAAAGTGATAATTAATTATTATACCTATTTAGTGCGAATAATTCGCACAGGTCACGCTAGTTTAGATATAAACGTTTTTGGTCAGCCCTTACGTTTCGTTAAAAGCTATGTGGTTATTTTTAACGCGATGAAATGTCAAACATATTAATTTTGTCAACAAACTTAGAATTTCTATGATTTATAATTGACAACTCGGTTTCTTACGAATGTTATACGTTATTCATTACTGACCTCAATAGATTTCTGAATAGATTCCCTGAAACACACGTGTTTTGTCGAGAAAAGGTAATTTTCATAAGAAAAAGTATGTCTACTTATAGACCAGGTGCAAGGCTACGCGTAGGGTTGCCAACTTTGAAAATCGGTGTTTCGGGATTCTGTAAAAAAAAATCGGGACTGACAATGAAAATTCGAGTTCACTAAAAAAAATAAATATATTCATAATAGAAATACTTACTATTTTAAATCTTTGATTAACGTCTGATTAGAACTCTTCAATAAGTAAAATTATCGACCAATTTTTCAGACAATATATTCATAAAAATTGGTTGTCTGTAAAGTCGGTTTACGGACGATAGTTTTACGTGATAACGTCATAAAGAAACATTGATGAACTCTCTGACGTCACGCGAGAAGAGAGAGAAATGCGTACAGGCCGACGCTTGGGCCGATCGTGCCTCTCTATCGCTTATACCGCGCTCTCGCTTGCACGCTCAGGCTCAGGAGGAACGTGACACTTTTTCGTGCGTGCAGCCGGTGTTTCATCAATTTATAAGACGTTGTCACGTCAAAAAATATATAATTATTAATACATTATAACGATTTAATCCGGATTTGGACATTCTTCAGATTGAAACGTTAATGTATTAATTATATATATTTTTTGTTAGTATATTGTCTGAAAAATTGGTCGATAATTTTATTTATTGAAAACTTACTATTTTACTTAGGTAATTTACAAACTCAAAAACTTTTTCTTTTTAAAATTCATTTGCAAATACTTATCTAGCTGTCACCCATTTTTTTGACGAATTTCGTTTCATCTATAATAGCTCGCAGCATTTTATTCTTCAAACAGTCGAGGCAGTACTAGCTAAAGGCCGCTAGATTTGGCTGTTAGTTTTTAAGGTTTCGTGATGTGTTCACTTCACATGATGCGTGTACTAAAGTTTGTTTTGTAGATGGGTTTGCTTGCGCAGTATTTTTACACTGGTATTTTTTAATTAGGGCGATGTAAAATATTTTACCCAAAAAATTACCTTTAAAAATATTTACCCTAAAAATTTCTCTGAATAGAAAAAAATCCCCTAAATTTAGGGAAAAATACTCTAAGGTGGAAACACTGCAGCCAGCACAAGTTCTAGCACTGATTTCAGTGGCAAAATCAGCCGCGTTTGCACCGACCTTAAGCAGTTTAACTTCAAAAATATTACCTAACAGTATTCTATTATACACCCATCCCCCGATTTACACGGTACTTGTTTTACACGTTTTCGCTTTTACACGGTTTTCCAAATAAGTTTTTTTTTGTTTTTATCGCACTCTACTAAATGCTACTGTGATTGAACACGTGCGCTGTGTACACATCTCACGGGGAATCCCGAGCTTATGTGCTGACTTGCTGCACACGCACACTGTGTCTGTATTTCTTCGCATAAAATTAAAGTTTTATCTACGGAAAATTGTATTTGAGTGAAAGTTTCACAGTTTCAGAACCTGTCAATGCATTTTATTTTTATTTCTGTGTACACCTAAAAATATTGAAAAAAATCACAACTGTTAAATAGCAAAATTATGCATTTTCTGCTAGCTTTTCGATTTACACGGTTCTGACTTGAAAATTTTTAATTTTCGATTTACACGTTTTTCTCAGGAACGTATCTACCGTGTAAATCGGGGGATAGGTGTACTTTGTATTTTTCTGTTTAGTATATTATAAGAACAGAATGACACAACCTTTTTTTTTTGTATATGGTTTACAGTTCGTTAGCCAAAAGATATAATTTAACGAGGAACAGAAAAGCTATCGCCCTTAATAAATTTAATGATAACAAAATGTTCAATTTCGTCATTCGAGCAGACGTCATCGTGTTTGAAAAACACACATTCAGTCTATTATAGAGACACAAGGAGACAGAGAAAGGAAAATTTTTCTTTCAAAAGGTTACCCATCACAACTCTATACATATAAAAAACTGCTCTTCTATAGGCACGGGACCTTATATAGACATAATGAGATACAGCGACATGTTCCCTTTTTCTGTTCCCGCAAACAGGAAGACAGATTGTTTTGATACAACTACACACTCGCATGATAAGTATAAAGGTCACTCCACACATTCTATTTTTTGTATCACGCGTGTGCGATGAAGTTTCTTGTAAACCGTCAGACGTTAAATTTTAACAGTCGGTAATTGGTTCCGGTATAATTTTCTGCACTGTGAAGATGTTGACGAAATATAATTAAAAAAAAAAATTGGTTGTCTGTAAAGTCGGTTTACGGACGATAGTTTTACGTGATAACGTATTCCGTAATACATAACCTAAACCTCCCAAAATTTGGTTTCAATCCGCTTATCCTTGGTGTCGGAATGATAAGAAATGTCAAAAGTGACGTTTGCAACTGTCAAAGTATTATGTTCTAATAATAATTAGTTATTCCAATACTTAACTTAGAAGGCGTTGCATTTCACAAAATACTAATGTCAAAAAATTGAATTAAACATTAGAAATGCAGCCGTTTTCATGTTAAGACAAGACATACGTTATATTCTAATTTCCATGTACGGCAAACAAAGACGACCGACCGCGTCGCGCCATGCATTAGACAACATTGCATTTATACAGCTATTTTTCTATATAAATTTGTATAAAAAAACTGTTTAGGCAAATTCTGTTATACGAAATCTATGTAAAATGTTCTCCTCTTTCGTTTAAGACTGGTTTCAAACCGATCTGATTTAAATTGAGCGAGAAATTAGCAAAAAGCACGCACAGGGTCAGGCGGAACGTTACGCGTTACGAACGTTAGGATTTAGGAACGTTACACTTTTTCGTGCATGCAGCCGGTGTTTTATCAATTTATAAGATTGGTGATTCATCAATTTATAAGACGTTATCACGTCAAAAAAAATGTCTACACATTGTTGCAGGCGTTTATAACAGAGAACTGTCGACCGTTATTTTAAAATGTAACAACTATGTTTTTTAACAAAGAAAAATAGTTGGCAAAACCAAAAGTGCACATCCCGTAAGTTTTCCACTCTACATATTATAGGTAATGAAAAAAAATTGAGAAAATACATAGATTAAAAAAAAAAAATTAAAAAAATAGAAAAAAAATTAAAAATGAAATGGAATGGAAAAAAAACATTACTTGTGTCAGTGGGAATCGAACCCGGCACCTTGCTATTACTGGACTAACGCTTTTAACCGCTCGGCCATACCGATATCGCAGCTTGCGTTGTTATTGTGGTATAGAAGTGTAGCAGTTATTCTACGTAATACACTACATTTACAATAACAGTAATAGGTATTTTTTTGTTTTTTTAAGGTTTTTTATTTTAACTATTAGCTGTCAAAAATAATAAAAAAAAAACTGTTTATAAAAATTAAAGTACTGAACACATTTATGATTTATGTGAATTTAAATAGGGTTCTGGTCTGATACTAAACAAAGTGAATAAAATATAATCCAAGGCGGTATGTGCAATTTAGGAACGCCGGTCTATAATTAAAATCGCGTTTCAATTGACTTTATCATACCTCAAATTCTGCGCCGCCGATCACCGAAAAATTGATTACGGAACACCGTATAGGTATATGAATGTTGATGCATTGACACAAATGTTGCACAGAGGGACAAAGGGTGGGGGGAGAAGAACTTGGGTTTGCTAACTCAGTTTGGCTGCCAGTCGAAGGAAAACGGTTAGAGTGTCGGACCGGCGGGGAGGGGGAAGGATCGGGCGGACGATGGAAACGGGGGCGGCGGCGGCGTTGCAGGCGACGGGAACAAACAGCCTGCACACACCGTGGTGAAGCGCTCCAGGAGACGGCAGAGATTCCATTTGTTCCGCTTGTCGCACCCATGATGTACAACTCTGCACTACACACTGACTTCTTGTGTGTATGTGTGTTGGTATGTCTGTGTGGAATAGGCGCCGATCTCGCAATATTTTTAGGAAATTGCTCGACAACTGATCCAAAATTTACAAATATTGCTAGTATTATCAATTATAAAGTGATGTATTTTTTTTACCCAGGACGGAACGGAGAAGGTTGCGTTTAGGGTGAGAGAGTGTTTGTGTTTTTATTTATTAAAAACTAGCGGCCCGGTCCGGCTTCGCCCGAATTTGTAGATTGCCCCCGATTTCCCGTCGACTTCGTTGCAAAATCATAATAATTAATAAATGCCTCTAAATCTTCTTTGAAGCATAGGGCTTCTACGAAAATTTTAAATATAATCCTATCTTTTGCCATATTTTTTACTTGAAGCCAGATAGTTCTATAACCTCTTCAAAAACAGTTCTTCTGCAGGCTACTTTTAGTCTTCCTCTTTTCCGATATCCCTGTATTCCAATCCAAGGCTCTCTTCGCTATGACGTTGCAAAATTGGTGGCCACGAAAAGCGCTTTTATTTTAACGCGATAATATGTCTATCCTGAAGGTCGATTCTAAAAATTGGTGAAAACTTTTTGAAATCGGATAAGTAGTTTCGAAGACTTGCCTCTTACATCCAAACTTACAACCTTTGGATTTTTCTTTAGCTAGCAGTGTACACTTGCCGTTAGAGTACAGCTTCCCAAAAATGCGCAGGCGTCCAAAATTTGTAATTACGCCTCTCCTAATAGCACAGTTCATACTAGGCTCGAATTAATGATGAAATCAGAGAATATTTCCCGGAAGAGAACTTATAAAGGACTGATCCTTTTTACACGCTTTATATTAACTTCACTTGTAAGTTTGTATATGTATGTATGTTTGTTTGTAACCTTTGTTTGGACTACAGCAAGTGGTTTATTACTGTAGTATAATATGCCAGCACTGTAACTACAGTGGTTAGCCGTGCGGTCTAAGGCACGGGTCTTCGCTGACGTCAACTCTCGGAATCACGGGTCGTGGGTTCTAATCCCGTCCACGCCGAAATAAAAAATTTGTTTTTTTTCGGCAAATTTTTGACAATAAATCGAACTAAAAAGTGAAAAATAAATTAAAAAAAACTAAAAAACACGCTTTGTATCGAACTGAAAAGTAAAAAATATTTTTTTTTAAATAAGCTTAAAACAATAATGAATAAAAAATACAAGTATTATTGCGTGGGGCGCTTTGTTCCACATTTTCGTACATCGAGCGCCCCACGATTTTTTCACAATAATACTTGTATTTTTTATTCATTTAGTTTTAAACTAATTTAAAAAAAAATGTTTTTTACTTTTTAGTTCGATATAAAGCGTGTTTTTTAGTTTTTTTTAAACTATATTTTTTCTAGGAATAATCCACAAAAATAAATTCCGAGAATTTACCCATAATTGCTGAATTGATATTATACCTTTTTTTATAGATTTTAATATTATGTTGAATAAAACGTTTAAAATAATATTGAAGAGTTTAAATATTATAAAGTTATGATTAAGTCCGAACAACATAATATTACGAACAAGAGTCACTGTCACTCCAGTTTTGAATACAATATAATTATTATTCAGTAGTCGCTTCAGCAATCCCTTATTCGGCGCCATAGTGTGCGTACATATACAATAGTGACTTGCTCTAAATATACACTAGCGGATAAAGGAATGCATAATGTATAAAATATCTAAGATATTAAGAAGCTGTAGAAATGCCATACCACACCTGCACGGAAATTGCTCCATTGCATCGTTAGAAGTACTATTTTCCCTGCGGACACGAATGCAGTTTTCTTATGATGCTCAGTTAAAACCAAACCTACATTTTGCAGACTCATTTTTAGTGTACTAAAATCTTGATGCCTCCACATCATTATTAATAACTTATGATATCTTTTTTAAAAATGTTTAAATATATAAATCCGTTTTTTTTTTAAACTTATAGCGTGATAATTTTGTGACTTGCTGCCGCACAGTTTAGCACAATGTCACTCGTCAGTAATACAGCACTAGATACACAATCTACTATTTCAACACTCATCCTGAAGATGAGCCTGTATGGATCGAAACGTTGATAGTTTCAACATTCTAATTAACAACGCGCAGTTTTTAAAAAGGCTATAAATCCGGGACCTTTCATGACGTTTGTTTTTGTTCCTTTTTCCTAGCAGTGTACATCAGCTACTTTGTGGCTTAAAAAGCCGCAACAAATTTAGTATATATATACAAAAATGCATTACGGCCAACTATAAAAACTCTCCTTAGTTGGTAATAAATAAACAAGAAATGAAAGACAACAAAAAAAGTTCTTGTTTATGAGTCCAAAACTTCTGCTGGCATTCTTGTCAAGCATACTAGTGGTTCGATAGCATTAATGGCTGGTTTACACGTTGCGAGCTGCTGACCTGACAGTAGGCAGCTACTCGCACGCCAGTAGCTCGGCTCGCCTGTGCTGTCCACATAATTCGAGTAGCTGCCCAGTTTCATGCGAGTTGTCGCGATGTCGAGTCAATGTGCTTTGATAAATGGCTGGTTTACACGTTGCGAGCTTCTGACCTGACAGTAGGCATTGTGTACTCGCACGCCAGTAGCTCGGCTCGCCTGTGCTGTCTACATAATTCGAGTAGCTGCCCAGACTCAAGCGAGTTGTCGCGATGTCGAGTCAACGTGGCTTTAAAAAAAACTGTAATAACTGCCTGAAGACACTGGCGTGCTACTGCCGAACTCGTCTGAACGATGCGAGTGATGTGCAAGCTGATGTCAGGCGCTAAACGAGTAAAAACAAAGAAAAATGTTAAAGTAATGGCTAACTTACACAGTGCGAGCTAGCGTACAAGTCAGCCTGCCGAGTAGCTGCACTGCAGTAACTCGCACTGTTTGGACGTCACTTACGAGTAACTCGCACGTGCGAGCTAGACAGTAGCTCGCATCCGAGTTACTTCAACATTTTTTGTTTTCACTCGCATGCTCGCCCGCCAGCAACTCGTACATGACAGCAGCTCGGCCGTCGCTCGCATTGTTTGGACGCGTTCGGCAGTAGTTCGCCAGTGCGAGCGGGATAGTCTACTGAGCGGAACCCGTGTTTTGTGCTGCGCCTGCGTAGTGTTTAACGAATTCGACATCGTGGCAACTTGCAAGACTGGACAGCAGCTACTCGTATCGTGTAGACAGCAAAGGCAAGCCGAGCTACTGGCGTACGAGTAGACAAGCCGAGTAGCTGTCTACTGTCTGGTCAGTAGCTCGCACTGTGTAAACTAGCCTTAACTCGCATGCGAGCTACTAACAAACTCGCACGTGCGAGTAACTCATAAGATACGTTGCGAGTTACTGCACTCGGCAAGCTGACTTGCACGCTAGCTCGCGACGTGTAAACCAACCACGGCACAGGTGACATTATACTCGAGGCCTTAAAGGGTCATACGCAACATAGTTGTACAACACATGCGACGATAAGATCTAGATAGAATGATTGATTGGTTTGTTGGCTGGTCGACCAACACCAATCACGCCACGGGATTGACATTATTTCAATACTACAATTAGAATAATGACCTGCTCAATTTCACCCCTTCTCAATTCGATCGCCTGCTTAATAAGCCTGTACGAAGTGATGAAATACTAACATCGGTACTAGGGAAGCGTGCAGAACTTGATTAAAGAAAATGGATGCGTTTATTTAACAAACTTTCATCCGCGGACAGTATTGGGTGCAGTTTCCAAAAATTAAGTTGAGAGCAAATAAACCAGCTCTTTCATGTGAATTTTATAAATTACCTAGATTTTAATTCACCGATTGGGTCTTTGACTAATTAGCTAATTACTGCTGTTTAGGTTATGTTTTATAATATTCTGTAGAGATAGGTTGTCTAACTACTCGCTTATTAAAATATTTCCAGATGTTCCGAGAGTTTCTACAAAATCATTCGAATGATTTTTTTACCTACGAGTTAAGATATACGTTACGACAATCTCCAATAATAAATTATGACGCTCTTTTATACTTTTTAAAACATTGCATTCCACAGTATTTAATATATGTTTGCTTAGTGTGTTATCTGCCTCATAATCGAAAATTAGAGCTAAATTCATTCGTTTATTTGTTATAATAATCGTGTTGAACGCATAGACAGAATGAATTGTGTTTTTACTCGCATAGTACCTAACCACTAGAGTTGGGAAAAAAATAACTTCACGATGAAAAAATCACTGTGACAAGCCGTCTAAAATAATCACTGTGATCTGACAAGAGATATCTACGTTCCAAAGTAACGTATGTCGTTCCATGTCACCGCAGTCACTGTCGCTCAAACATGACACTATGATCTGACGAGATATCTACGTTCCAAAGTAACGTATGTCGTTTCATGTCACCGCAGTAACGACGCTCGCTCCAAGTTCCAATAGATCTACGTTCCAAAGTAACGTATGTCGTTCCATGTCACCGCAGTCACTACTCAGTACTCACTGTCGCTCAAAGTCAAACATGAACGGAGTAGGTAAACAACGCCGTTGTGACGTCATACCGTGCGTGTGAGTGATCGATGTGACAAAGTCACGATGATTTTTCACTGTGATTTTTGTGTAACCGGAATAACAGTCACTGTGATCTCATAGTAACGACTTTTCCCATGTCTACTAACCACTCGCGATACTAATGCATTGCACAGTACTGAGTAACTGAATACAAGTACTTACGTGTTTTATCTACATCTGTATGGATAATCGAAATCAGGAGCAAATTCATACGAGATTCATTCACACCTTCTATTATTATCATACATCATTGCGAATGAATCATTTCGAGTGAATCATTCATTTCCAACTGAAGGGTACACGAGAAGAAGGCGGTTTGTCAAAAAAATGTAAATTGTGCAGGAGAGTATTTTGAAGTGTTTAAGATCGTACCATTTACTTGCTGATACATTTCTTTCAACGCTTATAACTTTTGACCTAGCGTATTCTTGTCTAAAATGAATACACCAACAGAAAGGTACAAGATGGCATAAAAAAATTAATTTCTAATTTTAACTGACAAATCGCCTTCTTCCCGTGTACCCTTCAACTGTAATATTCTGTGCCGAAACAATATTTGAAGAAAAGACACGCTATTTAATATTATGTTTGGCTTTTCGGAAATTTTTAGAGCAGAGAGTTTGTCAAAAATAATTGTACACCTTGTATATTGTACATGAATGTATAGACAATCAATTCATATGTTGGCATGAAATATTTAGTGCTTGTAGAATGATGAATGAACACCAAACCAAATATAGTGGCATAACAGCATTAATGACGAGGGTAAACTAACAGGATTATAGACCATATTATAGAGAAGAGAATGAAATGTTTGACACAAATATAGCCATTGTACAAACTGAAAACGTTTTCCAGTTTCCATTTTAATTAATAATTACAAGATACTATGCAGTCAGCGGGTGAACTGCAATTTCTATATCTATTCTCTTTGTCGTCAAGGTTATATTTCGTGCAAAAGTTGATAAATTATATTCTAGATTATGCTTTATTTGGCGACTAGTGAACAATGGGTCCATTTAGACATTTGTAATAATTTTTGTTTCAATTAGCCTTAGGTCAATCGTTTTACATCTTTTTGAAATTTAATAGGTTACCAGCTACATACATTATTCTTTCCAAACGCAGAAAAAATGGAAAGGAAATATTTTTTTTAAGAGTATTCGTCCCTGCAAATACCTCCTGCACCCTTCATCTCAAATATTTCCCCCTCGCCTAAAAACGGTTCGCGCTCTCCCGGCGCTATTTTTAAAGCTAGAGCGTTCTGGTAAACGCCAAATGAAAGACAAAGAATCAGACTACAGATCCTTCAGGCGAATTTTTTGAAAAACAGTTTCACCTACGTGTGAAATATTACGTAACTTATTATTTTTTTCAATAGGTTGTAAGTTTTTTCAGGAATTTTTTTAAAAAATTCGCCTGAAGGATCTGTAGTCTGATTCTTTGTCTTTCATTTGGTGTTTACCAGAACCCTCTAGCTTTAAAAATAGCGTCGGGAGAGCGCGAACCGTTTTTAGGCGAGGGGAAAAGATTTGAGATGAAGGGTGCAAGGGGTATTTGCAGGGACGAATACTCTTAATTGTTGAGGAGCTATTGGCGGATGAGTTGCTTAAAAGTTAAAAAGTATGTTTATATAAAACCTAAAAATTAGGGGTTTTTGCTTGTTTCTCCTCGATTCGTGTCCTAGAATTTTTTATTTATCTGTTGATTTGATATAGCAATTAGTGATGTGCCGGATATCCGTATCCGTATTCGCGGATATCCGAGGAAGAAGAAAGATACGTATCCGTTAGTTTGTGGCGGATCTTTTACCTTATTAATTTTCAATTCATAGATGAAATTTTATATATATAGGTGATTAGATAATAATGAAAAACTGTTAAATTCCATTCAAATTATTTTTTATTTTTTAAAATCGTATTTGGCACCTTTATATTGCAAACATTTATCGTATTGAGTACCATACCAACAGTACATAACTCAAAGGTACTAAAAAACTATTTTTGTAATGAGATATTGCACATCGATCTTTGGAAAGAGACAATCTGTTATGAGAGTTAACTCTTAAAGAGGTCAATAACTTTTTCCCATAACAGATAGTCTCTTTCCAAAGGTCGATGTGCAATATTTACCGCCGCGTACTCTAAGAAAGTTAAGATCCGTATCCGCGGAACTTGAAACCAAATATCCGTATTCAGATCCGTATCCGCGGGTATACATTTTTAACGATCCGGCACATCACTAATTGCAATCAGTGTTACTCATTGTCGTTGGTGGTTTGTTAAAGAAAATTGATTTTCGAAAATGTGTTTATTACAAATATTCATAAATTAATTATTATTATAGTACAGTTTGTAATGAAAATAAAGATATTTTTTCAACGAAATCAGAATACCTCTAAAAAGAATAATAGTAATTTATATATCTTGTTCGTGAATGAAGGTATTTTGACGAGGACGTGGTAATGTTAAAACGAGCCAAGCGAATTTTAAATTACTACTCGTAATATCATTACGAACAAGATACATGCTCGCAATGTAAGAATACATAGCCCATGCTACTCGAAAATAGTAAGTTGTTAACAGGGAAATTTTCAAATCGATTCAGAAATTTCGGAGAAAGTTTGTTACAGATACTATATAGGTTTACAACAAAACTACTAGCATATCAGTGCGTGGAATTGTCACACCTGTTTTAATATTGATGTACGAATTTATTGGAACAACAATCTGTCATTATGGAAAAGCGTTTCTCGCGATATTAATGATATGCAAGTTGAGCGAACGCCATGTTTGTTTCTTTTTCTTTTTTAATAAATTACAGTTTCTGAAACTTAAACTAGCTTCCATCAACTTTATTTCATCATAAAGTCAAGAGTGCTTGCAAAAATAATATTTTAAAAATAATGTAAGAAATAAAATTACAACGAACAACTAAGAGGGGAAAAAACGTGTCTCTAAATGAAGTTTCTTGTTTAATTAATAAAAATTATAATTTATGTTTTGATCGAGAAAAAAAATTTATTTGTTATATTAAGCGCAACAAGTAAAAAAAATGTTATTAAATTATAAAAAAAGTAGAATACCAAACTAATCATAGTTTGTAACTAAAATTGGATTTGACATAAAAAATTATGTTTAATTGGTCGTTTTCTTTCAAGTAATATTTTTACCAATTTTTTTTATTTCACTTTGAAAAAATATGAACAATAATTTGTGTGGATACAGTTTCAAAATAATTATAATTAAATATTCTGAGCTTTAAATTATTATTTTAAGATACTGAAAATCATGTTTCGGAGAACAAAACCATTTTCTATATCTGGTCGGATCTTATCTGGTGCACTATTATTCTTTGATTCAGAAAAGACTGCAATGGAATATTTTTATCACTTCAGCAATGCAACATTCTGAAGAAAGAATGTGTGTTTACATCTTGTACATGAACATGTAAAAAACTACTCATCAGCTATAAAATAAAAACTATTTGAGTTTTTTAAACCAGTTTTTTATTCTCGTAAAGAAAAACTAAAAACGTTCTTTCAAACTATTGATTTATAATTCATATATCATGTTGTAGCTATACGTTTAATATTAGAAAGATTTATGTGTGATCAGAATCTAAAGGTGGTTCTGCGTTCTGCAATTCAGTATTATAGTAATTAATAAAATTACAATATTTCGGAATATTTCATTGAAATAATGCAAGGAAAAAAAATATTGTAATTCATTTTTAGTTTGCGAAGTCATACATTTTTAAAAACGCGAGGCGTCCGCACAATAATTATAACATTTTTCTAATGCAACATTTATCTTGTACAAGTTATATAATTCATCACATGTGTCAAAGTTTTGATCTTGTAAATCATTCTTTACCCAGCATGTTCTCTATCTTCCGTCATAATTTTGCATGTTATACCTTCTTACAACAATTCGCTTGAAACCAGTGACTCTCAACCCTTAAAATTATCGGAAACTATGCCCTTATGATGTCTTCATTCGATAAACACTTTTATTCAACTCATGCGCGTTATTCATGTTTTATCATGCGTAAAAACCGAACCCTAAATAGTCATTTACCGACAGGTGACAATTACTTGTCATAACTCAATGAAGATTCCTACTAGCTCGGCCATTGTGGAGTAATGAAAATAAACGTAACTATTTTCTGAGTCGTAACGAAATAGTCGGTAACAACAACTCCGTTGTTACCCATTGAGGCTAAAATTGAGAGGCCGAATGTTTTCGACATGGAGTTTATTCATAACCGGCTAACCTCAAACCAAAACATTGAATCGTGCTGTTTGTATTGACAGTTTTTTTTTATAAAGAAATAAATAGATATTTACAACATCTCATTAATATCAATAAATAAAACATGAATAACGCGCAATTGTTGAATAAAATTATGGGCGTAACTTGTAGGCTAAGTCATGACATGTCAGCGCGATGAATGACTTAGACTACTAGTTACGCCAATAACTATTCTTATAAAAAATAGCTTCTAAATAATTATCTAAGCCTAGAAATTATTATCTATTTTTAAATATAAATAGAAAGTTCAGTGCATACTTTCACCAAATTTCAGTTAGAACTTGAATACTAGAAGTTTGTAATAGAACGAGCCACATAATTTTTTAAACCTTTGAATAAAGATAGCTCTTTTTAACAAGTAAATTATAAATTGAAAAAATCAAATATTTATTCGTGCTACTTGTTAGGAACACAGCCAAAATTTTCGTAAATTGAAAACATGGCAGACTCCACTGTGTCTCTTTTCAAAACAAGTTCCTTCAAGCATGAAGTTGAATAAAAAGAACCTTAAAAAATTTAAGTTTCTATACCCCCGGGTATATGCAGCGTTGGTTGAGTCTTTCTGTTTCAGAATTCGCTATCTGAAATCGAATAAAGCAATTAAGGAAACGTCAATAATTAAGATAAGTATATGACACTATGTCGGCAAGATTTAGAGAGTGAAAAATGTTTTGAAAGCATTGGATTTGCGCTACGTAGATATACAGCTTGGCTAGGAAAAAAAAGGAAGGAAAACTTTTTTAATTTGTTACTTAGCTTTTATCGACTAACGTCTAAATTAATATTTTTAACTAGAACATAATTTTTAAGGAACGTGAATATCATATAATATTGCAAAAGTGTTCCTTTATTAATTTTAAAAGTGTATAACACCTGCATGCTGGGAATAGTAGGGCTATTTGTTCATCTAACTACCCTTGTTGAAAACAATGTACAGAGTGCTTCATAATTCTTTCCTCTGCGGAATGATTGAACATAATATTTAACATCAAAGTTTTCAGTTGAAGTGATTCTTTATTGAAAAACTCAAATCTCAAACATCTTATTCTCTGAAATATGATAATAAAGTTGCATTTCCTCTCCATGTTTTGCGCGAAGGCGTCAAGACTTCTATCGTCGGTGTTGGTAGTAGTTTTTAAAAGAGTTTATGTGTGTTAGAATTCAGAAGGTTTTATTCAATCATTAATAAATTAAAATCTTTGATTAACGTCTGATTAGAAACAAAATTATTGATAATCACTTATAGTATTTTTTTTATTATTTTAATTTTTAGGTCTTGGGTTTTCATTTTTAGATATTTTACTAAAGCTTTACAAGACTGAGCTAAGTAATGTTTCAGGCATGTTTATGCGGAAGAAAATCGATGTTAAAATTTTTTTTAGGTTAGCTTAACTCTTCGCGAAAACAAAGCTGTAGACAGATAAACAAAGCTTTTAATTAATTACTTTTAATAATTGCTATTTTATTGAGTCAAATTTGTATTTAAATATTGAGGAATGTAAAAAATTGTTTTTAAATAAAAACATTTAATACCAGGTTACTATAAGATATTATGAAAAAAATAGCGTCATAAAGCTGAAGTGGAAAAAGCTGGCTTATGGGGAGCCATATTAGACTTAAAATTAACAAAATCTCTTTTTTTAAAACGTATTAATAGTACAGACGCTTCAGTATCTCCAGTTACAAGATACGAGATATTTTCCTACTTTTTAAAAATAAAAGCAACGAAACATTATACGAGCATAATGAAATTTTTCGAAGCTAATTAGTTAAAAGCAGAAAAAAAAATCTCTCACTTGCCGGTAACAATGTT
The DNA here is from genome assembly GCA_963575645.1 of Xanthostigma xanthostigma. Taxonomy (NCBI): domain Eukaryota; kingdom Metazoa; phylum Arthropoda; class Insecta; order Raphidioptera; family Raphidiidae; genus Xanthostigma; species Xanthostigma xanthostigma. The sequence continues at coordinate 49,109,337 of OY754469.1, read as the reverse complement.
ATAGGGATACATTAGAGTACAGCTCATATAATTTATAGTGTCCACTAAAGCTGAAAGTAAAGTTGAGAAATTTAATCAGTACTGTCTGAATAAACTGACGCAATACAATAGGATTCCGGTAATCCGTACCATGACGACTTCTAGAATTTTAAAACATACTGTAATGTATCGTATAATATGCTATAGTAAGTATCACCTAAACTTTTTTAATGAAATTCATTAACCCTTTACAACCGGCGAAACTTTTTTTGTTTTTGATTAATTAGAGACCAAAGAACCTAGAAAAATTAATAAGAGAAATTGTGTTACCCCTGCTTAATTGTGAAAATAACCCGCACGAAATAACCGTGCAAAAACCAGTTCCGTTCGTCAAAAAATTAATTTGTTTCGCGGCAAAAAAAATTGTCCATAATTACACCCGTATAGAATCGGTTTTAAAGGGTTAATAAAAACAATGTATTAAAAAAAAATGAAAAATATTTCACTTGTCAAAAAAACAGAACAGGATCACTCAAAATATTTCATTACATATTTAAACTATTATTTTTAAATTATCTTAAAATGTTCACATCAACAGGATTTTTATTTCGCTTAAATGTAAATGTTTTGGGTGCTAGAAGCAAATGAACCAGGGTCAAAAATCAGGGTCCTGTTCCATTTAATTTATATGTTCTGATTGAAAGAAATGTTTTAACAAAACAACTTCTATATTCTCAGCACGCAAAAATTACACAATACGTCCAAAACTTGAAAATCTAAACTTTTAACGGACATCTGATTTCACATAACATTAAAAGTTTTCATTTCAACAGTTTTCACAATAAAAATAAACGGAATTAGAAAAGTTGTAAAAGAGTTAAATCAATGCTTTTTTTCTAAACGACGAAACAACCATACAAGTTAAATTAACTATTTTCTTTACTGACAGATTTTGTCACTGGGTTGAAGCTATTTGTTCGTTTAACCTATTGTTGGGTCACGACAGTGTCGCTAAATTATTTATTAATTCCAAACAAGAGACGCCTGTCTTCATGCTGCCGAGAACATCTAAATCGACTGAACGACTTGCGTTCTTTTGTTCTTCATTACATGCGATTGTTTCTAAACAACACACAGTCGAACTCGCTAAAATACTTCCAGAAATTTAGGTTTAATTAAGGAATTCAAATCTTTGATTAACGTCTGATTAGAACTCTTCAATAAATAAAATTATCGATATGTCGATAATTTTATTTATTAATTAAGGAATTCAAGGACACACAAGGTGAAATTATTAACCTGGGCAGTTTAATCTTAAAAAATATTAATATTAAAAAAATATTTCACGAATTACATTAAAAATAAATAGAAACTAATTATTAATTATTTTTTTATATTTTTAGATCCGTTCTGAAGTAGATCCAAATCCGGATCGAAACGTTAATGTATTATTGATATTTTTTGTTAATATATTGTCTGAAAAATTGGTCGATAATTTTATTTATTGAAGAGTTCTAATCAGACGTTAATCAGAGATTTGAGTTTAATCTTTGCCTCAATGATCAAAAAAACTTATGTGTGACAAATAAGCTACCTTATGAAAAATGTATTAGAACTATTTTTTTATTAAATTCAAAGACATTCTTTTTTAAGAATTTTTTGTTTAGACAAATTTATTCTTTATTATCCATTTAATTAAACATTTTAAGACAACTGACAAGTAATAAAGAAGATTTTTGGTATAAAAAATAAAACCCCATGATATAATTAATTTTATACAGAAATTATATAAAAACATAGATGGCTGCCAGGCTACCAGCCAACGGCTTGAGTATTATAAAAGTTTTTTTAATTTTTTTTAATAGAGTAAACTGAGTTTATTGACGGTATAATATGAAAACATTTCAACCAATGAATGGCACGTTTCGAGAAATAAAAAATATGCATTTCCGAAATCTGAGACGCAAATATTAATAACTAAAAAAACTGTTTCTTGAAACATTTTGAATTCACATATTGTGTTCTAAAGCTGATACAACCCTTAGATATCGTACAAACGTGTATCCCTTGAAATAAAATAAAGTGTTTGAAAAGACGCTAGTTTATCACAAATATTTTTGTAACAAAACGTTTAATGTTTCTTTCAACTATAACCAAAAATAAGAACTGACTGTTTTTAACCCTCTTTTTCAAAGATATATGTTTTGTTTTATTACGTTAAATATAACCATGCTAAGAATTTCTTACATACTCGAAATTTAATTTATCAAAAGACGATGCCCATTAGATTGAACGGCGTAAAATAATTATCCTTTGGGCTCAGATTTATTTTAAATATAACGACTCTTCAGCTGTAAGTATAAAAAATTGTAAGACTAGATTTTCTTACTTCTTTCAATAGCATCGACATTTTGCAATCCCAGTAAGTCATTTATAAAACAACAATGTGTAGACCTGTTAGGGTTTTGTTCTCTGAAATGGAACTGGATTACCGACTGAGCTCGGGTGACTCCTGCTGGATGTAGTGGTCGCAGGACAAGAGACTGTCGGAATACGCCTTGCAAATAAAGCCGTCATCCTACCTTTCGATTTGTACAACTACAAAACTACTACACTTTCTATAACACAACTCATCATCATGCAGTTATAATTTGCTTTTAAAAATTTAATTTCACAGAAATTTTGAGATTCTTACACTGCGCGTCATGATTCCCGAGGCAAGCATCATGACGCGCAGTTTAAGGCTCTCAAACCTTCTGCCGCGTGGTGTATACTATTTTTCTTCCTACCTCAGTCGAAAGTATACGCTTTTTAATTACATTAATTAATTAATTACTTAAAAACAGAGATAAATTCCAAGAAAGCAGCTTTGAGGTTATACGTAAAAAACACGAATGACAGCTGTTCGCGACTATTGGTTGGCGGCAGTAGCGGCACTCTCTTTGAGCGGTGTACACGATAACTATTTTTCTTTATATAGCCGGTCGAAAGTACGTACTTCTGCAATCGGTGCGTGTAATCCCACCAATCCATAAATGTTAGACTTTCTGCCTGAAAATTGATGCCGGAAGTACATACTTTCGACCGAGGTATTTATATGAAAAAAAATATTTCTTTCAACCGCTAAATTATGGCATTCGGACCCGAATCCCTCTATAGAGAGGCATTTGAAAGAGAAAACAATCCGCACAAAAATCGGTTCGACGCTTTTCGAGCTACAAACGTACACCAGAGAAACGTTGCGTTTTATCAGAGTAGAGATTAATGTATGCCCCGTGATAACGGCTTTAGGAACGATGAACAAAACTTGGCTTTTATGTTCCACTAATAGATTACATCAGGCAACACCGCCTTGTCCGTTGTCTAAGTACATAGTATAGCCACACGTAGTACATTATAGTATAGTATATATAGCAGGAGGTAAGGATAATGCAACTTCTAACACGCACTGACTGGACCTACGAGCCTGTCTCAGATCATTGCCGTTAATGTATAACATACCTAACTACGTATCCATCAGTTACTCGCTTTCTAATTACCTGCCGTTGCTATTTTCTCCTTTCTCTTTCAAAGTCTTACAATCACTTAGTTTTATTTCTGTAAATTATGGTTAAAGCCCTGTTCGGCATTAAATAACAAAAGCCTCTAAACATTTTGCAGTCCGGGGAAAATTGGTAGAAGCTATTTTTTTGTTCAATAAATTAACAACTATTTTAGATTATAAATTAGTTTGTTTTACTCTAAATCTTGTTGATCGAGTAAACAGTTTTTTTGTTTGAATTAAAACCCATAAAATAACACTCTATATAAAAACAACCTTTACAAGACACGGTGTACCTACAGCAGATAAAGTTTCATAATTTAGCTAAAATTATTAACTTTTGTGAGCAATATCGTAAAACTTTTTTATTATTATTCATATTTTTTGTCCGTAAACTAATTTTTTTTCTTTTATTTCAGGTAAGTTCAACATCTTCATCTTCATAACTTCATTGCTGGATTTTAATATTAGTTTGGTAAGTTTGGCCAATATTTTTAAAACTTCATTCACAATTTCATTTTTGGAACAGAATATATTCGAACACTGAAATAGTTTCGCGTCATATGAAATAATATGAAGAAAGAAAAAAAAAAACACTTTTTTCGTTCTGAATCCGGTGTACATGAAGAGATATCAAATTGCGGTAGAGTTCGAATTGCAGAGATCTCACCGTTAGCAGAGTTGAGTAGCAAGAGATCGCTTACCGTCTCATAGGGTTGACACACACCGGCTGTCGCTGGGTAGGTAATCTAGAACACTACGGGCATAGCTAATATCGGCAATACACGTTATTGAGCCGGGGATTGGAAAACTACTTTTTAGGGCTCCATAGCCAAACAACAAAAATATGGAATCCTTATCATGTACGTCTGTCCTTCTGTCTGGCAGAATCTTGACCCATTTTAAGATAATAATAATAATAATGCGTTTAACGTCCGTTTCTCGACTTTATGTCATAACACATTCGCACCATTACTATTTTTTTTCTACCACACTTCGCGTTATTTTCTACAATTTTTAAACAACTTAATTAATAGCAATGGGCGAATGAAGGAATTTTTAGGAAATTAGGATAAGGTAGGCAAATTTTGAGCATATGAGTTTGACAGGCAATTGGCCATGGCCTTGAATAAGGAACCATCTCTATATTTATCTGGAATTTTTGAGGGAAACCATTGAAAACCTCAACAAGATGGCCGGTACAGGAATTACCGTTTCTCGGCGAGAGGCAGTGGGAAAAACTGCCAGCCACATCTGCCCCCGCCGGGATTCGAACCCGGTACCTCCCGAATGCGAGTCTAGTGCTCTCACCGCTACGCTACCCTGCTCGGTCATTTTAAGATAAGGGGGATACAAAATTCAAAGATGGTAAAAAACTGGTTGAAATTTAAAAAAAATTCTGCCGCTTCGTTTTTAGGTTCTGTTAGAGCTAAATAACCGGGAAATACCAACGGCAGAAATTTTTGATCAATTACACCCTCCCCAAGCCGGTCGTAAGAAAGTGGATTTATGATCATATATCCACTTTCTTAATAGTGGGTTTAGGGACGGTGCAATTGGGCTTTTGAATGAAATTTTTTTTTGTCATAAATGGAAAGATCGTATATAAGTTTAATAACAAAACTATTTTTCTTTTTTTCATTTTCGTTATAATTCAAAAGTTATATCAAATTAAAAATAAATTTTTGTACCCAGTTCCGAGAACGCGCCGACATTTCCCGAACATAATGTGACGTCATAATGGTAATTTATATTATTATAATAATACATGTAGAAGCCATTGATAGTATACTGCGTATATAACATTTTAACATTATGACGTCACAACTGTCAAAAACAATTTTAGTGCGTTTGCAGTCACGTGATTTTTTTTAATATTTTATCAATTTTAAATTGCTTATAATTAATTTAAAAAAAGTTTTTTGAAAGTTTTTCGCATCGATTATCAATATTATTTATAATAAAGTTTTAAAATACAATAAAAAAATCGATAATTATTTTTTTTTCAAAAGCCTAATTGTTCAAAAATTTCTGCCGTTGGTATTTCCCCGTCATTTGACTCTAACAGAATCTAAACACTAAGCGGCATTTAATTTTGATAATTTTTTTACCATCTTCGAAATTTTTAAAATGGGTCTAGATTTCGCCTATATAATATATCATATAAGAAAAAATGCTCTAAATTACTTAAATAGTTTATGTACTAAGCGGCAGAAGGGTTGGGACGACATGTTTTTTTTGCGTGTCAGCTCCTAACTATACCGCGACGTTGTTAAGAATTGGAGTCGAAACTGTACTTCCCCAGCCATGACAGTACAGCAGTGCTACCAACTCGCACACATAGAGGGAGGTGTGTAGTATAATTGGTTCCGTGTGTATAATGCCGTAATGTACGGAAGATGAAAGCCACACAATAAGGCATCTTTCTGTATGCGTACACACGTGTGACTATGTCTGTCTGTCCTTCCGTCTGTCTGTCTGCAGAAGTACCTATGGACGCATACCTGTGTGCGCTACGCCCCAGGGAAGGTTCGTCACAACGAGCCAATCGAACAAACGGGGTACGTTGTACAAGTCAGGTCGTCGCATACGAGATTTAGCCCGAAAGAAAAGTCTTAAAATAAAAGGAAAAAATACATTTAGAATCAGCGCGTCTTTTACTAAAAGCACGAATAAGTCTCAAAGAGATTTGAGAGGTTCGTTTTCGAAATCTATATATATAAAATTCTCGTGTCACAATTTTGTAAATGTGACTTGCTTGATGCAACTTACGCTCTAGGATAGTTTTTTTATTAAATATTTTGTACAAAATTATGGTGTTTTCTCAAAAATTCTGTTTTAATTCGTTCAAAGCTATTAGTTCAGAAGCAAATCTGGTAGAATTTTATCAAAGCTATTAGTTCAGACGACGGGCCGCAAACTAAATACATTTTGCAGAGTTATATCTATCGCACCGGGATAAACCGGGACGGACCGCTAGTATTTATATATTTTTTAAATCAAGAACTTTTAATAAACAAATTGCGCTGATTTGATTGACCTCAAGCAAACGTCTGTTTTATAATTAAGCATTTACGGCCAAAGAGGGTGTAGGTAGATCAGTTAATTTTTGCATCGACGAAAATCTGTACTAATATAAACTAATATTGTAAAGACTGGGTGCGAATTTTCATGGAGACCAATTTTATAGCGCAAGTCGACGAAAATCGTTCGTTATATTAATTATTCTTACTGCATTCTTGATTTGTCTTGACTTTTTGATAAAATCTATTTTATTTTTGTCGCACTAACAAGTTTATATTGTAAATATTTTTGTTGAGAATAGGGCAAGACGGAAATTTGGGTGATAGATTTTAGCATAGCCCCACAGGTGACGTGCAACCTATGCTAAAAAGATGAGCTGAGGGACATCTCCCCATCTTCATCCCACTAGGGAAAGAGAGAGAGAAAGCACATATAAGACGTGATCAGCAAACAAATGTCGTTCCAACAACAGGGTGCCGTGATGCGATCGTTCGTGTTTCGGGTTAGCCGATGAGAACATGGAAGACTGCGTTTCGAGACAACTGCGTCGCCAGAAAATTGTCTCACTGCAAGCAAAACAAACAACAACATCTCCTCTTTTATGAAACCATTTATATCTTCTTTTTCCGAGAGTTTTCCTGCCTGATAGATTCAGTTATCGGAGCACTTTAAATGAAAATAGGAGAGAGGACAAGATGACGAGTTTGAGAGCCTTTTGAGAGAGAGAGAGAGATTGTGAATTATAGACGCTCAATAGCTGAGGTCATCAGCGTCTATACCTGTTGACCATGATGGTGTAGCAATAATCGAATGTAGACATCACAATGATGATAAATCTTGATATTAATTGTAGAGAATAATAAAGAAATCAAGCTGTTTATTAATAAGAATCGCAGGATTGTGGACAAAAAGTTCTTTATTCAATGTACGACGTTTCGTCTTAAATTTAGACTTTTTCAAGTACAATTAATGTGAAATAATTGTATCGATGGACACGATTTCTAATATATATCAAGCTGTTTAGTTGTGAATCCACCTTATTTTTGATTAATACACGTTTTTTTCGAATGATTTATTAAAAATATGTTTTAGTAAATATTCATTCCTTGAGTTGAAATAAGTTTTTTTTCTGTTATTCAAAAATTGAACTATTTTCTCTATCCAAATTACAAGCTATGGCATCATATCCATTGAAAAATCTGCCATTTATAAAAATAACAATGGAAAAAATATTTATTGACTCCCATTTCGGCTTGTTTTGATATCATCTACTGTTAAGTTCGAGAATTATTAAAGCGACAATATTGAAAGCATTTTTAAACCCACTGTTTGTCCACGTGACAAATTAATTATAGAACGCGAAATATGTCGTTATTTTTTCCAGTTACTAAAAAATCAAACCAAAATATAATTTGCAGTGATTTTTCACTCGGTACTTGGTAGAACATGATTAATAACAAACAAAAACACACTTGAAAATTCTACAAAATATTTTCTCTCTCTCGGCGGTCGTTTCGGATAATCGGTCCATCTTCAGAGTTCAGGAATACGGACATATACTGAATTTTACTGAATTTTTTGCGTATTCAAAAAATTCAGTACCTATATGTCTGTACTCCTGAAGATGGACTGATTGTCCGAAATGATCGTCGAGAGAGAGAAAATATTTTGTAGAATTTTCAAGTGTGTTTTTGTTTGTTTGGAATTGAATTAATTTGTTTATTTTATGAACTTAAAAATAACGCGCTTTTTGGACAAACGTTTTATAATAATTGCAGAGCAGTTTTCTTTAGACGGTTTTCAAAGAAAATTTCTGCAGCCAACAATAGTTCTAAAAAAGTTGTTTAAAAGAGTTTAATCTGGATTATCACGGTAAGTAGTACCTGATGCTACTGCAGCTAGCTATTTTTTTAATAAAATCCGTACATTTTTAACAATTCTAATTTTTTAAGTGATTTTTTCCTTGTAAAATTTACGTGAAATCCTTATAGTATTTTCTGTTAATCTTTTAATGCTAATGAAGACTATGCAATCTGTATAAGAAACGAGAAATGTGAACAAAGTAATGATTTTTTATCGCTTAGTTTGAATTTCTTGTCGATTAAATCGACTAGTATATGGAAATAATGTTCGTTATATGACACAAAACTAAACTCCTTAATAAAATTGTCGCTTTGATCAAGGATTTAAAGTTTAAAACTTTTAAATATATTATTTGAAAAGGTGTTTTTGTTGGAAAGTATAGTTTTTCTTTTACTGAACAAATTCGGAAGATAGAAGTAATTTAATATATCAATACTAATTAAGTACTTACGATACTTACGTATCACCGTAGTATCTTATTACTTAATTAGATATTCAGTCACGAGGAAAATAGATTTAAATAATATGACGACTTTAATATACCGGCGGTTTCACAATATTTTTACCCAACTTAAATTGCATGCATACTCTGTCTGTTTGTTACGTTTTGACGCCTAAACCGCTGATCAGATTCCGATAAAATTTAACAAAGAGGTAGATTGCATCCTGAAGAAGGACATAGGCTACTTTTTGTATCGAAAAACCCTGAAAGGGGATGAAAGTTATTATTGTATTATTGGGAAGTCATAATTTCCCAAGTTAGGGATATCATAATAATATTTAGGCTTTTGATAAGAAATCAAGAATTGCATGTTTTAGTGTTTTTACAAAATCATCTCTCAAGGAGGTTGTTGCACGCTCGCCCATGATAAAAATATCAATGGGGTTGAGGCGTTAAACGAAGATAATGAAAAAAATCTGAAATAAAGTTTTTTTAATAGATTTTTTTATGACAAAATTTTCTGTAAAAAATCCAAAATCATTAGGAGATTTATAAAGTTAAAAATTAAAAAAAACTTTTACATGTTAAGTCTTATGTAAAATATGTCAACCTAGCATGCAAACGGTACATTTTAATTTTTTGCAAATAACCAAATCATGTCAGCAGTTCGAAAACTAATTATGTAAAGCATCGATGTCTTACGCATATTTTAATATTTTTTCCAATTTTATTAGGAGACTTTTAATCAATAAAAAAAATGTTAAACCTTAGCACTTTTCGATTATGAATTTTAACTGAATTTTCAACTTTTTAATGATTTAATTTTAATTTTTATTACTTGTAATTTCTTTTTTTAATTATTTACTGCAAAAAATATGTAAAACACAGATATTTACATAAATTTATTTTTTTTAACCTTACTTTGTACAAAAAATTCAAAAGTTAGTCCATTAAGTAAAATACTGTACTAACCTTTTTTGGTGGGTTTTTATCGATACCTGAAATTGTCAAAATTAAACTTGTATAGGATACTCGTATATGACAAAATAAAAATGTGATCGGCTAATTATTCGGTAGCACCCTATATAAAAAATCGACAGAGATACCTATATGCGTGCAATAGAATGAGAAAAGAAATTCTTTTTAAATTCAATTAGTTACCATTATCTGAATTGCAATCAGATCCAAAGTGATAAATTCAAACTGTCTGATACAAAAAAAGAAAAACTTTGTAGATTCTTAGAAACACAACGAGTTGCTAAAGTCAGAAAGTAATAAAAAAGAATATCTAGAATTCTTTTACTCATAAAACATAGTCTGGTTTCTTTGTTGTGTTGGAATGGACTTTAACTTTAGAATCGTTAACCTTTTTTTAAGTTTTTGACGTGATAACGTCTTATAAATTGATGAAACACCAGCTGCACGCACGAAAAAGTGTAACGTTCCGCCTGACCCTGTGCGTGCAAGCGAGAGCGCAGTATGCTTCGGCCCAAGTTTGACAGCTACTAAAATTTAGGTTATGTATTACGGAATACGTTATCACGTAAAACTATCGTCCGTAAACCGACTTTACAGACAACCAATTTTTGTTTATAATAATCAAAAAATCAAAAGCGAACCGTGAGAGCGCAGTATGCTTCGGCCCAAGTTTGACAGCTACTAAAATTTAGGTTATGTATTACGGAATACGTTATCACGTAAAACTATCGTCCGTAAACCGACTTTACAGACAACCAATTTTTGTTTATAATAATCAATAAATCAAAAGCGAACCGTATGTCCAACATTTTTTTAAAATATTTTGAAATGTTTTCTGATTTAGTTTTTGCATTTTGTGTTTTTCAAAAAATTAAAATATCAAATTAATATAATATGTAACAGGATGTTGAAACGGCATTTTTTTGAAAATTGGCAGCACCTATATTCCATTGCGGGCTTTGAAAACTGATCGGTCCTGCTCTGTGCCCATCAAGCAGACAGTGTATTGATTCAGGTATAATGTTATTTAAATGCCTTCACTATAATAATTAATGAGGCTGCATCAACGTTTCGCTAAACCAGTGACGTAGCTAAATTTATTTCAATTTTTTCAAAATTTTCAACGTAATACGTATGTCTAGTCAAAAAAAATTTACGACTTATAATATGAGATATGGACGTTTTTGTTTAGTCTGAAAAATGATGTTACCACTTATACCGTGTGTTTTTTTGAAAACTTTGGACGTTTTTCTTTAAAAAACAACGGGTTGAATAAAAAAAAAATTCGAACGAAAGTTATTGGGTTTCGACGGGGGAAATAGTTTGAACACAATAACCACACCCACCACCTCACCCCTTAGCAGAGGGAGAAGGGAACTTTTGTTTTTGAAGTAAAACTTCTTTACGCACGCTTGACTTGGGGAGTAAGCTGGTGAATGCGTGACGAGCGCGTTACGATAAGTGTGATCGGGCGAGGCGAACGGAAGTTGAGAGGGAGATATAAGTTAGTGAAGAGAGTTACGTTTCGTATATTACTGTAGGGGCAAGAGAGAGAGGTGCGCGCGCACATTTTCTTTCTCTCTTCCTCTCATAGCCAGTTACGTTTCGTATATATCTAAGACACAGTGCAGGCCTATTGTCTACATCACATTAATATATGTATATATCACAAGAATAGTAAATTATTCTTGTGTATATATTATACATATATAAACATGTATACATATATATTTACATATAGATGGAGCTAAATAAGTTTTACTTCAGTCATGTGGTCTAAAGCACACTCGTTTTTTTAAATGGGAACCCCCATTTTTGTCATCGAATTTTTTTTGTATGTGAAAATGAACATCGTTTGTCTAAAAATTTTTTTAATTTAACTTTTTGTTTTTTCAAATCGCAAATACTAGAATTTGTGTTTGGAAATACGTTTACTCAAATACTTTGCAAGGCTGATGTAAAGAAGCTATTTTATAGAGGCTAGGACATAATTAATTGTTCACTTCAAATGTTTAATTTCGATAATAATGATTTCACGTAAGCCGCCTCTGGTTGAAAGTCTATAACTAATTCAAACACAGACAGCCGCATTAAAACGAGTCTACTTTTCATTCTCAATTTACCGATTTGTTTGTTTTTCAATTATATCTGCTCATTTTAAAATTAACTCTCAGATTGTTAGGTGCAATAACTAGCCTTCTCTTCATTATATTGTACGTAGGTTATCTACACACACAATCAACATTTTTTGACGTGATAACGTCTTATAAATTGATGAAACACCGGCTGCATGTACGAAAAAGTGTCACGTTCCGAAATGTGTCACGTTCCGCCTGACCCTGTGCGTGCAAGCGAGAGCGCAGTATAAGCGATAGAGAAGCACGATCGGCCCAAGTTTGACAGCTACAATTAATGTCTATTTATTAAAGATCACAAGACACAAACTTCCAATAGACTGCCACAGTTCGCTCGTATATATACTTACAGGGAGTGAAAAATCCACACCACCCGACCGTCCGTTTATTAAAACTGCGTGTATTTTGAAAACGGTTCATTATATTTAAAAACCGTTTCCACAGTTGGTTAGAACTCTAATTTTACTATTTAAATATGTAAAAATAAATGTTTGGAAACGTATACGTATAATGTGAAAAATAAAAAAAGTTATTTTTCAACACTTTACGAGTATGGTTCAATGTTTCTTTATGACGTTATCACGTAAAACTATCGTCCGTAAACCGACTTTACAGACAACCAATTTTTTTTAAGTGCAACTTTTCTAGCGACGTATCTGTTTGAAATTTTCTGTAATATTAAAGGGGAAATGGTTCAACTAAAAGGAACCTTGGCACCGCAAAATTAAAGGGGAAATGCTTGAACGGCGGGGGAATAGAGAGACTTTGGTATAACGCATCAAGGACACGAGTTCATAACTTAGGATTCATAACTTCCCGCCTGAGTCACGTGACTGAGGAACACGCGTTTTTGTTTTGTTGAGGGGAAATTGTACGATTGTCGTTTACAATGATCACTCTATCTTCGCAATATGTAAAGTGGAATTTTGTTAATTCAAAGTCGAATTATCGAAGTTGATGTCGTTTCTTTTATGATAAGTCGACATAGTGTTCATTGGTATGTCAAACTCCTTTGCCATTTCTGATTTTTTTCTCCCCTTTCTCCATTCTGCGAATAATTCTCCACCTTCTTGGCTATCATTTAATGTTTGGGACACTCGGATATTTTAGATTTCTAAAACAGTTATTTCGGTCAGCGATCCCTACGGTACGGCAGTTGAAAAAATAATGACTATACTGATCGCGTTTGTGATGGCAACAACAATTCCAGACGTTTCTAGAAGAAGTGTTCTTTGTTTTAGATGATCTTAAAGACTCATTTAAAAAGTTTCAGTTGTCGAAACTGGTATTCGAATTATTGAAGTTGGTGTTTTATAACTTAAACAAATTAGACAGGTTGTTCACAAGTCTTAAAGATAAAACACCTATTTTACATCAATCTAATATCATTTATAAAATACCTTGTGAATGTAATAAGTGCTATGTGGGGCAAACAAAACAATTACTAAAACATAGAATTTACCAACACAGAATGGACTGTAGAAATATAAATTTATTAAGTGATAATAAGACTGCGTTGTCTTCTCATCATTTCGACACTGGACATAAATTTCTATTTGATGAAGTTCAAATATTAGATAAAGAGTCAAATTGGAAGAAACGCAAGATCAGTGAAATGTGTTTTATTAGAAAAAACAATTCTATTAATTACAGAACAGATACTCAAAATTTAAGTAGTCAGTATAACTATGTAATGAAATTGAACTAACTTTCGTATTTTTATTTATTTTTATTGTTTAAAATGTATACATAAACTTGTTGCCATGTTTTTGTCTTATGTGCCTTAACTTTTGTTAATTGCTATGGTTAGTAATTAATGTTTATTTTCATAATTATTGTTTTAAATTTTCACATTAATTGTACTTGAAAAAGTCTAAATTTATAGACGAAACGTCGTACACTGAATAAAGAACTTTTTGTCCACAATCCTGCGATTCTTATTAATAATATTACATTATGTTAGGTATAAGAACAAGAAAATTATTGAACTTTTCTATGACCTCCAGCCATTAGGTGCCTTCAGAAATTACAAAAAAAAGCTTGTTTTATAACTCTTTTATTTGGAATATAGTTGTTGTTATTTATATTATGTTAGGTATATCATATTAATGGGCCAATTAGAACAGAAAGACCCAGAGGTAGAAGAAGAACAATCGTGGCATAGATAACATTAAAAAATGGACTGGATTAAACTTTATCGACCTCATCCGTACTGTCCAGGATAGACCCAGAAGGAAGTAAATGGTATCCAACGTTCTCTAGGGGATATGGAACTAATCATCATCAGGTATGTGTGGAGTTCCAGTCAAGAAATTCGAATTAACGAAGTGCCACTGTATTGTGATACTTGACCTAGCCTATCAGGGTTCAGGTGGTACACAAAAAAAAGGTTAAGGACCGCTGCCCTCTAGGTACTACTATATTATACGTATATAAATTAACTTTGCAACGACTACTCATTGTGTAATGTGAACAAGAAGACTTTCTAATCACACAGCGGATTCGCGTGTCCCAAAAGGATTGGATAAGGACGTTGTTAACATTTTGAATATAAAAAGTGGTCAAACGGACGCATGAATAATAAGAGAGGTCTAAAACAATTCCCACGGATATCAATATCGCATGTCATATTACAGTGATCGCATAGGAAGACTCTCTACTCTACGGGGAGGCGATGGGAGAAGGAGGAGATGCTTCGAGCGAGGACAAGATGAAGCCGCGAGAGAAATATGACTCTGTCAGACATGCCGAGAGCCAGTGCGGCTCCTTCTGCGTGCAGAATTCCGATTATTCTAGATAGTCCGTTGCGTACCACCGATCGTTCAGGATGGCCAAATAACCGTTAAGATAAAAAAAAAACTGAACCGTCTTATTTTTTTTGACGTGATAACGTCTTATAAATTGATGAATCACCAATCTTATAAATTGATAAAACACCGGCTGCATGCACGAAAAAGTGTAACGTTCCTAACGCGTAACGTTCCTAACGCGTAACGTTCCTAACGTTCTTAACGCGTAACGTTCCGCCTGACCCTGTGCGTGCTTTTTGCTAATTTCTCGCTCAATTTAAATCAGATTGGTTTGAAACCAGTCTTAAACGAAAGAGGAGAACATTTTACATAGATTTCGTATAACAGAATTTGCCTAAACAGTTTTTTTATACAAATTTATATAGAAAAATAGCTGTATAAAATATAAATGCAATGTTGTCTAATGCATGGCGCGACGCGGTCGGTCGTCTTTGTTTTCCGTACATGGAAATTAGAAAATAACGTATGTCTTGTCTTAACATGAAAACGGCTGCATTTCTAATGTTTAATTCAATTTTTTGACATTAGTATTTTGTGAAATGCAACGCCTTCTAAGTTAACTATTGGAATAACTAATTATTATTAGAACATAATACTTTGACAGTTGCAAACGTCACTTTTGACATTTCTTATCATTCCGACACCAAGGATAAGCGGATTGAAACCAAATTTTGGGAGGATGTTTGATACGCAAATATGAAGTGGCCTATTGTTTTTGGGGAACATCGGTGCATGCGTAAAAGAATATATCTCTTATAATGATGTTTTATATAATAATAATAATATAGTTTTTAAAACTGTTTTTACTCTATCTATTTTTACTAGAAATTATTGTAAATTTTTTGGGGAAAATCGGCGCATGCGCAAAAGAGATACATGCCATAGTTGTTTTTTATATAATAATAATAGTATACTTTTTATAGTGTTTTATTATTCTACTTAATAAAATTTACCTAAATTTGAAGCGAAAGATGCAATATCATAGATTCGAATTATTATAATTATTATATAAATTTAGGTTATGTATTACGGAATACGTTATCACGTAAAACTATCGTCCGTAAACCGACTTTACAGACAACCAATTTTATTTTGCTTTAATATTGTTTAGCTCCTTCGGACCTGAATTTTATATTTTTGAAACACGAAATATTTTTTAGGGTGTTGGGATTATTTAGGTTGTAATTAAGGCAGCCCCGGATCTACAATTTTTTCGAACCTGAGCAGAAACTTGATAATAATAGTAATAATAATATTTTATTTTAGGAAACTGTAAAGTACAGTGTTAAAAATGTCAGGTAAATGAACATTACAGTATATATTCATTTAAATTAGAAAAAGCGTTTTCCAGTAAATCCATTTTCAGAGAATTTCTGAAATGTTATACATCAGTAGCTAATTTTATATGTGTAGGCAGTTTATTAAAAATAGTTATCCCTAGATGGGCTGGGAATCTTTTGCTCAAATTTAAGCGACTATAAGGAACTCTTAGAGTGCTTTTTTGGCGTGTATTGATGCTGTGAATATCAGAACCTAGTTCATATTTATCTTTATTTATGAAAGTATATAAATCTAATTCAAAAATGTAGGATGATGTTAAAGTAAAAATTTTGAATTTTTTGAAGAGTTCCCTACAGGAGCTAGACTGTGTCACCCCGCCAATACATCTAACAATCCTCTTCTGTGAAATGAAAACATTGGAAGCTGAAGTCGAGGAGCCCCAGAAACAGACTCCGTAGTTCAGCCTCGAATGTACCTGCGCATCCTCTCTCCAGCGTCAGAAACCGTCAGAAAACAAGCAGATTGAGTAAATCGGAAAAAGGACAGATTGGGTGTGGTTTTCAACCAGATTATATTATGATTTTGGCGCCCTCTGAAACTGCCACCCGGTTTTCCACTCCCTAGATCCGGGGCTGAATTAAGGTATATTCAGGGAAAAACTAAATTTAACATTTGCAGAATTTTGGAAAATCCTATGTCCATTGAAACGGGCAACAGGTCAAAAAAAAAATTTTGACGGTAATCACTAGCGTAGGATGTTAAATTACTTTTTAAGTATAATTTGTAAAGTTGACATTATTAAATTAAAATAAATATCCGCACAAGAAAAATAGATTACATCATGAAAATATGTAAGTTATACGAAGTAATACAAAATCAGCATGTAAACTTTTACCAGCTTTGCGTGAATCCATGACTGAACACTTGACTCGATATTTCGATCTACGCACATAGTATTTCTTTGTTTTGTTTGGCATGCCTACATCACAAGAATAAATAATAACCAGAAATGCGACTCTTTTGTACGCAAGTAATCTTTCGCGTGACCTCGGTGCTCGACTATCCTGAAATCTATCCTGAGATGGTTCAGTGCAGTACGGCTTTTATTCTTGTGGGCTGTTAGTGGTTACCACGAGCAAATTATTATAGTCATAATTTTGGGCTTGTCCCAAAATTCTCAGTTTGAAACTAAATTGTAACAATAACAATAGCTAAAAAGTTACAATAAATATTTTGTTTCGTTAAGAAAACCACGCGTTTACCTAAGTAATATTGTTGGACTTCACATCACAACTGTTAGCATTTCTATAATAATTTATTTATTTATATATAATAATTTATTTTTTTTAAACTGTTTTGTTGTTGTTTGTTATTTTATGAATATAAGCTTTATAGCATTGCTTGAAGTTTTATTTCAATTAAATTTTGAAAGTATTGTTTTGCAAAACGGGGTTATTAAACGTTTTGTAAATATTTGTGAACATGCTAAATTTGTGCACCCATGTAAACATTTTCCTCAAAATTATTTAATAAAATTGTTTGGTAGAGTAAAACTGTATTATACACTTAAATATGTAAACAGAAATTTTAGAACTACAAAAAATAAAAAAAAACTTATAATTTGGAAAAATAAATGAAAATTATTCTTTGCTTAAATAGAGGTACTTGTTTTATTTCATTTTAAAATTGTTCTTGTTGTGATAGTAAAACATATTTTTTACACAAAACCGTAAATAAATAAATAAGGTAGGTACGCCTATGGAATATCGACAAAAATGGAACTAATGTATCGATTCAAGGCCACGAGCTGGTTGCCATATAGATCAAAGGAACCGCCTTAGAGTTGCACTTTTGGTTCTTTATTATTCTTGTGCTTACATCTCAGATAAGCCCCAAGCACAATGAAATGTTTATATTTGATATTTAATTACACTGACTTAAATTACACGCGTTAGAATAGTATGTCCATTGAAATGACTGCCGCAGGACCGAAGATGTTAAATAGAAATAGCGACGTGAGAGATATTCGAATGAAATTCGATTATTTTCAGTGTAGTATATATGATCACTCATATCTCGTTGAAATGCATGGGATGAAATTTGGTGCGCCATTTCTCTTCTCACGAGAATTATACTGTTGGAGAGCATATACCTATGCCATACAGAAATAGATTGGTCCTGTTGCTTTTTCACTGACGATTTTTTTTATCCCACGTAACAGTACGCTTACTTTCCCCCTACACATTTTTAGAAATTGGAAAATTCTGTAGGTCGAAAATAATAAAACAATGTCTCGAGTCATCTTCAAAGAACTAAATTGACATTTTAACTATATTAAGGTTACTAGAAATACTCCCTATTGACACCTAATAAATAAATATACGAAGTGAATTTGCAATCCAGCTCTGTTTAGTATTTATGCGTTCGTTTTAAAATTCCAATAAAAATTTATCATTTCATATTTCTTTTTTTATTTTTTTCTTTGCAATTTTTTTAGATATTGTAACGCAGTGGAATTTTTTGTTTATTTTTAGGTTTTAATGATATAAGTAGATTTTTTTAAGTAAATTTGTTTAGTTAAAATATAGACTTTATTAATTAATACAATTAGACAGATAAATTAAGTTATTAAAGAAAGTTTATTTATTATAACATTTTATAATAATTCTGGCGACTGGTGGTCAGAATTTTATATTAAAAGATGTTACTTTATTGATTGCTAATGATAAACTGTAGTTTTAAGATTTTTATAGTTTAGAATTTTATTATTGGAAGTAAGGATGCTGGGCACTTGCATAACTAAAGAATGATTTGTGATAAAATGAAATTATGTCACTGCACAGGGCCGGCATCGTTAGAGTATAATTTTTTTGATAGAGAGTCAATTCAAATTTTATAATTATAGCATTGAAAAAAAGTATGCATTTTTAGAAAAATGAAGTTGTGAGTTTTCGAATTGATCAACAAAATCTGAATCATTAATTAATAATGTCTACGTTCTCAAAAAGTAACGTTTAACTCTCACGTTAAAAATCTGTTTTTCATAAAATTTGCAACATTATTGCTTTGTCGAGCGGGCCCCACTTATCGAGTAGGGCCGCCAATCCCCCTCAGTGAGTTATAAAAAGACGAAGTATGAGGAGCTGTTAGGAATGACGACGTGTACACAGGTACCCGAGAAGAATAAGGTACTCGATTTTGAAATTTTAATATAGGTAGGTATATCAAAAATTGCATGATTCTTTATAGACAATTACCTTTATCCAGAGATTATCTTAATTTAAATAAAAAACCAGTCAAATAAAAATTAATGGTAGATATTACCGAAAGGGGTAACAGTGGATAATTCGTATAGATATCGTGGTAGATACAAAAAAAGTTTAAATAGTTTTTTTCCAATTCTTCTTGGTTTCCGGGCTTGTATTCCGTGGTCCATTGGTATTACTACCTGACGTTTCGTCTACAACTGCGGTAGACATTATCAAAGGCGATGTAGTAGTCTTAACTCCGCTCATTTGCCATATTGCGTATAGCTTTTAAAAACTAAAAAAGAACCTGTGTTGTGACAACAATATGAAGTAGGTAGGTATAATACGCGTCACGGATCTAAAAGGTTCGGAAGTCAGTCACAAACAGCGTCGCAAAGGCACATTTTAGAGCCGTTGATACTCCCACCACCTCCCAGCTACCTGAACGGAACGTGCTCTCATCGGTGATTGGCCGTGATTGCTCGTTGCCTTTGTCACTTGTCGCTTTCCTGATTTAAAGTACAGTCGAGTACGCTATTGTCATTTGAGTTTTGTTGAGTTGCGAGTTTGTAGTTTTTCAACAGACCGTACAAGCGCAAGCCCGCATTCGCATCTAACTTCCGAGCCTTTTAAATTCGTGGCGCGTATTATATGTATTAACGATACGAAGGCAAGTCTGAATATTGAGTAATTATCGATTAATGGATTAAAAATCGTTTCGGGTACCCGATGAAAAAAACAACAGGTTTCATCACTCGTACTTGACATACCGCACACGTATGCTAATGTTAATGTTAATGCGGTGCGTGAACGTATGTAGATACAATGTGCCGAGGTTGAAAGCTACGACATGTAAAGGCAACCGACTGATTGAATTATTCTTGTTCCCTTTGAACGTGAATCCAGACGAAAATGGCAGCAGCGATCTCAAGGGCTAGACCCTACGTGTAACGTCTTACCTTTAACTTTGGACCTTTAGTCGCGTGCTTGTCTCATAGACGTGCCGCGATCGATTGCCGTAGGGACGCAGAAAATACTTTTACTAGAAGATTAAAGGATGAAACCTGGTGGCATTGGATCAATGAAATTGCAAATACTGAAGATGGTATTGCATTTTATTTTCATTGATCCTATGCAACCAGGTTTCATCCTTTAATCTTCTGATATTTCATAAAGGATTATCATCACTCTAAAATATTAGAGTTATTTTTTTGCAATCATACTTTTACTGTTGTGTTTACCTATTATCAAAGAAGGTATGGTAGCAAGTTAGGACTTATAGTTGAAGAGCCAGTAGCCGGATAACAAACCTGAAGGTCTGAGTTTCTCAAACTTTTTGCCTTTGTGGTGTAATATACTATCACTAATTATGAAAAAAATCCAGCCAATTGGGCGACGGGACCACTCCAACTTCAAAATATTGTTATTTGATATAGTATAATAAAGACAATAAAATTTCTGTTATCGCGTGAGGTGACGCGGGTAACGGTTAGTATTTAATCTGATATTTGCTATTCGGTGCCATGGCTACTTACATAATATATGCTCTACGTCATGTAAAAATTAATCAAAGCATGCTTAATTAGTTTATTTCTCTACAAAACAAAAAAAAACAGTTGAATTTTTTTTATTTTCAAAATATTTCTGAAACTATATAAATTAAAAAAAAATTTCTTAACACAAACTTTTTTGAAAAAATAAATATAATTAGAAGCCGTTATGAAAAGTATACCATAATTATATAAAAAACACCGTTAAAGCATATATCTCTTCTGCGCATGCGCCGATTTTCTTCAAAAACAATAGGGCTCTTTGTATTTGCATACCAAACATGCTACCAAAATTTAGTTTCATTTCGTTGATCCGTTTGACCTGTATCGTATTCACAGACTAACAGACGCACGGAGTTTTTTTTTTGGATTCGGGGTACCTCAAAACGAAAAAAATTTTGTAAAATTTTGAAAAGTGAATTTTGACCTAGACTAGTACCATTCCCCACTTGTGGGTTGGAATGATAAAACCGAAATTCCTTTATGGAATATTTTATGTACATCACTGTACTATCAAACACATTATGCCCAATGCCGCGTGCTATGGAGATTACATAACATTATGTAGTCTGAACTAAACTGGGACTTGCCTTTGAACTCCCCATTCAATAGCGGATGTGGGACAGATAAAGGCTCGCTTACCTGACCGATTTCTATGTCCGAACTTTTTGCTTTCATTACTATCTACAGCTGTTTAACATACGTTTGAAAAAAAAATTCCCAACTTGGCATATATTGCGTAACATTCGTGTTCAAAAATTGTATATGTCGCCGGGATATTGTCAAATCCGTGATATTGTAATTTCACTAGTGAAATTACAATATCACGATTGACAAAGAGTCGTGATATTATATTTTCACTAAGTGAAATTATAATATCACGGGTTTGACAATATCCCGGCGACATATATATTCCTATAAGTATTGTAAGAAGGGTACTGTACACGAGCTATGATGATTCTTTGTGCCCAAGAGTGTACTGAGCTTCCCCACGTGATATGCGGCTGACCAATGACACGAAGGGACGCGTGTAACCGGCCAACACGGGAGGAACGTGAACACATACATATGGTGGCGACTAGACGATGACTAGACAAAGACCATGTCGCTTGTGAAAAATAAGAAGTAGCTAAGTATATTATTTTATTTCACGCCAAATAAAATCTCTGTTTACGTGGGCGTGTCCAGTAAGGCAAGCAGCTACAAAGAGCAACCATCAACGCCTCCAGAAATTCCAAAATAAAGTATTGCGGACAATTATAAAAGTCTCCTGGTTCATCTGTAATTCACAAATACACCGTGAACAATCTATTCCTACAGTTGACAACTGTATACAGTATGTAAACACGTAAGGTGCACATAGGGAAATTAACATTGGAAAAAAATGACTGGATCAGAGTGAGCCTTGAAATCTTGTTTTTCAATTTGACAGATAATATTCTTTTGCAAAATGAATGTGTATACTACCGAAGAAAATATTCAAATGCTTACAACATAATCGGACTGTTTTTATTAATGGGACATTAAATTCCCAAAAATACTTAAATATGGTGCGAGATCAAATATCTCCGCCTATTCGTGTTGAACCTAAAGACATTCGGTCACTGACTTACCAACGCGCATACGTCATACCAGTCAGACAATTTTTGAGTGAAATGTTTCCAAACAGATAGAGTTGTTTTTTTTTATTTATTTTTGTACAAAAAAAATTGAAATAATGAATTATAAGAGCTTTTTATTATTAAAATAAAAATAAATCAAAATAAAATAGAAATCTTCAAGATTGCCTACCACGATAATTCAATAGAAATGCAGTCATGGCCAACTCTGATCCAAGTATTTTTTCCCAATGCTAATTTCCCTATGTGCACCTTACGCGTTTACATACTGTATACAAAAACCGTAACAACAAATTTTCTCATTATAAATAGGTGCAAAAACGAATAATCCAAGAGTAAAAAAAGACCAAACGTTCTAGTCATCTTGCATTTATTTATTTTTAATTTTTGTCCTTTCTCTGTTTGTCATTAGATTTTACAGTTAAATTATTACCAACAGTAAGTAGTTAGTTATATAATTACTAGATACTGATTTCTGTTATTATCTACACTGTGACATCAAAAAGAAACATATTATAGTTTTAGCAAAATGCTTGCAATGACTGTTGAAAATGACACACATCGAGCACGAAGCGATTGGTAAACATTCTTGAGTGTCTATGAACCCCTTTAATAAATTTAGCTACAGTAAACCCCCGTTAACACGAACACGGTTAACACGAATTTCGGTTTAACGCGAACAAAAATTTGCTCTCGACAATGGTCACATAAGCTTTAATGTAATTATATTCGGTTAACACGAACCCTCGTTAATACGAACTTCGAACAACTTTTTCGTCCCTTCACGGTTAATTATCGGATAATACGAACTACAAAAATTCTCAAATCATATATTTTGATCATTTTGGTCAATGAATATACAATACAACTAAAAGAAAAGATTCGCTTAAGGGATTACAAAAGTAATTAACTCACATTCTAAAAATAGACAAAGGACTGAGAGATTAAAAATTCATTCGAAATCCTATAAATAGAAACATACCTCAAAATTTTTCCCCTCTTATTTATTGAAATGTATTTTGTAAACAAATAAAAACAAACTTTCAAACTCAGATAATATTTAAGAACAATTAATGTTATTAGATAATTTATAATAAATAATTATTCAATGTTTACTTAAAATAAATCATGATTTGACACTTAAAAAATGACTGTATTTTATGCCATACTCGGTTTACACGAACTCCCACATAACACGAACTTTTTGCCTGATTTTTACGAGTTCGTGTTAACGAGGTTTTACTGTATATACATAACACGTAATTCTCTTTTTTGTTGTATATTTTATGTAACTTCGTTATTCGTACATTTCAGATGATAATTAGATTCACTTGAACGATCTATTTAGTATTAAACTTATCGGTGCAGTGGAAAGTTTTTAGTCACGTCAAATATTTTTTAAAAGTTTGTATTGGAAAAACGTATGGAAAATGTGTTATTTTAGTTCTAATTTGTTCAAAATACTTACATATCAGTATTTAATCAACAGCTTTAATGGTGTTGAGTGCATATTTAACTGGCTAAAAAGTGTATATATGAATGTGCACAGAAGACAGTTCTCCGTAATCATGCAAGGCGTTATTAAAACAGTTTTGTGGAGTTTGAGGGCGTCGCGTCGTTCGACGCCGATGTAATTATAACGTCATTAAACAAGAATATCGACAAACACACGCCTTCTGTACATTTTATAGTTATCGGGTACACTGTGTTGTGCATTATCACGTAGAACGGGAAGAAGTTACTGCAGGGCCGACCATTCATCCTTAACTGATGGATCAAAATATAACCAAATGCTTGGTAAGTCAAACGCATGCAACTATATATTTTTTTAAACCGCTAGAAACTTTTGCATCAGTCCGTAAATTATATAAAATTATTTTAACAAAAAAATTGAACCGACTTCAAAATATGCACTAAAAAGTAAAAAATAATTGCCTTTTTGGAGTCGGTGTTATTATTGCTAGGTATATTGTAGTGTTTCCTTGGCTGACACCGACTCCAAAAATGCAATTATTTTTTACTTTTTAGTGCATATTTTGAAGTCGGTTCAATTTTTTTGTTAAAAATATTTTATTTTTCTCTTTTTAGTGTTAGATATTTGACGGAGAAATCGGTGAAACGTAAAAAAAACATTATGCGTGCCTTTGAAATTTGAGAGTTTCCCTCGATTTCTCCGGATTCTACCATCAGATCCTGACTTGGTTCCGATGGGACCACCTCGGAAGTGCACTCTTTCGAATAAAAAAAAAAAATTGAAAATCGGTCCATAATTGACGGAGAAATCAGTGAAGATACATAAAAAAAAATATACAGACGAATATGTAACCTCTTCCTTTTTTGAAGTCGGTTAAAAAGTCGTTTTACTGTCGTTTTTTCGAATAACCAAACTTTTAGCGGCGTGCCTGGATTTTCTCATCTAAATCCGCTTAAGTTCGCTAGATTCGTTGCTAGAATTGACTGCTGGTTTTCTTGATAGCTTTTGTGTGCTCGCTTCACACGAGACGTTTTTTCAAGCTTTTTTCGGGGATAGCTCTGGTGCACGCTCAGCTACAATTCAAATAAACACAGAGCAAAACGCGTCTGTTGTCTGAGCAGAATGACGCCATGTTGATCTGTGGGCGTTTGTTCATGCCGCCCACGTGACAAGATATTCCTGATTGGTTCTTGGACAGAGCAAGCAGATGACCTGGCAAGAAAAATAGCTCCTGTTCTAATTTTAAAACCCATCTTGTGAGCTAGCAGGCGAGCCCGCAGTGACGTCATTTCAAGCCTCGTAGCAAGCCTGCTAGCCAGCAGAAGTCCCAGCAGTGTTTCCAGCCTCGTGTGCAGTTGTCTTTACCTGGTAATCATTCGTTGAAATTTTTTTTAAAAATTCCCCCTTTTTTTCAAATTGATGTCAAAAGATCGGATAAAGCTTAATATTTCAAGATTCACTTTTTTTATAGTATACTGATTTTTGGCTTCTACACTAATTAGTTTAATTAGCCACATCTTGAAAGATTCACTTAAACTTAACTCTCTTAAAATTTATGGCAAGATAAATTGTAAAAATTTGATTATTAATTACACAAGTGAAGTTAATAGAAGAGTTAAGAATTTAAATTAACGATATATGCCTCATATTACACAAATCTAATATAATACGAAAAATATAAAATCAGACACACATGTGTGGTCTTATTTTTAATTGATGAATTTGGTCAGCCCTCTGTCAACACCGCTTCAACTTGTCGGGGGGTAATCAGCGCAGCTCCAATCGACCCGCGGCGTTATATAGGCCCTTCTTTGCACAAGTCACGTCTTTTTGTCTACAGATGCTCATTTGTCTCGTTATTTGTTTAATTAATATTTTACGTTTTGCGAACGACGAACAAGGCACTCGCTTGCGAAAATCTCGTCTAAATAAACGGTTACATTGAAATGCGTTTGTTCGATAATTTACGTTGAATTAGGCGGATGGCAAATTGATTTCGTTATGACTATAAAAACATACACTGTGCTTTAAAAAATACAAGCCTGTGACGTGTATAATACGCGCCACGAATCTAAAAGGCTCGGACGTTAGATGCGAATGCGGGCTTGCGCTTGTACATTCTGTTGAAAAACTATAAACTCGCAACTCAACAAAACTAACATAGCAATAACAACTTGACAATAGCGTACTCGACTGTACTTTAAAGCAGGAAAGCGACAAGTGACAAAGGCAACGAGCGATCACGGCTAATCACCGACGAGCGCACGTTCCGTGCAGGTAGTTGGGAGGTGGTGGGAGTATCAACGGCTCTAAAATGTGCCTTTGCGACGCTGTTTGTGACTAATTTCCGAATTTTTTAGATAATGACGTCATAAATCCGACCCAGATTATAGACTAATCGTTTTTGCCACTTACGAACTTTTGGTACAGGTTACTTTAATCACTGTTGTTATTTTGGCGGCGACAAACATTGGATATTCGATTGTTTCATTCTTATTCTGTAGCTTTCCCAGCCCTAATGCCTAGCATCGTTCGTGGCTGAATTAGAATTTCGGTTATATTATAATATAGTTGAACTTGTGCTATGTATTCAGTGAAATACGCGCTTGGCATTTAATCATTTTAAAGTATTATTTTATTACAATGCATACAATAATTTATTGTAATTGGTATTATAATGTTTTGCATTAAACATATTTTTAATAAAATATGTCTACACAATATTTTATTTTCTCATTTCAGTACAAATCTACAAAATTGGATTTTATTTTATTTTACAAATTATATTTTATTCCAAAAATAATACATTCTGTACAGATATATAAGTGTATATTTTTTAACTAATTAAATAGGATATTTTTAAATGAACAATACCATGTAATTCATTTAGTACAAAATACGTACAAAATTAATCAAAGTTTTAAAGTTATATACAAAATTAATTAATTTTGTTAATAAAAAAAAACTTAATATAAATAAAAATATTAAAATAGCGTTGATAAACATTGCAAAAATATTATTAAATCAGCAGTTATGGTCGTAATAATACATATTGCCATTTAGTATGAAATTTATATATGCAGGCCTAGATACAAAATCATTATTAAAAGGGCAAAGGGGAGACGGGGTAGCATTCAACTCAATTAAAAAAATTTAAAATAAAATTGGGATAGTGATAAGCAGATCGTATTTTTTTTTTTGCTAATAGACAATACAGAACGTTGGCACAACCCTAGATATAAAATCATTGAACAATATTGTAATACCTATTATGTGGAGAAGGGGAGACGAGGGTCCCATGCGACACGATTTAAACACACTTGAGATAAAATGGGACTATAGTAACCAAGTGGGAAGTAATGAAGATTCCGTATAAATAGTTGATAGACTATAAGGAGTTCGCACAGCCCTAGATAAAAGCACAGACTGAATAGGTAAAGGTACGAACATAGAAGCATAGATAGCGCCCATTATACACACAATATAATACTGGCGGTGCGGATAGTGGATAGACGGCGGAGGGGAGATGGGGGGCAATACATACACCGACGCGATATACCTAACAAAAGAGCATCTGTGCTTAATATTAAACATTCGTAAACGGCAAATGTTATCCGTATAGAAGCTCTATTTTTCAGACGAAAAATTGCTATCATAAAATAAATATACAAGCGAAATTATATTAACATTACTGTAAAACGAGTTATGAAAATATCTACACACCCCTTACAAAATAATACAAACAGCGCGTAACTACTGGCCATTGACTAACTTTAAATTTACAGGTTATATTCTTAAATTCTTTTTATTTTTCTATTATTCACGGAAAATTTAAAAATGGTATTCGGAACCCAAAGGAATGGTGAGACCTCTGGTGAGAAATGCGCCGAACTGTCCTAAGGGGGATTTTTGACAGGTAAACGTTGATTTAGAAAAGCATGCTTTTCTAAATCAATGTTTACCTTATGCCTCCATAGTTTACCTGTCAAAAACCTCCCTTAGGACAGTTCGGCTCATTTCATTACCAGAGGTCTCACCATTCCTTTGGGTTCCGAATAGTTAGAAGTATAAAAATAAACGTTTAAAAAAACTTAAAAACGACTACATAAAAGTTGAAAACAAGCAGGTCATGACGTGAGACAGCATTTTGAAAAAACTAAATTTTATTGTAAATTTGTTTGTTTGTTCTTTTTGTTATAATCTATATTACTAAAAAAAATTTGCTTAAAAAAAACTGATAAAAATTTTAGAAACATGAAATGAATACCTACTATTTTATAGAAGGTACATGCAAAAAATGTAGTAGGTATATGATGTTGTTACTGGTATAACTGTTAAAACTCACTGACCTTCATTTCAGCATAACCTCACATTCTCGTGTAATAAATGCATTTATATAAACAAATTGTATAAAAATAAATGTGTAACTGTTATTGTGGTAAAAATTAAATAAAGGAAGTCACCACATATTAAACCTATAGTATTAAATTGTATGTATTTTAAAATAAACACTTTTTAATGGCCGTTTGTAAGGATCATTTAAATGAATATTTAAAAAAAAATAGAAAATCGTGAAAACAGAATATTTTACGACGAATTGTGTCGCGAGAAATTGTCGTAGCGATTAATTCTCGCGCGACGAATTGACGACTGTGGGTTGTCGTGGGATGAATTGACGGGATACCGGTCGATTCAGGTCTCGAGTTGCCGCTACAAATGAGGCAGGCGACTGTAATGTTAGAATAAAACGCGGAATGCAGAAGGGGGAACCATAACGTCCTGAATAGTTAAATTATCATTTGCTATACGCTGCATAACATATCGCTCTATGAATCATGCAAAATGATGATATGAAAATTGTGGAAATGCTCAAGGAAAGCTTATTCCCTTACGGAAAATAAGTTTTTTTCCCATCATTTCACTGCAGTTTTTTGTATTATAGGTATTCATAATATTATCATGTAACAAGAATAAAAATAATGAGATCCGTACACATATCAAATGTTTCGATGCAAAATAATAATATATATTAATATAGAAATATTATATACGAGGTGCGTGGAAAGAGTACTATATTAACAATTATTTTGAAAAAAGTAAAATTGTTTTTTAAAAATGTCCTGCCATTGTTGTGCCGGAAAATCGTAGCTCTGTTCCAGAGATGTACATCAAGATACCTCATAAAAAGTGTCTGAAATACAAGTTACAAGATACTTCTAAGTAAAGACACGAGATATGGTATGTATTTGAAATACTAGATACTATCTTCTAAATACTTTTTTTAAATAAGATACTTTTTGAAAACATATTTTTATTATTCTTAAGTAAAACTTATGGTTTACTTAGTTTATTAAGTTATTACATACATTTTTAATTCAAATTTTCAGTCTTCTTTCGGCGACCGCCTTTAAGAATGAAAATTCTTAGCTAATCCGCGACAAATAGTTATAAAAAACACTTCGCGATCTTAAGCTCTCTTAAACAAAAATTATTGTACATAACACCTAAAAAATTAAACATACACCAAACAAAGAAATATAAGCCATTTTATTATAAATGTAAGAAAATATTATATTATACTTTTATTATATTATAATACATTCTAGATACAATCTTTTGATAGGTTGATAAATAAAAATTTTAGGGTGCGTTAAGTTTTGTCTTTATGATGTCGCAACGTAAAAAATGCATAGGTAAATAGTAAAAGTATCTTAGTATTTAAAAAATACTAAAATACCAAAATAATATATCTAAATATAAGATACAAAATGCTAGATTAAAAAAGTATTTCAGATACAAGATGAAAATACGTATTTTGTATCTTATATCTGTATTTCATATACTTGTATCTACAGTGATAGAATTATGCACAGTAATTAAAGCGTTTCCAAAACCGATCCAAATAGCTACTGCGCATGCTGTGACGATTTTATTACCGTTCGAAGAGAGGTTGGACAGTTTTTACACACCCCTAGATGTAGGTACTTATAAAATATAATCATAGCTTCAGCGAAGTGAAACATTTCTCTTGACTTACCACAATTTCTTTTTTAAAGCATTTCAGAAACTTATTTTCTCGCAAATAAAAGCTCTATATTTTTCTGTTTTACTTGGATTTTATTTTTGATAATTTTCAAAACTAAATAATCTATTCAAATATTTTTTTTTATTTGTTTAAAGAGTTCTATTCAGACGTTAATCTAATTCTAAGTAATCTATACTAATATTATAAAGAGAGTGCGAATTTTGTGAGTTTGTGTGTATGCGGAGGGTAATCTCCGAAACTTCGCACCCGATTTCAATTTTTTTTTATAAATACTTAGAATGGACCTTCAAGATGAACATAGGCTATAAATTATCGCGTTAAAATAAAAGCGCTTTTCGTGGAGAACAATTTTGCAACGTAAGTCGACGAAAAAACGGTGGCAATCTACAAATTCGAGCGAAGCCGGACCGGGTCACTAGTTAAACATAAAATAACGAAGGAGATAGTAAATTATAGAAACTTAAGAGCTGAGGTAGTGTTCCGTGTAAACGAAACACTTGAATCGCTTCGGTGTCTGTCTGTCAGCGGAGATCTTCTCTGAAACTATTTGACGTAAAATTTTGAAAATTGGTACAGAGATAGAATTCAGTAGCCCAACTACAAACGTGACGTATAAAAAGTTGCATTTTGATTTTGGGGGTTAATTTCAGAGGGTAAATTGAGAAATGAAAAACAAAACTGTTCTTAAGAGTATCGTGTAAGGTGTCACAGGAAAGCTTATTGAAGCACGAATTCAAAAATGCAGTTTATGTTTTTTTTGTTAATTTTTTAAGATCCTTTCGAGAAAAAACGCTAAAAATTCCTGTCTCCGACCCTTATCACCAAAAGAACCTTTTCTAACGCGATCAATTATTATAAACAGTTTTATTGCTTATTATTTATTTTATAACTGCAGAACCAAGATTTAGCTATAGACCACACAAGCGGGAGCTAATCGTAAGGAACAGTAACTGCGCAAGCATTGCTTGTACTGAACGATTTTTTTTTAATTTTCAAACTTAAAACAGGAATAATTAATTTAAAACAGATACCGTTTTTCTTTACTTTTTTGACGGTACATTGGCTAAACTCAATTCAAATTGTCCAATCAAGCTACTTGTTTAACTATATCCAATCTAATATAATATTAATAGAAATAGCGGTATAAAAACATGGCAGACAATCTCGACCGGGCCATGACTCGTTCATATTTCTGGGTACAATAATTGTTGTATGAGAGGTAAGGCGACGGTGAAAGGATCCAACTTAGCCCCTCCTGCCCCGCATTTCCCCCGACCACCGACAAACACATAAAGGCTGCCTATTTTCAGCCGGTAGCATTCGTTTTAAATGGAATATTTAATGAACGTGAATGCTATAACAAACCACGGTGTAGCTAAACTATAGACCTGCAATTTCCACCATAGACTGAGCATCTGCTTTTTTTAAGTAATAGTATATTACGCCACAAGGTCCGAAAGTTTGATATCCTGCACAGCGCAGTAGGGTAAAAATGGGAGAGACGCCATAGTTTTTACAAGTGCGGTATTTTATAACGAAAAATGTGTTATCCATAGGTTGCTGGTTCAAATCCGGCTCGAAGGACCAAACAAAAATGTTAAAATTAATGATGAAAACGTGGTAGTTTTAACAAAAAATAATTTATTCAGACTATATAAAAATAACGAAAAACAAAAAATTTATAGATTTTTTAACAAAAGGAATTTGATCTTAATTATATAACAAAAAATAAGAAATTATTCAATAAATTAAAATACTCTTTGTAAAGCCAGGTTTAAATCGAGCGATAAATCTTGAACACAATATAATCAAACTATTTATTCTTTAAAGCAAAGTCACACTTATATACTATGTAACAAAATAAAACATTCGACATTATTAAAAAAAATAGAAGAGTAGCAATAAAAAATAACACAAATATCAAAGTGCCATCTCTCCCACACAGTGTGGGAGAGATGCCATGACAGAAGAGAGATAGATGCCATACCATTAAAATATTATTTAATTTATACAATGATACTTAACTATTGTTGTAATATGTTGAGAACAAGCCTTACAACACATGAAAAAAGTTACTTTCTTAAACTTACCTCCGCTGCACTTAGAACATCCACTGAACACAATAGAGTAGAAATTATTACTAGATAAAGTACGCAGAAAAACATATCTGAAGAATACAGCAATGTATCAAGCGCAGCCGAACAGGCAGTAACATGTTCATTGTTAGTGTCGATCAGTAGCTATGCACAGCAAGACGCATAGCTCTATCTTTCTCACATCGTGAGATAGCAAAGGTATGGCGTCTCTCCCACTGGCCAGTGTGGTGTATACAATTTTTCTTCATACCTCGATCGTAAGTACGCTTATTAAATACATTGATTAAGTAATTACTTATTAATTACATAAAATACAGATAAATTCCAAGCAAGAAGCTTTAAAATACAGCTCAAAGACTATTTGATTTTAAAATGTTTATATTCACTAAATGAATTTTTTATGTAAAATGTTGCACATTTGACTTGTTTCATAGCAGATAGCTATATATGAAATAAATATATTATTATTATTATTATTATTATTATTATTATTATTATAAAGTTATACGTAAAAATACTAATGACAGCTGTTCGCAACTATTAGTTAAAATTTAATACGGTTGCTATGGACATGACATCTAAACAACAGTTGATAGGTTAGGTATTTTTGCTTTACTGCCGCCCGAACTTACGTACTTCCCATATCAGTGTGTATAATCCCATCAATGCGTAAATGTCAGACTTTCTGCCTTACAATTGATGCCGAAAGTATGTACTTTCGATCGAGGTATTGTTGTCCAAAAATGCGAGGCAGTAATAACTTTTTTTACAACGATATCTATATCTGCTTTTTTAAATACACTATTCATCAAAATATCATGAAAAACGTAGTGTTTTTGCAATATGAAAAAATCTCTAAAATTGTGTTTAAACTGTGGTTACTATATTATTTCTTCTTTTCATTTTAAAAAAGCTCTTTAAAAAAATATTCATAATTAAAGAGGACGTTGGCGGCAGCGCTGGTGCCTTGCCTTAGGCAAATTGTCAGTTGCGACATTTGTGTAATCACATACCACATCCAAAATACATTGGCATGGGTTGTAAAGTTACACGAAAATCCAAAATCATTAGGAGATTTATAAAATTAAAAAAACTTTAACATGTAGTCTTATGGAAAATATGTCAACCCAGCATGCAAACGGTATTCATTTGAATTTTTTGAAAATAACCAAATAATGTCAGCAGTTCCGAAAACTAACTATGTAAAGCATCGATGTCTTACGCATATTTTAATATTTTTTCCAATTTAATTAGGAGACTTTTAATCAACAAAAAAAATTATTAAACCTTAGCACTTTTTGATTATGGACTTTTATTCTTGACAATTTTAACTGAATTTTCAACTTTCTAATGATTTAATTTTAATTTTTATTACTTCTAATTTCTTTTTTTAATTATTTACTGCAAAAAATATGTAAAATACAGATATTTACATAAATTTATTTTTTCTAACCTAACTTTGTACACAAAAATCAAAAGTTAGTTCATTAAATAAAATACTGAAATAATTAATTATTATTAAAAAAAATATATATATATATGCCTTTATGACAATAATTTATTGGTATCATCGACTTATATTTTGTAAAAATTTATTATGAAAAAGTTCCCATTTAGAATTCGACTTAATTTTGATTGGGACTGTAACGGATCAATCTCCTTAAGTAAAACTTAAGAGTAACTCAGATAAAAATGAACAAATTTGAATGACTTTCTATATGTTTGTCTCAGTAAATTCATATTTTGTACCCACGGAAAATTGTCATATTAAAAATTATTTTATTTAAATTTGGTATTTAAAATTTAGTTATTGAACTCGATGCTGACCATTTAATACCATCAACAACTGGATTATTAAACAGAGACCTTCAGTGCCTAACAAAGTACACAATATACATATATGGACACACGACAAAATGGCTTCTGACACATTTCTGATAAAACAAACTCAATGCCAGTTTAGTTGTTTGTTCGTTTTCTAAATTTTTTCGTCTAATGACCCCTTTAAGCAAAATAATCGCGGACTCCCGTAATATAAAACAGAGAAATTTATTTTTTTTAAAGTATAATTGTCAATTTATAATATTAGATTTTGCGGGGAAAACTTATCTCAACGAAGACATGAATATGATCCTTGGTTGATTTTGATGTTTGGATGAAGAAATTCTTCGCAGCATAGGATCAGAAATTTATAATTTCATTTATTAGAGTGACGGCTCAATAGTTAATATTAAGAAAAAAAAATAGTGACATTGTAACATTTACATCTATTTTTGAAGTGAAAACTTCTTTAGCGGCGTTGTACACTTTTTTTGTAATGGGTAAAAAATGTTAAACTCGCGTCAGATCGTCAGATATGTGTAAGACGAAAACTTTTATTTATACAACGTTAGGCATCTAGCGTTGAAATATCGTACATAAAAATGCAATCTATGATACAAACCCTTTTGATCGAAAATTCGTAAAACGTTAATATTCAAGTTTTCAATTCCGCCGGCACTCCCGGAGTGCAACCCGTCTTTTTTTTTTATTCAAGGCCATGGCCGATTACCTAGCTCAAAATTTGCCTACCTTATCCTAATTTCCCAAAAATTCCTTCATTCGCCCTTTGCTATTAATTAAGTTGAAGTTTAAAACTTATAGAAAATAACGGGAAGTGTGATAGATGGAGAATAGTAATGGTGCGAATGGCGTCTGTTATGACATAAAGTCGAGAAACGGACGTTAAACGCATTATTATTATTATTTTTATAATTATGTATTATTTTCTATTTAAAATAATTAAAAAATTTGAGCTCCGAAGATGACAAAAATAATTGTCGCAAAGTCAGCAATTTCTACCATAGTATTGTTTTTTTTTGATCCTATGCTACAAAGAATTTCTTCATCCATACATCATTAGATTTTGCCTAAATAAGTTTCACTTCTGTAGTGTCTACACCTCTGTTCGTGGACATTTTGTTACGTAATTTAATTTAATATGATGTAATTAGACGCTAATAACCGTAGCTGTCGAGCTTCTATAGCTTACGGTAAAAATTTAAATTTCAAAAAAAAACTGTCAAAATTACGACATAACGTCGTTGGTTCTGTAATACCTCTTATGTGCAAAAAGTAAAATTTGCAGGAAAGGCCAAGAAGTGTTTTTTTCAGCAATGGATGGTAAGAACTACTAATTTCAGAGGTATATTATTAATTCATACTTATCTTCACTATACGTGTTTAATTAAGACGAAGTATTTTCTTAAAAAATATTTAACGTTAATTTCGGATTTATTGGCACATGGGAGGAATTATTTGATACAACTTTTCACATAAGAGTTACTTCCCCTTGTTGGTTACTGTAAAATTAATTTGGTGGTATTACTAATGTATAGAGCTCCGTTTCCTGAATCTTTTCATTTAAGGAGGTTGATCCGTTACAGTCCCAATCAAAAGTAAGTCGAATTCTAAATGGGAACTTTTCCATAATAAATTTTTACAAAAGGTTATAAGTCGATGATACCAATAAATTATTGTCATAAAGGATTAAATAAATATTTTTTTAATATTAATTAATTATTTCAGTATTTTACTTAATGGATTAACTTTTTAATTTTTTGTACAAAGGTAGGTTAAAAAAAAAATTATGTAAATATCTGTTTTTTACATATTTTTTGCAGTAAATAGTTAAAAAAAGAAATTAGATGTAATAAAAATTAAAATTAAATCATTAAAAAGTTGAAAATTCAGTTAAAATTGTTAAAATAATCAAGAATAAAAGTCCATAATCGAAAAGTGCTATAAGGTTTAATTTTTTTTATTGATTAAAAGTCTCCTAATTAAACTGGAAAAAATATTAAAATATGCGTAAGACATCGATGCTTTGCATAGTTAGTTTTCGGAACTGCTGACATTATTTGGTTATTTGCAAAAAATTAAAATGAACAGTTTGCATGCTAGGTTGATATATTTTCCATAAGACTACATGTAAAAGTTTTTTTTTTAATTTTTTACTTTATAAATCTATTTTGAATTTTTTACAGAAAATTTTGTCATAAAAAAATCTATTAAAAAAACTTTATTTCAGATTTTTTCATTATCTTCGTAAAACGGCTCAACCTCCTTAAAATACGTAAAATCTGCCAATTATGCACATAAGAGCTATTACAGAACCAACGACGATAAGCAACATTGCCTCGTGACCACACATAATATTCATGACTGTTACAGCTATGAGTTGTAATTTTATAAAGCCGCTGCCACGTAATTAAATCATCTACGTTGACATCCCCACTCAGTGTGTGTGCTTCTAGACACGACCAGCGTTTATGTTTAGCCGAGGGTTGTCTCTCGCCTTCAGAGAGAAGCGTAACCTGTCTTTCCAACCGCTGACCTTGCCACTGAAATGTAAGTCCCATCAAAAACATAAATCTGAAAAGAGAGCCAAGTTCAATACAAAGTACAAGTGGGCCGGAAAAAAAAGAAGTGAGATCTAAGAAAGTGACAAGTTATAAATAGTTCAATTGTTCAACTCTTTATAACTGCAGGGGCAGGCTACAGAACACACAAATAGGGGCTGATGGCACGAAACACTGGACTTACAAACGAATCCATATTGCATCAGACAGTCAAGCCTTTGCTAACCCAAAGGTGACATCAAAACTGGTCAAGGAATGCATAAGAGACTAAATTTTTGATTAACGTCTGATTAGAACTCTTCAATAAATAAAATTATCGACCAATTTTTCAGACAATATATTAACAAAAAATATATAATTAATACATTAACGTTTCGATCCGTTTTTTTATATTTTTTAGATCAGTTCTGAAGAAGATTAAATATTGTCTGAAAAATTGGTCGATAATTTTATTTATTGAAATGCATAAGAAAGCTTAGAGTTCTGGCAGAACACAACAAAGTAACTTTATTGTCGGTGCCGGGACTGTGGAATCGAAGGCAACAAAGAAGCTGGTGAGCTCCATACATTGGCTCAGAACTTGCCCTGGGAGTGTCCAAAATACAGTACGGTGTCAAATAAAGGAATGGATAAAAAATCAGCACAAGACATACTGGAATCTTTCCGGGCAGCAACATGGCAAGACTTTTATTAAAGGGCTATCCCGAAAGATGAATGAAGAACTACTACGACTCAGTAGGAACAATCTTTTTCTCGTGGTAGACCTCATGACAGGGCATTGTGCCCTGAAAGGGCACCTCCAAAGAATAGGACTGTTTAACTAGAACCTAAAGTGCAGACAGTGTAATAAGGAGACAGAAACAGCGTATCATATTCTTTGGATCGTAGAAGACAGATAATTTATGGACAATGTAGAATGAGTCCAGAAGATTTTATCATTCACCCAATCCATGGACTGAACAAGGATTACTGGACCGAGTGATAGAAGAGATTGGGAGATAGCACAATAAGCCCAAGAGGCTGCGCTCTTCCCGGTGTCAAACCGACCCCCGTTTATTTAAAAAAAAAGACGGGCTGCACTCCGGGAGTGCCGGCAGAAGTGAAAACTTGAATATTAACGTCTTACGAATTTTCGATCAAAATGGTTTGTATCATAGATTGCATTTTTATGAACGATATTTCAACGCTAGATGTCTAGCGTTGTATAAATAAAAGTTTTCGTCTTACGCATTTTCGATCAGGACACGTGACCCTGATGCGAGTTTAACATTTTTTACCCATTACAAAAAAAGTGTACAACGCCGCTAAAGAAGTTTTCACTTCAAAAAATAACCCGAATTTGACTGATTTTTTTATTAATCATGCACCCCTGATAGTTGATATATCTATATTTTTTTTCTCTTGTGCTCCAGCACTTATATAAATTTATAAATGTAATTTATGTGATATTATATGTTCGATATATAAGAAATGGAGAGACAGATATCGTTTATTAACCAATGTGGCCGGTGTTTTGTTGATGGTGTTTGTACGTACACCGGTCGGTTTGGGGTGTATATAATGCGGTCCCATCTAATGGAGTTATAACAAAAACACTTTGTAATGGATATGTGCGGCAAATGAGAGACCATTGGGGTTAACAACTGTGCCTATGTATGTATTCGGTATGGCCCCTGTTAGTGTTTACGCACATCGGACCTTGTACGGAATGTCACATTGAAACTGTTTAAAAATTATTGACTTCGGACTTTGTTAAGCGCGGCTTACTCGAGAGTAACTCAGATCTATTTTCGGACGGAAGTAACGCACTTACTTAAAGACATCGACTAATAAATGGCGGCATCAAAACGCATCTGTAGAAACTATCTTGAACGAATGGTGAAACATAGTTACAGATTTATAAAAATTATGATTACTATCAAAAAATTATGAATTACTATCAAAAACAGTTTTGCGATAAAAACAACTTTTATTTATATAAAATTAAAATTCATGATAAAACACAATAAAATAAGATTTAATTACAATAAGATTTTAAATCGAAGTAAGTTTGTTTTTCTTTAAAGCTTAAGTTCTGGACACTCAAAACAAAACAATGTCGTGGTCCTCAAAAAGACATAACACCACGAACCTGCCGTTTTTCTCCTTTTTGTTCCTAATTAATGGCGACATTAAAAAAGGATCACGCAGAAGTGCAAATAAAACCCACAAAGGAGTCGCAAGCAAACAAAATTGAAAATTGACTTAATCTATACTTGTATTATAAAGAGAAAACATCTGAATAGAACTCTTCAAATAAATAAAATTATCGACCAATTTTTTTCAGACTATGTATTGACAAAAATAATAAAATTATAAGTCAATATTTCACTAGAAAATAAGTAGATATACTAATTAATTTTTATATTTTTTATATTATTTCTGAAGAAGATCCAAATCCGGATCGAACGTCATCTAGTGAAATATTGATTTATAATTTTATTATTTTTGTCAATATATAGTCTGAAAAAAATTGGTCAATAATTTTATTTATTTGAAGAGTTCTATTCAGACGTTAATCAAAGATTTAAATATGAGCGATTTAGCATAAAATTTCGAAAATGTAGATAACTCTTAATTCCGATGGTATATTTTATTTTGGATAACGAATAAATTATGAGAAATTATGAGATGGGGCACCTGTTAAGACTTATTTTCTAGTGAAATATTGATTTATATTTTTATTATTTTTGTCAATATATAGTCTGAAAAAAATTGGTCGATAATTTTATTTATTAATTATTGTAAATATAAGTTTTGAAAACGGCTGATTAGCCGGCTGATGATTTTACGGGCGCTTTAGTTTAATAACGCCTAATGATATATTTTTTAATTCACATATTTTTTTAGTATTATTGGTTATATTTTCTTCTCATAATGCATCAAACAGTAGTAAGCAGTAAGTAGCTATACAAATTAAGTCAATAAATTCAGAAACTATGCTATCTCTATGTTAAAATGGTACAGCCAGTATAAATTCTCTATTATACATAATATTAAAACCAGACATGGATGTATTATATTTTGTACAGAACGAATTTAGATTCATTTACAATAGGCCTGCGCCAGGAGTATTGGTATTAAAACGGTAAAAGATTACGACATCATACTAAGATTATAAAATATATTTATTTATTTAAATGCCTTTCTCTCACAGACTAAAAAGTCCATTTATGAGAGCAACTCATTAAGTACACGTGTAACAAAATTAAAATAGTACAATCAAAACAAATATATATATACCATAAAAAAACATAAATACTAAAAGAGAAAAAAATCACAGATACAGATAATTTTAAATATTTAGACAATCGCAAGCCATTTGCACAAGTGGGCGGAATTTAGTAAAAAATAAATCAAATATCAGGCAAAAAATTCTATTCTCAAATTGGTTGTATTGATTTTTTTTAATTTTCACGGTTTTTTAATTTTTATTTATTATTTGCAGTAAACCTGCGAAAAAAATTAAAAATGTGTTAACGAGAACGCATTACAGAAGTGAAACTTCTAGTCACAAATCTTACGATTGCATTTGGACAAATGGAAAAAATTACAAAAGTATTAAAGTAACACTCGTAACACATTTTTTCCACTTGTCCAAATGCAATCATATAATTTGCAACTAGAAGTTTCACTTCTGTAATGCGTTCACGTAACGCATTTTTATTTTTTTTTACTTCTTATAACATTAGCTATCGGCCAGTGTAAGTCCCGTCAAAATCGGTCCAGTCGTTTCGGAGATTAGTAAATGTGGTGGAGGATCGTTACGGGTCGAAAATTGAATCGCGTACAAACGAAAGGGATGACACAGCTTTACTGTCATTCAGAGACGAACGCACAGTATTTTGCAGTTGTATACATAACTTTTGTTTGCAATTAGGTATTTGTCAAGCCAATGGTTTGATATGACTCCCTGGTGATAGTGCTACAAATATGACGTGTTCGCGCGCATCCAACACTCTCTCACGTCATGGTTATAATAATACATCGACGTATCTAAAATAATAACGTATGCATATATATGCCCTCGCTGTAATATATTATATAGAAACTGGCATTATATTTGTGTCCGGCGTGTCAACACCGTTTCATATCGACTCTATTATATTACGATTTATTCATTGTTCCGTGTTTTAATTGCTGTTAAAATACCCTATCGCTTATCAATTTTGCAAATTAAAAGCCGATTTGTTGATCTAGTTGTAAATATAAAATATGCTTTTAATTATTATCTTCTAATACAGGTGTTTTTCGTATTGTAGCTGATATATAACTTCGTACATACCGAGCGGGATGGCGTAGCGGTGAGAGCACTAGACTCGCATTCGAGAGGTACCGGGTTCGAATCCCGGCGGGGGCATATGTGGCTGGGACTTTTTTCCACTGCCTCTCGCCGAGAAACGGTAGTTCCTGTACCGGCCATCTTGTTGAGGTTTTCCATGGTTTTCCTCAATAATTCCAGATAAATATCGAGATGGTTCCTTATTCAAGGCCATGGCCGATTACCTGTCAAACTCCTGTGCTCAAAATTTGCCTACCTTAGCCTAATTTCCTAAAAATTCCTTCATTCGCCCATTGCTATTAATTAGTTGAAGTTGAAAAAATTGGTTGTCTGTAAAGTCGGTTTACGGACGATAGTTCTACGTGATAACGTATTCCGTAATACATAACCTAAATTTATATAATAATTATAATAATTCGAATCTATGATATTGCATCTTTTGCTTCAAATTTAGGTTAATTTTATTTATTAAAATTACTCACCACCTATAATATAATTGTTTTTTTAACTTTCTTTCTTTCGTATTTATTTTAAGTCTCAAAGATTAACTGTCATAATATTTTGAAAACAATTGTTTCAATGTTTATATAAAATTCCAAAACCTACTCACAATATTTAAGTATTTTCATACGTCAAAAAATTGATTTTTATAATGATAAAATTTGCATGAAAACGATTTTTTCGAGAGATGAGACCTAGCTAAAACGATTTTTTGCCCCCCAAAATCCCTTTTCAGTAAATTTCATCCAAATCGTTAGGGCCGTTTTCGAGAAAACCACGCACAGGGTCAGGCGGAACGTTAGGAACGCTAGGAACGTTAGGAACGTTACACTTTTTCGTGCATGCAGCCGGTGTTTTATCAATTTATACGATTGGTGATTCATCAATTTATAAGACGTTATCACGTCAAAAATGTAGAAAATAACGGGAAGTATAGTAATGGTGCGAATGGCGTCTGTTATGACATAAAGTCGAGAAACGAACGTTAAACGCATTATTATTATTATTTTATTATTATAACTTCGGACAATGCACTTGTACATCGGTTTCCCAAGTTAGGCAGGAGATAATCCTATCGTAATCTTTATCTAAATATATAAAAGGAAACCGTGACTGACTGACTGATCTATCAACACACAGCTCAAACCACTGGAAGGATTGGGCTGAAATTTGGCACAGAGATAGTTATTACGACGAAGTTTTGGAGAAAAGGCTCGTTTATTACAGACTATAAGGTGAATAAAGCTGAAATTAAATACTAAAAATAAATATATACTAGTGTGACCTGTGCGAATTATTCGCACTAAATAAGTATAATAATTATCAGTTACAAAATTATTTTTTAAATATGATTGCAGGTATTCAATTCCTTTCTAATTTTGCACACTGCTTATAACGTTCTTCTTTTTGTTGTATTACAATATGAAGCTCAGATGACAGATCGAAGAAATATTTTACTAAAATAGTCATATAGAGGCGCAAGTAGCAAAAGCGTTGAGCTAAGCCGTCAGATGGCGTCATGCAGCATTGCTGTGGCGTTGTTCTGCGTTGCTCGCTGTTTCAAAATTAAAACCGTCAGATGCAGTATTGTGTCTGTTGTATTGCAATATGAAGGTCAGATGACAGATCGAAGTGTTGACGTTGTTTCAAAATTAAAGCCGTTAGATGGCAGACGTTGTTCAGCGTTGCTGTATTTTA
This sequence comes from Xanthostigma xanthostigma, assembly GCA_963575645.1. Lineage (NCBI taxonomy): Eukaryota > Metazoa > Arthropoda > Insecta > Raphidioptera > Raphidiidae > Xanthostigma > Xanthostigma xanthostigma. Next base: position 49,066,832 of record OY754469.1, on the reverse strand, counting down.
ATTAATTTACAAAAACAAAAGCAATAATAAATTTTTTAGTTGTCGATGTCAGTAGAGCAAGCAATTATCTGTAAAATGATATATAATTTATGTGGAGAAATTGTGAGGTTTTTTCTAAAAAGGGGGGCAAACATCTTTAACCTTAGCGTATTAATATATATAATATTTATTCATTAAACATCAAACTATTATTTTATATTTTCTGTTGCTAACACATAATTCTTACGCGTAGAAAAGTTGTGAAGACAAATTGTGTCACAAAACAAACCTTTTGTAAAAATATATCGCTTGATGTCAATGGCCAAAATTAATTAATGTTGACAGTATATAATATAGCTACCTACAGTAAATAATAATTGAAAATGTGGGCGCTTCAACGTGATCGCAGTCAATTTTAATTGATTCATATTATCGAGAGTCGAGCCTCAACTGTAGGTACGTGTATATTTTTCTTGTCGGCGACAGTCAACTGTTTAAACTGTCATAACTTGTTTAATAATAAGCAGTTGTGTACGTAGATTAACACACCCCGTCATTGTATTAATACGTGCATAATCAACAAACACTATAATATTCTTGTTACAATAATGAGTCACCTTTGTTATTGTTGCTAATTATGGCTTGTTCTTTGACAGTTACATACAAGTTAAACAAGTTGCCTGTGTAAATATTATCACACAAACAATTACCTTCCTATAACTGAGCTTCAACTGTTACATATTACGCAGTTGTTTTAAAATTAAAACATCTGCAAGTTACTTACTTCTTGCATGATGCTCGTATCTATATACTGTAACAAAACTGCTGTAGTCCGTGGCGGAAATTATTTATTTGCAATAATAAATGTTTAACAAAACAGTTAAACACACAAACAAAAGCGTACTTCTTTAACTTAACAGCAATAATAACGATAACAGAAATAAAATAACGACAGTTCTAAATAATAAAATAAAAGACTAAGTAACAGAGAATATAGTCACTAAATTATGCACACAAAATATTTACAACACAGGAACACAACACAAAGTTTGTCAGCACACTTGTCTATTAACTATTAGTCATTTATATAAAATTAGATTTATATAATTGCACTCACTAAAGTTTATTTATCTTCACAGTATAACTGAATAATTTATGTCGTAATGCCAAAGCACTTGAACACATGAACAACACGAATAACTGACTGACTGACAACCACTCCGCTTCGTCCCACGCTACCTGTTTTCCATTGTTGTTGTTGCTAGAAGATTCTACGGCAGCCATAGTCGTCCCAACAGGGGGCACGCAACACTACACTAGTGGATCAAAAAAAAAAATTTAGTTGATTTTCAACACTTGGAGAAAAATGGTCGTACAGCAAATTTATAAAAAGTAAATTGTAGCTCCAAGTTTAAATCCTGCACTAGTGGATACTTGTAATAAGTGAGCTACGAAAACGTATAAACAATGCATCCGTAGTAGATTGGCTATTCTCATTTAAAATCAATTTTAATATAACTGCAGACCATAGATTAATACATGAATAAAATCAAAGTTATTCTAAGTTGAATTGAAAATAACTACTTCGTATTTCCCGCTCCAGTTTTAAAGCTCGATGATCCGGAAGTGTTAATAGCGAATCATCGTCCGTGTATGTACAGTTTGTTTTGTTTATTCAGCGTGTTATAATGTTCAATGTGAAACACACTGCATACTATGTGAACTATTTGAATTGAGCTTGCTTCATATTCAACGGAAGAAACAGAAAACTGAGTTTGTAGAAAAGAAAAACATGAAATTATGTGACGAATCGTTAACAAAAAGTAAGGCAAACAATCCGTACATTTTATAATCTGTGAAGATAGGGCAACTGCACCACTTGTCGCGTAGGTACGTGTGTTAAGAATAAATTATTAGTTTTTTGCCTATGCAATAAACAAACTTTAACTGTTTTTTTCTTCATACCTCGATCGAAAGTGCATACTTTCGGCATCAATTGTAAGGCAAAACTAACATTTACGCATTGGTGGGATTACACGCACTGATACGGGATGTGCGTACGTTCGGGCGGCAGTAAAGAAAAATCACCTATCTACTGTTGTTTAGATGTCGTTTCCATAGCAACCCTATTACATTTTAGCTAATAGTTGCGAGCAGCTGTCATTTGTTTTTACGTATAACCTCAAAGCTGCTTGCTTAGAATTTATCTGTGTTTTTAATGTAAGTAACAAGTAATTAATTATTTAATAATAAGCGTACTTACGACTGAGGTATGAAGAAAAATAGTATACACTACACTGGCCGAAAGTTCATGATACTCGAAGCGAATATCAAGAATATCAAACTTTCGTCCTTTGTGGTGTAATGTACTATTTTTAGCGTCTAGTTTTTTATTTTACCAATAATACCTATATCGGTGCAATTGTGTATTTTTTTCTCTTAACTGTAATTATACAAAACACGGAGATCGGGTGCTGACACTGCTACCCTATTGTATATGCAGGCAAAACATAATACAATAGGTGCTGCGTGTATTATTATACCAATAAGTGTGTTCTTTGTTAGAATTAATGTTTAATAATTGATAATATCAAACATAATATGATTATAACACATAACCACCTCTCCTTTGTTGTAAGTACACAGTATTTTGTTATGAAATTAAATTGTAATATTTTGAATTTGAATTCAAAATGAATTAATTTTTTAAATTATTGCCCACACACATTTATGACAAAATATACATACAGGATTTTTTTTTCCTAAAAAGTTGCTGAGCCGATTTTGCTAAAATTTATATGGGACCAACTTGGAGAGATACTCTATCGAATAAAAAAAGAATAATCGAAATTGGTTCACAGCCGGTGAAGATATCGACGGACAAACATATAAAAAAAAATTCAATCAAATTGTGAACCTCCTCCTTTTTTTGGAGTCGGTTAAAAAGTAATTATAACATTCTAAATAACGCTATATAATTTTGATAAATATTTTACCATTCCAACTTTATAAGCAGGGAACGGTATAGATACTAATTTAGGTCAAAATTCACTTTTAAAATTTTTTAAATATTTTTTCGTTCACCGACTCCAAAAAACATATTTCTGGAAACAATTATTCGTCTTTTTGTCTGTGAGCAAAATACAAATCAACCAGCTTAGCGATTGGAAACCAAATATATACATTTTTCTGTTATAATGATATACTTTTCATAACGGTTTATTATTTTTTTTCGTAAAGATTTTTTTTCTAAACATTAGCTTCGGAAAAAACAGTCAGCTGTCCTTTTGTTCTGAAAATCTGTCAAAAATGTTTAGGTAGTTAACAAGCATGCGTTGGATAATTTTTACATTTAGCCACCATAATACATATTTATTACTAGCTGTTAGACGCGTCACCGCACGCGCTAACAGAAATTTTATTTTATTTACTACCTACATGTCAATATTTTTGAGATTTGAATGATCCTGTCGCCCTCTCAATTGGCTGGAGTTTTTTTTTTACAAACTTCCGAATTAACTTCGATATTTAGGTAGTCGAATCTCACATGAAGACAATTAAGAACGTCGTGCAATGATTGATAAGCGTCGAGACGCGCCGTAAAGAGGCGCCAGACGCATAGGTATTATATAATGTATTTCACATGCAGTAAATAACTTTTATGGATAACCTATTGGTGATGTATGACCAATTTTACTAAAAGCTTTTTGTGACTAATATATTAATATGTTGCTATATTGTTCGACTTTTTTACCATAAACTCTAGAACAACCTAGATAAGCCGAAGTTAATTCAAACTGATCAGTGCATAAATTTTGCATGATCAAAAAAATCCCACGAATTAAGCGACGGGCGACCGTTCTTACTTCAAAAATTTTGACTTTTGACATATTACAATAAAGACATTAAATGTGTGACGCTGGTAGCGGCTAGTATCAAATATTATGATATTTGCTATCCGTTTTGCATAGTTACATAATATATTATCACAATACATAAAAAATAATCAAAACATGCTTTTTTTTTGACAGAACAAACGGACAGCTGATTTGTTTATTTTTAAAATATTTCCGAAACTATGTTAAGAAAAACATTTTTTTTACAAAAATTCCTTTGAAAAATTGAATAACAAACCGTTATACAAAGTATACCATTAGGTATGTTCCAAACAGTCAGAGAACGAACACGAAACCGTCACTGTCATGCGCTACTGCGTTCTCTGACTGTTTGGAACATACCTAATCGTATACAGTCTTGCGCGGTAGCTCGAGAACCGATACAAGTAATTTCGTTGTAGCTAACGGTGACGGTCCGTTCTCTGGCTGCTTGGAACATATACCTATTATAATATAAAGAAACAACGTTATAGCATATTTCTCTTGTGAGCATGAGCCGATCGTACCCAAAAACGATAGGGCTCTTCATATTTGCATGTCAAACATCCTTCCAAAATTTGCTTCCAAGCCATTCAGCCGTTCGATCTGTATCCTGTAACAATAGTTATTGGCGTAACTAGTAGTCTAAGTCATTCATCGCGCTGACAGGTCATGACTTAGCCTACAAGTTACGCCCATAATTTTATTCAACAATTGCGCGTTATTCATGTTTTAATTATAATGAGATGTTGTAAATATCTATTTATTTCTTTATAAAAAAAACTGTCAATACTAACAGCACCAAACAGCACGATTCAATGTTTTGGTTTGAGGTTAGCCGGTTATGAATAAACTCCATGTCGAAAACATTCGGCCTCTCAATTTTAGCCTCAATGGGTAACAACGGAGTTGTTGTTACCTACTATTTCGTTACGACTCAGAAAATAGTTACGTTTATTTTCATTACTCCACAATGGCCGAGCTAGTAGGAATCTTCATTGAGTTATGACAAGTAATTGTCACCAGTCGGTAAATGGCTATTTAGGGTTCGGTTTTTAGGCATGATAAAACATGAATAGCGCGCATGAGTTGAATAAATATATTTTTTGGATTTTTTTATAGTACAATCTGCAAGTTATATATATTCTTTTATCCATTATTATAATATTATAATACTTTAATATGTAACAATATAGGTGTTTGTTGCAGTATTTTTCATTATCTCTGTCCTAATCATTATTATCCACTTTTTCATTCTTTTCGATTTGATTAACGCACTGATATTGCATTGCATCCATCGTTATATTATCATTAAAGCGCCATGTCAAAATTACTACATAATAATCAGTAAGTGCTGCTTGCCCTGTAAATTAAGATAGTGAACAGGGATGACCAAAGTTGGGTTTAATTCAGGTAAGTTTGTTGTCAACCACGCCGAAACAGTTATATAAAGACAACATTTTTTTTATGTGCTCAACAAATCGCAACCATTCCAATCGAAATTATGACATTCGTTCATAAAGTTAAGTTCATGAACTCTAATTACCTAAACTGTAACTAAAATTAATTAATCAAAAAATTATTCGCAGGCATGCAAAAAAAATAAGCACACCGGACTAAGAACCTCCTTTTTTAAAAATTCAGCCAATTGGGCGACGAGACCATTCCAACTTCAAAATTTTTATAGTTGGTGTAATATAATAAAGAAAATGAAATTTAGGATATCGCGTTAGGTGACGCGGGTAATGGCTATTCGTTGTCATGGTTACCTACATAATACGTTCCACGTCATGTAAAAATTAATCAAAGCATGCTTATAACTACTTTATTTCTGACAGATCTACAATACAAAAGGACAGCTAATTTTTTTTTATTTTTAAAATATTTTCGAAACTTTGAAAAAATAAATAGAATAATAAACTGTTACGAAAATTATACCATTATTATATAAAAAACACTGTTGATACGATGACGGCTGTGATCTTGATAAGGAGAAAAATTAACGGGTGAAATAGTCAATTTAGAGTTATAGAATTTTTATTTTTATAGTAGCGTCGACGTTTCGCTAACGTTTGTTAGCATCCTCAGGACCTAAGGATCATATAAATATGCACAATATAAGTACAATAATTAGCAGAATACATGAACCGAAATAACAAAATTACAAACAATTCTTACCAACTAAGATATAAAAGTTTAACTTTTAGTATTATGAGGATGCTAACAAACGTTAGCGAAACGTTGACGATACTATAAAAATAAAAATTCTATAACTCTAAATTGGCTATTTCACCCGTTAATTTTTCTCCTTATAAAAAACACTGTTATAGCATGCGCCGATTTGCCCCAAAAACAATGGGGCCCTTCATATTTGCATATACCAAACATCCTCCCAAAATTTGGTTTCAATCCGTTCATCTGTTTGACCTGTATCGTGCTCACAGACTAGCAGACAAATAGACGCACAGAGTTTTTCCAAAAATATGTTTTTTTTGGATTCGGGGGACATCAAAACGAAAAGATATTGTAAAATTTTGAAAAGGGATTTTTGACCTAAACTAGTACCATTCCCCACTTGTGTGTTGGAAATATGGAATGGTAATTGATGTTCGGAAGAAAAGGCGATGGTCTTATTGCCTTTCTTCCATGTTGAATTTCCACTACAGGAAATAGTCTTCGTCATATAAAGCGCGGCGTTATAGTTTGTTCAATGTTTATACTGTATATACCCAGAGGTGAGCTAGCCAGAGCTAGACTTGCGCCGTGTCAGTGTAAATATTGAATAGAGTTATTAGTTATGGTTTATTCAGCTGATTAAACAATACCTACATATAACGATAATTGTGTTTCGTACGACCGGACAAACATAATATGTATATGGTGGATCACGTTTCATCTAACACCCTCACATAACCTGACTACTTTTAAACGTAGAAATGAATAAATACATCATCATAAGTACCTATATATACGTTAAGGTTAAGAGATTTGCCTCCCTTTTTAGAAAAAACCTCACAATTTCTCCACATAAATTATATATCATTTTACAGATAATTGCTTGCTCTACTGACATCGACAACTAAAAAATTTATTGTTGCTTTTGTTTTTGTAAATTAATTAATTAACAGCAACGGTGAACAACGTCTGCCATCTGACGGCTTTAATTTTGAAACAACGTCAACACTTCGATCTGTCATCTGACCTTCATATTGTAAATACTGCAGACTTCCATCTGACGGCTTTAATTTTGAAACAGCGAACAACGCTGAACAACGTCACAGCATTGCTGCATGATGCCATCTGACGGCTCAACGCTTTTGCTACTTGCGCCTCTATATGACAATTTTAGTAAAATATTTCGTCGATCTGTCATCTGAGCTTCATATTGTAATACAACAAAAAGAAGAACGTTATAAGCAGTGTGCAAAATTAAAAACGAATTGAATACCTGCAATCATATTTAAAAAATAATTTTGTAAAGTGATAATAATTATACTTATTTAGTGCGAATAATTCGCACAGGTCATTCTAGTTAACTACAATCTAGCAACTATCTAAAATTACAATCTGCGTCTGTTTTGGTCTCTTCTAAAAGTCGTATCTAAAAGCCTGTGAACATTTTTACGTTCATACCAGCTTTCATCCTTGTTTATTGATGTGCCTGTTAATCATTAACAGGAATCTTACAACGAAGGAAGGTTTTGGTTGAGCATCACTGGAGTTAATACCAACACCAGCGTATAAAATTGCAATGGTATTCGAGCTATAGAAATATTTTTAAAAAAATATGAGAGAAATGTCAATTTATATATTTTTTTTTAATCCTGTCGTATTATCATAACTTTGGGATTTGCTTTGGGGGTAAAATAATCCAAAATGCTGAAAACAATGTTAACGATTTTACATTAATTTGTTAGTTTTAATGAACGATTTATGTGTATTTATAGCCCCGTTGTTTTTGCTAGCACCCTATTTCGTTAAAAAAAGAGCAAAAAATATGTCGCTGTATCAACCCGCTGGACGATTAACTAAGTGGCAACTGCATAATGCAAATACTAATGATCGATTTGACATAACCAACTGATGTTATATATTGAAAACAAACATAGGTTTGGTTAGTGGTTACTGGCAAGGGGCGCCCGATCACAGGCGACCCTCATAACATAATGTATTTGTTTTTTTGATATTGGCGCACAAACATAGATCACGAATTCAACTGAAAACTCCGTGCTAGTCCTATAATGCTGGATTGCCAAAAGCGTTGTCAGGAAATCTGTTTTGACACGACTGTAGTTTGTGACCACATATATTTCTATACACAAGAGAAGCAGGGAGGTTTTTAAAATCAATCCTACTCGAAAAATAATTGATCGAATAAATGACAGTTTTCTTCATACTTCGGTCGAAAGTACGTACTTCCGGCATCAATTTTATGCATTTTCTTAAATTTTATTCAAATTTATTTTTAAATTTAAATTTAAAAGATTTATTTCGAGAATAGCATAAAAGCTGTGAAATATGTCAATATACATTACATAAATAATAATTAAAATATATATTAATAATATCAGGAATGTGGACTAGATAAGATGGTAAATAATAATCACTTTATTATTTCTGCAACGTTGCGGTCTTTATTAGACCTTCCTCAGGCATCTGAAATAATTACATATGTACTTACTTAACCACTACATTGGCACAATAATTATTACATGTAATAATTATTGTGCCAATGTAGTGGTCCACATTCCTGATATTATTAATATATATTTATAATTATGGATGATAATAACAACAACAAAAATAATTAAAATACAGATAAAATTAAAACTCGTCAATACAACAAAGACATTTTTCTATTAATTAATATTGGTGGGATTACACGCAATGATGCCGGAAGTACGTACGTTCGGGCGGCAGTAAAGAAAAATCATCTATTAACTGTTGTTTAGATGTCGTTTCCATAATAATTCTAATTCTTCCATTCGTTTAACCGAGGCTTGATGTTTTGAATCGCTCTATGCTCTCTTTATTGATAAGATGCCAGTTCTTATCACATGTTGCAGAGTATAGGAAGTCTTCTAGATTCCATTTGTTAACAGAGAAATATGGAGGGAGGTATGTTCACACAATATCAAGCGAATCGTCTGTAGATGTTCTCTGACAATGAATATATAACCGTATCGTCAGTTTTATTTCATTTGTCATTCAGTCACAGCTAATGCTAGGGTTCAAATGCATTTCCCCGACTTGATATCTGTCAGTCATATTATTATAACGCTGTTTAAACATTTCCCACCGCTGCTAATTACCCATCCGCGCGTTTATTATGGTGGCTGACGTCTATTATGCTTGCATTCGGCAAGCTCCGTTCTCCATCCACAATCACAAAATGTTCGAAACACGGTTGCATTTTAATGAAACAGTGCAAAAATCATTTCTTTTCTTTGTAACAAATTTAACATCGGTACTCATGCCATTGCATTTCAAGCTGAAGTAATGGCAATTACCGTATGTGCGCAGGAGAACCAACTCATCCTGATTTCCAGGCGGCAATCAAAGCACTGCAATCCCACAAAATCAGTTCAAAACTGGTGTGGGATTGCCATCGTCTACTCAATGATCTGGGAACTAAGAACAAAGTATGTTTAATGTGGGTACCGGATCATGAAAGTATCTGGGGCAATGAGATGGCGGATAGACTTGCTCGACAAGGAGCCTCTGCAAAGTTCATTGGACCAAAACCAGTTTGTGGCATTATTTATACAAATATTCAACGAACTGTCAAAAGCTGGACCCGCAATCAGCAAATCACTGACTGGAGTTTGAATCCAGGAAACTTACATGGGAAAAGAATGCTTGTGGGCCCTTTAAACAGGACTTGATCAAACTCTTGACGCCTAAGGAAACATCTACACACGGATACGTCAGGATATCCACACAGTGTAGATTTTGCGAAATGGAAGACGAAACCGCCAACCAACTGTTCGAATGTGATACCCTAGCCTACAGGAGAACATCTTTGGATACTTTGATGAGAGCGAAGCAATTCCTCAGGACAGTCTAGTCACCGATCTTCTGGAGTTCATGAGAAGATCCAAACTATTGGAGGACTAGGTTCAGGATAAGGAGGAGCACAAACACTCTTTTAGCGGGGCTATTAATCCATAACGCTCAACTTATTCCTTCATTTGAGAATAGAGTTCTGAAGTACAATTCTACCAAATTTCATGTCTGTTTTAGAAAACGCAATAATTCGACATTTGTCTTTAGCGTCTACTCTGGACTATTCACGTCGATGATTCGAATCGAACCGAGTCAACGGCCTCGTTGGAGTAGAATGCAAGTGTGTGTGTGTAGGAGTATGTGCGGTGCCATTTTGAGGCGAGTGGCACTATTATTAGTGTGTACGTGCAAACAGGACCGTGGCGTCGCAACGGTAGGGCGCAATGTGCCCGTTAGCGTCGACAGTAGGTCGGCGTTGACTGAGATTTGCTTATATAAGGGTCAACGTGAAAGTAGCATTATTGTTAGCTATGTGCTATTGTTGTGTGTCTATTTACATAAGTACCTACGATACATATTCGCTATGTGCAGCTGCTTGGAACGAAGGCGTTGAACGACAATGCGCACGTAGCGGCGAAAGATAGCAAACCTTCTGCTCGTGTACCATTGACATAAACCTAAGGTAAAGACTTTTTTGATATTTTTCAAGAGTTTGAAATTGCTATTTTTTAATAAAGATCTTTTTGTTTTTATCCAAAAGAATGGATATACGTTTTTGATTTGGTTAACAAAAACTTTTAGTATTTTGTTATATTTGTTTTGTTTTTTTTAAATTTACCTATTAATAGATTACAGAAGACTGACCATTTTTCACTTCATCAATATCATAGGTATAAATACAAATGATAATAATAGGTGCGTAGAACTGTTAATGTTGTTAATTTTATAACAAATCTGTGATTCACATTAAATAATTAATAAACAACTTTATTACGAACCTAACTGAGTTTTTTTTATTTTAAATGTGATGTTCGGCTTTAAAAAGGTGTGTTTGACTTTTAAAAAATGTATGTCCGGCTTTTAGGGCAAAATGTCCGGCCTAATACAGCGCCGAATCCGGCTTTTGAATTTTAAGGCCTGGCAACTCGAGGTACGCCTCAAAAATAGTTTGTCGAATGTCGATACAGCAGTTGAACCTGATTGTGATGTACAATGAATTTGTTGATGATTCAATTACTTTTCAAGGAACAGTTACAAATGATAAACAGCTAAGAAATCTTTCTGGTGTATCATTTGAGACTTATAATTATTTTCTGAACAAATTGACAGTTTCACAAAAAATTCAAATATCTAAAAATTAGACTATTTATTTTTCTTTTCAAGATGAAAACTGCTTTGACATTTACAGGAATAGGTGCAATATTTTCCGTACACAGGACAACACTGTCTAGAATTTTTATTCCACTTTAGAAAATCTAGCTGAAACAACATCAATTACACAGCGATAGCTTTACCCTTTGGCACAGTTTGAGGGTGAAAATTTAAAGAATGATTTATTTTTTCAAAACCCGTTTTTAATATAGCATCCATACTTTTCACTTTTATCTTTAACTTTAATTTTAATTCACGTTTTACTTGTTGTCCCATTTGACATAATGTATTTTAGTAGCAGTGGGTTCGCCGATAAATAACGCTAGATGTCTCCGCTTTGATGTTGCACATAGCGAATAAGCTGTTCAAAAAATTAGCTTTCTGCACGTAGGGTTTTTAGTCTACACACAACATATTAACAGAACTGAAAGAAATCCGTTTGGGGAAATCCAAATCTTTGATTAACGTCTGATTAGAACTCTTCAATAAATAAAATTATTATTTTTTCAATATTTTGATACTAATTAATAATTTTGAAAGAATTTTATATAAAGCGAATTAGAAATTAAATATTAATTATTTTTTATATTTTTTAGATCAGTTCTGAAGAAGGTCCAAATCCGGATTGAAACGTTAATGTATTAATTATATTTTTTGTTAATATATTGTCTGAAATATTGGTCGATAATTTTATTTATTCTATACTTATCCCCTAGTAAACACAAAACCGAACATTTTTTCAATAAAACAGTTTTATTTAAATTATCATTCCAACCCACAAGTGGGCAATGGTACAAGCTTAGGTCAAAAATCACTTTTCAAAATTTTACAATATCTTTTCGTTTTGAGGTCCCCCGTATCCAAAAAAACATATTTTTGGAAAAAACTCTGTGCGTCTGTTTGTCTGTGATCACGATGAACGTATTGAAACCAAATTTTGGGAGGATGTTTGGGGTAAAATCACAAACATCGTCTTCTGAATAAATTGCCATTTGCCATAAACAAAACTTATTTTGCAAAGACTGAATAATTTTTTTCAGGGCACGAAACAGTAATATTTTATGTTTGTATTTTCTTAGGAGTGTGAAATCGGGTTTACTAAGTATTTAAGGTAGATACACTTTTCATGGCACGCCTCGACACCTACAGTGTTAGCAAAAAAAAATTGGTTGTCTGTAAAGTCGGTTTACGGACGATAGTTTTACGTGATAACGTATTCCGTAATACATAACCTAAACCTCCCAAAATTTGGTTTCAATCCGCTTATCCTTGGTGTCGGAATGATAAGAAATGTCAAAAGTGACGTTTGCAACTGTCAAAGTATTATGTTCTAATAATAATTAGTTATTCCAATACTTAACTTAGAAGGCGTTGCATTTCACAAAATACTAATGTCAAAAAATTGAATTACACATTAGAAATGCAGCCGTTTTCATGTTAAGACAAGACATACGTTATCTTCTAATTTCCATGTACGGCAAACAAAGACGACCGACCGCGTCGCGCCATGCATTAGACAGCATTTATACTGCTATTTTTCTATATAAATTTGTATAAAAAAACTGTTTAGGCAAATTCTGTTATACGAAGTCTATGTAAAATGTTCTCCTCTTTCGTTTAAGACTGGTTTCAAACCGATCTGATTTAAATTGAGCGAGAAATTATCAAAAAACACGCACAGGGTCAGGCGGAACGTTACGCGTTACGAACGTTAGGAACGGTAGGATTTAGGAACGTTACACTTTTTCGTGCATGCAGCCGGTGTTTTATCAATTTATAAGATTGGTGAGTCATCAATTTATAAGACGTTAAAAACAGTTACGCAAGTTGCGTAAGTTGAATACTGCTGAATTATGTTCTAATAACAACTGTAAGTGGCTAACATCACGGCAGTCACGTTGTTTAATTATGATTATTTAGTGGCTGTGTAATTATATTAATTAATATTTATACGCCGCCTGGATACTCACCCTAAGATACACCGCGACGGTGGACATCTTCTGCATTATGTAATAACTGCCATCTCCTTCGAGCAGATGAAAAATGTCAGGGGTTGTTGAAACATGTATGTGTCAGCGGCGTACGCTTGAAAATTTCTAATAATGAGTTAATCAAATAAATAAAATTGTCGACCAATTTTTTTCAGACTATATACAGTATAATCTAACTAATCCGGTACGTCCAATAATCCGGCACCCTCCGCCCACGCCTCCTTCGCCCCTCTATATATAATTTAATACATAACATACATTTATTCCCTCTATGAAATGCTTTATTTTATTCATTGCCTATGACTTTTTCACTATAATCCAGTAATCCGAACATACCAATAATCCGGCACCCTCCGGTTTTTAATAGTGCCGGATTACTGAGATTACACTGTATTGACAAAAATATAATTACAAATCAATATTACGAAAGATGACGCTTCGATCCGGATTTGGATTTTCTTCAGAAATAATCTAAAAAATATAAAAATTAATTAGTATATTGATTTATAATTATATTTTTGTCAATATATAGTCTGAAAAAAATTGGTCGACAATTTTATTTATTTGAAGAGTTCTATTCAGACGTTAATCAAAGATTTGAATATTAAGTTAAATTAAAATTTTGAAATCACTTGAATCATCAGCGCGCCTGAAAAATCCTATCCTGAATAGATTTCTAGATTTTTGTTCAAATTAAAACGTAGGTACCTATCTATATTTGCCCTCGACATAATAAAAATTTGATAAAAATGAATTTACTTCACTAATTTTGTTCGAAGTAAGCCCTTCATATTAACAAATGTTTAATACCAAATCTTCTTGGTTTGGCTTTATAACGTAACAGAAACAAACCAACAGTTCTAACTAATAAAATCTTAGCAGTTACCTCAGCACTGTTCACTGACTGTTAATTTATGTCGATTCTTCACAATGTAGGTATCACTGTCGTATCATGACTGACCCCGATCGTGAGCTAGTTCCTGGTTTATATAGGCGCTGGATCGTTCTTTCCTTTGTTGCTTTCATTGTTGTCTGGAATTTGGCAACAAAGTCCTTTTTACCTAGGCATATTGTTAGAGCAACAATCAAGTCGATTGTTGTCTCCCTCAACAATATGTGTCTCATTGTCAGAATGACTAGCTGATTGTCGTCTCACAAATATCTTTGTTGTCCCAACGGGGAGACTGTAACATTATGAAGTGTTTCGCCGCTGCTCTGATTATATTAAGCATGCCCGGATGTGTGACTACGCAACAACGGATCGACGCCAAATGAAAGTGTTCCCAAATCCAGAGATACGTCATTGTTTATTCCCCTATACTTAACCGCAACACTGTTGAGATGAATCCGTTTAAATTATCCCGCTAATATTGCCCTCCACGTTATGTAATGCGCTATGAAACAACGGACAATCATTTTGATATATTCATGATATCCGTACAACGGCTATGTAGCACCGACTACGGCACCTGTTAAAGTGTAGATTGTATACGAAAAGGACGCTTTATATTCGCTTGATCTTGCTCACAACACAATTAAGCGACAAACTTAACCTCACTTGTATGTAATGGAATCTTTCAATTTAATTGTCATCCACTTCCAGACGTCTGAATTATTTGAAATTTTGCACACTTATTAAGAATCCATGACAATACAATAATTTATATAAATACAGTCGAACCTGAATAAGCAAGAGTTCAAGGGACCGCGATCTCTTTTTCGCTTATGGAGGTTTTTCACTAACCTTTTCTCATTTACAGAGATCTATAGAAACAATGTTAGTTAGTTCAGCTATCTATGACTCATTCTTAAATTTCGTGGAACTATTAATACGTTCTACTATCGCTTATAGACAGGTAGTCTTAATTATAGAGGTCAATGAGTGAAAAACATTTTTCTCTTATAGAGCTGCAATTGACGCGCATCCATTCACGGACATGCGCACGAGACTCAGAGTATAATAAGTGAGACAGACGTATGTCTGCACCGTAGTGTTTAAGTCTTTCTTCCGATCTTTACTTGCAATATAGAGGATATTAACAAGCCACCTCCCTTTCACAGCTTAGTTCCATGTGCAAACTGACGCTGCACCTGACGCGCATCCATTCACGGACATGCGCATGAGACTCAGAGTATAATAAGTGAGACAGACGTATGTCTGCACCGTAGTGTTTAAGTCTTTCTTCCGATCTTTACTTGCAATATAGAGGATATTAACAAGCCACCTCCCTTTCACAGCTTAGTTCCATGTGCAAACTGACGCTGCACCTGACGCGCATCCATTTACGGACATGCGCACGAGTCTCAGAGTATAATAAGAGAGACAGACGTATGTCTGCACCGTAGTGTTTAAGTCTTTCTCCCGATCTTTGCTAGCAATATAGAGGGTATTAAATGTATGACCAACTCTATGTTAGGAAAATGTATCTATAGAGGGTATTAAATGCCTATATGGTAAATGCCACTGTAGGAAAATTGTCGCACGGTTAATAATGTGTCAGCGTGCGTCCGACTTTAGCGCAACGTGTCGGTTGGCTAATGCGAGGCCACCAGGCAGGCGTTTGGCTGTCATTGTAAACAAGCTGTATACACCGGCGTTGAGATTATGCAGTCAAATGAGATTGTGGAATATGCATGAAGCAGCGTACCGTTGGGTGAAGGACGCTGGGCGTCGGATCGGGACGCTGAGCGTCGTCTACGTGATCCTATATACAGACATATATGTGCCATACAAACATACCTGTACGACGTGTACGTATTATGTACTTATCTGCTGTATATTATACAAAAACAAATATATAAAGCGAAATTGTTTGTATGTAGATCTAAACATGCAATAATAATTTCAAATATAATAAATATTTCAATAAGTAAAATTATCGACCAATTTTTCAGACAAATACATTATTAACAAAAATTAATAATTAATACATTGACGTTTCGTTCCGGATTTGGACCTTCTTCTGAAATATATAATCTAAAAAATATAAAAAAGAATTAGTGTCTACTTATTTTACGATAGAATTAAACTTGAATTTTTTAAATAATTTTTGAAAATTAGGAATATTAATAACAAACAATTTTGACGTGATAACGTCTTATAAATTGATGAAACACCAGCTGCACGCACGAAAAAGTGTAACGTTCCGCCTGACCCTGTGCGTGCAAGCGAGAGCGCAGTATGCTTCGGCCCAAGTTTGACAGCTACTAAAATTTAGGTTATGTATTACGGAATACGTTATCACGTAAAACTATCGTCCGTAAATCGACTTTACAGACAACCAATTTTTAATAAGTAATCATGGATATCTAAATACCTAAAAAGAAAGAAAAAATTCATTAAAAACAAAAATTATTTGAACTTTTATTTGATTTTATATGTAACATTTCCGAAATATTTCTTGTAAAGAAATTTGTTTCATTATCTAAACTTTTTATACTATCCCGATTAATTTTGTGGTCGATTATTTTATTTATTCAAGAATTCTAATCAGACGTTAATCAAAGATTTGTATAAAAAATGTTGCAACATGATTTTAAAATATTCTTTTTATTCCTAAATTTAAAGGCTTGGCACGAAAATACTACAATAAGATCAGTAACTGACATAGCGCTTTCTGCCAACTTTGATACTCGTTATATACAGGTGATTTTTAATTTGTTTCGTCTTTTATAACAGCGTGTAGAAATCAAATAGGTTAAAATATTTAAAGTAACTTTTTTAACAAAACTCAAAAATAAGGGTGAAACAGTCGTTCAAAGTTTAATTAAATTTTATTTAATTAATTCAAAAGCCCGGTTAACACGCGCGAAGAAATGGTAGCACGAACCGGAAATCTCAAAGAATTCGGTTAAGACCCTTATCGCTACTACAAGCATGGCTACGACGAACGCATCTTTATGTCGAACAAAACGGGGGACAGCTTCAAACAATTTCTGTGAATACTTGACGACGACATAACATATTTCCATAGTGACATAACATAACGCCAAGACCGACCTCAAAATTAATACAACTTTGAAAGCCTGTTTCTCTTTCATTTTTGAGTTTTGATAAAAAGTTTACTTGAAACATTTGTTCGTCTATATGATTTCTACAGGGTGTTAAAAAAAGAATCTACTTAAAAAACACTCTGCATAATAGTTTTAGGTATTTCCTATTTCCAATTAAAGAAAGCCCGCGTATTAAATAAATAAAGTATCTTTGCTTTACATCCGACAACCGAAATTAAAACTAGTTTGTCGAAGAGTGGGCGCATTATGTCATCACAGGCTATACTTTGCACAGTACTGTATTGATAAAAATATACGCGTTTGGTACGCATTGGACATTCTGTATGTGACTTATTTTACATTGTTGAGATTTATGTTTAGAAACTAAATTTTAAACGTAGATTTGCCGAAAGCAGACCTTTGTACATGGTCCAGTGTGAACACTATCTATCAAAATTATTTATCCATTCGTATCTCGTTAAAATGTTAATTACTATATGCAGGCGTTATCGCATTAAAACAGTTCGGGAATATACAAGCGTCTACACTCTACACCTATGCTGTTACATGGCAGAGGTTGGGCCAACGAATGGACGTCTGGGTTAACTGGACTCCGCCACAGGGGTTCTGTTCAATAAAACCTCTTAGTAAACACGTAGTGTATTGCTGAAGATGAGAGCATAGCTCTCGAAATGTACATTCACTAATAAACTTGTTGTGGTAAGAAGTAACTATTCTCTATTTTTTATTAGATTCAAACCACAGTGCTCCTAATATTTTTGTTAAAACCTCCGGAGTTACCTTTTAAAGTGACTAAATTCAAACTGTTATATTTATCTAAAACCAAATTCTCGACCTATTAATTAAGAAAAGATTTTTAGTAAGAAAACTGCTTCGAAACATTATTTCTCAAATATGATAATAGATAATAATAAAAATAATAATAATAATGCGTGTCAAAAGTAACTTGTTTAAAATTATAATAGTATAATTTGAAACAAGTTACATTTGACACGTTTATACAATTTTCAGTAAAAATCAGTCGTTTTTTCAAGAAAAAGAGTAATTTTAATACCCGCTGATGTCATTTTACATGCTTTATATTAGTTTCACTTGTAAGTTTGTATGTATGTATGTATGTCCTGCAGGCCTATATTTAAGCAGTTTAAAATTCTTCCGTTATCATTCATATACATATATGAATGTTTAAAATCAATTAAAAATAACGCAGATCAATGCATTCTTAACAGTGATATCCATAATTACTGCACTAGAGATAGTTCAAATATTAGAACACCCAAACATAACTTGTCATTTTTTGAGCAAGGCCCTACATATAGTCCGGGAGCTGTCGATCTAAAAAGCCCCCTCATATTGTGCATGCAATTTTTTTTATGTAAATTAATAGTTTAAAAGTATATAAACAAGAAACGCTTGGTTTGCGTTGATTTAAATAGCCGAAAAAATGTTTAAAAAAATTAATTATAAAAAAATGACATTAATGTTTCTCCTACATCACGGATATTGGTTGCTAGCATCCAATTTTACAAAAAAATTCGTGCTTTTTAAGAAAACATTCGCGCAAACCAATTTTTTTTGCCGAGAGAGTCAGGCAACCCTCTTAAAGTTTGTGATGAGGGAGAAAATTTCACCGTCATTCGTAACATAATTTTTTTTTTTTCATTTTATTCGTTTTAATGTGAATTTTAAGAATATGTAGGTTTGCGGGCTCTAAAATTGCCGGAAACACTCCGCAAACCAGTTTTAAATGCGCTAGCTCCAAGCTTATTTTCCACTATTAAATCAATAAATTTATATTAAAATAGATGTTTTTTGTAGAACTACTGTTGTTCCACAATTATTATAATCTTGTTTGTTATATTAATATTGATTTTGTTTCTTACAAAATTTAATTTTTCTTTTTTTTTTATACATGATACAGTTGCTGCAGTGGAATAACTTATAGAAATTTTTCTCTTTCTTTCTTCTGTACGCTTGAAATTTACCTGCATCTGCTATAGGGTATACATAATACTTTAAGACAGAGAGGAGATATATAAGCATTTCTTTTTTTTTGGTAAAGGTAATGGTTGTCCTATAGCATTTTTGAATGTTGCAGCTGACTAGTCCCTTCAGTCTATTGTGTCATGATCATATATATCCTTTCATAATTATAAATCTAAAAAAAAATTCAATATTTAATTTTATATAACATTTATTTTAAGTAAATAAAATTGTCGACCAATGTTTCTATATATATAATTTTAATATAAATTTATTGATTTAAATATTACTAGTGGAAAATAAGCTTGGAGCTAGCGCATTTAAAACTGGTTTGCGGAGTATTTCCGGCAATTTTAGAGCCCGCAAACCTACATATTCTTAAAATTCACACTAAAACGAATAAAATGAAAAAAAAAAATTATGTTACGAATGACGGTGAAATTTTCTCCCTCATCACAAACTTTAAGAGGGTTGCCTGACTCTCTCGGCAAAAAAAATTGGTTTGCGCGAATGTTTTCTTAAAAAGCACGAATTTTTTTGTAAAATTGGATGCTAGCAACCAATATCCGTGATGTAGGAGAAACATTAATGTCATTTTTTTATAATTAATTTTTTTAAACATTTTTTCGGCTATTTAAATCAACGCAAACCAAGCGTTTCTTGTTTATATACTTTTAAACTATTAATTTACATAAAAAAAATTGCATGCACATATGAGGGGGCTTTTTAGATCGACAGCTCCCGGACTAATATTGGGGGCACAAGTTTTATAACAAATTGTCTTGTAATATTAAAGATATTAAAAATACAAGTACTTTTCTAAAAGAGTGCAAAGCCATGTTAAGTAATAAGTGTTATTATAGTTGTAAGGAATATTTAAATGACACGATCTGATTTCGTATTTACCATTTCTTGACTTTTCAATATGTACCTATGTATACATCATAATATGAATAAATTATTATTATTATTATTATATGTATGTATGTTTGTATGTAGGTTTGTTTGTAAACTCGTTTGGACTACAGCAAGTGGTTTATTACAGTAGTATAATATGCAATGTAACTACAGTGTTTAGCCGTGCGGTCTAAAGCACGGGTCTTCGCTGACGTCAACTCTCGGAATCACGGGTCGTGGGTTCTAATCCCGTCCTCGCCGAAAAAAACAATGTTTTTTTTCGGCAAATTTTTGACAATAAATCGAACTAAAAAGTGGAAAATAAATATAGTTTAAAAAAAAACTAAAAAACACGCGTTATATCGAACTAAAAAGTGAAAAATATTTTTTTTAAAATAAGCTTAAAACAATAATTAATAAAAAATACTAGTATTATTGTGAAAAAGCGTGGGACGCTCGATGTACGAAAATGTGGAACAAAAAGCGCCCCACGCTTTTTTCACAATAATACTAGTATTTTTTATTCATTATTGTTTTAAGCTAATTTTAAAAAAATATTTTTTACTTTTTAGTTCGATATAAAGCGTGTTTTTTAGTTTTTTTTTAAACTATATTTTTTTATTTTAATTTATTTTTAACATATAAACAATACTGAGAAAACAGACAGAATTGATTCTTCGAAAATGGCATAAAGTTTGCCGAAACGTCAGACAATAAAAAACAATAAAAAAAAATCGTCAGTATTTGCTTAGTTCATTGATCCTATGCCACCAGGTTTCATCCTTTAATCTTCCAATATTTAGACAGGATCATCATCACTAAATTATGAATATGAATATGAATTTATTTTACTTGCTTTTACATAGTATTATTTTTACAAAATGTCATTATAATATGTAAGTTATCCTACCCAACTTGGCAAAGCCAGTTCCAGGGTAGGAAACAAAACATTTTACAATTTTAATAGGTATTTGTAGCCTATAATATTTTCAAAATACGAATGAAAAAAAATGGAACGAAAATAAATGAAATGAATTAATAATAACTTACGAAGTTTTAGTAAATTCAGAGTGATTGAGGATGCTGTAAACAATTTTTGAGTTGTTTTCATGTAACAACAAGCCGAATATTTTTTTATTAAATGTTTGTAGGGGCTTTATTTTCTTGAATTTAACAGGCATGCTGTTGTATAGCTTAGGAGCTAGGAATAACGTATGGTTTTGGCTAAAAGTCTTCGACATTTTTGGCACTTGTATGGGATTTTGGGACATCATTCTTGTTTCGTAATTATGATGATATGGGATACGGTTTTCTGGCTTTTTATGGAACACGGATAGAGCATCTTTAGCAAATAGTTGAGTAATCATCATATCATCATATTTAATATTATAAATGCGAATGTAAGTTTGTTTGTTACGCTTTCACGCAAAAACTACTTAACCGATCATCATGAAACTTTGCACATACACTCTTGAAGGTATTAGAAGTAACATAGGATACTTTTTATTAAAAAAAAAAAATAAAATTTTTTTACGAAAAATCATATCATATCATATTAATATTATAAATGCGAATGTTTGTTACGCTTTCACGCAAAAACTACTTAACCGATCATCATGAAACTTTGCACATACACTCTTGAAGGTATTAGAAGTAACATAGGATACTTTTTATTAAAAAAAAATAAAATTTTTTTACGAAAAATAAGAAAATTGTTTGTCAAAATATGTACAATACCTCAACCCCTGATATGCATGTCAAAAGTCGATTTCCATCTCAATCGCGGGCGTAGCCGCGGGTAGCGGCTAGTACTCAATACTCGAAATTCGCTAAAGAGTTCTAAGGAAGGGTAACGACGAGGTTTTTTTATGGATTATCCGGAGATGGAGAATTATTAATTATTTTTCACACTGAAAAAATATGTGTTCTGCAGTACGAATGCTCTAACAAGGATGAACCGAATATCCAGTTTCTTCTGTCCGGCAACCGGATAATTTAATACCCGATAACTTACCAGAGAAGAGACTAAAAATTATTTTCCCAGTGATATCAATGTATTGAGCAAGGACCTATACAGGTAGTCTATCTAAAGAGCGACACCACCGCACCCTACTATTTTGGACCACTGGGTCGTTCTCGTAGCCCGAACAACAGCGTGTGCTTGTTGGGCGAACCATACGTTTAGCTTAACAACCGCAGGAAGATATCCTGCGGCCATTCAGTTGCCTGTTTATGTATGCACGTCATTACATAGGCTTTTTTAATTTACCGCTAACGGCTCAAATGCGAACATTCATTGTTGTCCGGTTAACGACGAGATCTTATCGTCCTTTGTGTTGAATGGAAGTCGTATATGAAGTTAAAAAAATACCAATGCTTTATTTATAGAAACAAAATTAGTAAGCGCTTTACTATAAAATTCAACAAGTTGTTAATTACATAATTCTTTCTGATCTTACTTCGTTTTTTAGCGCAAATATTCCAAATATTAATACACAAATAAATTTTATTTTATTTTCCAAATAATTTAAAAACGTGTAAGTTTATGTTAATTTAATGCCAAAATAGTGTTTTTAAATATTACATACTGTAAGTCTAAAATTTGGTCTCAGATCAGAAAAAAATAGTGAAAATCGTAAACGTATCAAATGAGGTTAGATTTTCTAAAAATGAATTGTGACAGCTCTTGCAGGGTAACCATGACAACGATGAACAGATCTCATACATTTTTTTTTGAATTTATAACCAATTAAATATAGAGACAATCAAATTAGATTAAGCTAAATCAAAAGAAAAATAACTGTAAATGGAAACTAATGAGGAATAAAATTATTGTCGTAGGTCTGTATCAAAATATCGTTTTTTGAAAACAATATGAAAAAAATGCAAAAGGTTTTGCACGGGTACACTAGTATACATTAATATGCTAAGGTTAAAGATGTTTGCCTCCCTTTTTAGAAAAAACCTCACAATTTCTCCACATAAATTATATATCATTTTACAGATAATTGCTTGCTCTTCTGACATCGACAACTAAAAAATTTATTATAGCTTTTGTTTTTGTAAATTAATTAAAATACAGCAACGCTGAACAACGTCTGCCATCTGACGGCTTTAATTTTGAAACAACGTCAACACTTCGATCTGTCATGTGACCTTCATATTGTAATACAACAGACACAATACTGCATACTGCCATCTAACGGCTTTAATTTTGAAACAGCTAGCAACGCTGAACAACGTCACATAGCAATGCTGCATGATGCCATCTGGCTTAGCTCAACGCTTTTGCTACTTGCGCCTCTATATGACAATTTTAGTAAAATATTTCTTCGATCTGTCATCTGAGCTTCACATTGTAATACAACAAAAAGAAGAACATTATAAGCAATGTGCAAAATTAGAAACGAATTGAATACCTGCAATCATATTTAAAAAATAATTTTGTAAAGTGATAATTATTATACTTATTTAGTGCGAATAATTCGCACAGGTCAAATTTTAATTTCGTATAAAGCAGTAGTTTAGTAATGGAATTTTAAAAGACAAAGAGCCATTAGTTCTTTCGACATAACATTTCTAAAAACCAGCATAAATCATTATAATAATAATTAGTGACGTGCGTCCTTAAAATTTAAGCCTGAAACTTTATACGAGAAAACAGAGAAACAGAGAGCAGTCGCAAGGGCTCACATTCAAGGGTATACGAAAGAGAGAGAGAGAAAAGAGAGGGTAACGATCGGCATTTTGTAGTTTATTACACTCGCACAGTTAACTAAGAATGTGTCTGAAACTGTCGTTAACTAGAACCGTCCTCTGAGGTGTCGTAGTGTCGCGGTCTGTGTTCCCCGTGTCGTCGTAGCTCGTACTACGACTTGCGTTGCCGTTTACTATTATGCCGTACGCAGGGCATATCTGTCACATATAACTCTGACACTTGCCGAATATCAAATCGTCTCCACTGACCTCGAAATTCTAAGAGCCGCTTCACACGGGGCTGGTTTTGCCACTAGAACCGTTCCTGAAGCTCCTGCTGGCCGGCGGACCGGCTACGAGATCGGATATACCGTCACTGCAGTGCAAGGTACAAGATGGATTGCAAAAAGGCCACTGCACACGAGGCTAGAAATACTGGTTGGACTTCTGCTCTTTAATGTTTGTTTAATTTTGTTTTTTATTTTTTGACGTGATAACGTCTTATAAATTGATGAATCACGTCAATATAAAAAGATGAAACACCGGCTGCATGCACGAAAAAGTGTAACGTTCCTAACGTTCCGCCTGACCCTGTGCGTGATTATTAAATATGATATTCGAGCGGAATACGTTATTACGTAAAACTATCGTCCGTAAACCGACTTTACAGACAACCAATTTTTTGCACATACCGCTAAACTAGCGGTATGTGCTTTATTATCGCTTTGTGCATCAGAGCTGACTTTCGTTCAGATAAGAAGTTATATCTAAGTTAATTTCACACGAAATCCATTCAAAATGAAACTTTTTGAAAAGAGGAGATTCTGATCTATAAAACAGAACCATTTTTAAATCAATTCGAGTTCATAAATACTATTAAAATTGTAATTGAAAATCACAAACAGCAGTTGTCGGTTGGTCTGTACGTATGTACGTACGTACGTACGTACGTACGTACGTACGTACGTACGTATGTACGTACGTCACGACTCTACAGATCGCAATTTTGGTCGGATCCCCTTGGGTTATATTTTATTCACTTTGTTTACTATCAGACCAGAACCCTATTTAAATTCACTAAAATGTGTTCAGTAGTTTAATTTTTATAAACAGTTTTTTTTTTATTATTTTTGACAGCTAATTAAAATAAAAAAACAAAAAACATAATAAATATACTCAATTAATGTAGTATGATACGTAAAATAACTGCTACACTTCTATACCATAATAACAAAGACGTTGTACGGCATCGGTGTGGCCGAACGGTTAAAGCGTAAGTCCTGTAATCCCAAGGTGCCGGGTTCGATTCCCGCTGACATAAGAATTTTTTTTTTTTTTATATTCCCATTTATTCCACTTAATTCCACTTAATATTTATATATTATATATAATATATTTCTCATATATTTTTTTTATTATTATTTTTTTTTTCATTTTATTTTTTTCATTTTAATTTTTTAATTGTTTTTTTTAATCTATTGCACATACCGCTAGTGTAGCGGTGGGATATTCTTGAAAAATAGTGTTTTGGGATATTGTGTCTATAAAATGCGTTCTTCGATAAACTAGAAAGTCAATAAACTAGGACAAGAAACTCAAAAAATCGGGATTTTTGAGAGCAAAACCCGTGCATAATTGCTAAAAAAAATTTCTTATTTTACTAATGTTTCTCGTATATTTTTATTTTTTTTTTATTTGTTTTAATCTATTTTCTCAATTTTTTTCATTATAATATAATGTACAGTGGAAAACTTGCGGGATGTGCACTTTTGGTTTTGCCAACTATTTTGTAATATTGTGTATGCGCACTTGCATCATTTGTAACTTACTCTGTAATTGGGCTTTTAGCCTGTAGGGTAAAATCAATAAATAAATAATTCGCGCCACGGATCTAAACGGTTCGGAAGTTAGTCACAAACAGCGTCGCAAAGACACATATAAGAGCCGTTGATATTCCCACCACGTCCCAGCTACCTGCACGGAAAAATTGAGTACAGTCTTCTACAAAAACGCACGGTGAATCTTTAACTATTGCTACTTACTATATTATGCTATATATAATACGAGCCACTGATCTAAAATGTTCGGAAGTTAGTCACAAACAGCGTCGCAAAGGCACATTTCAGAGCCGTTGTGACTCCCACCACCTCCCAGCTACCTGCACGGAACATGCGCTCGTCGGTGATTGCTCGTGATCGTTCGTTGCCTTTGTCACTTGTCGCTTTCCTGCTTTAAGGTACAGTCGAGTACGGCTATTGTCAAGTTGTTATTGCTATGTTAGTTTTGTTGAGATGCGAGTTTGTAGTTTTTCAACAGACTGTACAAGCGCATCTAACTTCCGAGCTTTTTAAATTCGTGGCGCGTATTTATACGAAGCTGGAAATTACGTCGCTGCGGGCTCGCCTGCTAGCTCACAGGTTTTAAAATTAGAACAGGGACTGTTTTTCTTGCTTGGTCAGCTGCTAGGTATGAACAAGAACCAATCAGGAAGCAGTATCTTGTCACGTGGGCAACATAGACAAACGCCCACAAACAAGCACGGCGTGTGCTCTGATCAGATCACATTCACAAAAAATATCACAATGTCATGACAGGGAATGCCATAACTTTTACAGTGAAAACGCACCTTTAGAAATTCTGCCTGGATGAGAATTGTCTATTCTTATCTTGACGGGAAAATAGCGACGGGGAACATTTTGACTCTAGCTTCGTTGCTTTCTAGAGACTGTTTCCTCACCATTTTTCAAAAATGTTACTAAATTGTTTAAAATAATATCAAAACGTCAAGATTTCATGGTCCCACCATCCAACTAACAGTAATGCCCATACTGTAATAATAATAATGTGTTTAACGTCCGTTTCTCGACTTTCGGTCATAACAGACGCCATTCGCATCATTACTATTTTCCATCTATCACACTTCCCATTATTTTCTACATTTTTATCAACTTCCACTTAAATAATAACAATGGGCGAATAAAGGAATTTTAGGACATTAGGATAAGGTAGGCAGATTTTGAGCAGAGGAGTTTGACAGGTAATCGACGATGGCCTGGAATAAGGAACCATCTCTTTATTTATCTGGAATTATTGACGGAAACCATGGAAAACCTCAACAAGATGGCCGATACAGGAATTACCGTTTTTCGGCGAGAGGCAGCAGGAAAAAAACTCAGCCACATCTGCCCCCGCCAGGATTCGAACCCGCTATCTATGAAATGCAAGTCTAGTGCTCTCACCGCTACGCCACCCCGCTCGGACCGATACTATAAGGCAGATGTATTAAAAATGTAATAAATCGAGGAAAATAATTAAAATTATAATCTTGACATATTTATAATTTGCAAAATAATTAAGGTTAAAACAAATGAAAACAACTCAAGAAACAAAGAGAAATCAGCAGAAACTTCCGCGTTACGTGAACATGGCTGCAAATCTGTTTTAATGTTTGTTCACTTATTGTAAACTTTAGTTCACTTCTCACGTTTGAAAAGCGGTTATCCAATTAAACTGCAAACAAAAATAAACGCCACATTACGTGCCCACGTAGTTACACCTGTACAGCTGAACGGGTTAACGTCATCTGCCCCAGGGCTGCCAATCTATCGTTACTTGAGTCCAACTTAGCTTTATTTCCTGCCTTTGACAAAACGATTATTATTATCATATATATTAATACGCTAAGGTTAAGATGTTTGCCTCCCTTTTTAGAAAAAACCTCCCAATGTCTCCACATAAATTATATATCATTTTACAGATAATTGCTTGCTCTACTGACATCGACAACTAAAAAATGTATTATTGCTTTTGTTTTTGTAAATTAATTAATTAACAGCAACGCTGAACAACGTCTGCCATCTGACGGCTTTAATTTTGAAACAGCGAGCAACGCTGAACAACGTCACAGCAATGCTGCATGATGCCATCTGACGGCTTAGCTCAATGCTTTTGCTACTTGCGCCTCTATATGACAATTTTAGTAAAATATTAATTCTTCGATCTGTCATCTGAGCTTCATTTTGTAATACAACAAAAAGAAGAACGTTATAAGCAGTGTGCAAAATTAGAAACGAATTGAATACATGCAATCATATTTAAAAAATAATTTTGTAAAGTGATAATTATTATACTTAAGTACTTATTTAGTGCGAATAATTCGCACAGGTCACACTAGTCAAACAAAAATAACCCTACCGCATTAAGGTACTGTACACTGAACAGGTAAAACAATTCAGGGCTACAACAATATCACATTCTCTTCAGTTTGCTACTCGCCGTTGAAAAACGGTTGACTGAAATGTTAATTAAGGAGTCACTTCTACATGAACGCATTCAAAATGAACGTTTTGTAACTTCTCGCTATCGAAAATTGGGTCTAGTTCGATGACTCGATATGCCCAAATTTTGACTTTTTTTAAGTCATAAAAAACGTTTTTTAATGTTCCAAAAAAAAACTGCGGATTATTCACAAATTTTCTCAAAAATACGTATAAACTTTTCGGCTTTCATTGTCATTTTTTGAATCTAACCAAACAGAAATCACATTTACACGTCATAACTACTGGTGTAGAATTACTGTATTACTATCTCACTTTGTTTACACGACCCCGTTATTGTTTTTTAAAGAACAACCCCCAAACGCCCTCCCCTCTTCAAGGCGCAAAAAAAAACTTCATCGCGTCGACACGACACCGTTTTTGTTTTTTGAAGAAATCCCCCTAAACGCAAAAAGAAATAATTTATAAAAAAAATATCCACACTTAAAATGGCTTATAACACTGGCTATATTTTAAATAATAGTATATTGTGAAACTAGTGCGACAATGCCGCACGAGTTGCACATACTATTTCTTATTACGAATTAAATTAAATTGAAATTAAAATTTTATTACGAATTAAAAAAAGAAATTAGAAGTAATAAAAATTAAAACTAAATCATTAAAAAGTTGAAAATTCAGTTAAAATTGTTATTGTATTGGTAACTATGGTAACTCTGAATTTGCGTGCGGCAAACAATAATTTCAGTGCGACAAATAAAGTTTCCGCACGCAAATGAAAATAGCTACTTTTCAACCGTAACAGCGTGCGTAAACATACCACTTTTCCCGCATGAGTAATAAAAAATAATAATTGTGTATTTCCAATGGATATTTTGTACATCGAGTTATCGTACTCTAACCTCGAAAATTTTCAAAAAAGTTATTGGTTTCGGTCCGATTTTCGAAAATCGAGTTTTCATCAAATCTCAACATGTTGGGGGTCATAAGAAGCTATTCTGGCTATTTTTGAATTTTTGAAAAAAAAAATTCAGACTTGCTACATCTTTAAGCGGTTGGAAACACTGAAAGAGTTTGTTGTGAACCCTGTCTAGTTAGTAAAGCAACAGCACCGGAGCTTTGTCGGCTTAGGTGCAGTATAAGTCTATTGAAGTTAAGTTCTGGAGACATTAGAGCCATGTAACTCAACCTGGCAGTCACCACACCCCAACCCCAAACAAGCTACCACCCACACACACGACGCTGTGTGTTTAGTGGCAAAACGTATTGCGTACAAAACTATTCAATCGAGTCCATTTCCAACAAACAGGTCAAGTAAAAATTTATATATTTTTTGCACTATATACGCGCCACGAATCTAAAAGGCTCGGAAGTTAGATGCGAATGCAGGCTTGCGCTTGTACAGTCTGTTGAAAAACTACCAACTCGCAAGTCAACAAAACTAAAATAACAACTTGACAATAGCGTACTCGACTGTACTTTAAAGCAGGAAAGCGACACGTGACAAAGGCAACGAGTGATCACGGCCAATCTCCGACGAGCGCACGTTCCGTGCAGGTAGCTGGGAGGTGGTGGGAGTCACAACGGCTTTAAAATCCAGGGGGGCGGTGATGGCCACAGGTGAATTTGGGGGCGATGAATTCTGAACTCAGAACTCAAATACCTAGTTTAATAATTTTAAACTTCAATTTTTCTAATTTACACATTTCTTTACTATATTTTACAAAAAAGCTAGAAACATTAATACACATATTTTTCCGTTTAATTTCTGTTAAAATTAAAAAGAAAAATTCAACGGGGCGCTGAGTAATATTTTTTTCTGAAAAGGAGGCGGTAGGCCAAATAAGTTTGGGAACCACTGATCTAATGTATAGTAATATGATATGTCATTTAAAATAAAAATAGTCTTCGAAAATTCATTCACGGAATGATAACAGTCAGTTTCTAAAATTTGGGTTCCCCTTTTTTAGGGTAGTCAAAGTATAGTTACCTACTGAGAAATGCATTAGGTATAGGATTAAAAGAAACAAAACCACGATACATTTGGTGTCCTCGATCTACCAAACGGATATTAATAGGAGTGTACAAACTCCGTATAACGGGTTTTTCTTAACTTATTATGAACTTTAAATTTTATATTGCATAGCTCTTTCTTATCTTTCCGTATAATTTTAATTGTGCCTATATGATCTAATTATGTGTTATTATGTTGCATATTTTATTATAAGTGCATCAATAATATTTGGCAAAAACTTGCGATATTACTACTTTAGAGAAAACTTTGATTAGCGTCTGATTATATTCTTCAATTAGTCGAAAATTATATTTGGTACTACTTTAGATTCACCCTTAATAATTATTCCCAGCACCAGATTTAATTTTTTAGTGCCCTTGGTTTTTGTGAACAGTTTTTTACCGTTCCAACACGTGTCGAAATGGTACTAATTTAAATATAGTTGGCAAAACCAAAAGTGCACATCCCGCAAGTTTTCCACTGTATGATAAAAAAATAACAATTAAAAAATATTTTTAATAAATTTAAAAAGATTTAAAAATTTAAAGAAATAAATAATTAAAAATTGAAAAAATATTTTTTTTTAAGTTTGCAAAAATAAAAAAAATTAAGTACTATACATAATATAATATATAATTAATATCAAGTGGAATAAAATAAAACAAAATAAAAAGAAAAAAAAAGAAAAATATCAATGATATCGTAAGGAATCGAACCCAGGACCTTGCCCTTGGCGATCCGACGGCATAACCATTACGCCACGGCTGCCTAATACGTATAGTGGTGTTATCACGGTATACAAGTGTAGCACTTGTTTTATGGATTACACTATGTTTAGCCAGCAATTATTATATTGTTTTTAAACTATTAATTAGCTGTCAAAAATAATAAAAAATAAAACTGTTTATAAAAATTAAACTACTGAACACATTTTAGTGAATTTAAATAGGGTTCTGGTCTGATAGTAAACAAAGTGAATAAAATATAACCCAAGGCAATCCGACCAAAATTGCGATCTGTAGAGTCGTGACGTACGTACATACGTACGTACATACGTACGTACGTACATACGTACAGACCAACCGACAACTGCTGTTTGTGATTTTCAATTACAATTTTAATAGTATTTATGAACTCAAATTGATTTAAAAATGGTTCTATTTTATAGATTAGAATCTCCTCTTTTCAAAAAGCTTCAATTTGAATGGATTTCGTGTGAAATTAACTTAGATATAACTTCTTATATGAACGAAAGTCAGCTCTGACGCACAAAGCGATAATAAAGCACATACCGCTAGTTTAGCGGTATGTGCAATTCTTGGTTTCCGGGCTTGTATACCGTGGTCCATAGATATTTCTACCTGACGTTTCGTCTACAACTGCGGTAGACATTATCAAGGGCGATGTGGTAGCGGGCAAAGTGTCCTTCTCGGCTGCTCACAGGTATGTGTGTCGACAAGTGTGGTACTTCCGTCTTTTATGGTCAGCGTGCTTGTGTTCTCTACTCGGTCTTCTTCTAGAATCACAGAAGAGCATACTACGACCGAGTAGAGAACACGAGCACGCTGACCATAAAAGACGGAAGTACCACACTTGTCGACACACATACCTGTGAGCAGCCGAGAAGGACACTTCGCCCGCTACCACATCGCCTTTGATAAACTTTCTCAATGCTGAAGGAGTTTGAATCAACCTGTAGACGTTCCAGTCGTATTCAAAGAACTTTTCGGAGTGCTTCACTCGGAATGCTATTATAGACTTGTTTTTGCACGGCCAAATATATACACGATGTTTTATAAAAGTGTGTAACAAGAATAATATACATTAGCCATTCATGCTGCACGTGACTAATTTGGCATGAGGTGTTGAGAGAACTCGCCTTTGGTTGTGCTGTGCCACACGAGTTCTTAATATATCAAAAAACAAGATGGCCATGACTTTTGTATTAACAATATGAAAAGAGTATTGTTTTGTAGGAAGAAATTTTAGTTTCTAGCGATTGTTTACTAGATGAGAAATATAGAAATGGCTATCTAATCGAATTAACATGGGAACATCCAAGTGAGTAGGCGTTCTTCCAAACCTTCTTGATTTCCTGGCTTGTAGGCTATTGTTCATTTGTATTTCTACTTGAAGTTTCGTCTAGACATTGTCAAAAGCGGTGTGACGACGGGAAAAGTGTCCTCCTCGGCGGCTTACCGGTAAGTGTGTCGTTAACTGGTGTTCTCCCTTAATTCACGCTTAATGTTTTAGTGATCTCTGATCGGTTGTAGCTCTTTCGTGGTCGTTCCGGTTTTGTATGTCGCGGTGCTGATGTCCAAGTTAAACACTTCTGTCAACAATTTCTAAAATTTATTATGGTTTGAAAACTGGCACTTTTAGACATAATGAAAATACAACGGATTCTAGTATAATTTTCATAGTTGTCGGTGAATTTCTGTGACATCCTGTATATACAGTGTGCTCATTATGTTTCTTAGTAATTTACTCCAGATTAGAGCTAACCGATTTCATTTAAAGGGTGAGAAGGAGAGAAAGAGGAACTGTAAGAGGAAACCAATTAAGCTTATCACGTTGGTGAAACGGAGGTGTGGTTACGGGAGTCCCCTTGCATTTATTTTCTCTCTCTCTATTTCGTTCTCCCTTCACCTCCAGAGGCACACGCACTCATCCAGTACAGCGCAAAAACTGGACAGTCAAGAATATTGTTAATTCATCTTTGTTTAAAGAATATCATTTTTGGACATTTTATATTCAAATTGGAAACCAGAAGCAGAACAAAGCAATATGAACCCAAACTTGCTTCTTCCTATCCACTCCAAATTCTTCCGTTCGTGTAATTAGGCATTCTTTGTTTAGTTCTCGAAACTTTCTTTCGTTGAAGCAACTTATAAATAACTAAAAATCGTTAAAAATATTGAACTTTTACCTACCTATGTATGATTAGAGTGGTTTCCGACTCAGTAATCTGCAAATATATGATTTAAAAGATTCATTATGCGATATATCAGGACAAAAAATATTTATTTTTTCGTTGACTGCACACTAAAAATAATTTTCCGTTTGACCTTCTATTGTGCCTTTTGATATTAATACAATTATTATTTATTAAACCGACGGTGGTCGTTGTATTATCCAGTGGCGTACAACACATGATTTCCCATCGGCTTGTAACCTTATGAAGGTATGTACATAATATTATATATGTTTGTATTCAAATCCCCTGACACCATTATTAAATGTTCACATTCTGGTGTAGTGAAGGTAGCTACAAACCAAACAGCGCTGGCCGAACGATATAAAAATATAGATTGTTTCAAAAGCATCGTTTTAAAATTTCCTATACATTTCTAATTTTCTTTTAAAAAAATAAAGAATAGTGATTTCTTACCACAACAGTTTTATTAACGTATGTACATTTCGGGAGCTATGCTCTCATCTTCAGGAAACACTAAAGTTTAGTGTTTAAAGTTTAGGATTTTTTTTCTCCATACTTTTTTTACATCAAACTTCTTTGCCAGCTTTTTTCAGTCTTAACTTAATAGTTCAATAAATAAAATTATACACCAATTTTTTCAGTATTCCGGTACTGGGTCAACCATATTCCGATATTAAGACAAGGCTTTTTAAGCGTTCCAATACTGGGTCTTTTAGACTTCTTCGAAAAACATTTATTTTATATATTAAATATCAGAAAAACTTATTAATTTGATTATTATCGAATAGCCAAATGTCCATTTTATATAATGGGGCAAATACTGTCTTTTATGAACTGCATAAATATTTTTTAAATAATAAAAACTAGTCACATGCCCTTCGTCGTTCCGGTATTGGGACTTTTGCCTTATTATATAAAATAACTTAAAGCGAATTTTACTATTTACTATTATTAATTAATTTTTGTATTTTTTAGCGCTTTTCTGAAGAAGATACAAATCAGGACCGAAACGTTAATGTAGTGATTTGTTATATATTTTTATTATTATAGTTGTCTGAATAGTTAGTCGATAATTTTATTTATTGAAGAGTTCTAATCAGACGTTAATCAAAGATTTTAACTTAAGAGTACAGAAATATTTTTTTTAATTTTTGCTACAGATATGTTCTAAGATTTTCTACTAAAACTTTTGGGACTAGTTATTGGACCAACGTGTACACACATAGCTGGGAGCTATTTGGTGTGTAAGAGATATAGGACAGTGCAGCTGGAAGACTGGAAGAGGGGGTACAAGAAGGACTTGGGCATTATGTATTGTGATGATGTACCAACTACCGGCTATCATATCAGACCAGGAATGTTTGATAGCAACAGCAGACCTCCCTGCCCCGCTTCGTCTCCTGTTGGATGCAAGACGTCTTACATTATACCGCTTTCTAGGTAGGTATCCAGTTTCTACAAACTCATCGTTGCTAAGATGCGCTCTTCATAAATGGCTATAGCATTTGCATACCTCTTTAATATAAAAATATTTTTAAAGTGAAACTTTTATTCTATCGCCCCGAATTTTTCTGGCCGTCTGTTGCATGTCGCATTACAGGCGGCCGCGGAGTAGGGGTGAAATGAAAGGCGTTCGGAGTAGGCGCTCGGTAGAGCAGCCAAGGCCAATATGGCGGCGCTCATGGTTAGCATCAGCTGACCGTGTAGTATGTATAACACATAGTCAGTCTGTCATGCGGGCAAGTGCTGAACAGTGTTTACATGTTTTTATTCGTGTATTCATGTGAATATTGTTGTTTATAATTAATCGTGATGGATAAGTGTCTACAATCCAACGCCTACAATCCAATAAAAGTTTCACTTGCGTCGTGGTTTCTTAAAATCACACAACTGTTTTTTTAGACATAGTTATTATCATTGACTTTTCGACTTCCTCTTTATCCACACTCAGTGGCTGTCATAAAACAATCAGATAAACAATAATTACTATATCACACCACAAAGGCCGAAAGTTTGATACGTTGCACTGCGCGTCATGATGCCCGAGGCGAAGCTGACGCGCAGTTCAAGGATATCAAACTTTCGGCTAGTGTGTTGTATACTATTTTTCTTTATACCTCGGTCGTAAGTACGCTTATTAAATACATTAATTACATAAAAACACAGATAAATTTCAAGCAAGCAGCTTTGAGGTTATACGTAAAAGCACGAATGACAGCCGTTCGCGACTATTAGCTAAAATGTAATAGGGTTGCTCGTGAAACGACATCTAAACAACAGTTGATATGTTGTTTTTCTTTACTGCCGCCCGAACGTACGTACTTCCCGCATCGGTGCGTGTAATCCCACCAATGCGCAAATTACAGACTTTCTGCTTTACAAAATTGATGCCGAAAGTGTGTGCTTTCGATCGAGGTATGAAAAAAAGTATAATAAACTCCCTGGAAAACCTGGAATTATAAGGGAAATTTGAAATGTGGCCATCCTGTTATGAGAATAGAGATTACAAAAGAAAACATTACGGTGTGTTGTCTGCTTTAAGGTGCATGGAAGCGTGCATGCATGTAATACGAACACAAAATCAATACATTATATATGTTCAGTCATAAAAATACCAATATAAGTGTGAAAGAACACGGCTTTTTGACTGGCAAGCAAAATATTAGTGGTTCTCGTAACAGTATAACAGCCCAGTGCTGTGTGTACGCCATTCCGTCTCTCTTTCTCTCTTTTCTCCATACTTATACCTATACAACTTACAATAAAATGTTTTCTTATTGCTAAAGTTCACCACACACTGTCATATTTTACTCAACGGTTGCGCAAATGTAAGTTCGAAGAATAACGAGCTAAATAAAAATTTTGATATTGAAAAAAAAACTCCAACATTTTTATTTATTACAAACTGATTATTAATCCAAATCTTCTTAGTTTCCGGGCTTGTATCTATTAGTCTTTCTACCTAACTTATCGTCTACAACTGCGATAGACATTATCAAAGGCGACGTGGTAGCGGGCGAAGTGTCCTTCCAGGCTGCTCACAGGTAAGTGTGTCGACAAGTGAGATACTTCCTTCTTTTATGGTCAGCGTGCTCGTGTTCTCTGCTCGGTCTTAGTATGCTCTTCTGTGATTGGCCGTTCCATTCAGTGGGTTGGTAGTACTGGTGTCCAGGTTTTACTTAGATTGAAACCTTCATCTTAGCCTATACACACTTGGTTATTAATAATTTTTTATATTTTTGAATTTTTTTAGCTCAAGTATTATTCTGAGGAAGATCTAAATCCGAATCGAAACGTCAAAGGCAACTTTTCGCACTGTTCATAATGAGGGAGCAGACGCAAAATTTCTGACACTCAATATTATTGACGTGTTCCTTGACCAATATTTCCTTTTACGATTTTTTTTATTTGGATGGATATTTTATTTGAACGTGTATTATTATTATTTTCTCATGACGTATGGCATTATTAATTACTATCAATGAACACAATGAATGCTGGAATCAATTAACAATCAAATTTGCCAACAAAACCAAAGAATACTAAAAATATATCTGTTTGGCCAAAATGACAAAACTTGCCAATAAATACAACACGTTGGAAATAATCAACATCAGCGAAACCTGTGAAAACAAAAATCATCTCAGCGAATTGGGAAAATTGAAAATTGGAACTTGACGAAAGGATCCCGCACAAACCTTATGGGATTTGGTTTTCGGTTAAATTGATCGAAAATGGTTTTTATTTTATAGCTTAAAGCTCACTAAGAAAAAGTGTCCATGGGCACATAGCCTAAAAACTAATAGATTTTTAGCTACAGATATGTTTAGCGAGATTTTAGATATAGGGATATCCATTGAATTCACAAACATGTTCCATGTTCAAGTTTTGTGCTTTTCTCAGAAATAGAAAAATAGTCGAAAACTAGGTAATGTTGGAAGGTGTGTCACCTGTATAAAATAATAATGACATATTCGGATTCAGCGCACTCGAAAACTTATTTGTAGAGCATAGGATTTTTTAAGATTGTGAATTCAATGGATAGGCCTATATCTAAAATTTCGCTAAACATATCTCTAGCTAAAAATCTATTGGTTTTTAGGCTATGCGCCCATAGACACTTTTTCTTAGTGACTTTTAAACTATAAAATAAAACCAATTTCGATCTTTTTAACCGAGAACCAAATCACATAAGGTTTGTTACGAATATATACCAACTAGTGATGTGCCGGATATCCGTATCCGTATCCGCGGATATCCGAGAGAGAACAAATATCCGTATCCGTTAGTTTTTGGCGGATCTTTTACCTTATTAATTTTCAATTCATAGATGAAATTTTATGTATATATAGCTGATTAGGTAATAATGAAAACCTGTTAAATTCCATTCAGATTATTTTTTATTTTTTAAAATCGTATTTGGCACCTTTATATTGCAAACATTTATCGTAGTGAGTACCATACCAATAGTACATAACTCAAAGGTACTAAAAAACTATCTTTATAATGAGATATTGCACATCGATCTTTGGAAAGAGACAATCTGTTAAAGAAGTCAATAACTTTTTCCCATAACAGATAGTCTCTTTCCAAAAGTCGATGTGCTATATTTACCGCCGCGTACTCTAAGAAAGTTAAGATCCGTATCCGCGGAGCTTGAAACCAAATATCCATATTCAGATCCGTATCCGCGGATATACATTTTTAACGATCCGGCACATCACTAACACCAACTAACAATTTGTTGAGAGAATCGAGCATAAGAACAAGCAAGACAAGTTGAACATCTGTGTCGCGCTTTATAATGGCACCTGTACTGTGCCACGTTATTGAATGTTGGAAACCCGCCGCCGAGAAAAGCAAGGCTAGCGTGCGTCCGGCGTCGACATAAATGTCGGCGCGAGCGTCGGAATCAAGTTGAGATTTGAGGGGATCGAGTCACGGCACAACAAATAATAATCCAAACATATTGTTTCACATATCACATGTCCCCCTACGAGCACGTGATATCTATAATACAGGATGTGAATTGGAAGTTGTCCCGAGGGATTTCATACCGGAAAATTAACTTTTACAAATTGTGTTAGTTGAAAATACATTTAGTTCTAAATGAAAGGCTTTAACACATTGCCTGTTCAGGCTAAGAGCTGGTTACGGATGGGTAGGGGTCACTCGGTGCATTGGAAATTTTATCGTTTGTGTAGCAAGCTTTGTTACATTAACTCTTTCTCTCTTTTTACACGCTTTATAATAACTTCACTTGTAAGTTTATATGTATGTTTGTTTGTAACCTCCGTTTGGACTACAGCAAGTGGTTTATTACTGTAGTATAATATGCCAGCACTGTAACTAGTGGTTAGCCGTGCGGTCTAAGGCACGGGTCTTCGCTGACGTCAACTCTCGTAATCACGGGTCGTGGGTTCTAATCCCGTCCACGCCGAAAAAAAAATTGTTTTTTTTCGGCAAATTTTTGACAATAATCAATAAATATAGTAAATATAGTTTAAAAAAAAACTAAAAAACACGCTTTATATCGAACTAAAATGTAAATTATAATTTTTTTAAAATAAGCTTAAAACAATAATGAATATAAAATACAAGTATTGTGAAAAAAGCGTGGGGCGCGTTGTTCCACATTTTCGTACATCGAGCGCCCTACGCTTTTTTCACAATAATACTTGTATTTTTTATTCATTATTGTTTTAAGCTTATTTAAAAAAAATATTTTTTACTTTTTAGTTCGATATAAAGCGTGTTTTTTAGTTTTTTTAAAACTATATTTATTTGTAATATTGTCAAAATTAGTTTTCCTTAGCTACGCTGGAAAAATGAATGTTGTTATAATTTGGAAAAAAGAGAGAGCGAGAGTTAATGTAATATTGCTTGCTACAACAGGTTAGATTGTTACCGACATACAGCCCAACAGCCAACAACCAGATGTCGATCAGTTTCGTTTGCAGTCTCGCAGCTCTCGTACAAACAATTGAATATCTCCGTTGAATTTAAAGATATCGAGATGATTCCGTCAGCTTTTTTAAAGTTATCTCATTATCGTGATAAATAAAAACGTCCTAATTGCAGAGAAACGTTCAGCGGATATGCGTCAATTTTTATCACACACCCTGTAAATTATTGTATTACATAAATAGTTTCAGCTAGCATGTATGTAGATGAATATCAACATAAACATACATATCTTATATCAAAACGACTTCTGTAATCTCGACCGAGATCTTAATTATAAAACGATACAAAACAGGTCAAGTCCTATGTTCAACTAGGTAATGACTGGACGCTTTGTTTGGAGATTTTTTTAAACTAAAAAAAAAATGGGTAGTATTTAAATGAGTGACTGTAAATTACAATTTTGGGTGACAAAAATAATCAATTTGGATTACTGTACTATATTACTAAGTGAGCGACTGACTGCGGGTGACGAGAAAATAATAGTTGGGCGACTAAATTACTAAGTGAGCGACTGAATAGAACTGCGTTTTCTAAAAAATATATATTTTATTGACTGTCAATTAAATATACATTTTTTAGAAAACGCAGTTCTATTCAAACAATTAATTATTTAATTCGCATACCCCGTTATCGTTCACCCCGGAATTGTTTTTTTAAAAACTCAACATTTGCCCCTTCCCGTTTCACTGCGAGACAATTCGCATACCCCTTTATCGTTCACCCCAGAATTACAATTCGCATACCCGTTTATCGTTCACCCCGGAATTATTTTTTTAAAAACTCCACCTTTGCTCCATCGCGTTTCACTGCGAGACAATTCGCATACCCCTTTATCCAAAAAAAGCGGTGGTTTTCAATCTTCATGAAAATGTGAGTTTTAAGTTGTAGTCTCAAAGTGAAAAAAAAATAAAAAGTAAAAACAAAAGAAGATATCTGCTTCAAAATTACCGAAGGCATTCTAGTCGCTCACTTAGTAATTTAGTCATCCAACAATTATTTTAATATCTCAAGTTATTAAAACAGTACCTCATCATCAGTCACCAAATTTGTTTTTTTATTCGACCGTTTTATAATTCCCCAAAAAAAAATTATATAATTAATGCACCCTTTTATTTCGAAAATGCAAATAAATGAATGTCTGTCTATCTATCTTGGATTTATTTTAGAACTTAATCCAAAGCAAAAAAAAATTGGTTGTCTGTAAAGTCGATTTACGGACGATAGTTTTACGTGATAACGCATTCCGCTTGAATATCATATTTAATAATACATAACCTAAATTTTAGTAGCTGTCAAACTATATTTTTACCGACTAATAATTTGATCAAACAAAGCAAAATACATATTTTTAAGCAATTATAAAAGACATTTAAAAGAATGTAATATTATATATTTGTTAACAAACCGTATAATTTATCTGGCCATCTGTCAGATGTAGCTTTCGCTGGAACAGCCGAAAAAAATGTTGAACGCACACTACTCTCTGACGTCACGCGAGAAGAGAGAGACTATCGCTTATATCGCGCTCTCGCTTGCGGAACGTTACTCTTTTTCGTGCGTGCAGCCGGTGTTTCATCAATTTATAAGACGTTTTCACGTCAAAAGAGAACTAATTTGTAACTTTGGTTCGGTGTGAAGCTTAAGACAACTTTATGAAAAAAAAATCTAAATAAAAGGTTTTTTGTTTCATGTAGCGCACTGTTATATCCACAAGCACCAAAGTTATCAGAAAATGTCCCGTAGTTTATTGTGGCAGGTGAAATCAGTAGGTGGTGTTTAACAGTAAATTAAATCTAAACAATGAGGTCTGACGTTAACAGTGTGTGAGTTGGGGGAACACTTTATGTTGTCCAGTTATCAGGTAGCCAAAACTGTGTGACACGGTCAGGGAGGGACCGTTGGGATGTTTGTGGCCACTGTGTTATCATACAGCGTGTGACTCTCGATCTCAACCGTGAAATGGCTTCCTAACCTTCCCCTGGATCACTTCCCATTCTAATAAACATGTCGGTGTGATTTTGGCACAGTGACGGACCAAGTATTGAACGCATGGTCAAATCGACAATGGGGCAAGCGGGGCCTACTTTTTAAGAGCTCGAAGTTGCCCACACTCGTTTTTTCTAGATACTTTTTGGATCCCTTCCACAAATTACTTCTAGAATTGTATGTAAAAAAAACTCATTGAAAATTGTATTTTTATTGTTTTATATTTAATAAAGTGCAGACATATAACAAATTGGCCCCAATTTTACTTCTTGTTACGGTTCTGGTTACGGCTCTGAGAGGACGTCTCCAAACTTGACGAATTTTTGTATTTTTTATCAAAACGTTTAAAAAATGTGGTTATTTTTTCAGTGAATGAATGGTTGTAAATAATAGATGCTCTACAGCAGGGATGTCAAACATACGGCCCGCGGGCCGCATCCGGCCCTCAAGCCATCTCAATACAGCCCGCGACCAGAATCTATCCAGTATGAAGATTTTAGACGGCATTCGATGCTACTAGGTATTTTTAAGATTGCTGGATCCCCAAGCTCAAGATAATTTACCCCTTTTATTACATTTATATAAAAATTGATTTAAACTAAATAAATAAAGATTTTAATTTAATATGTGTTTTAGTTTTTAATTTTAAGTCTGGCCTGCTAACACATCCTAAATCTTAGAGATGGCCCTTTAGAAAAGTCAGTCAGATAAATTCTTAAAAGTATTTTTACGAGTAAGGGAGCATACACGAAAAGGCATTTTTTGTAGTTCATTACTTCACTAACAGATGGCACCAATAACTTATTTAAAAATTGCTACATCCAAGGCCGCTAGATGTCACTAAAAAGTTATTCTAATTATATCAAACGCGCCTAAATCAGTGGTGTCAAAGATACGTCCCTCAAGCCATTTCAAAACGGCCCGCGACCAGAATCTATCCAGTGAGGATTTTAGACACCTGACATTAATGAGCTTATCAAAAACAAGAGACCTCAGGTGTCTCTGAATCCTCAAGCTCAAGATAATTTTATTTTTTGTATTACCTTTGTATGAAAATTGTTTTAAAGTAAATAAAGATTTTAATATAGTATGTGTTTAAGTTTTTAATTAGTTTTAATTTATAGTCTGACTGGCTAGCACACACTAAATATTATAAATGGCCATTTAGAAAAATCAGTCTGACACCCCTGGTCTAAATGACATTAGTTTGCAGCGTCGGTCTGGTCTCAGGGAATACCGGACAGGCCCTTCTTTCCCTTGAACAATAGGGACTCCCTAATTCCTGCCAGATCACCAAAAGATAATTTATTACCGAAAAACATTTATTTAAAAAATCAAACAACAATGACTGTCTATACCTGTTTATTCAGGTCAGTCGGTCAGTGTTAAAGTAAGGGGATGAATTTTCATAAATCCTTTCTTAGAGCTCACCTACGTTATATAAGGAACCCCTACGCAAAATTTCATGCATTTAGACCCACCGGTTTAGGCTGTACGTTGTCTTAGCCTTTATTAGGATTTTAAGAAAATAAAGTGTAAAAAAGTAAATTTTATTGCCAAAAACGGAAAATCAAAAATTTGCTATCCAGCTCCCAGAAGCAGCAAGAGGTATTTATAGTGAAAAGAGAATAGAAGAAGACAAAACATAGTTGCATAATAGTTTTTATACTCACTCCACAAATTGTCTTTTTGTCAATTTATGGTGTGAGTATAAAAACTATTATGCAACTATGTTTTGTCTTCTTCTATTCTCTTTTCACTATAAATACCTCTTGCTGCTTCTGGGAGCTGGATAGCAAATTTTTGATATTTCCGTTTTTGGCAATAAAATGTACTTTTACACTTTATTTTCTTAAAATTCCTTTAAAAAGTCTAAGACAACGTACAGCCTAAACCGGTGGGTCTAAATGCATGAAATTTTGCGTAGGGCTTCCTTATATAACGTAGGTGAGCTCTAAGAAAACATATTTGTAAATTTCATCCCTTAAGGGGGTTAATCTAATTTGTTAAGACTTTAACACTGGACTGTCGTACAACGCACAGCCTAAACCGATGAATTTAGAAACATGAAAATAATGACAATGCAGTGTCTCCAAAACTTTTTTATTTCCAGTTTATTGAACCTCGTGGATTTTTCTGTGAGCAGGCAATAATTGCAGGATTTTGTCTAAGACCGTTTTAAAGACAGGTCTATATTTAGTTTTTGTATTCATCAAATCATTACACGAAACAATTTCGATACCTTCACTACCTATCTCTTTTGCATTTTCTGATAATAACATCAGAATATATCACTTCCGTGTTAAATCTATATAATTTACAAAGATATTATGCATGCATAATAAGCTTGATAAGGAAACAAAAGAGGAATTAATGTTTCAGCTTTTCAAGTCTAAATATTTCAATACTGTAAAATTACAGACATGACCTTTTGAGGACTGCAGTATACGCTGTATTCGACATTACGCATTCTATAAAAAATCGTCAGTCAATATAAACAAAAATGCATCAGGCGCCGCTGCAGCCTTTCAGAAAGTAGATTAATCCCCTAAGGGATGAATTTTCAAAAATCCTTTCTTAGTGCTTACCTAGGTTGTAAGGAACTCCTGTGTAAAATTTCATGCTTCTAGATCCACCGGTTTAAGCTGTGCGTTGTACGTCAGCCCAGTGTTAGAGTTTTAACTTTTAACTAAGTAGATTTAAGCCCCTTAGAGGATGAATTTTCAAAAATTCTTGCTTAGTGCTCACATACGTCATATGAGAACTTCTGTGCAAAATTTCATGTTTCTAGATTCATCGGCGGCTTAGGCTGTGCGTTCTACGTCAGTCCAGTGTTGAAGTTTTAACTAATTAGATTAAACCCCCTTAAGGGATGAATTTTCAAATATGTTTTCTTAGAGCTCACCTACGTTATATAAGGAACTCCTACGCAAAATTTCATGCATTTAGACCCACCGGTTTAGGCTGTACATTGTCATTAAGGAATTCTAAGGAAAAATAAAAGTACATTTTATTGCCAAAAACGGAAATATCACAAATTTGCTATCCAGCTCCCAGAAACAGTTAGAGGTATTTATAGTGAAAAGAGAATAGAAGAAGACAAAACATAGTTGCATAATAGTTTTTATACCCACACCACAATTTTTAAACATAAGACAAAACATAGTTGCATAATAGTTTTTATACTCACACCAAATATTGCCGTCTATAATGATAATGCAGTGTCTCCAAAACTTTTTTAATATTAATTTCTGAAACTCGTGAATTTTTTTTGTACAGGCAATAATTAATAGATTTTGTCTAAGATCATTTTAAAGACAGGTAATAATATTAGCATTGGTGGGGGTAGGACGCAGCAATCAAGGAAGCAAAGTATAAAACAAATGAATAATTTTAGTGCAAAGAGATAAAAGCTTAAAAGCGGCGTAAGCCAAGGAGAATGCGTTGCAAATTTAAAAGCTGTTAATTTTTTCTTTATCGCCTGTTTTTTATGTTTCTACAAAAATTCAAATCACAGCGACGCTCTCATGATTACCCCCACTCTGCAACAGTGTCTAGGTCTATTTATACGACCGTGATCTAAAGTTATTTGTCCTAAATGTCAACTTTAGAACGCCTACTATATTTGCCGAAAGCTTGGTATATTTGCCCAATGTATAGTATTTGCAGTTAGAACTTTTAAACTTAACATTTCCGTTTTGATATATTTTTGTTTTGTTTTGCAGAATTGTCCCAAAAACCTGTAAATCGAGTGAATTTCCAGGAAGAATTACACTTGACAAGGAGATAAAAGAGGAATTAATGTTTCAGCTTTTCAAGTCTAAATATATTTACAAAATTGTAAAATTACAGACATGACCTCTTGATTGAGAACTGCAGTATACGCAGTACCCACATTACGCAATCGTCAAAAATTCGTCTGACAATAATATAAACAAAAATGTATCAGGCGCCGCAGCCTTTCAGAAAAAAATAATAATTTTAT
Source organism: Xanthostigma xanthostigma (assembly GCA_963575645.1). NCBI lineage: Eukaryota > Metazoa > Arthropoda > Insecta > Raphidioptera > Raphidiidae > Xanthostigma > Xanthostigma xanthostigma. The sequence goes on along the minus strand of OY754469.1, from coordinate 49,021,853 downwards.
ACATAAACTAGCTGTTACCAGCGACTTCGTCTACGTGGAATTTATGTCTGTAAGCTAGGTATATTTGAATGTATACTATTTGCAGTTAGAACTTTTAAGCTTAATATTTCCATTTGGAAATAGTTTTTTTTTGTTTTGCAGAATTGTCCCAAACACCTGTCAATAATCTCAAGATTGAAACACATTTTTTTTCTCTATAATAAAAAAAGGTGCTCTGTCCAAGTCATAGCAGCCCCATTATCCTGCCCAGGGATTCCAATAGGTTAAAAACGGCCCTGGGCGTGCGCTGTACAGTCAGTCAATGTTAGAGTTTTAACTAAGTAGATTAATCCCCTTAGGGGATGAATTTTCAAAAATCCTTTCTTAGTGCTTACCTAGGTTATATAAGGAACTCCTGTGAAAAATTTCATGCTTCTAGATCCACCGGCTTAAGCTGTGCGTTGTACGTCAGCCCAGTGTTAGAATTTTAACTTTTAACTAAGTAGATTTAAGACCCTTAGAGGATGAATTTTCAAAAATCCTTTCTGTGTGCTCACTTACACCATATAGGGGACTTCCGTGCAAAATTGCATGCTCCTAGCGTCATCGGTTTGGACTGTGCGTTGTACGGTCAGTCAATATTAGAGTTTTAACTAAGTAGATTAAACCCCCTTAAGGGATGAATTTTCAAATATGTTTTCTTAAAGCTTGCCTACGTTATATAAGGAAAATTTCATGCATTTAGACCCACCGGTTTAGGCTGTTTAGCCTTTATTAAGAAATTCTAAGGAAATAAATTGTAAAAGTACATTTTACTGCCAAAAACGGAAATATCAAAAATTTGCTATCCAGCTCCCAGAAACAGTTAGAGGTATTTATAGTGAAAAAAGAATAGAAGAAGACAAAACATAGTTGCATAATAGTTTTTATACTCACACCACAAATTGACAAAAAGACAATTTGTGGAGTGAGTATAAAAACTATTATGCAACTATGTTTTGTCTTCTTCTATTCTCTTTTCACTATAAATACCTCTTGCTGCTTCTGGGAGCTGGATAGCAAATTTTTGATTTTTCCGTTTTTGGCAATAAAATTTACTTAACTTTTAACTAAGTAGATTTAAGAGACCCTTAGAGGATGAATTTTCAAAAATCTTTTCTTAGTGCTCACTTACGCCATATAGGGGACTTCTGTGCAAAATTGCATGCTCCTAGCCTCATCGGTTTAGACTGTACGGTCAGTCAATGTTAGAGTTTTAACTAAGGAGATTAACGGGGCGTTAGGGGATGAATTTTCAAAAATCGTTTTTAGTATAGTTATTTATGGAACTCATGTGCAAAATTTCACTGCTCTAAACCTACCGGTTTAGGGTGTGCGTTGTCTGTAACCCCTTTTAACCTTTTTTATTAAGAAAAAGACGTGAAAAAAAGTAAATTTTATTGCCAGAAACGTAAATATCAGAAATTTGCTATCCGGCACCCAGAACTATTTAAGAGGTATTTATAGTGCTAGTAGAACATAGACGACTATAACAATAGACTGTTATCTAATAAATTATATTTCTCAATTAAAACCCCTTCCACAGTCAGGGCCGGACTAACCCAGTTTGGCACACTATACACAAATTATTTCGAAATATTTTGTCTGTAGATAAATTCTTAAAATTTGTAATTTTAGGAGTAGGGGAGCAGAAACACGAAGAGATATTTTTTTTGGACATAAATTTTTTTAAATTTATTGTATTCAGCGCTTTTTATATATGTATTTTTTTATAATAAAAAATTCAATAATTAATTTCGTTAATTTTTGTTTATTTTTCACAATCCTTACAGTTACAAATACAATAAAAATATAGTAATACAACATATTTATTTAAATAACACGGTATATAGACATAACATATTTTATTTAAGAAATGCTAAATGTTTAGTGTTTTTTTGAACATGCAAAGTTTCTAATTTCTTCAAGTTTTAATCAGTGTGATGATAACGAACAAAAAAAAATATGATTCAATAAAACAGATAATAGTTTTCAAAATTATTTTTTCTTCTTTAATAAACGTTGATATTCTTCACTGCTTATGACATATGAAACAAAAAAAAAAAAAACTTGCATGGCAGTTAATTCCTGCCAACAATAGAAAATAACGTTAATGCAGGAATTGTGTCTTTATAATGTGAACTTAAGTTTGTTAAATAAATGAAGCAAAAGTAAATACATATGTGAAAAACTAAAAAAGTCTTAAATTTTTCTTAAAAAATGATAATACACAAAAATAGCAAAAATCATACTATTAATAAATAGTACACAAATTTGTCCTGAAATATTAGTAAAAGTATCAGTACTAATAACTACAATTCGTAGTTCAGTTAACTATTAAAATTTAATATTTTTCTCAGTTGAGTTCTTTTTGAAATCTGAAAAATAGTTGAAAAAAAGTGAATTCAAATATTTATTTATTTTTAAGTGTATAAAAATAATTCTAAATTATCGAAAGAATTAGTTTTTAATATGAAGAAACATGAGAACACATTTTTTTTTTAGATTTTAGAATAACAAAATAAAAAGCAAGACATTTTTTGTTTATTATACACAGTTGTCCAATAGAAAAGTAAACTAACTTGTTTACAAATATTTTCAAAATAAACAGTTTGATCGGGTCCTTCTAAAAACCGGGGCCTAGACATTTGTCTCGTTTGTCTATACGATAATCCGGCCCTGCCCACAGTATTACAATGTTGATTATATCATATTGGCTTTAAAATTCGACTTTGACAAAGTATAAACAAGCAGGTATAATAATAATTAATTTGGTGCCAAAACAGTTTTTTTTTGTATTTTTGTAGATATTTAAAATTTAAAGTTGAAATAAACATATCAAAATATATCACTTCAGTGTTAAGTCTATAAAATTTACATGGATATTATGTATGCAAATAAGCTTGATAAAGAAACAAAAGAGTAATTAATGTTGCAGCTTTCAAGTCTAAACATTTCAAAACTATAAAATTACAGACATGACCTTTTGAGGACTGCAGTATACGCTGTATTCGACATTACGCAATCTATAAAAATTCGTCAGTCAATAATATAAACAAAAATGTATCAGGCGTCGCAGTCTTTCAGAAGAAAATAATAATTTTATACATAAACTAGCTCCTACCCGCGACTTCGTCTGCGTGAAATTTATGATTGTAAGCTTGGAACTCTTAAGCTTAACATTTCTGTCAATAATCTCAAGATTAAAGCACAATTTTTTTTTCTCTATAATTAAAAAAAATTCTCTGGTAAGGCCTTAGGGGGCCCCATTATTCTAATGTGTCCGAGAGGAGAGCAAATTGAAAACAAATAAAAAAAATAAGTTCAAAAACTAAAACCCGACTACTGAAAAGTATGAAACAAGAAAATATTCTCATCTGAGGATAGCCGTGGTCGTATGCCATCTTATATATATGAGGCCCCTCGTGATGCACTTTGCCCTATAGAGCTTATGATCGTTTACTGCTGTTAAAATGTATTGTTTTGTTACGGTAGGTGGCATATGACCACGTCTATACTCAGATGAGCATATTTTCTTGTTTCATACTTTTCAGTATAGTCTGACTTTAGTTTTTGAACTTATGAAGTCTGTTAAAATCAAACAGCACATGCGACTAGAGAGAGAGAGAGAGAGAGAGAGAGAAATTGTTGATTATAAACGCACGACAACGAAGGGATCATTAGCTTACAGGTGTAAGATTAACTAGACAGTACTGTACAGTATGTAAGCACGTAAGGTGCACATAGGGAAATTAACATTGGGAAAAAATGACTGGATCAGAGTGAGCCTTGAAATCTTGTTTTTCAATTTGACAGATAATATTCTTTTGCAAAATGAATGTGCATACTACTGAAGAAAATATTCAAATGATTACAACATAATCGGACTGTTTTTATTAATGGGACATTATATTCCCAAAAATACTTAAATATGGTGCGAGATCAAATATCTCCGCCTAATTGTGTTGAACCTAAAGACATCGGGTCACTGATTTACCAACGCGCAAACGTCATACCAGTCAGACAATTTTTGAATGAAATGTTTCCAAACAGATGGAGTTGATTTTTTGTTTTATTTTTGTACAAAAAAAAATAAAATAATTATTTATAAGAGCTTTTTATTATTAAAAAAGCCAAGTAAAATAAAAATAAATCAAAATAAAATAGAGATCCTCAGGATTACCACGATAATTCAATAGAAATAACAATTAATGCAGTCATGGCTAACTCTGATCCAAGTATTTTTTCCCAATGCTAATTTCTCTATGTGCACCTTACGCGTTTACATACTGTATATTCTACTATTCTATAGTCTGGTCGATGGCTGTGCCATGGTGGTTTCGTTACTACATGACAAACGCAGGCAGTTTGGCAGTTAGTTCAAACCCACACGTGTCAACCTTAACCACCTGTATATGTAGTGCAAAATAGCGTTGTATATAATTATCGCCTCTTCACTGACTTGTTTTCTAATTAATTTCAACCTCAAAAACCCTAACCCTTTTACGTAGTCAAAAAGATTTTAACTGTGTCTGATGCTTGTCTAGGTAAACTGATTTGTTGAAGCAACAGATATATGTTAAGGGCACATATTGCTTCAACTCAACCAAAGACGTCTCTAAAAACGAGTGATAAGCAAAAATATTTATTTTTGACGTGATAACGTCTTATAAATTGATAAATCACCAATCTTATAAATTGATGAAACACCGGCTGCATGCACGAAAAAGTGTAACGTTCCGCCTGACCCTGTGCGTGCTTTTCTCGAAAACGGCCCTAACGATTTGGATGAAATTTACTGAAAAGGGATTTTGGGGGGCAAAAAATCGTTTTGAGCTAGGTCTCATCTCTCGAAAAAATCGTTTTCATACAAATTTTATCATTATAAAAATCAATTTTTTGACGTATGAAAATACTTAAATATTGTAAGTAGGTTTTGGAATTTTATATAAACAGTGAAACAATTGTTTTCAAAATATTATGACAATTAATCTTTGAGACTCAAAATAAATACGAAAGAAAGAAAGTTAAAAAAACAATTATTATTATAAATAGGTGGTGATACATAAAATTAACCTAAATTTGAAGCGAAAGATGCAATATCATAGATTCTAATTATTATAATTATTATATGTAGAATTTAGGTTATGTATTACGGAATACGTTAATACGTAAAACTATCGTCCGTAAACCGACTTTACAGACAACCAATTTTTTTTTTACCATTCCGACTCCACACGGGACGACGGGTACCAATTAAGATAAAATTTCATTTTTCGAAATAATACATTATTTTTTCGTGTTGGAGTCACCAGAGTTCAACCATATATTTTTGGAAAAATTAATTAATGGAATAGTCCAAGCTCCCATGACAAAAAAAGGTACTTTATAACAAATGGTCTGTCAGAAGTTAATTAACAAAAATTATTAGCCAGACAATTTTTTTCAAAAATGGTACATTATTTACTACAAATTGTATAAATTTCAAGCAGGTGTTTTGAAAAAAAAATCATTTTTTTTTAATTTAAAAAATTCATAAAAAATAACAATTAACAAATTATTACTAGTCTGGCGGGCGTAACATGTTTCTTACATGTTTTTCAGCCATTTTCACTTTATAATTTTGAGGTGTTCGATGGGGTACCTTTTTTTGTCATGGGAGCTTGGACTAGAAATGATACCACGAAGTCTTATAACCTTGTAACAAAACTAGCTTTACAAGCTTATGAATAGAAATTTTCATAGATAAGTAAAGTGACATTATACAAATGTATACAAGATGTTTGCCACCAATCGACCATTTTGTAACAGAACTATTATAATATAATGCATGAACCTTTTTCCTGGTAAACGATTAGAGACACGAATGTCAGTGAGAATAGTAAAAAATACAAACACTTTCGTGTCTTGTGCGGAACAAATGTACGGATTGCATGAACAATGTCAGATTGTTTGTACAAAAGTTCACTTCGCTTCGAAAACACCGGATCTCGTTCTTCCTATACTTCGCTCGTGAAGAAGTGATGATCAGTAGATTTGACATGTTTCTCTCTTTTCTGGTTATATTTTTATCAAAATTGCGTAAAAAAATGTTGTTTTGCAGTCGAAATTGTACAAACAAACTGTGTATATCTATATGTTACGGTCAATCCAGGCAATGTCGACAATGCCCGGGCAATGTCGACATTCCCGGCCACATCGGGCAATGTGCGAAATCAGACAAAGTTCAAAAAATAGATTTTTTATAAACATGAAACGCTGAAATTTGATTGTATCTTTATCATGATAAGTTATCATTAACGCTTTATGGAATTTTTATCAGTGAAGAATATATTTTTCAGCTTTCTATTACAATTATTATTGATGATTGAAAACACGTATAATTTATTTATTATTTATATGATATGAGCAATAAACAATATATCTCAATGCTGTACGTAAATAATTACAATAACTATTACTATAACAAATCTCCGTATAATTCTGGTATAACATTATTCAATGCTCTGCCTAATCACATTAAAAATATCAGCAGTTACAATGCCTTCAAAAAAGCGACCTAAGCATATTTAACCGAAAGCAGTTATTATAAATTATCAGAGTACAAACATTGAAACTAGTAATTTCAACCACTCGTATATTTTATATTTTACTAGCGGCCCTGTACGTGCTTCGCTACGTATAAAGTGAAATAATATAACAATTTAATTGGAACATCTATCTATCTATTTTATTTATTTTAAAATATACATGGACGTATATGTGTGTATGTCGAGCACTCCGGCTGCGCCGTCGTGCCCGGTGCAAAAGAACGAATGGGGAAGGAAGAAAAAAAATTTAGGGGTGGACTACCCCTAACATTTAGGGGGATGAAAAATAGATGTTGGCCGATTCTCATAGATACCGGATAAGCACAAAAAATTTCATCAAAATCGGTCAAGCCGTTTCGGAGGAGTATGGCAACGAAAACTGTGACACGAGAATTTTATATATTAGATTTTATGTAAATTTGTATTTTTAACTATATTTTATTGTATACTACGTACCTACTGACGAATTTATACCTTTGTATAGGTCAATAATGATAATAAACTATCTATCTATCTATCTAATGCATTGAATTTCAGAACTCACATTTATTCCAGCAATAAAAATAAAAATCAAAACTACGGATAATTTATTTTCACGCATTTTATTTATTTTAATAAACGAAAATATATTTATTGCTCTCTTAAGTTGATCTACTCATAATCTTCTTATTACTCAAATACAAAAACCATGAGATATATTGTTTATTGCTCATATCATATAAAAAATATAATTATTTATATTAGTAATGCCTGTATTTTTTTATTCATTAAAATAAATAAAATGTGTGGAAATAAATTGTACGTGGTTTCAATCATCAATAATTGTAATAGAAAGCTAAAAAATATATTCTTCAATAGTTGATATCAGTGATAAAAATTCCATAAAGGGCTAATGATAACTTATCATGATAAAGATACAATCAAATGTCAGCGTTTCATGTTTATAAAAAATCTATTTTTTGAACCTTGTCCAATTTCGGACATTGCTCGATGTGGCTCGGTCAATGTCGACATTGCCCGGATTCCGGACATTGACCGTAACATATACACAGTTTTAAAGGAAATTTCGTATCAATCGATCAATTATTTTTCAAGCAGGATCGATTTAAATTTCTACAAAGTTTCTTATGGAGAAATTTGTGATCACAATCTAAGGTCTAATGTTAAATCTGATTTTCTGACAACGCTTGCTGCTACTCAGCTTTAATGCTGGCAATGCCTTTCTGCGAACAAAGTTTAGTTAAGCATTATTATTTACGGCAATCTCCTGCAGCAAACTTTAACATCAAAAATAACTTTATCATAAGTAACAACAGGAACTTGAGCAAATGCTAAAACTATTGCAATCACGATTAGATCGCCCTTTTCTTTATACAGACTTTTAAAATTTCGTACCACAAAAGTTCACGTTTGCTTGATTTACATAAAAATAGTAATTCGTTCTACGATTAACCGGAAATTGAAAAATAAAGTCTTTGTAGACAAAATAAAATAATGAAAAGAAAACAAATATTATTTTTATATAATTATTATGTAGGTATGTGTCGCAAAGCACGTAATTTATTAAAAAAAACTAGTATGTAATAATTTCGGTGAAACGAACTATACAAACAAACAAATTAGGAAAAAATAGATAAGTAAAATAAGCATAGATACTTTGAAAATATTTTTTGCACATCCCTCTATAAAATAGCTGTTTTTCATGCTTGTATAGCGATCTTAAAATGATCCATTTCGTACAAGTGTGTAAAGCAATCTTACTATTCCAACACGGTAATTTTTAAAATCGATCTGTTAGTTACCATTAAACTCTTTAAGATAAACAGAGTTAACTTGCGACTCAAAGATGGCGTGGTTTCCGTAAACAACCCAAATGAATATTATTAGTTGCAAGGTAATCCGTAATTATCGACTGCTAAATATTTCGATGTTATCGCATGATGACTTTTGTTATGTTTCACGGATTTTTGAATTTTAATTATTATAAATAATAAATATTTGAGACCATCTGTTGGTTAATACACGAAATATTTAACAGTCAATAATTACAAATTACTCTCACAATTAATAATATCGCAATGAGGATGCGCACTGGCAAACTTGACCGCTAGAGGCGCCAGCTATATAACCACCTCGATTTGTGGACCATTCATAGTAATATAATAATAAGTTCCTTTAACTCCTAAGTGGACAATAGGGCCTCTTCGAAAATTTTGAATCCAATCCTATCTTTTGCCATATTTTTGACTTGAAGCCAGGTAGTTCCTTGTTCCATAACTTCTTCACGAACAGTTCTTCTCCAGGATATTTTTGGTCTTCATCTTTTTCGGTATCCCTGTGGGTTCCAATCCAGGGCTCTCTTCGCTATGTCGTCATCTGTCTTTCGTAGCGTGTGTCCTATCCAATTCCATTTTCTACGTTTTCCATTCATAGTATACTGTGTACAAAATAAGTTTATTTAACATGTTGATCCAATAGACTGTTACGATAAAGGAAGGTTTGGTTGAGGTTCAGAACATTGGTAAAGCTTATTTCTGATCATCAACCAAACTTTCTTTCATCGTTTATTTAAAACAATAAATAATTGACAAATGCCGATGTGTTGTGTTTATATCAATGTTCAAATCATAATGTAACACGAGAGTGTATGTTATGTTTGTCGCTCCTCGTATAAATGTACTACACACAGATGGAATTATAGTAGTTTCGCTTTGCAATAATATTACGCGTTAGTAGAGTTTATCTATGATAATGCGAAGGCTTAGTATGCCTTGACATTAGACAAGGGGATCACATGGGTGTGATTTGGGACCTTATGCTCTGACGACGACTCTTGGGACACGCGCCGCACCACTCGGGTTTATTTTAGCTCTGTATGACAAGATTGCATCCACTATGACTCTCTAACTAACTAACTAACAGCAACAAACACATTTACAAACGTACATCTACACAAGGGCTTCCAAAAAATTGAAGTTTTTCGATGTTTTTGCAAATCGGCGGCTTTTTGAGGCACTAAGAGCCTTCCGATGCGCTTAAGGAAAAAATCACGCTGAATCCAATGAGACCACCCGCAACTCTGTATCTCCTTTGGTTTCGGAGTTAGACGCGTTTTTATAAATTTTTTTAAGGTGCGGTTATTGACCTTATACTTCAATTTTCTTAAATTCCTAAGAAAAGCCGTTTCACGAGTGAACTGCCTTAAGTTATCGATAACATTAAAATAATAACCAGCTTATGAGAAGTCTCGATGCAGACTCTATTAAATGAGTATCTGTGAAAATGTAAAGGTTCAGCGTCTGCCAGAAAGTTCAGCTAATGCACTACAGTTCCAGTTGAATGAATGCATTGTCTCGCATAATAGACAAACTGTTCTGTGCTGCGACGCCATTATGTTTATTGTAACGAATCGCCGCCGTCTGCAAACTGACAAATACATCATGTTATAGGGAAATTTAGTTGCTTGTAGTTGGAAATAATCGTAAGCTTTTGTTTCTATATTTGTCTTTATCAACGCGGATAAAAGTAACCGACTTGGCACCGCTCAGTTACTGTTGTTTGCAGTTGAGAAACATTCTCTTTGTATACTAAAATTAGATATTCGTCGGCATTTAACACAGAAAAGAATCTTTAACGAGATTCTTCGATATGCACGTCCCACAATGGAAATTGAACACAACAAAAGTCATCTATTGCAAAAATCGTAATTTTTTAAATTTCATAAGTTAAGGTCATGCTTTTCTTGATACGTAGTTCCTATATATTTAATAACTTCTATATTGCTAGTGGCCGTAAGTAGAAGCGTGGCCCATAAAATGAGACAGTAAATCACTGTTTTTGACGTGATAACGTCTTATAAATTGATGAATCACCAATCTTATAAATTGATAAAACACCGGGTGCATGCACGAAAAAGTGTAACGTTCCTAACGTTCGTAACGCGTAACGCGTAACGTTCCGCCTGACCCTGTGTTTGCTAATTTCTCGCTCAATTTAAATCAGATCGGTTTGAAACCAGTCTTAAACGAAAGAGGAGAACATTTTACATAGATTTCGTATAACAGAATTTGCCTAAACAGTTTTTTTATACAAATTTATATAGAAAAATAGCTGTATAAATACAACATGAAAACGGCTGCATTTCTAATGTTTAATTCAACTTTTTGACATTAGTATTTTGTGAAATGCAACGCCTTCTAAGTTAAGTATTGGAATAGCTAATTATTATTAGAACATAATACTTTGACAGTTGCAAACGTCACTTTTGACATTTCTTATCATTCCGACACCAAGGATAAGCGGATTGAAACCAAATTTTGGGAGGTTTAGGTTATGTATTACGGAATACGTTATCACGTAAAACTATCGTCCGTAAACCGACTTTACAGACAACCAATTTTTTTATTTCTTTCTTTTTACTTGACCCGTTGTGCGCAAGTGTCGCGTTTGTAGTGGGGCAATTAGTAAGTGGAATAGAGCAAGCCACCCATATATTTATTAACTTCTATATTGCTAGTGGTCGTACGTAGAAGCGTGGCCCATAAAGTGAGACAGTAAATCACTGTTTATTATCTCTTTCTTTTTACTTGACCCGTTGTGCGCAAGTGTCGCGTCTGTAGTGGGGCAAATATAGTAAGTGGAATAGAGCAAGCCACCTCTCTTTCACAGCTTAGTTCCATGTGCAAACTGACGGGCATCCATTCACGGACATGCGCATGAGTGTCAGAGTGTAATAAGTGAGACAGACGTATAAATGTCTGCACCGTAGTGTTTAAGTTTTTCTCCCGATCTTTGCTAGCAATACAGAGGGTATTAAATATATCGTAGTTCCAATCGCTCCTCTCTTACAAGCCCTCAGGTCCTATGTTCTAAAATAAATCTAGTTAGAGAGGACTTGTAATTTGGATTGTCAATTCAATTTTTTTCGGAAATATTTTGAAAATAAAAAAATAAATGTATTTTGTATTACACACTACAGCAGCGAAACTGATATAATTGTCAAAAATATAACAACGGCATCGACCACCGAGATCGGAGTTACGACCTTGAGGTTACGCCTCGAACTTAGCTTAATGTTCTACAGTCAATTTTTATAGTATACGATGTACGTCCATTGCGACAGTTTTTACAACACCATCCCAAAACAAGTTTTACTTCAAAAATAATTAATAGAAAAATGATTAGTTGCTACGCTGGTTTTAGAGCTGCGGGAGTGCATCGAAAAATCGTATACCGAACGAGAATTAAAAAATGGTAATTTATTCAACTTACACAACTCTAGAAATTCTAGTTTGTTTTTTGTTATAAGCAGCATAGTGTTTATATATAGCGATATTTGATGTCAAGTATTTCAAAATCAGTCTGTACAAATAAACAACTGAATCATTAATTTGTTACCGCTAAAGTTGACTGTAGAAGATTTTGACAGCTGACAACTGAAGTCCACTCCGATATTTCTCTGCGCGGAAGCCTTAATTAAACTGTCCGAAACAGTTTTGGAACGCTATAAAAAATTATATGCATTATTTCATCACATTATTTGTGTACTACTAGCATGATTAAAATATTCTATCATTTACTCTCTGATCCAGCATAGATACTATCATACTGGTATAATGTTTCGTTTTTGGGCATAGATCAATAGTGTTATTATTTTTAACCGACGAAAAACAAAAACGGAGGAGGTTCTCAATTCGACGCGTATATTTTTTTTTTTAATTTTTTTTTTTTTTTTTTATTTATGTATGACCACGCATAACTTTTTACAGAGTAGTCCGATTTTGATAATTATTTTTTTGTTTGAAAGGGTATTTAAACGAACTAGTTTCAATCTTTGAAGTTATACTTCTTTGGGTGGATTATGTAAAATCAAAATGCCGACTGTAACGTAAAGATTAACAGGATCAAGTTGCTCTCTAAAACCATACGCGTGCACATTTTGTTAAATAGTTTATTTTTAAGCTCGCTTACCAAAAATTCGACTGCTGGCGCAGCAATAAATAAAATGAATATGACAGATGCCATGTGATGTTTTATTTCTACAGTATGTAAACGCGTAAGGTGCACATAGGGAAATTAGCATTGGGAAAAAATACTTGGATCAGAGTTAGCCATGACTGCATTAATTGTTATTTCTATTGAATTATCGTGGTAATCTTGAGGATTTCTATTTTATTTTGATTTATTTTTATTTTACTTGGCTTTTTTAATAATAAAAAGCTCTTATAAATCACTATTTTATTTTTTTTTTGTACAAAAATAAAACAAAAAAACAACTCCATCTGTTTGGAAACATTTCATTCAAAAATTATCTGACTAGTATGACGTATGCGCGTTGGTAAAACAGTGACCCAATACCTTTAGGTTCAACACGAATAGGCGTAGATATTTGATCTCGCACCATATTTAAGTATTTTTGGGAATTTAATGTCCCATTAATAAAAAAAGTCCGATTATGTTGTAATCATTTGAATATTTTCTTCGGTAGTATAACTACACATTCATTTTGCAAAAGAATATTATCTGTCAAATTGAACAACAAGATTTCAAGGCTCACTCTGATCCAGTCATTTTTTCCCAATGTTAATTTCCCTATGTGCACCTTACGTGTTTACATACTGTATACAAATAAAAATTTTATATGTGCTTATAAATTAGTGATTGATAGTTAAAATTGGTAAATTTTACTGAAAACATTTGTTAGTGGTGAATATTGCTGATAATATCTCTCTCTAGTTCTGTTGCTATTTTATTTCAATAAGTTATTTGTCTCTAAATGGAACATACTGTAGGTATTGAGCTGTCTCTTGCAATAATTTCAAACACTTCAGTTTTGATTTAGATATTGCTATAGTTTCACTTACAAATAATACCTCATATGTAATGTTCTCTTGAATACAGAAGTCTAATTGATGTATAATGTATTATTATTACTACTTAGACGTGCAACAAATATCGTTTAATCGGCACTATTATGAGCCGTTTCCGATGAAATTAACGACTGCGTTAAAATTGATTCAGGTTGTAAAATTATTTGTTTAATGCTACATTGCAGAAAGCATTGTCAGCATTAACAATGACCTTCTAATTGCACATATTTCTCCATAAGAAAAGCGTGATAGAATTTTAAATCGAAATCAGAAAATAGACATTTATAAATTTTCACTTAATAACAACATATCACTGCGCATTTTGCCCAAAATGAAGCTTGGAAATAGTATATTGTGCGACTAGTGAGAGAAGGGGAAGATTCCATGCGTGTGAAATTTGCCGCACGAGCGTAACGAGTGCTATAACACGTGAGTGGAATATTCTCCTTCAATCAATAGTCGCACATAATACTTTATTCAACTAGCACGAATAATATGTAATCGGGGCCCCGATAAAAGAGGGAGAAATAATAAATCACTTCATTGATTGACGTACCCACCGCCCTCGATGCACACAAGATGGCCCTGACTTTCGCTGAATTGCGATGCTGTTTTCATATATACAAATCGCTACCGCGTTACTATTGGTCCAGAAACTATGCAGTAATATATTAACGTACAGTTTCGGCTCATTATTCGCACTCTACGCGTCAACATGAAGTAATTTATTATTTCTCCCGAATTTAGCATTGCCCCGAAATTATATATTACTCACGCGTGCTGAATAAAGAATATTTTTTTATGTAAATTAAGTATTTGTTGTTGTTTGAGTACAATTTAATTTTATGTGATTCTATATGAAGTTATAGTCCCCATACATAGTGGATAGATCTGTTCTGAATATTATGATCCTTAAAAATAATAACATGCATTATTTAGAATAGCGCCGAATGAGTGTAATGTTCATTATACGGTTGTTTCAATTAAATGATTTACTTTGCACCATTCTCCTAAGCAAGAAAAACATGAAGTTCATTCTAATGTGAGAAGTAATTAACTGCAGATATTGTATCGTAACTAACTGATCTATATACAAATTAGTTTTAACTGTGTCTGGCACTCACTCACAAAGTTTGTCTTCAAAAAAATGCTTTACTTATAATGTATTCATAGCTTTCCTTGTACAGACATTTTTTATGGTTGACCGTTCGGCCGTCTTCTAAATTCTAAACGAAATAAGATGACTTGAAATTCATGCATAATACACAAATCTTTGACCCAAAGACAAAAATCGTTTTTAAAGTTACAAAAAAAAAATTGAGGGCGGCGCGATATTTGTAAGTGGAGGGGGGGAATTTTAAATTGTATCTAAGCTTGAGAAGTGTCGTTGGAAATATCTTTGCAAGTAGAGCACGAATATGTTTTTAAAATTGTTTTACCTAAATTAACGCTTTTGGGCGGCCATTAAAAGCATGGTTTTTAGATATATTTTGTTAACGTGCGAAGCTCTAAGTTATATACAATATAAGGTACTCGTATCAATAAAATACTTAAAAATAGTTAATTATACAATTATAAAAAAAGTTGTAAGTAATTTATGAACGCAAACATTTAAATCAAGTCACCATCATGGTGTCATATTATTACTAAGTATCATACTTTACCAGAATAACAGCTCCAATCGGTGAACAACATTAGAAAGCAGAATATTGTTGATTAAATCCCAGTGTTGTTTTTGCCTTTTTTTTTTACAACTTTAAAGGCTTTTCCGTAGTACGAAATCCTCAATGCGCGAGTCCGACTCGCACTTGACCAGTTTTTTTGATAACACTACAACAGAAAAAATGCAGTTCACAAATTTGGAGTACAAATCGATATCTCGTTTAAATTCAAACATAAAATATTTGAAAGCCATATTTTATGGTAATTGGCAAATAAAATCATGTTAGTTTTTGTATTACTTTCTGGACTGCAACACATTGAGTATGCAATTTATATATACATGTATAATAATTCGTGCTTTCGTTTAGCAAGCATGACTCCTAAAAATGATTTGGAGTAAGTATATAAAAATACAGCTAAAAAATGAGTACAGCCTCCTACAAAAACGCACGGTGAATCTTTAACTATTGCTACTTACTATACTATGCTATATATAATACGCGCCACTGATCTAAAAGGTTCGGAAGTTAGGCACAAACAGCGTCGCAAAGGCACATTTTAGAGCCGTTGAGACCGCCACCACATCCCAGCTACCTGCACGGAACGTGCGCTCGTCGGTGATCGCTCGTTGCCTTTGTCACTTGTCGCTTTCCTGCTTTCAAGTACAGTCGAGTACGCTATTGTCAAGTTGCTGTTGTTATTTTAGTTTTGTTTAGTTGCGAGTTTGTAGTATTTCAACAAACTGTACAAGCGCAAGCCCGCATCAGCGTCTAACTTACGAGCCTTTTAGATTCGTGACGCGTATTATACCTTTGTCTACGACTGTCGCGAGTGAACTGCCTTAAATTAAATTCACTGTACAGCGAATAGACTTTAAATTCGTGCTATACCAGTCCAGTGTGGACAAGAGTGTTCGCATTATCTTATACTAATATATAAAGCTGAAGAGTTTGTTTGTTTGTTTGTTTGAACGCGCTAATCTCAGGAACTACTGGTTCAAATTGAAAAACATTTTTTTTGTTGGATAGCCCATTTATCGAGGAAGGCTATAGGCTATATAAAATCAGGCTACGACCGGAGCGGAGCATTAATGAAAAATGTTGCAAAATGTATATCAAATTGAAGAGTTTGTTTGTTTGTTTGAACGCGCTAATCTCAGGAACTACTGGTTCAAATTGAAAAACATTTTTTTTGTTGGATAGCCCATTTATCGAGGAAGGCTATAGGCTATATAAAATCAGGCTACGACCGGAGCGGAGCATTAATGAAAAATGTTGCAAAATGTATATCAAATTGAAGAGTTTGTTTGTTTGTTTGAACGCGCTAATCTCAGGAACTACTGGTTCAAATTGAAAAATTTTTTTTTGTTGGATAGCCCATTTATCGAGGAAGGCTATAGGCTATATAAAATCAGGCTACGACCGGAGCGGAGCATTAATGAAAAATGTTGCAAAATGTATCTCAAATATAAGCTTCTATTCAGGTGAAATGCACTAACTAAATATACTCATATTAGCGCTGCCAGAATACAACACCGGCTAGCTCAATCGGTAGAGCACACGACTGTCAATATCAGGGTCGTGGGTTCGAGCCCTACGTTGGGCGAATATATTTTTGTTTTTTTTTTTATTTTCTACATTGCTTTCTTCTTAGGCTTACATTTAAATTTTATTTAAATAATTAAAAAAAAAATAATAGTTAAAAAAAGTATAAATACTGCTTTTTATCGACAAAAACTTGTGAACGGTAACTCCGATCATCACGAAATTTGGACACAACATTCATCTCGATAAACTAAGATGAATATGTGTACTCATGTTGCTCCCTTCCCCATTCGTTCTTTTACACCCGGGTGAAACCGGGCGGGACCGCTAGTATATTATATGCGTTGCGTTTACATGCATATGCATATTGTACAAGCTTGCAATTTTATCGACCTATATCTGTATTTATATGTATATATTCCATAGTCAATCAGTCAACTAATTTGAAACCAATCAAGCGGGGACTCAATTTAGCGGAAATTCATTTCCCTCACGTGTCGTTTTGTATGTACCAATCGCTTCTACGGCTTGTTAACCAATCCCTATCTATTTGTTGGTGACAGTTGCTGTCAAAATATTCACGATTTATATATATTTTTGCGAATATCGTAGGTAAATCTTTTCATGTTTTCATGCGTTTTGCAAATCTGCGACTTTTTAAGACACTAACTGATTTTAGACCCGTCTTATATTTATCGACCTTATAGAAAAAGTTATTCTGAAACGATTCCGACCATCCGCAACGTTGTATCACTTTTAGTTGCAGAAATATGAGCATATATTTATATTATTTGAGAAAAACTTATTATCGCCATAACTTCTAAACGACTAATGATACGGAGGTGGTCGGAATCGATTCAGCGCGATTTTTTCTATAAGAATAACCTCAGTTGTAAGTCGTATGTGAACAATATCTTACAGATTTCTCGGTGTTTTTTTTAAACAGAAAAAGTAAGAAGGGGGGACCCTTTTTACAAAGTTGAATTTTTTTGTGAAATTTCTTCGCTCTGTTTCGTTTGATATTATGCATACTTATAGAAAAAGTCACTGTCCTAAACTAAGCGAGATACGAATTTGGCCTATTCGATTCAGCGTACTTTTTTCTATAAGGCACGTTAATATTAAGCATATCTGAGATATTTTTATACTTTTCAAAATATCGCAGATTTTTCATATTTCATATGCGTTTTGCAAATTTGCAAGTTTTTAAGACACCAAGTGAATTTTGTCCCGCTTTATATTACTCGAACTTATAGAAAATTCAAGCTGAATCGATTCCGACATTCCGCAAACTTGTATCACCTTTAGTTTCAGAAATATGTGCGTTTATTTATATTATTTGGGAAAAAAATCAAAACGCTGTAACTTCTAAACGACGAATGATACAGAAGTATGGGAGTGGTCAGAATCGATTCAGCGAGATTTTTTCTATAAGAATAACCTCAGTTATAAGTCGTTTGTAAACAGAATCTCATAGATTTGTGAGTTTTCTTAAAAACAGAAAAAGTAAGAAGGGGGACCCTTCTTACAAAATTGAGAAATTTTTGAAAAATAAATTCTTTTGATATTACACATACTTATAGCGTCAAAACTTATCAAGATACGAAATTGCACTTAGGCCCAATCGATTCAGCGTACTTTTTTCTATAAGACTCGCTAATATTAGGCATATCTGAGACATTTATATATTTTTCCAAATATCGTAAATATTTTCATGTTGTCATGCGTTTTGCAAATATGGGACTTTTTAAGACACTAACTGGTTTTTGGCCGGTTTTATATTATAACCGACCTTATAAAAAAAGTCATTCTGAATCGATTCCGACCATCCGCAACTCTGTAACTCCTTTAGTTTCGGAGATATAGCCAATTTAAACTGATTTAATTTTTATGCATTTTAAACCGTCATAGCTTCTAAAGTAATGAATAATCACTGATCGTTTGCCCCTTATTTGCCGTACGACAATGGTTCTATAGACACACTGCGGTAGACTGTAGTAAGTTTACAAATGTTTAAACGACATTTTAATTGCCCCATACCGAGGCGTCATTATCGATCTGGGAGTATAAACTTCATATATCAAACAGGCCGGCCTTATTTTACATACGTATATTATGTAGATATACATACCTAAGCTGATAGTTCACAGTATGTCCTTTTAAAAAAAAGATGGGTTGCACTCCGGGAGTGCCGGCAGAAGTGAAAACTTGAATATTAACGTCTTACGAATTTTCAATGAGGTCACGTGTCCTAACGCGAGTTTAACATATTTTACCCATTACAAAAAAAGTGTACAACGCCGCTAAAGAGGTTTTCACTTCAAAAATCTATCAATTTAGATTGTACCTTTATGAAGCATAATTTCCTATGTGCCTAATATTTTTGAAGTGAAAACTTCTTTAGCGGCGTTGCACACTTTTTTTGTAATGAGTAAAAAATGTTAAACTCGCGTCAGGACACTGATCGAAAATTCGTAAGATGGATGGAGAGTAGAGGTATGGGCAAACTGATCGAAAATTCGTAAGACGAATGGAGAGTAGAGGTAATATTCAAGTTTTCACTTCTGCCGGCACTCCCGGTGTGCAACCCGTCTTTTTTTTGTGTATTTTCGACAATAATTTTGTTGTAAGTCTAATGTTATTTATATTAAAAAATATACTGTGCATTTTACTCTACACACTACAGAATTAAAACTGGTTACACATATACATACAAAATATTTACGAAACTATAAGGGTTACACATTTTTCTCATAAATTTATCTTGAAAAAATGAATAAAAAATAGAGCTGAAAAAACAACGTTATATTTCTTCTGCGCATGCGCTTATTTTCTCCAAAAATAATAGGGTACTTCGTATTAATATGTAAATCAACTTACCAAAATAATTATCCGATGAGCAGTTAATTTGCATGTGTCGTGCTCACATAACCAAAAAACAGAGTTTTTCCAAAAATATGTTTCCTGGTTTCGTGGGACCTCAAAACGAAAAAATACTGTAAAATTTGATTTAAATTAGTATTCCACTTATAGAACCGGTAAAACTGAAAAAATATAAATAAATATAGATAGAATATATAATAAATGCAAAAAAAAAACTGCTGAAATCAAGTCTACGACCTTTTGCGTACGAGGCAGCCACTATACCTCTCACCCAACACAGCCTATCGCTGTACAGTCGGTTTTTATAGTATATGGTATATGACGGGGTTTCACATGATCTAATCCCTAGATCCTTCTTCTTTGCAGTGGCGCGCATGACGCTACAATGAATCGAATTTTTGTTCTTACGCTCATAAAAATCATGACATTTGATAAGATTACCAGCCCAGATTTTTTGCAGACAGCGTCGTGGAACCCAGCATCTGTAGAATATTTCTCGATCACTTGATGTATTATATAGGGGCGTTTGTAGCGACTGGAAAGGCCTACTACGAACACCTACATCATACAGACAGACTTGTCTAATATTGTGTACACGTTTGAAATATTACCATCGTTTATTATTCGTTTCCCTACTGCAGTATTTCGACCTGACCGCACAACGCTCCTACAGGACCTTGTCGAGATGCCGAACTGGAACACTGAAAAAAAAAGTCGAATATAAAGATCGTTCTCCAGAGACAGATTTATTTTTCCGAATCACTCGCAAGTTTTTATGGAATTGGTAAATATCTAGAAAGGAGAAGGTGGGAACATGGTGGGGTGGAGACGCAGCGGTTGGGAGGTGTGGGGAGGAAGATGGAAGAGGCGCAGGGGGTAGAGGATTCTGGACGTTCATAGTGTGGGCCGTTGGGGGCACGGTTATGAGTATGTAAAAACCGGTTAAGCGGTAACCGATTTTCACTCATTAAGTTGTTTGAGTGCCGATTATTCCAAAATTATTAACCGGTAACCGACTAAAAAAAATTAAAAAGTCACAGCTCTAACTAATGTACTATAAATCGTAGAAAAAGGAATTGGATTGGACACACGCTACGAAACACTGATGACATAGCTTGGAGCCCTGGATTGGAACCCACAGAACTGTTCGTGAAGAAGTTATGGAACAGGGAACTATCTGGCTTCAAGTCAAAAATATGGTAAAGGATAGGACTCGATTCAAAATTTTCGTAGAGGCCCTATGCTCCATTTGGGAATTAGAAGAATTTATTATATTATTATCAACCTAACTAGTGTGACCTGTGCGAATTATTCGCACTAAATAAGTATAATAATTATCACTTTACAAAATTATTTTTTAAATATGATTGCAGGTATTCAATTCGTTTCTAATTTTGCACACTGCTCGTAACATTCTTCTTTTTGTTGTCTTACAATATGAAGCTCAGATGACAGATCGAAGAAATATTTTACTAAAATTGTCATATAGAGGCGCAAGTAGCAAAAGCGTTGAGCTAAGCCGTCAGATGGCATCATGCAGCATTGCTGTTACGTTGTTCAGCGTTGCTCGCTGTTTCAAAATTAAAGCCGTCAGATGGCAGTATGCAGTATTGTGTCTGTTGTATTACAATATGAAGTTCAGATGACAGATCGAAGTATTGACGCTGTTTCAAAATTAAAGCCGTCAGATGACAGACGTTGTTCAGCGTTGCTGTATTTTAATTAAATTACAAAAACAAAAGCAATAATAAATTTTTTAGTTGTCGATGTCAGTAGAGCAAGCAATTATCTGTAAAATTATATATAATTTATGTGGAGTAATTGTGAGGTTTTTTCTAAAAAGGGAGGCAAACATCCGTAACCTTAGCGTATTAATATATATGATGTCATTGACTGACTCGTCTGTTCAATGTGTAGTAAGCTTTCTATTCGCCCAAGTAACTGAATATATAGTAACATGACATTACAAACACAATGTCCCTGTATAATATTGTTTGTGTTGCCTATATTCTTTTGTTTCTGGAGCTTATTGTGCAACTTCGAAATAGGCTGATTCAACTTTGTTTTTTCTTGATATGTAAATCACTTTAATACTTTTTTTATTCGACCGCCCTTAGTTTCCATAATAGTGTTTACGATATTTTGATTATAATAAATATTGCAATTAATTATTGACAAGTATCGATTTCGTAGATGTTGTTTTCAGAAAATAAATATTATTTAGATCGGCTTTGAGCTGCATTTACCGGCAGCACATTAATACAATCTATCGGCAACAAATCAACCAAAATTTTGTGGATCTCGAAACGGGTTATTTTTGGAAATATATCGCGTGGTAAGAGTACGATAACTTGCTATGCAAAATATCCACTGGAAATTCACAATTATTGTTTTATATAACATATAACAGCGTTATTGGTTGTTTTAAGTGCGGAAAATTAATTTTTAAAAATTAATTTAAAAAAATTAAATAATTATGGTATAGTAAGTTGAGAGTATATTATTTATTACAGCGATCGCTATCTTGTCTCATATAGTGATAAGAAAAGAGAAAGTTATATATACCTGTATGTATGATAAACAAAGATTGGTTGGAATGAAATACAATTGAACGTTCAGGGTAGAGTCGTATTTGGATATTTTAATTTATATAACGAATTTTAAATTTAAAACTCACATTTTCATGAAGATTGAAAACCACCGCTTTTTTTGATAAAGGGGTATGCGAATTGTCTCGCAGTGAAACGGGAAGGGGCAAATGTGGAGTTTTTAAAAAAACAATTCCGGGGTGAACGATAAACGGGTATGCGAATTGTAATTCTGGGGTGAACGATAAAGGGGTATGCGAATTGTCACGCAGTGAAACGGGAAGGGGCAAATGTTGAGTTTTTAAAAAAACAATTCCGGGGTGAATGATAAACGGGTATGCGAATCTAAATACGACCCTGCTTCCATAACACAATCGAAAGCTGCATACAGAGTGAGATAGTTATACAATAATTCTACACCAGCTGCTATGACGTGTATTTGTGATTTTTGATTGGTTAGATTCAAAAAATGACAGTGAAAGACGAAAAGTAGTTCCATTTTTTTCACGTATTTTTGAGGAAATTTGTGAATAATACGCAAAGTTTTTTTTTTGAACGTCAAAATTTATCGTTTTCTATGACTTAAAAAAAAAATTTCAAAATTTGGGTGCATAGTGTTATCGTACTGGACCCATATCGCGTAGTTTGCGACGATCTTTTTAATTCAATTATTGTGTAAGATACAGAAGACACACGATCGTGCCATTTTAGAGAACGCACTGTATACAACAAAATGAGCGTATCGGTGGGTAATATTCAAATACATAAGGTATAATCCAATCTCCAAAAATGAGATTCTGTTTTATCATTGCCATTGTGTACAGTGTCTAGCTTGCTACACGATTCCTGTTAATTCCATCAGGTTTACAGCAATCATAGTGTATAAATACAAATGTAAAGCTCAGAGAGCAAATGATCGTTGTTTTGCGCTGCCACCACCAACGATCTTTAAACGTTTACTAGTTGCTTTTGTAGATCGGATAAATAATCTATACTAATATATAAAGCTGAATAGTTTGTTTGTTTGTTTGAACGCGCTAATCTC
Source organism: Xanthostigma xanthostigma (assembly GCA_963575645.1). NCBI lineage: Eukaryota > Metazoa > Arthropoda > Insecta > Raphidioptera > Raphidiidae > Xanthostigma > Xanthostigma xanthostigma. The sequence continues at coordinate 48,998,654 of OY754469.1, read as the reverse complement.
AGGAACTACTGGTTCGAATTGAAATTTTTTTTTTTGTGGATAGCTCATTTATCAAGGAAGGCTATAGGCTATATAATATCACGCTACGACCAATAGGAGCGGAGCATCAATGAAAAATGTTGCAAAATGTAAATAAAAATTTGTTCGTCCGACAAAAACAAACATATTAATTGCAATTACTCTTTAAAAAAATCCAGCTAATTAGGCAATGGGACCTTCCAACTTCAAAAATATTGACATTTGACATGTTATAATAAAGAAAATAAAAATTCAAATCTTTTATTAACGTCTAATTAGAACTCTTCAATAAATAAAATGTTTGTTAACGCATGCGGTGACGCGGGTAACGGCTAGTAATTATAATTTTATTTTTCGTTTGCATGGTTACCTACTTAAAAATAAGTCATCCACGTCGTGAAAAAAATTAGTACCCTTCCCCACTTGTGGAGTTCGAACTGTAATAAATTCAACCTTTGAAATTGTCTTTGTTCGACATAAAAGTAATGCATTCATATAGAATGGATAACGTAACTACTTTGATAACGTGTGGCGCACATAAACGATAGTCGACCGTGAATAATCCTGGCTACGAACGTATTGAATATATAATGAAATGGGCTGCAGTAGTGGAATACTCAATTAGCTGCACATTGAAAATAATATTAGATTTGGTGTTGAACTTCTGAACCCGATAGCCTGCTACCTTTCTCTCAGTGCGGTTTATATTAAGTATAAAATTTGTTCCAGGCAGCATTCATTTGCAAACTTAAGCCCTGCTCACACCAAAACATATTTTTGATATTTGTTATACTTTATAGGCCAAGATCCCAGACCCGCCAAACCTACGTCATTTAAATTATTACTGCTATAGAGATGTCGACAAAGTAACGATACGATACGAAACTACTCGTTACTCTAGAATACCCGAAGTAACGATTACCGATTTAAAAAGTAAATCGTTACTTTTGCTTGAATGATTACTATTGATTACTATTGATTATTGATTACTATTGATTATTTTATTATGCGAGTATAAGGATATTCATTGAGTTCCTGCGAACATTAAGATTTCGGAGCACTACAAAGGAGCCGCTGATAGCTGATACGTATAATATAAATATGCCGCCGATATCAATAGCCCTTAGCAAAATTAATTGTGTATTATTGTATTGTTGATATGTTGATATTTCGCGGTCAGTAATCGTCTTGTGTCGATATTTATTTTATTCAGTACGTTTTTATACGCAATATTATTTGTTGGTTCAGACACTACGTAATTTTATGTATGTAACTTAAGTAATCAAAGTAACCAGTAGTTGAAATGATTACTTAATACCCAAGTACCTATAGTAGTAACGAATACATAAAAGTCACGATAATCGACATCACTAGTATGTAACCTAAGTAATCAAAGTAACGAGTAGTTGAAATGATTACTTAATACGAAAGTACCGAATAGTAACGAATACTTAAAAGTAACGATAATCGACATCACTATACTGCTAAGATTTTATCAGTAAATGTACAATATTTATGATATGCGTTTCAGATCTAGTAATTATTATTATATTATTTTTCAGAGCATAATAGATCAATAACGAAAAATGCAGTTAACCTATTTTTTTTAACGATTAAAAATATAGCTTAACAGCATTTTTCGTTATTGATCTATTATCCTCTGAAAAATAATATTGTACAATATTTAGTTAAGAACGTATGCCAATTGTCTAGCTTGAAAGCGGGGGTCTTTTAGAGATGTGGTTCTAAAGATACATAAAACACGTGCTTACCTACGTACGCAACGGTATTATGCATGGATATGAGTGCGAGTGAGAGCATTGATGATTTTTTTGAACCTGTTATCTCTAAAAAGGCCCCCGCTTCCAAGCTAGTAACTTGGCATACGTTTTCAACTAGATATTTTACATTTACTGATAAAATCTTAGCAGTACTAAAATGACGTAGGTCTCGCGGGTCTAGGATCTTGGTATATAAGTATTATTGCATTAAGCGCCCCGTACACGATCTTTGATGTCGAGCTAGCTCGCTTGCTAGATTCGCTGATGTGTTGCTGGAAGATTGGGAGGGAGCGCTTCTGGTTTGTTCTCACACGAAGTTTCGTTTGCTTATTGCTCTGCTAGCTTAACATATCGTCGTTGGTTCTGTAATACCTCTTATGTGCAAAAAGTAAAATTTGCAGGAAAGGCCAAAAAGTGGTTATTTCAGCAATGAACTAGCAATTTCAGAGGTATATTACTAATTCATACTTATCTTTACTATACGTGTTTAATTAAGACGAAGTATTTTCTTAAAAAATATTTAACGTTAATTTCGGATTTATTGGCACATGGAAGGAATTATTTGATACAACTTTTCACATTAGAGTTACTTCCCCTTGTTGGTTACTGTAAAATTAATTTGGAGGTATTATACTAGTGTATAGAGCTCCGTTTCCTGAATCTTTTCATCCAAAAAACGTAAAATCTGCTAACTATGCACATAAGAGCTATTATAGAACCAATTGCTATTGCGACATTCTTCATAATCGAAATGCTGGTACCTCCACTCTTTAAAGTTTCATTTCGTAAATTGTGATAATTTGATCAGTCGAAAATATTGAAAGAATTCAGGTCTTTAACCAGAGACGTGATTTCCAAGCTGGTTTGAATAGAGTATAACATTTACGATTGGACACGATCCTCACACAAACAGCGTGTAGATGAAATATGTATACAGAGTGTACGTTTAGACAGTTCTTTCTGCACTTAGAATGAATTGTTTATTAGAGGCCTTAGCGCGCTGAAAGATTAAAATGCCTGTGTATGCTCATAGCTGCATCATAAATCACAGCTGTTTTTTTTTCAAAATCTTTCAACCAACGAATCATGTTTTATTCTGCGCGCCGTTAATAATTTAATACATCGAAATGGTGTATATTTTTGCGTAATACAGTTGTGCCCCTCTAAAAACACGTTTGTTCAGCGCGACGTTCCATTTTCTCTCCAAATGTTCTTCCGTTTACGTAAGGACAAATTTAGCAGACTTGTCGGATAAGTTAATAGACGTTTATATTAAGATTGGTTGACCGAGCGGGGTGGCGTAGTGGTGAGAGCACTAGACTCGCATTCGGAAGATACCGGATTCGAATCCCGGCGGGGGCATATGTGGCTGGGACTTTGTCCTGCTGCATCTCGCCGAAAAACGGTAATTTCTGTACCGGCCGTCTTGTTGAGGTTTTCCATGGTTTCCCTCAATAATTCCAGATAAATATCGAGATGGTTCCTTATTCTATCCAAAAAACATATTTTTGGAAAAACTCTGTCTGTTAGTCAATCTGTTTGTCTGTGAACACGATACAGGTCAAACGGATGAGCGGATTGAAACCAAATTTTGAAAGGATGTTTGGTATGTAAATATGAAGAGCCCTATTGTTTTTGGAGAAAATCGGCGCATGCGCAAAAGAGATATATGCTAAAACGGTGTTATTTTTATAATAATGGTATACTTTTCATAACGGCTTATAATTCTATTTATTTTTTCAAGAAAGTTTCGTCAAATTTTTTTTTCTAAACTTTATAGTTTCGGAAATATTTTTAAAATAAAAAACAAACCAGCCGCTCTTTGGTTTTATGGATCTGTCATAAATAAACTAGTTAGGCATGCTTTGATTAATTTTTGACGTGGAACATATTATGTAAGTAACCATGGCAACGAATAGCAAATATTATATTGAATACTAGCCAGTACCCGCGTCACCTCACACGATATCAGAAATTTTATTTTCTTTATTATAATCAAATGTCAACATTTTTGAAGTTGGATTGGTCCCGTCGCCTAATTGGCTGTAATTTTTTTTCCTAGGAGAGTTTTTTTTTCAAATTATGGAATTTTAAACAGTTTGTCAATTAAATGAGAGATCGTGACTATGTTTGCTGTTGATATTTGTTGACAATAATGGAAATGAACCGTAACCCCGTGATACACTGGCTCACTGATGTAGTATCGAAATATTTAGACATATTATATGACGTTCTAAACAACAAGGGATGAAAATTGTTTAATATTCTCATTACTGAAAGTATCCAGGATACGACACTTTATTACTTTCCTTTTTCTCTGAGCTAGCATTTGCTAGCGCTATAAATTTGCCTATCTATAGCAGCCAAATTACCATGAGTATTATTTTATTTTAATACTATTTCGAAAGTGGCATTTTTTGCGATTTTGCTGTGAATGAATAAGTGATTTTTTTTAATTTCGAACTGGGTGGGAAAATTCTTAACGTTTTTGTAAGCGGATAAAATTGTAAACACATTTAAAGGAATAAAGAATAAATAAATAAACTGTTCGCGATTTTTAAGAATATTTAAACAAAGCTAATTTAAAAGTATCTTCCAAGGATTTACGTTTGTGTTGTGGCATGAGAAAGTAAAATAATCCTGATTGTAAATGGTACAAAAATTGAAACGGAAGAAAAATACAGCAGTTATTGAGTCTGTTAACCGAAAGTGTATAAATAAGACTATACTAACTTTTATTGTATAAAGTTTACTTAAAAATTCGTCATACAGGTAGGACAAAAAAAAATAATTTTGCGCATCCGATTACTTATGGGTTGGGACATCCCTGCCGTTGATAGGTAGACAAACATGAATATCCTAGTAATTTCCATCGATCCCCAGATACTGGTCACAGTTACATTGAAGACTCGTCAATTTCATATATTTCTCCAAAAATTTAAAGCACTGAAGTAACAGCAGGAAAATTACACCCAGTTTTTTTTTTTCAAATTGTTTGCCTTATCTTAATTTCGTATAACTAGGAAGAAATGAATGGTACAAGTAATAGTATTATAATTATATAACCCTGCTCTTGCTGAATTAAATGAAAAAAAAAACGTAGACGCATAATCAAAATAACAAATAAGGCAAGACGAATCGGTAAAGTTTGCGATTTGTACAACTTGGACGTACGTACATACCAATTGACGACAAGTTCACAATGTTTAGAATTTGTTATGATCTCGAATCAACCTAGAAATAGAAACCCTTTTGAAAAAGCTACAATTTGTATTGATTTAGTGCAAAATTAGCCTGAAATGAGCATAAAATCTTCATTTTTTTCTGACTTCTTCCTCTTCTCACAACATCGTCAAAATAAAAAATTCTTCTACCGAACGTACACTCACTATCTGAAAACTGTAACATGTCTGAAGTATTGACAGGTCCTGATTAAGACTACCAAAATCTTCATTACTCAGATGTCAATTCAATAAACAATAATAATTTAAGGTGTCCCGCTCTGAAGGAAAAAATAAATGATTTTTATTTTCATTCTAGATCATATTTTCATAACTATATTATAGGTAGAAATATCAATGGACCACGGCATACAAGCCTGGAAACCAAGAAGATTTGGATCAACACCGGCCGTGAAAGCACACACTTGAACTCAATATAAGGATTATTATTAACAATATCTATAAAATACAGTGGAATATCGATTATTTGGGGACCAATAAAAAAAGCAAAAATTGGTTGTCTGTAAAGTCGGTTTACGGACGATAGTTTTACGTGATAACGTATTCCGTAATACATAACCTAAACCTCCCAAAATTTGGTTTCAATCCGCTTATCCTTGGTGTCGGAATGATAAGAAATGTCAAAAGTGACGTTTGCAACTGTCAAAGTATTATGTTCTAATAATAATTAGTTATTCCAATACTTAACTTAGAAGGCGTTGCATTTCACAGAATACTAATGTCAAAAAATTGAATTAAACATTAGAAATTCAGCCGTTTTCATGTTGCATTTATACAGCTATTTTTCTATATAAATTTGTATAAAAAAACTGTTTAGGCAAATTCTGTTATACGAAATCTATGTAAAATGTTCTCCTCTTTCGTTTAAGACTGGTTTCAAACCGATCTGATTTAAATTGAGCGAGAAATTAGCAAAAAGCACGCACAGGGTCAGGCGGAAAGTTACGCGTTAGGAACGTTGGAACGTTACGCGTTACGCGTTACGAACGTTACACTTTTTCGAACATGCAGCCGGTGTTTTATCAATTTATAAGATTGGTGATTCATCAATTTATAAGACGTTATCACGTCAAAAATAAAACATGATAGCCAAAATATCTCACAAGGTCTGGCGCGTCTACGACGTCGCTAATTTTAAACAACAAATACATGGTGGGAGTTCCGGTGTTGGTGGTGGGATAACGTGTCTTATGTTGACTTACAAGCCTTTTTTGTACAAATATATAACGAGTAAAAATTTAAAATTAAAAAAATATAGGTAATTGTTTTTTAGATAACAAGCTTTTATGAAAATATACTAAAAAGAAAAAAAATAATATATAATTTAGTTTCATAATTATAAAAAAAAACCTTTATTATTTTTCGTACATAAATATTTCTTCCGAACATATTATAGAACCCTGTAAATCTAGGGTTGAGTGTATAATAATATCTTGGCAGTCACTTACTTTTCTCTTCAGGACCTGCTAAGTAAATTAGGAAAATAATAATAATAAAAACGATCTTTTAAAATAGGTATATAATTTTAAATACTGTATTATTACTGTGTAAATAAATTAAAACTTGTGTTGTATGTTTCAAATAATAATTTAAGGGGTTCCGCTCTGTGAGAAAAAGTAAATGGCCACGTTTAGTTATACCAAATAATTGAGTGCTTTTCCAGGTGTATGTGATACGCCACTGACAAATTCACACGAATAATGGCGTACATAATACGGGCGCACATAATTATTAGTGAATAGCAGACGTGATATGTCGAATATTCATTGTATTTACTGCTAAAAGCATTTTGATCTCTGTCTAATAATAATAATAATATACGATGTATGTGCATAATGCATAGCCATGTATGTAGAGTTTAGTGCATGATGTATAGATACAGGTGTCTAAAAAGAAAAACAAAATAATCATATACATTTGCGCTGTACTGGTCGTGCTAGTCCGTACTGGATAAGAGTGCGCGATCTTTTAAACATAGTTTTTATATGTATGAAAAAATTTCAGTCAATTGGGCGACGAGACCATTCCAACTTCAAAAATGTTGACATTTGATTATAATAAAAAAAATAAAATTTCTGATATCGCGTGAGGTGACGCGGGTAATGGCAATATGATATTTGCTATTCGTAGCCATGGTTACCTACGCAATATGTTCCACGTCATGTAAAAATTAATCAAAGCATTCCTAACTAGTTTATTTCTGACAGATCCATAAAACAAAATAGCGGCTGATTTTTTTATTTTCAAAGTATTTCCGAAACTATAACGTTTATAAAAAAAAATTTCAACGAAATTTTCTTGAAAAAAAATAATTGGTTGTCTGTAAAGTCGGTTTACGGACGATAGTTTTACGTGATAACGTATTCCGCTCGAAGGTCAGGCGGAACGTGACACATTTCAGAACGTTACACTTTTTCGTGCATGCAGCCGGTGTTTCATCAATTTATAAGACGTTATCACGTCAAAAAAATAAGCCGTTCTGAACAGAACAGACGCTCTGACGCCTTGTTTGTTTGTGGGAGTTGTTCTAGTCGCCCGCGTGACAAAATACTGTGTCCTGATTGGTTCTTGCTGAGAATAAGCAGACACGACCAAGCAAGAAAAATAGGCCCGGTTCGAATTTTAAAATCAATCTTGTGCAAAACTAGCGTCGTGTGCAGCAATCTTTAGATTGAAGTAAATGTAGGATGACAAATTATCAAAACTATTCTGCATTAATAAATATATATATATGATGTGTTTTGATACAATTAGGTCTAAAAGTAGATGCACATTAACCTGTCAAAATCCAGTGATGTCATATTATACAAAAGCCTATTAAGTATTTAGTATAGAAAAATCTCTAAATGTATAAATATGTCATTTATCATCCTACACGTATATATCATATGACATAAAACCTACAGGGGAAGTCAAGTACTTATGTCAAGTAGAAAGTGACTCCTGTATGGAAACGTCAACAGCACTCAGCATTAAAGTAGTGCCATATCCAGGAAGAACCTAGGGGAACAGTATCTATTTTGGAATGAAATAACTATTTGTATGTTGCCCGTTTTTTAATGGAACACTATACCTATTTAAATCTTAGATTAACGTCTGAATAGGAATCTTCAAATAAATAAAATTATCAACAAATTTTTTCTGAAAAAATTGGTTGATTTTAACTATACCTATTAAATAAATAAAATTATCGACCAATTTTTCAGACAGTTATATTAACAAAAATATATAATTATTATTCAAAACATTAACGTTTCGGTTTGGATTTGGACCTTCTTCAGAACTGATCAAAAAAAATATAAAAATTAATTAATAATTAGTTTCTAATAAAATTCGCTTAAAGTTTATTAATTAATTTTTTGATCAGTTCTGAAGAAGATCCAAATCCGGACCGAAACATTATTGTATTGCATTATAATTGTTAATATAACTGTCTGAAAAATTGATCGATAATTTTATTTATTTTTTTATGAGGCGTCGGGGCTCCGGCAGCAAGGTCATTAACTACAGGTATAAAATAGGTTGCTGTAACTAACGAGGTTTAATCGATGCTTAGATTTTGTTAAAAAGTTCAGTATAATTTTATTTATTGAAGATTTCTAATTAGACGTTAATCAAAGATTTAACTTTACGTACATGCTTTGACGACAAAATATTCAGGAAGGGAAGTGCAACGCACACTATTTCTAAATTCATTATGAATGTTTTTCAGTATATTTTGATTAATTTTTTGTCTTCGTCAAAGCAATAGTTTATGAGATTCACGTCAACAAAAGTTTTACTTCAAAAATTCTTCACAGTAATAATTTTATACTGAAATCGTTATTAATGTTACATCGCATTGTGTTGTCTTCTCTACACCGTCATAATATTATGACGTGTCATGCAATACAATCCCACCAATAGCTTCTAGTTATATTTGCATTATTGTAACAGCCAAGCTTAAATATACAAACATTATTATAGCAGAACTGGTTGCAAATATAAGTAAAGTGCAACATATTAGAAAGCTTCCAAATCAATTATATGTGCTAGCCACAAAAGTAGGTATCAGGTATAATAAAAGAATGATATGTTTGAACTTGACCGTTGATAATGTTGCGTGCTCCCTGTTGGGACGATAATGTGTTCCATAGAATGTTCCAGACCACGACAACAACAACCCGACCTTCTTCGAATTGCCTGGAGAAAGCAATGCATGTAAAGAAAGGTTGAGATGCTTCTAGAATCTAGAACATTACTGTTACGTTTGAGAAGTACGCTGTTTAAACGTGTATTATTGTAAATAAATAATTTCCACTACGGACTAGAACAGTTTTGTTACAATAATAAAGTTTCACATGCCTGGTATATTTACAAAATACATATTATTATTATTTTGAAACATAATACCGGTCGCACTGGTTGGGTAACAAAATGTATGTGGAGATATTTAGCTTTCAATGCTTCTTTTGTTGAGAAATATAATACCTGAGCCATTTAAGTTATCGGAAACTCAATTTTGAGGTGAATAGAAAGGAAATGTAATTTAGAAAACACATTTACGTCTTACTTCAAGATGAAAACGAACAGAGTCTATATTTAGATTTTCCGACATCTGACAACGTGTTTTTCAGCAAAGAAATTGCCAAAGTGAAAATTTTATGGTTTTTTAAACTAAAATTTTATATCAGTTTTCTTGGTTTATCTATTTATGCACGCTTTACGACTTGGGAAACATTTTTAATATAAAATGGTTAATGGAAAGGATGATAGTTTTAATTTATTATAAGTTCACAAACAATCCGAAACTTACAAGTTTATTAGTGTATAGGCACTTACCAGTGGCGGATCCAGGATTACGGCAAGGGGGGGGTCTTGAAAAATTTTTACGCCTTTTGCGGAGAATTCATGAAAAACATTAAAAGCTTTTTTTTATTGCGCAGTAAGATTTTAATTTGGGATTTTTGATTCTCTGGAAGGGGGGGGGGGGGTTGAGCCCGAACCCCCCCCCCCGTGGATCCGCCACTGGCACTTACACTATTGGCGTCTGTCGGATGGCGAAACCTACGGGTCGGGCCAAAATTTATCAGCGTTTCATATAGTCTCTTAAGAAGTTTGGCAGCATTTTTTAACCGACTTCAAAAAAAGGAGGAGGTTCTATGTTCGACTGCATATATTTTTTTCTTTTTTTTATTATGTTCACCTATTTCTCCGTCAATTATGGACCGATTTTCAAAATATTTTTTTTATTCGAAAGAGTGCACTGGAACCAAGTCAGGATCTGATGGTGGAATCCGGGGAAATCGAGGGAAACTCTCAAATTTCAAAGGCACGCATACTTGGCCTACCCATTGCAATACTTGATCTAAAACTAAAAAGAGAAAAATAAAATATTTTTAACGAAAAAATTGAACCGACTTAAAAAAATATGCACTAAAAAGTAAATAAAATATTTTTAACACAAAAATTGAACCGACTTCAAAAAATATGCAATAAAAAGTAAAAAATAATAATTATTGTTATTTTTGGAATCGCGGTGGAGGCCAAAATTAAATCTATTCCGAGAACTAGAGACATGTAAGATTTAAATTGCTACTTTCGAATTCCGATGTGACACCGATTCCAAAAATACCAATAATTATTATTTTTTACTTTTTAGTGCATATTTTTTTAAGTCGGTTCAATTTTTTTGTTAAAAATATTTTGGTATACGTATATTTATTTGTACGGGCTATAACTTTCGAAGGAGTTAATTGATTTTAAAGAACATATTGAAATCCATTTAGGGGTTGAAAAAAGTTTTCGGGCCCAAAAATATCGAAAAAATTATCGAAATCATTTCAAATTTGAAATTTAACTCCCTAGTAAAAATATAATTGTGCTGCCAAAATTTTATTAAAATCGGCGCGACAGGACCGGATTTGAAAATTTTATGAAAGCGTTAGTTTGCATGATATGGATATTTACTTAGTGATAAGGGTGAATTTAATTTGCTAAATTGGTAGTAATATTGAAATTAAGAAAAAAGATATTATTTTAAGGGATGTATTGAGGGGTTAAATTTTTTATTATGTTCTGCATTAGCAAATGCACTATAATGTCGGAATACACAATTTTTTTTATTAGATATGTCCAAATAAGTATAATTTTTTGCACGCACCTCCTATAAAATTCAATTCAAAATATATATATTGCAACGTTTTATTGTATTTTCAATCTCCTGAATCGATAGTGCGAAAAGAAGTTCTAAAAATTGGTTGTCTGTAAAGTCGGTTTACGGACGATAGTTTTACGTGAAAACGTATTCCACTCGAATATCATATTTAATAATACATAACCTAAATTTCAGTAGCTGTCAAACTTGGGCCGATCGTGCTTCTCTATCGCTTATATTGCGCTCTCGCTTGCACGCACAGGGTTAGGCGGAACGTTACGGCGTTACACTTTTTCGTGCGTGCAGCTGGTGTTTCATCAATTTATAAGACGTTATCACGTCAAAAAGTTCATTTCATCAGCAACCCGACGTACAACCAAGACGATTTTATTAAACAGTTGTGAATCGATCTCACTACCGAAACAAGTAAGTTAACAGTAAGTCGTTGTGAAGCGTGATTTAGTTGAGTCATTGTGTGTCGTTGCTTCGATACTTGCACAAGTCAGTTTCAGCAGTCTCGGAGCTAATCCGTGCGGATCACCAACTTGGATTGAGTCCGAATCCCCGACTTCGTATTTCCACTGGCATTGCCCAACGATTTTATTACCGCGTTTCTATGATAATGCCGCCGCCTTCTCCCGACGCAGCTAAACGGATTTAATTACAATGAAAGAAAGAAATTATAGTCTTCGCCATCTAACCTTCAACCGATATAATAGTTTTCTTGCATACGAATTTCTTAGTTTCATTTGCAATTGTTTTACCATTCCAACGCACAAGTGGGGAATGGTACTAGTTTAGGTCAAAAATCACTTTTCAAAAATTTTTCAATATCTTTCCGTTGTGAGGTCCCCCGAATCCAAAAAAACATATTTTTGAAAAAACTCTGTGCGTCTGTTAGTCTGTGAGCACGATACAGGTCAAACGGATGAGCGGATTGAAACCAAATTTTCACAGAATATTTGGTATGCAAATATGAAAAGCCCTATTGTTTTTGAGGAAAATCTGCGCATGCGCAGAAGAGATATATATGCTATAATGGTGTTTTTTTATATAATAAATAATAATAGTATACTTTTCATAACGGCCTATTATTCTATTTATTTTTCAAAGAGTTTCGTTAAATTCTTTTTTTTGATGTGATAACGTCTTATAAATTGATGAAACACCGGCTGCACGCACGAAAAAGTGTCACGTTCCGAAATGTGTCACGTTCCGCGCACGATCGGCCCAAGTTTGACAGCTACTAAAATTTAGGTTATGCATTATTAAATATGATATTCGAGCGGAATACGTTATCACGTAAAACTATCGTCCGTAAACCGACTTTACAGACAACCAATTTTTTCTAAACTTTATAGTTTTGGAAATATTTTGAAAATAGAAAAAAAATCAGACGCTCTTTTGTTTTATGGATCTGTCAGAAATAAACTAGTTCGGCATGCTTTGATTAATTTTTACATGACGTGAACATATTATGTAGGTAACCATGGCAACGAATAGCAAATATCATATTGAATACTAGCCATTACCCGAGTCACCTCACGCGATATCAGAAATTTTATTTTCTTTATTATAATCAAATGTCAACATTTTTGAAGTTGGAATGGCCCCGTCGTCCGATTGGCTGGAATTTTTTACTTTGCTTGAGATAAACGTAGACGGCCATGACAATAAAGTAAGGGTTTTCTGCTGCACAAGTTAAAGTTTCTTTTATTCAGAATGAAAGAGACGGTTGTAATTATTATTATACCTTAATCTTGTTTTACTGTTTTGGTTTTGTAATAAAAAAATAATGTGAAGACATTCCTAAGACCGTTTTGATGAGTTCTATTTACTGATTTTCTTTTTAGTATCCATTTATTACCATATTTGAGTCAAACACTGATGTTGCAAGCGACTGCATATAAACTCAATAAAATTGTACTTTTAAACGGATCGTGGATTTGGTCATGCCGCTCAAAATAATTCAATTTGAATGAATATTATTTGTTTTATTGTAACAGAGACCCCCCCCCACAGCAGGCGACGACAAAGTATTTCGTGAGACGACAATCGACTCGTCATTCTAACAATGACACACAGATTGTTGTGGGACAACAATCGGCTTGATTGTTAAAATAAAAACAATACGCGTAAGTAAAAAGGGCATTGTTGCCAAATTCCAGATAACAACGAATGCAAGAAAGAACTATTCAGCGCATATATATACACCACCGCGATAGCTCAGTGTGAGTGGACAGACAGTCACGTACCGATTAAGGAGGTTGATCCGTTACAGTCCCAATCAAAAATTATTTTTTAAAAATTATTGTCATAAAGGCATAAATAAATATTTTTTTTTAATTATAATTAATTATTTCAGTATTTTACTTAATGGACTAACTTTTGAATTTTATGTACAAAGTTAGGTTAAAAAAATGAATTTATATAAATATCTGTATTTTACATATTTTTTGCAGTAAATAATTAAAAAAAGAAATTAGAAGTAATCAAAATTAAAATTAAATCATTAAAAAGTGGAAAATTCAGTTAAAATTGTTGAAACTGTCAAGAATAAAAGTCCATAATCGAAAAGTGCTAAGGTTTAATAATTTTTTTTATTGATTAAAAGTCTAATTAAATTGGAAAAAAAATTAAAATATGCGTATAAGACATCGATGCTTTACATAGTTAGTTTTCGAAACTGCTGACATTATTTGGTAATTTGCAAAAAAATAAAATGGACAGTTTCCATGCTAGGTTGACATATTTTCCATAAGACTACATGTAAAAGTTTTTTTTTTAATTTTTGACTTTATAAATCTCCTATTGATTTTTAATTTTTTACAGAAAATTTTGTCATAAAAAAATCTATTAAAAAAACTTTATTTCAGATTTTTTTCATTATCTTCGTAAAACGGCTCAACCTCCTTAAGATTCAAATTTTTTACTATTGTTTTTTTGATAGATTAAATTCATTGTCGTGTTTTTGAAAAAGTTTTCTAAAAAGTATAATTTATTTATCGATGTGTTTTCACATTTTCTGAAAGAGTTTTTTAACAGCGTTGTTTATGCCCAAACATTGGTCATTAACTGTTTTCAAGAGGATTTGGTTGAAGGAGACTCAGGTAACTCGACATACACTTTTTTAACTGCCTTTTTAAGGTGCAATTTTTAAACGAATTACAAGTTAAGCTCGTTTAAGACAATGGAGCATCTATGAGCGAGGTAATAAAAATTAATGGCGGTTTTAAGTGAACCGCCGTATAGACACGTTTCCACTACACTAGAAACACTATTACTGTGACTCCTGAATAACGAATGCTGAATATTTTCGAATAGCACTGCAAGCTTTTTCAGGATAAAGCGATTTTGAATAAACTCATAATAATAATAATGCGTTTAACGCCCGTTTCTCGACTTTATGTCATAACAGACACCATTCGCACCATTACTATTATCCATCTATCACACTTCCCGTTATTTTCTACATTTTTAAGCTTCCACTTAATTAATAGCAATGGGCAAACGAAGGAATTTTAGGACATTAGAATAAGCTAGACAAATTTTGAGCATAGAAGTTTGACAGGTAATCAAATATGGCCTTGAATAAGGAACCATCTCGATATTTATCTGGAATTATTGAGGGAAACCATGGAAAACCTCAACAAGATGGCCGGTACAGGAATTACCGTTTCTCGGAGAGAGGCAGCAGGAAAAAGTCCCAGCCACATCTGTCCCCGCCGGGATTCGTATCCGGTACTCCCGAATGCGAGTCTAGTGCTCTCACCATTACGCTACACCGCACGGTGGTTTTAGTATATTGACGTAAAAGTTACAACAAACCCCATTAGTATATTGGTAGATGTAGGTTATTTGTTTGGGTTTCCCAACACTCTTAAGATTAAAATGTGAATTAGAAGAGCTCTGATAATCTATATAATATACTTTACCGATTCCAGGCAATTAAGACGCCCTCAGTGAAATAAAGAAGGAAAAAGGCCACCGACTAAAGCCCGGCCTATAAAAAAAACAAAATAAACACATAATAAGTTTTACTAACACGTATGACATTTATAGGTTAGAAAGCGATAACATGATTAATTTTCTGATAACAGACAGCCGTTTATTAACTTGTTTTAAGACGGATTTGCACTTAAATAACAAATGACTGTCGATATTCCTCAAGATTCTTAAAGTGAAACTTTTATTCTATCGCCCCGAATTTTTCTGGCCGTCTGTTGCATGTCGCATTACAGGCGGCCGCGGAGTAGGGGTAAAGTGAAAGGCGCTCGGAGTAGGCGCTCGGTAGAGCAGCCAAGGCCAATATGGCGGCGCCCATGGCTAGCATCAGCTGACCGTGTAGTATGTATAACACATAGTCAGTCTATCATGCGGGCAAATGCTGTACAATGTTTACATGTTTTTATTCGTGTATTCATGTGAATATTGTTGTTTATAATTAATCGTGATGAAGAAGAAGAAGAAATCTTTATTTACAATAATAATTATTTACAGCTATTTACAATTTAATATAGGGGTTGCAGCAAAATTGCTATAGCTCACCTGAAAGAATAAATGATTAATTAATTATTTGTTTTTATCAATTTTGAATCAATTAGATTGGCAAAAAAAATTAAAAAAAATAACCAACTATTATCGTGATGAATAAGTGTCCAATCCAACGCCTACAATCCAATAAAAGTTTCACTCGCGTCGTGGTTTCTTAAAACCACACAACTGTTTTTTACAAACACGGTGTCTGTGTATTTTTGAAATTACCATCCATTCTGTACTTTTTCGGGATGTAATAACTAGTGATGTAACGAATGTCGATTTTTAGGCAATATTCGGTTTTCAAATCTAGCGCCATTTGTCTAAGGTTAAAATCTGGCAGCTGATTGGCCGCGCAAGTCACATGCACACATTTGTAGTGGTTCTAGATACTAGGCTGATTATTAATGAGTGTATAAGCTAATGTTAAAAAAAGAGTAATAAAAGATATAATAATTGCAAGGTTATACCTTGGCGAAAAAAATTGGTTGTCTGTAAAGTCGGTTTACGGACGATAGTTGTACGTGATAACGTATTCCGCTCGAATATCATATTTAATAATAATAATACATAACCTAAATTTTAGTAGCTGTCAGGCGGAACGTGACACATTTCGGAACGTGACACATTTTCGTGCATGCAGCCGGTGTTTCATCAATTTATAAGACGTTATCACGTCAAAAATGTTCAATCACTTCAAATGTTTAGCGTAGTATATCAGTTCATCAAAAGTATCATCTTTCTCAAACAATCGGTATGAATGTATATTTACTATAAATTTTTTCCGTGTATAAGTGTGTACCGTGCTTTAGTATGGTTAGATAAAGTGACGATGCTTTGATAGCTTTATTATATTGGGTGAGAGCTTTTTTAATATCGACTCGATGTGGGAGGAACGTATCAAACATCACTATCAGATAGATTTATTGCCGACAATGTTTTTATCTCATAAGTGGTCCTGTTATATATTATACGGTATCTACTAGAAGAAATTAATTATATATACTAGATGTTTGAAATATCTTAGATAAACCTAGCAATGTTCGCTAGTGTCAAATTTGGCATGTTGTAATTTACAAATTATACATTTTTCACTGGGCAAAATATATCTGAATCATCACTCGAGTACCTACTGAGGTTTTGATATTTGAACGGGTTATCGAAGACATCCCTTGTAGTAAAATATCAAAGTTCACATCGATGGGGAATACTCTTGATCCCTCAAAGGTCCCTACTGTTCCTACAAAAAAAATTGAATACAATATTTTGTAGAGGATCAAATTTACATAAAAAATATTCTATTATTTTTTCGTTGCAGCGATAGCGGCGCCACAAACGGCACGCAAACTTAATACCCTACGGCCTACGCAAATCTGTACTATATTACAGCCAAAAGGCTAAATCAGGTTATGTTTCTCTTCTAGAATATTTGCTAGATTGATTAATTTTATGGACAATTTCTGACTTGGATTTTTTTTCCATAACGGCTGCCAACTTTTTATTTCAGGCGGATAAAAAATGTACCGTCGCACTTTTAGTATCAAATCGAAAAACTCATTTGTGACAACGTCTGAGCTTCCTGTTACTTTTAGAATATTTCAAAATGTTAAAGGTGTTGGTTACTTCTACGTAGATGATATGCCATATTTTAAAACTGAATTTCTTGTATTTTTTGTGGACATACTGTATAATAGAGAGAAAACGAAAAGTTTCATTTAATGAACAAAATCACTTTTTCCTATAAGGAAACTGTTATTTAGTTAGGTTAGGTATATCGTTTCGAGATCAATAAATTTATTGTACTATAATTAATTAAGAAAATCGACTCCAATTATTTAATTGATTCCTGCTAAGACAGTTTGTTCTATAATGTAATTATGGGTAAATTAACTGATATCACTAAAAACACAAAGCAAAGAAAAACTTAACTCTTATATTATTTTTTTTTAAATGACACATTTTTCAAAACATTAGACCAAGAGTCAAGTAACATATGCAACAATAATCGTATCTTTGTTTGTCCAGTCAAATGTGGCCCCTGGCCTCTTCATATCCTTGTTAAAATCATGTTGACAAAGTTAATGAATGGTTTTAACAACTTCTCTTTTGGTTTTCTCCCTCGGGGTATTAAACAATGGTGGTTATAAAAATAATTGCACTCCACCCTCGCGACCTAACGCGTGTTTACACATGTTATATAGACTGTCAGTTTGATCAAAGTACAGAGCTGTTTTATTATTATTATTTATTATTTTTTATTGTTAACTATTCGTTTAAGTACAGGATATTTGAACTACTTACACTAACTAATGTATAGAGCACAAACATGAAATGTATATATTAAAAAAAAAAGAATAAATATCTGTAATAATTAGTATAAAATTAAGTTTCATCTTAAAAATAAGTGAGGTTAAGTACCAATAAATAGCCCTCGTGTTTTAGGAATTTTAATGTTATAAGGTAGTTTGGTAGCCAAATGACTTAAACTTGACCCTACATTTTTTTCTATTTATTCAAAAGATTATAATTAAAGACACCTACAGAAAAAGAATAAGATTTTTTTACCACACCGTTTAAGAGATATAATTAATTAAAGCTATGCAAAAATACACGAGCCGTTATGAGTGTCCTTGTTCAAAACTCCGGCAATTGAGGGTTTGTAAAAAATTGACAAACTGGACCCCACAAAAAAAACATTTGAATGGATAGAATGATGTCTGAAATACACACTGCAAAAATTTCAGAATAATTTACCACGTACTTTTGATTTTATTAATTTTTTAATACTGACTTATGGTCTCTATCTCTGTTGTAGTGACAGTGACTAGTGACAGCTGAGTACTAATCAATTAATATTTTATTAATTACATTACCATAATTATTTAATTATAATTCGCATTAAGTTAAATCAAATAAATTTTTATGTGAATTTCTATTAATTATTATAGCATGATTTGGATAATTATTTGAGAAAAAAAAATCATTTATTTGACTTGGGATTGCGGCTCTCAAACTACCTTAAATAAAATTTCAAAACAAAAAAAAAATAATAATTTACAAAATACTGTATTTGGCATATTATGGCTTATATAGATTAATTTTACATGTATTATTAAAATAATCCAAATCACTGTTATAGGCAAACAGTCTTCAAAATAAATATCCAGTACTGTATATCTTTAAAATTTTAAATCGACTTATCAAGTTGATCTGATCTTAAGTCCGTGGACAGCCGTTATATTTTGTTTAAACTTACACAGTCACCTGTATTTTTGCATTTAACACAGATGTCTCCTTTTAAAAACATGTTCCAACATTATTATCTTAATTGAGTCACCTCTATGTGTTTAAAGTCATGCACAAACTCCAAGAGACTTAATGCTGCGATAAATAAATGTCTTGCGATGAAATATTTTTTTTTTTATAAATCATATGACTAAATAAATGTATTTTATAGATATCACAAAACCGAACCTGATGGAAAATCAACAAGTGCGTAATATTTTTTTCTTGAATTTTAGGACTTCGTCAGTTTTTTTAATTCTTTTTTGTAGCGCTCAAAAACAGTTAGATAGTTGCTGGCAAGAGCGTAGATATATAGAGGGCAAAGAGCGTAATTAGCCTTCCCTCCACTCCCCAGGACCAAATTAATAAAAAATAAAACTGAAAACATTACGAAAACTTAACTAAAAAACAAGATTTCAACCGCGTATTTTGTAACACAATTAGTTTTGGGAATTAATATTTTGCTTGACACCTTCCTTCGTGAGTATTCTTGTTTGATATTAACAACACAAAAAATATTGATTTTTTGCTTTAAGTGAAAAACAAAATAGTTACGTACTTGGTTGCTGGTCCGTGCAAGTATTGTATGTGAAATCGTGTGCGCGATCTTTAATAAAATAACTTTGGATTATAAATCGCCTTTTGCATAATTGCTTTGCGATTTGAATAATCGATGCTCTACTGTACTTTTCTGTTTCACCTTGTATATCGTGAACTCGACTGGTCATTGGTCAACACATGTCCAGAGTACCTCTAATCTCTTTACACGAACTTTTGTCTCAGTAAATTTTCGCGACTGTATGTGTCTATTGTTATTGCGTATATAATATTATGTAATAAACATCAGACATGGCGGCGTTGGTTGGCGGGAGTGGAGTGAGTTTTGAACGAGCATGAATTCTACTGTGTGTGGGTGTGTGGATGTGTTTATTATTTCTGGCGTTTGGAGCTTTTTGCTCGTTTGTAAACTTTTATTCGTATCATTCCGACACAAAAAGTAGCTTTTCACAGTTGGTTCGATAAAACCCATCATCAATAACAATAATCGGAAGCCAATATGATAAAAACACGGATTGTAGACCGGCGTAGTCGATCAGATTTATTATTATGAAAAAAAACTACTAATAAATAAAATTATCTACCAATTTTTCAGACAAAAGATAAAAAAGATAAAATTAATAAATTACAAAAGCATAATGTTGTATATAAAATTAATTGTGAAAATTGTAATATAAGAATTATATTGGTCAAACACAAAAAGAGCTCTTAAAACAATAATAAGAGAACACCAAAAAATTATGTATGAAAAATTGGTCGATAATTTTATTTATTGAAGAGTTCTAATCAGACGTTAATCAAAGATTTGAAAAAACTACTAAACCAAAAGGTTTTTGATTTTCAAAAATATAAAATAACAAAATTAAAAAAAACATCAAAATCAAAGCTGTTCTTGAGAAATATTGGCTGCTTAACGTATTCATTGACGCGACTTTTTTAAATACGACGCCTGTCTATCTTTCTTTGTTTAATATTTTCTTGCTCATAACAACTCTTGGCGTTTTGTTCATGCAATATAGGAACCAATAGTCTTTTTGGAACAGCGGTGCCATCTTAATTTGATGCTATTCGAGGGATATTTTCCTCACATAGAGGTGGTCATATATTTAATACCCTCTATATTGCTAGCAAAGATCGGGAGATAGACTTAAACACTACGGTGCAGACATATATACTGTCTCTCTTATTATACCTACTCTGAGTCTCATGCGCATGTCCGTGAATGGATGCGCGTCAGTTTGCACATGGAACTAAGCTGTGAAAGGGAGGTGGCTTGCTCTTTTCCACTTACTAATTGCCCCACTACAGACGCGATACTTGCTCACAACGAGTCAAGTAAAAAGAAAAAGATAGAAAAACAGTCATTTTCTGTCTCACTTCATGGGCCACGCTTCCACTTACGGCCACTAGCAATATACAAGTTATTAAATATATGGAGATGGTTCTCCTTATATCCGCGCTCCATGACTATACTCTCTCCAAAGAATGCCTCCAGGTGATAATTTTTGTGGCTGATTCGAACCAACTGTACAATACGAGCAGGGGAACTGCAAAGCACACAGAATCTACAATCGTACAGTGCGTTAAACATGCGTCAACGCACTGTAATGAGACAGTGTTTTTGTTTTTGTCACAGCACTGTTGCCACATTCATCATAAAATATGTACCTGCCTTCACATGAATATATTATTCATGTGTGTTGACTTTGCGCGGAGCCATTTTTGTATAAAATCCTTTTAACGTTAGCGTGGTATCAAATGTACGAGGATCATTTTTCTTTTAAGATTTCTGTAAGATGAGACTACTTTTATCTTTCAGCTTACTATAAAAATAACCTTATTTCAATGAGCGTGCTAAAGTTCAAGGTCTATTTTATCTTTTACTAGTCGCTAGCCGTGGCTCCACAGAACAATAATATTGTTCTGTGCGTGGCTCTGTACGCGATTGAGATGAAACAATCTATAATATAGAGCTGAAGAGTTTGTTTGTTTGTTTGGTTGAACGCGGTAATCTCAGAAACTACTGGTTCGAATTGAAAAAAAATGTTTTTGTTGGATAGCCCATTTATCGAGGAAGGCTATAGGCTATATAATATCACGCTACGACCAATTGGAGCGGAACATCAATGAAAAATGTTGCAAGATTTATCTCAAAATTAGTCCGTCCGACAAATATTATCAGATGAAATGTCTTAACTAAATATTACAATATTAGCACGTTACGTTCACAAGCCCGGATAACTCAGTCGGTAGAGCGTAAGACTCTTAATGCCAGGGTCTTAGGTTCAAGCCCCACGTCGGCGAATATATTTTTATTTTTTTTTTATTTTCTACATTGCTTTCTTCTAAGGCTTACATTTCAATTTTTTAAAATTTTATTACGACTAATTAAAATTAAATAAATCTAATTAATAGCTCATTTGAAAACTGTTACAACTATAGGTACCTATATATAAAAATAATTTTCCCACAGTGTTTTCAATTAAATATTTATTATATTAAAAGAAAGTTATTATACTTAAAAAAAGTGTAACGACAAAAACTTTTGAACGGTAACTCCGATCATTATGAAGTTTGGACACAACATTCATCTCGGTAAACTAAGATGAATGTGCGTACTCATGTCCCTTCCTTCCCTATTCGTTCTTTTGCACCCGGGTGAAACCGGGCAGGACCGCTAGTCTTCTATATACGCCGGACACGTATGTTAGAGATTCTTACAGTCACGTGGTGTGGGGCGTACAGAGATCCTAAAAAGAAGGAAATTTGCCACACGTAAAAACACATTCACTAAAAAGTAGATCAATGTAAGTGTTGGCTGCACGTAATATACAGTATCAACAAAGGCTCCCGGAAAAATATTAGCCTTTAAATTATGTTAGCGCGTCTCTAGAGTTTTACTGAACAATTTTAAATTCACTTCTGGAAACTTTTCCACTTGCATGATATGAATATTTTTTCTGGTTGAAATAAATCGCGCTACGTGGTTCACGTACGTTGCATAACCATGCGCGCATAATATACGCACATTTCCACACACGCTGGAACGGGTTATTCTCTCAGGGTTGCCAACTCCTAGAAATATTTTCCCCCAACCACAAGTTGAAATATCATTAAAAATCCATCTGAAAAATTATTGTTTATTTTAATTTTTTTTTCTATTAGTTTATATATTTAAGGAGACCGAGCGTCTAACGTATTACGATAGACCTCGCTCGGTCTCCTAGCAGATTAGTGAATATCGTCGCCAAAGCGCCAAACTTTGTTGAAGATAAGTTAACAATAAAAAATGATTGTTTTACAGTAATACAATAATTCATTCATTGTTAACTCATCTTCAACAAAGTTTGCCGCTTTGACGCCGATATTCTGCTACTGAAGGAGGAGACCGAGCGCTACATGATATTATTATTTATTAGGACTTATTTAATATTTAATAGTAAGTCAGTTTTGTAATTTCATCTGTCCGATAGAAAAAAAATAGTTTTTTCGTGTTCCTAAAGTTATTAAAATATTAAGGCCCTAAAAAATCCCATTCTACATTTTATCCCCCCAAATTTAGGGGGAAAACCCCCAAGTTAGCAACCCTGCTTTCTCTCTACCTTTTGTCTTTAAATATGTGAGCTGGTTTTGTAAACTTCGACGGCTGTAAGCGCTCTATTTGCTTATTACAGTCCTTATCGTTTTCTCTATATTTAGAATCGATTTATTAAAACTTCGTCTGTAAACTAGCTACGTTTATGTTGTGCTGTGTGTTATTTTGAAGTTATTTCAAGTTATTATCACGTTTATAGACTTATATCCCGTATTTTATTGATTTCGCATTATTTAAGACGGTTTCGTAACAGCAGAAAGTACTAATCTACCAAGGATAAATAAGTTTAATAAATAAATAAAAAATAATAATAAACAAAATATTCAAACGCCCTGAAAAACTCTTAAGAAAATTATATTATATAGCGCCCCAGTCCGGCTTCGCTCAAATTTGTAGATTGCCAAACGTTGCAAAATTGGTCTCCACGAAAAGCGCTTTTATTTTAACGCAATAATATATAGCCTATGTTCATCCTAAAGGTCCGTTCTAAATTTTGGTCCATTTTTTTTTTTGAAATCGGATGAGTAGTTTCTCCTACATCCACACTTACAAACTTTACCTATTTTTAATATTAGTATAGATATGTATTGATTGTGAAACATCCTGTATGAACAGCTTTGCCCTAAAGCTACCTCTACACACCTATACCCATGTGCGTACTTGACTGATATAATTATTTTTGCGCTCTAGGCTTAACATCAAAAAGTGTGTCATCCGCATATACTCAAATATCGCCTACCCCATACCTCCCATCCTTAATTCGGTTGCGTTTAAAATAGGCGTCCGCGGGGAGTAACGACCATTTAAAATAACTGAATTTCAAAGCAATATTTGTGTAGACACTTTTTTTTAATTAAAAACTCAAAAGTCTAGAAGAATTCAAATCTTTGATTAACGTCTGAATAGAATTCTTCAAATAAATAAAATTGTCGACAAATTATTATTGACATAAAAAATAAAATTATATATCAATATTACAAAAGATGACGTTGTGAAAATTGTGATATGAATTATATTGGGCAAACAAAAACAGCGCTAAAAACACGAATAAAAGAACACCAAAGCAATCATAAATTACTCCCTGATAAGCATAATGTCGTAACTAGACATACATTCGAATACGGCCGTAAATTATTAATTGGGATAGTATTAAAATTTTAGATAATGAAACAAATTACTTTAAAAGAGGTATTTCGGAAATGTTATATATAAAATCTAATAAAACGGAAAATTTAAGTAATATTTATGATATATTATTTTGAAATAATATTTTGTTTTTAATAAATTTTTTCTTTCTTTTTAGATACTTAGATATCCATGACTACTTATTAAAAAATTGTTTGTTATTAATTTTTCATTAATTTTCGATAATTAATTAACTTCATTCTGTTATAAAATAAGTAGATAACACTAATTAATTTTTATATTTTTTAAACTATTTCTGAAATCTGAAGATCAAAATCCGAATCGAAACGTCATCTTTTGTAATATTGATTTTTAATTTTATTTTTTAATGTCAAATATATAGTCTGAAAAAAATTGGTCGACAATTTTATTTATTTAAAGTCTAGAAGAAGATTTGAAATAAAATATTTATTTTTCATAACCTGTTTCTTTTTTTCACAAAATTCCACCAAGCACTCGCGGCCCTTCGGAATACATTGGCGGCCTCTGGCGGGGCTGCGACCCACCGTTTGAGAAGCGCTGGACTATACTATGCATTATTATTAGTTTTGGGAGCAAATGTAAGCATTAGCAAGTAATGCATACATAGATATAGAACAGACATTTAAATGAAAGGTTAGTGACGTTATTATTTTCATATTTTCAAACGTTTCCATCGGGAATAAATTGGTTCACATTAACCTATAACGACTCCCTGTGTGTTTTGTGATCCAAACTAAATGTCACGCGAATACAGAAAATTGTGTTTGCTACTGAACAAGCTTGTCTCATTGATCTTCAATGTATGGATTGTAGTTAGACGTTTTAAAAGAGAGAGAAATGACAGAAGTTTTGAATTTGAATAATTCTCAATCTATATATATAAAATTCTCGTGTCACAGTTTTTGTTGCCGAACTCCTCCGAAACGGCTTGACCGATTTTGATGAAATTTTTTGTGCTTATCCGGTATCTATGAGAATCGGCCAACATCTATTTTTCATCCTCCTAAATGTTAGGGGTAGTCCACCCCTAAATTTTTTTTTTTATTTTTTAGACAAAATTTTTAATTTCTATTTTTTTATGATACAACATACAAAAATACATACAATCCTCAATTTTCACCCTTCTACGATCAACCCTTATTTTTTAATAGCCATTTTAGTAATTTTATCATTTTTCCTCTCCGGTCGAAAACTGATCAATCGTCATTTAATTAGTTATCCCCGCCAGATGTCTACAGGTGTCACTTCGCCAACATCTATTTTTCATCCCCCTAAATGTTAGGGGTAGTCCACCCCTAAATTTTTTTTCTTCCTTCCCCATTCGTTCTTTTGCACCGGGCACGACGGCGCAGCCGGAGTGCTCGACATACACACATATACGTCCATGTATATTTTAAAATAAATAAAATAGATAGATAGATGTTCCAATTAAATTGTTTTATTATTTCACTTTATACGTAGCGAAGCACGTACAGGGCCGCTATATATATATATATATATTATACTGTTAGGCGGTACGAAGTTCGCCGGGTCCGCTAGTACATCTATAAAATATAATCCCTATGTTTGCCATAACGCCTGATACTGATGTTTGACATGCTGAGGAAATATTTTAAATAAGACTGATCGAATACGAGCCACACATTTATTTGTTGAGATAACTACAAAGCTATGGGTTAGCGCGATCGCGACCACATTTTTGTGGTTAGCTTGCGTTGCATCAACTTCATGTGCAGTCGAATTCAAGGGCGTAGATATGGGTGGGAAGTAAAGGGGATTATTATCCCCCCAGGATCATAATAATAAAAAAATAAAACTGAAAATAATACGTATACCTACCTGGTTAAAAAATTAAATTTAGAAATATTTATCGAAAAGGAATTTGTAAGTTTGGGAATTAATATTTTGCTTGACACCTTCCTTTTTAAGTATTCTTGTGATATTAATAAAACTTACAAAGTATTGATTTTTTGCTTTACCCCTTCCCCTCAGAAAAAAAATATCTACGCCCTTGGTTAAAGCAACCAATACAGAACAACAAATTGCTATAGCAAAATAGCATTTTGTAGTTCAATAAGCAGCTACGAGCTACCTACATTTTCTTGTAACAATGAGCTTCGACTTGGAATCACTATTACTTATTTTTTAGATGCGCAGAAATTTCTTAGCAAAATTGTTTGTGAACTTTTCGCAAATGTCTAAAAAAAATTACAAATCGATTCAATGGTCACCCGCGTAAAATAAACAAGTAAAGAAACATTTCTTTTTTATTCCATAAATCAGATAATATAGATTTTAATATAAATCCATGAAAATGTAATGTTTTTATATTTTGCAATACGGTTTGAAAAATGTCAGCTAATTCCAATATCTCGGTAAGTACCGCATCAATAATTATTATAGCACATCACATTGATTAATTTCATACAATAATCGATATTTTCATCCCTGTGCTAGAGATCAGTAGTTTGTTTCGTTGAGCTAACCGCACAACCGTGAGTCACTTTTTCAGAATACACTACGCGTGGAACTTTAAAAACGCAGACAAAGATATCCCATTATTTTTTTATAATGTAGAGCTAAAAGTAGCGAAAATCTATTATTAAATAAGAGATGAAATAATAAATTATCGAGACACAATTATTCAAGAAATCTCGCTATATAGGCGAGGAAGGAGTCCTCGAGAAATAAAAGACACGAGAGATGCGAAATTTTTTCGAGGATGAGAATGGTTTTGTTGGGACTTTAAGCATCACAAACCAAATTTTATAGCTAGGAACGCACTTCAAAGTTTCATTAATTTTTTTTTCTTTGCTTTGTTTCTTACTGTTCTCGTCGACAAAATGTGTAATTGCACGACCCTCTATATAATATTTGTTTTCCGTGATTGTGTAGCGGTTATAAAATGACCTTTTTTCTCACTAGTGCGTAAAGTAAAACAAAAGTAATTCGATATTACCGATTCAATAGTATAATAACGTGTCAGTTATAATTTAAATCCATTTCAGCATGATAAGCATTGACATCGTAAACAGTCCACATAATATAATACCATTATGGCACACTGTCAAAAATATTACAAATATGCTTATTATGATGTGAAAATCACCTATTTCATACGAGGTACGTTAAAAATGTCAACTGTAATGTTTTTATGACTCGTGTGCAGAACTCGCGAGTTGCTCGTTTTAACAATGTCATAACTCATAAATAAAATAATGAGGTAATAATATTGATAAATTTTGTCTTGTCGACGTGTATCCGCGCCATATTTGCCAGAAATTGAAGATGAAGTCGAGGGAGTGAACTGAACCTGCTTTCTGTTCAAGTTTATGCGTTGTATTTTATAACCATGAAACTATTTGTAACACACATAACAATAACGTGGTATTAAAATGTTTTTACCTTCTCTAATTTTCCCTTCACTCTTTCGTTTACTTCTAATTGTTAATAAAATCTTATTTCTTCTCCAATAAGCGAGCAAGATTTAATAGAACTGCAGTTGGAAGCATTTTGAAGTTGTATTTCCCAGAGGCGTATCAAGAATGAATTTATCTTATAAAAAATTTAAATTCACATTACCTACTATAAAATGTTACATACCGACTTAAAAAATGATTATAATCATACCTATTGCGAATTGACATATGGGCGGAGTTTAGAGTTTAGACCAAATATGAACTTAAATCCGCCTATTTTCATATGCAGTGTAAACTCTATATAGCGAACTTCTATTTAACGAAAAACTCCTTAAAATGTAGAATTTGCTAAGGTTTGTTTGATTTTTTGAAACACTCTATATAGCGTAACAACTACTCTCAATAGCGAAACAATACGTCATTATTTAAACCCCATAACAATGGGATTCTTAGAAATGTGTTCATTTGTTTGTTGCAAAAAGATTCAATTAAAATACTGGCATAGTAAAAAACGTCAAACAAAGTTAACAGATTATTATTTTATTGTTTAATTTTTTTTTTCACTAATTTAGTCAAAATTAAATTGGCAGAAAATATTTTTTCTGCAACTAGTAGGTCCCCCAGATGCTATTCAGTCATTTTCTGCCATTTTGTAGAGGAATTTTGAATTTTGCCATTTGTTTTTTTTTAAGTACCGCAACGCGCTAGGCCCCTACTCCACTAAGCGGATTTGTAGAGTGGGACTCATACTACACGAAAGAGAGCGTTTCTGCCACCAATAGTGCTCCTTGACTATTTTTGTCACCACTAATAGTAATTAATAATCATAAAACGAAGAGAAAAATTATTTATCCCATTTTTATACCTTCTCTGAAGTTTGTTTAAATAATTTTTTGCATTTATGGTAACCTAGCTAGAACATTATCAGTTTTAGACAAAACTACATTTTAAACCCAAAACAAATGACATTACCAGATCACGTATTTCTGAGTATACAATATAATAAGCGTCCCACTCCCATTTGCTTTGTATACGTTTAAATTTCTCTAGTTTTGGTTCTCTAATAGCATCCTTTCTTCATTTACTTAACGGAAACTTACAGTACCGGAAGTGGTTCCTTTACATCCTTCCTTATTCACAGGTTGCAACAAAAAGAAAAACACTGTCCGCTCAATGCTAAAGTCTCTAGACAACCTATTCGTTGTTATCTATACTAATATATAAAGCTGAAGAGTTTGTTTGTTTGTTTGTTTGAACGCGCTAATCTCAGAAACTACTGGTTCGAATTGAAAAAAAAAATTTGTTGGATAGCCCATTTATCGAGGAAGGCTATAGGCTATAAAATATTAACTTACGACCAATTGGAGCGGAACATCAATGAAAAATGTTGCAAGATCCTATCTCAAAATTAGTCCGTCCGACAAATATTATCAGGTGAAATGCCTTAACTAAATATTGCAGTATTAGCGCATTAAGGTTACAAGCCCGGTTAGCTTTGTCGGTAGAGTGTAAGACTCTTAATGCCAGGGTCTAGGGTTCAAGCCACACGTCGGCGAATATGTTTTTATTTTTTTTTTATTTTCTACATTGCTTTCTTCTAAGGCTTACATTTCATTCATTTAATAATATACCATGTCAATTTTATGCTCACATATTAAATTATTCTAATTTGTTAACCACTAAGTTACTAAGAAACTGATTACGCAGTAACTATTTCAACATAGTTCCATAGTTCATGCGTACAGGTTTTTACATTTTCTCAACTTTTGTTAAATTTGTCCTTTATAACCGAAATTGTAGAACGTTTAGAACTTCGATATTTTTGGACCCAAAAAAAAAAGTTTTTTGGGTAATTTGACTTTTCCATAAATCACATCTTCAAGAGTAGAACAAAAAGTGGATAATTTTAGCTAGGAAACGTCCAAAAATTAATAAGAATGATGAAAAACAAAATTATTAAATTTTAAGTTATTTATTTATATTTGTAAGAAATAGAAAAAAAACAAAATTATTAAATTAAATTAAAATAAAAGTTTATTTGGGATATGAACCTGAGAAGTTTGACATTTAACGACTATATGGCTATCGGGTATACAAGATGCACCCCGTCACGTGTATATAATAATGTCAGTATGAAAATATCACCGACGTACTAAGTGCGTTTTGTTTCCATGATTCTCTCCTCGCTTTTGTTTCGTGACGCTCGATCGTATCTTTCCCCAGTTCACTGTCAGCCCCCCAAAAAAAGTACTCAATTTTTAACCACAATATCATTCCATGAATCATCCTGTATTGAAACATTTAAATAACAAGGATATTTAAATTCTCTCTTTCTCCAGTTTATAGAGAAAACTGTCTTTGAAGTAACTAACTCTTCACCGTACTTCGTGCCCCCGCCGTTTCCCTCTTCGCATCGTCAAGTGAGAAAAACGACATTGAGCATAAATTAAAGGGAAATGCTTAACTAACTTATTCATTTCATCTGTTTTGTCGTCGACTGACGTTTGCAACTGTATAACAAAGAGTGAAGACAGTTATTGAAGTTGGTTTTTAATTTCACTTACTTGACTCCAGACTCGACTCTTATTTGTGTTGACGTAACTTAAACTTATTTATTATTGAACTAATGTTCTGAGAACCAGATCCGGCTCTAAGGTACTATCCTCATTTAACCCATTCGGTCCTGGCGGGCCTTTCAATGGACATACTATTCTAACGCGTATAATTTAAGTCAGCGTAATTAAATATCAAATATAGACATTTCATTGTGCTTGGGGCTTATCCGAGATGTAGGCATCAGATCCGGCTCTAAAGTATCATCCTTATTTAACCCCTTTGGTCCTAGCGGGCCTTTCAATGGACATACTATTCTAACGCGTGTAATTTGAGTCAGCGTAATTAAATATCAAATATAAACATTTCATTGTGCTTGGGGCTTATCCGAGATGTAGGCATGCCAAACAAAACAAAGAAATACTATGTGGGCAGGTCGAAATATCGAATCAAGTGTTGACTGTAGTCATGGATTCACGCAAAGCTGGTAAAGGTGGACATTTTGATTGTGTATTACTTAAGGTAGTTTGAGAGCCGCAATCCCAAATCAAATAAATTACTTTTTTTTCTTTTTTTCCCTCAAATAATTACCCAAATCAAATAGAAATTCACATAAAAATGTATTTGATTTAATTTAATTCGAATTATAATTAAATAATTATAGTAATGTAATTTATAAAATATTAATTGATTAGTACTCAGCTGTCACTAGTCACTGTCACTACAACAACAGAGATAAACAACAGAGATAGAGGCCACATGCCAGTATTAAAAAATTAATAAAATCAAAAGTACGTGGTAAATTTTTCTGAAATTTTTGCAGTGTGTATTTCAGACATCGTTCTATCCATTAAAAAGTTTTTTTTGGTGGGGTCAAGTTTGTCAATTTTTTACAAACCCTCAATTTCCTGAGTTATTGAACAAGTACACTCATAACGGCTCGTGTATTTTTGCATAACTTTAACTAATTATATCTCTTAGACGGTGTGGTAAAAAAAAACTTATTCTTTTTCTATAGGTGTCTTTAATTATAATTTTTTGAGTTTTGAATAAATATAAAAAAATGTAGGGCCAAGTTTAAGTCATTTGGCTACCAAACTACCTTAAGTATAACTTGCATGATGTAATTTATTTTTCTTGTAGACCATAATTTCCTATCACACTTATATTTAAAAAATCACACATTTTATTATAAAAAAAATGCGAGTGACTACCATAAAAAATAAACATTTTAGAACTGTTGTTCATTCCAACGGACATATGATATTTCCAAAATTTTGTAAATGTTAAATTTAATTTTTCACTCATTACACTCTAAAAAAGCCCAACTCTCTAAAAATATTTTTTGTTTCAAAAGAAAATAACTCGAGTTCGAAGGAGTTAAAGTGCAAAAAAAATTGCCGAATTCCCGAGTAATAAACGAGTTCTCGACGCATCTTTAACTATAAACTATGTTTAAATTAAATGACTTTGACTCTATTCAATAAAAATAGAGTAACTGTGATCCATTGAAGTTAATGATAGGTATTTGGAAAAAATTCCGTAGCATAAGGATCGAAAATGAAGCAATACTGAAATTTTTAAACTTGCATTGAATACTGACGTTTCGATAAATTAAATGTTTTCTTGAAATCCGAATCTGTGCTGTGAGAGTGGGCACGAAGATCTTTCAAACTCTCATAAATGAAGACATTTTTATAGCAATTTAGTTCCTTAAAATATTATATTTTCTACTAGCGTGACCTGTGCGAATTATTCGCACTAAATAAGTATAATAATTATCACTTTACAACATGATTTTTTTAAATATGATTGCAGGTATTCAATTCGTTTCTAATTTTGCACACTGATTATAACGTTCTTCTTTTTGTTGTATTACAATATGCAGCATTACTGTGACGTTGTTCAGCGTTGCCCGTCAGATGGCAGTATGCAGTATTTACAATATGAAGGTCAGATGACAGATCGAAGCGTTGACGTTGTTTCAAAATTATAGCCGTCAGATGGCAGACGTTGTTCAGCGTTGCTGTTAATTAATTAATTTACAAAAACAAAAGCAATAATAAATTTTTTAGTTGTCGATGTCAGTAGAGCAAGCAATTATCTGTAAAATGATATATAATTTATGTGGAGAAATTTTGTGGTTTTTTCTAGAAAGGGAGGCAAACATCTTTAACCTTAACGTATTAATAAATATGATAACTAGCAGCGCACTCCACTGACTCGCTAATTTTTCCTACACACTGACGACACACAATCTAAGAAAAAAGCCAGCCCTGGTGTCCTGAATTCCTTCTAATTTCTCTAAATGCCATGCTCGTGGTTGCTGAAGTTCTATCTTTTACGAATAACAATGGCAACTGTTTTAGGTAAACGCCATTTATTCTGTATTGTCAGAGAGTTATTAGACATCTGGCAACATTCAAAAAGAAAAAAACCGTGTCGGATAATTAGGTTTAAAATAATGTATCGAAACAAAATATTTAAAAATGCTAGAGCAGCAACTGTAATAAATTAAAAATTTTAATTCATCATAAAACATGACACAAAATATAAGATGGCTGATAATTTTTTTAATTCTAATGATGCCTTATGTTTAATAATAAACTTTTATAATAAGTACGTTAATTATGGGAATTGTGATATATTACTATTTTCACATAAATGTCACATTTTTATGACATAACCTCAATGCCATCTCAAGTATATGTAAGTAACCATATTTTAATTGACAATACATAAAAGTTTATCGCGTTATATTAAGATTACGGTATACATAAAATAACAAACGCTAGCGAGTGTACGTATGCCCCCGCGTCTATTTACCCCGAAGTTACCCTATTTTCAAATATATAAAGTCTATACTAATATATTATAAAGCTGAAGAGTGTGTTTGTTTGTTTGAACGCGTAAATTTCAGGAACTACTGGTTAGAATTGAAAAAAAATGTTTTGTTGGATACAGTGTTGCCAACTCACTCATATAACTACCTACTCAATAAATCAGTAAAATATACCTATTCATCTCAATTCTCAAAAATTTCTTCCATTAAATTATGCATACTATTTAAAAATCTGTATAAAAGTAGAATAAAATCTGATATTTGTGAAGATCGCCCAAAATCTGTATAAATACAGATAAATCTGTATATATGGCAGCACAGGTTGGATAGCCCATTTATCGAGGAAGGCTATAGGCTATATAATATCACGCTACGACCAATAGGAGCGGAGCAAAATGTAACTCAAATTTTGTCCGTCCGACAAAAACTTTTGAACGGTAACTCCGATCATCATGAAATTTTGACACAACATTCATCTCGGTAAACTAAGATGAACGTGTCCCTCCCCCCATTCGTTATTTTGCACCCGGGTGAAACCGGGCGGGACCGCTAGTATAATATAAGGTTATGTATTTTTGAAAAATAATAAACTGCACGCAGTCTTACGTTATCGGGGGTTCGTATTATCTTTTTACTCCGCAATTATCAACTTTAACAATATATTCGTTGAGGTGTAAATAATTATTATTTTCCATTTAAAGTCCGTAATATTTATTTTAAATAATTATGAATAACGGGAATGCGGACACATAGGTATAATTCTTTTCTTTTTATTGCTTACGTTTCATCAAAAATATTGACTTTGTCAAAGCTCAAAAAACAATTTCTTAAATTAGAAAATAAAGTTTAACATAAAAATTATAATTTATTTTCCACTTAAGAAAAAATGTCTTAAATTTTTTATTATGTCAAAATTAAACAAAAAATTCTTGACAAAGTCAATATTTTTGATGAAACGTAAGCAATAAAAAGAAAAAATTATACCTATGTGTCCGCATTCCCGTTATTGGTGTAAATAATGTTCAGAGTGTAATAATTAAAATTGCTCGGTAATTACATAATTTCAAAAATACAAGCGATATAATAGAACGAAAGACGCCATTTGATGCTTAAAGGCGATAATACGCGCATATTTAATTAGAAGATGCACAATGACAGGGAAACCACTCAATGTGACAATAAAGACGAAACAAGTTGCTTTAAGCAAGGCACAGTCTCTGAAGTCATATTATTACCTATCATACACCTTGAGTCAACACAAATGATCCCGTGAAATCCTTACCATATTGTAATATTATAGTCGAACCTGGATAATCAAGAGTCCAAAAGACCACGAAAAAAGCGTGGGGCGCTTTGTTCCACATTTTCGTACATCGAGTGCCCCACGCTTTTTTCACAATAATACTTATATTTTTTATTCATTATTGTTTTAAGCTTATTTTAAAAACAATTATTTTTTACTTTTTAGTTCGATATAAAGCGTGTTTTTTTAGTTTTTTTTAAACTATATTTATTTTCCACTTTCTAGTTCTATTTATTGTCAAAAATTTGCCGAAAAAAAAACAATTTTTTTTTTCGGCGTGGACGGGATTAGAACGGACGACCCGTTATTCCGAGAGTTGACGTCAGCGAAGACCCGTGCCTTAGGCCATTGATCGAAGGAGAATATTCCACTCGCGTGCGTTTTACGCTCATGGAATCTTCTCCTTCTCTCACTAGTCGCACAATATACTATTATTTGAAGAGTTCTATTCAGACGTTAATCAAAGATTTGTATACCAGTTTTACTTAAATAGAATATATTGTCAAACTATACAATCATATAGTATGTATAGTGTAAAATATAATCTTCTTTTTTCTGAGCTGTAGATATTTCAAAATTTTCTGTATCGCAAAAATGCCTCGTTCATGGGAATCTGTTATACAGCGATATTGCATTGTATCGTGGATCCAGAAGGCCGGTGAGATAAGTGTTGTTCGGCGGCGGATCTCTTGTATTCAGTAGTATTGTATAAGACATGAGAGGCGCACGTTGAGAGATACAAGAGGGCGGTATATGAACAACTGAATGAGGCAGGGAATTGGGAATCATATGTATGCAGATTACCTCTGTCTGCTTTCTCGATTTCGAGCCGCGAGGCGTGATTCTAACGACGACCGTTTTATACACGCTTTACGGTCCCCACTATATTATATTCTGTACTCGTTGGAACGTACAACTGCTCGTAACGCAATGCAATTCGCTCGGTCGTACCGGGCTGAGAAGATCGCACGGTGGAGGGTATGAGTCGAAATTTTGGTCAAATTTATTGTAATAGTACACTGGCCATTTTCCAGAACAGTGTCTTGGTAGTTGTATAAAGCGTTATAGTCCAAAATCCGGTATTAGAAATATATACCCTCATTTGTTATTTGTTAATGACGAAGAGATAATATAAACATTGATAAATCGCACATGAGCTGCTAAATCGCGTTAAATTAAATAAATTATAATTAACTGATTTGAATCAACTTCCCTGATTTATTAGTCATAAAAATCGAGCCCAAGATGAGAGAATATGACACAAGAGAATGGAATATACTATTGATTCTATACATAAATATAGATCATCCACATAAACATACCTTGTAAATAGTTGTGGCCTGTGTACTTTGAGTTTATTTGTTTTGTTATATTTTATTTGTGTTATATTCTTTAGCTTATGTTACGCATCTTACCCTCGATTTTTATGGTTTACAAATCGGGGAAAAAGTTAATTAGAATTTATAAAATTTAACAGTATTTATTATCTAACATAATATAATCTTTGTCATCATATATAGCAGATGAGGGTATATATTTCTAATACCGGATCTCGCACTATTATATAAAATAGCCATATTTTTCTTATGGACCAAGAAAATAAAAATCAAGTTACCTTCTATAGTCACTTTAACCCCAAAAAATATTAGAAGATAGCCCTGATTTTTTATAATTCGACATATTGTTGAATTAATTAAAGCAAGTTATATAATACAAAAAAATTGATACTGTTTTGAACAGTAAACATATTTTGACGAACAGCAAACATAAACGAATTATAAGTTTAACTGTGTAGTTGTAAGAACATAAAAGTGTTCCTTGTAGGTAAAATTTATTACACCTTTTTATGGCCTAATTAATTCCCTTTAAATATTTTAAACATTTCCTGAACTTAAAAATTAACAGTTATGGCTATATTGCCCCACTGTGTCGTGTTTTAACCACTACAATAGTATGTAGATACTAACTAGTATAATGTATGTTATATAGTACTAAGCTCTTTAATGCAAACTTTGTGTCATATTTTCTTCTTCTTTTTATCCGATTTTTATAGTACCTCTTTTCTCAAACTTTACACTTTTCTAAAAATTATAATTTTGCACTATTGGTACTATTTAATAATGTTTACTGTCTCACCAGCTCGAATATACCTAATTAACCAATGAGGTGTAGCTATGGAGTGCTAGTGTGGAGTGCGCGAGCAAAATGACAGAAAGAGATAGCGATAATTGCGGTAGGCACCATACAACAAAACGGGTCATATACCGTGTGTATCGTCTTCTCTTTCTATCGGTTTGTATATGCGCAGTTGTACATTAGAAGTCCATATTTACCTGCATCTCAATGCCTATTATCGTTAACTGAAAATGTAGTAAGATAATTATGTCAACACGAATGAAGCCCGATGTAGCCTAAACTTTGAGTTGCGAAGTACATGTACCAAATTTCATTAAAATCGAATTAGAGCTTGAACGGACAATAATACAGTGTAAACTCTTTATAACGAAACTCAAGGGACCGAGCATTTTTTATCGTTATAGAGAGTTACCGTTATATGGAGTGAAGAAAGAAAAACAACCAAATTAACAATAATCTTCAATGTACTGTATAATCTCTTTATAACGAATTTTAAGGGGCCGAACATTTTTTTCGTTATATAGAGGGAAGAAAGAAAAATAACCAATTTTTCAATGTGGTGGAATAATCTTCATTAAATAATAGGAATTTTTCGATAAGTTTGGCGTCATCAAGTGCTTGTTGAATAGATGGTGATGGTTCAGAATGGTCCTCTTTATGTCTGTAAACATTTGCTGACGCCTAAATATGAACATATTTCTTCGTAATAGAGAATGGTTGTTGCGTTATAAAGAGGGTATTAATGTACCTATAGGTTTTAAGGTAAACCAACCAAATCGTAAAAATTTCGACGTTATAGGGAGTTTTTCGTTATAACGAAGGACGTTATAAAGAGTTTACACTGTAAATAAATAAAAATGTCTAAAATAGATTGCATTCTTAAAAAAAGTCACTTAACCTGTCTGTATCCGTTTTATTATTTTGATAATAATGCTGGTCGGTTACAAAGCAAAAACGGCATATTGTGAACCTCTGGCTGGGGTATGTAAATATAAGAGAAGCTCTATTGACTCCGATATAACGGAACATTGCAGAGGCAGACAGGTGGGCGGAACCCTATCTGTAAAGCCACCGGTATTATTGCAGATTGTCGAAGTCGACGTGTTGGAGCCCTACTTACGCCCCAAGAATCGTGAACACAAGGTATTTCAACAACATACTAGGTACAAGGCTATCTTAGGATATCGAAAGCGCGTATACGACATACGTAATTTGTATATTTGAGAACCCGATAGAAAACCAATTTTACATTTTGAAAATACATAAAAAAATTATGTTGTTTCTAAAAGTAAAAGTGCTTTAATGCTAAAAAAACTAAATAAAGGCGCAGTTTTTTTTGACGTGATAACGTCTTATAAATTGATGAAACACCAGCTGCACGCACGAAAAAGTGTAACGTTCCGCCTGACCCTGTGCGTGCAAGCGAGAGCGCAGTATGCTTCGGCCCAAGTTTGACAGCTACTAAAATTTAGGTTATGTATTACGGAATACGTTATCACGTAAAACTATCGTCCGTAAACCGACTTTACAGACAACCAATTTTTTTTTTGTTGGATAGCCCATTTATCGAGGAAAGTTATATAGGCTATATAATATCAGGCTACGACCAATAGGAGCGGAGCATCAATGAAAAATGTTCAAAATGTTACTCAAAATTTGTCCGTCCGACAAAACCTTTTGAACGGTAACTCCGATAATCATGAAATTTGGACACAGCATTCATCTCGGTAAACTAAGATGAATGTGCGTACTCATGTACCTCTCCTCACTCATTCGTTCTTTTGCACCCGGGTGAAACCGGGCGGGACCGGTAGTCATTTAAAAAAATTTTAGATGACTTCCGGTACACGAAAGTATAAACAGAACATTAATTAGGCTGGTTAATTGAATTCTATTTTAGGCCTAAAATAAAACTCAATTATACCACCTAATTAATACTACAAAATTAATAGTTTGCAGAAATTACTGCTGATTTTGTAGTTCTTATAGAGTTATTGTGATATTCTCAGTTTGTTGAGAGAAATCCACTATACAATTATATTTCAACATCTAACCAAAATAATTTTTAAAAAACGTCAAAAATATTACATAATATATCTTGTTAAAAAGTTGAAAGTAGAATTTATTATAATTATGACAAATGCAAATTTATTTTTATCGCTGCATTATTCACACACTTTTCTCATCTCGAGAAAAAATTTATAAGCATAATACAAATGAAAAATTATTTCTAAAGTTTGTTTTTGATGCAAGTCAAATACACAAAGCGGAAACAAACTTTTTATGATCTAGCTTCCGAGTTTACCAAATTTATGCATTCTTTGTTACATCCAAAATTTCTTCAAACAGGCATATTGAAATAAAATTTTCGAATAATTTTATTTATTATTTTTTCACTTAAAATTTAGTAAGGTATTAATAATTTTTTGATTCAGAAAAAACTTACACATTTTTATTTATTATTAAACTAATCATTTTATTTTTTTGCTTAATTGTCATTCTGAAGAATTGCAATTGAATGATTTGGTCGATAATTTTATTTATTGAGGAGTATTCAAACGTTAATCAAAGATTTGAATATACAGACATTTATTGTTATTGGTCAGTCGTACGTCATAATTTTTTTGGCAAATACTTACATTTTTTCTTTGTATATATGAGAGCTTTTGAGATAGTATGATAGAAAATTAACTCCAAGGAAGACTGCAAATATTAATGTAAGTTAAGAGAGGTTGCGACTGAAAAAGTTACCCTCGTATAACGTACTTTTTAACGTCGATAACTTGTCAAATTAACTATTCAATTGATATATTTATGAGTAACATTTTAAAGGTGATAAAAAAGACCGATAACGACAAGTGAGACATATAAAAGGTTGACCTTAAACCCACTTTATTACAACATCCTTTATTTAAAATTTTACCTTTTTTTAATAGCCTATATAAGTATACAACCTTCAACTTTATCAATGTTTAATTAACGGTTTTTAGGTACTATATTGTATTTCAATGGGCAGATAAAAGACTAAATGTTTGAATCCTGCGCCTATTGCTTTTCTAATAGGAGCAATAAACATAATATATCGGATAGACCGGTAATTGGTCATATTCCTCTGAGGAGAAGAAACTATGACGAATTTAGAATGATTTAACCTCTATACTTGGGGGTCGGAAATGTGTAAATTTCTTATGATATTGACTTTTGTAAAAAAATAATTTTATTTCTTGTAAGTTTTAACACACAACATAAAATCTAACAGTAAATTTCGTTGTTTTCAGCATTAGGAAGGTTGGTCAATTAGTAAGCTACCAGATCATGGAAAATTCAGGCCAAAAAGTGAGAATACATATTTTTTTAAATTTTTAACTCCCAAAATACGGATTTTTTTAAAAAGGAAACCGAAGTAGATTTTCTTGAAAATGATTCATTTCCAACCCCCAAGTGATAGAGGTCAAATCATTTCAAATATAATAATACTAAATTTATTTCAATAAATATAGTACAGTTAATATACAGGTGTCCCATTAAGAATGGGACATAGAACAACCGCAGATTCTCCAATTCAAAATAAAACGATTAAGCGAAATATGCTTAGATAAAATGTTACTCACTCTACCAGTGGCGTACGGCTGGAGTAAGTAATGCTTGTACCCCTTCTAAATGTTACGCCGCTGTCTAAATTTTAATTTTGACTATAATTTTATTTTTTTTGATATTTTCTAAGTCAATAATGTACACTTGTTAGTTTGTTGTAAAGTCATTGGTTTTCGAGATATTCGCAGTTTTTTTAAGACAAAATTGTAAAAATGAATATTATTAATAATAATACAAATAAAAAGTACATGTCTATCTATCTTTAACTGCGAATATCTCGAAAACCAATGACTTCACAACAAACTAACAAGTGTACATTATTGACTTAGAAAATATCAAAAAAATTAAAATTATAGTCAAAATTAAAATTTAGACAGCGGCGTAACATTTAGAAGGGGTACAAGCATTACTTACTCCTGCCGGACGCCACTGGTAGAGCGTACTGAACTAATTTTTTTATTGTTAGGTGCATTTTATGATATTTAACAAGTGTGCCGATTTGAGTAAAATTATACGGTGTATTAAAAAAATTATGGACATTAATAATTTTTCAGTTTTCAACTTCAACACCCCGTATTTCGGAAACGAGTAACATTTTATCTAAGCATATTTCGCTTAATCGTTTTATTTTGAATTGGAGAATCTGCGGTTGTTCTATGTCCCATTCTTAATGGAACACCCTGTATAAATTGCTATCTTATGTTTGAAATTGATCCACCCAACTTGGCATATAGCCAGTGCTAGGATGGATAGTCATAGTTTCTTCTCTGATAGGAATACGAGCAATTACCGATCACCCTGTATATATATTTTTTATTTCAAAGAGTTTTAATGTGCAACTACTACGAACCATCGAACGGTGTTTTCTCACTTATAAAACACGAGTTACTGTAATAATAACTTTATTTACTAGATCAATATCCGGACAACTGGGTTTTGTTTGCATAACTAGGTGCGACCGTGTATTTAAAAATGAAACAAATGCCGTCAATTATAAATGACATCACCGGAGAGCTCCCGCTTTAATACAATACAGGTGGGAACAGACTATTGACACGGCACGTGTTTTTATATGTGAGGTTAGGCGTCGCGCCGTAAATTTAATAAAAGTTTATAATTTAATAATATTAGTTGATTACTTAATTCTAATAAAATCGTTAAAGTGTATTGTTATCGGAATAACACGCGTATGCAATATTACAACCCATTTGTTGCAAGATTTTTAACAGGAAATAGACATAAATGTTTATTATAAAAAAACTAGAGTGACCTATGGGAATTATTCGCACTAAATAAGTATAATAATTATCAGTTTACAAAATTATTTTTTAAATATGATTGCAGGTATTCAATTCGTTTCTAATTTTGCACACTGCTTATAACGTTCTTCTTTTTGTTGTATTACAATATGAAGCTCAGATGACAGATCGAAGAAATATTTTACTAAAATTGTCATATAGAGGCGCAAGTAGCAAAAGCGTTGAGCTAAGCCGTCAGATGGCATCATGCAGCATTGCTGTGACGTTGTTCAGAGTTGCTCGCTGTTTCAAAATTAAAGCCGTCAGATGGCAGTATGCAGTATTTATAATATGAAGGTCAGATGACAGATCGAAGTGTTGACGTTGTTTCAAAATTAAAGCCGTCAGATGGCAGATGTTGTTCAGCGTTGCTGTATTTTAATTAATTTACAAAAACAAAAGCAATAATAAATTTTTGTTGTCGATGTCAGTAGAGCAAGCAATTATCTGTAAAATGATATATAATTTATGTGGAGAAATTGTGAGGTTTTTTTCTAAGAACGGAGGCAAACATCTTAACCTTAGCGTATTAATATAATATATGATTCGTCAAGTTGCAATTGCACAATTCATTTATAAATAACAATTGATTGCGGTGGAATTTTTCAATCGTAATTTTTTGTGCTTTTTAGGATTTCAATTTTTTTAATAAAAAGAGTATTTGATATCATAAGGAATTACAAAAATCCCGTGGCTCGTTAGAGTGGATTGAAAATGGTTCATACAAGCAGCAAATGGCAAGAATAAAGCAAATAACGACTAGAAAGACTGCTTGAAGTTCTGCTGGCCATGTACGAAGCGAGCTCGTCTGCTAGCTCAGAAGATAGGTTTTAAAATTAGACCAGGGGCTATTTTCCTTGCTAGGTATGAGCAAGAACCAATCAGGAAGCAGAATCTTGTTACGTTGGCGACTTGAACAAACGCCCACAAACCAACGTGGCGTCATTCTGCTCGGATTCAGATAACAGACGCGTTTTGCTCTGTGTTTATATTTGAACTGTCACTGCCCGCATCAGATCTATTCACAAAACTTACATGAAAAGACGTCTCGTGTGAAGCGAGCACATAACAGCAATCAAGAAAACCAACGCTAGAAAACTAGTAGGCAAATCTAGCAGCGTTTCTAGCGGCCTTAACCCTATCATGCGCCGCGTCTACATTTGTGCTATTATTTAATACGGGCTTAAAATAAGTGATTAAACGCTCATAGCACACATTTGTGGACTTAACAAAGAATAAGGTTTTTTTATCAAACTACAATCAAAATTGATGTTTTATTGTCAAAACTATACATTATTCATAAAAATACCCCGAAAGAAAATTTTAGCAAAAATACAGCATCTACAGAATACCTAAACTTAAAGTACGAGACATTTACTGTCTGGTGACGATCGATTGAAACACGTCTTCTGTCAAAGCGCACAGGCATTGGGTCGCAAGTAAAGACTACTAAGGTATAATTAACTTGTAAATAAATAAACAGTTTGAGTGCTACTGGTGCGTTCACAATCCATATTGTCGATGCACTGTATATCGCGACAGGTGTGTTTATATTATGTATGTTTTGTGTATCAACATCTATTGTATCAACTGTGTGATGATTTATAGAGAGAGCTTTATTTAAAAAATTGGTTCGTTTAATTTGGATTTTAAAAAGCTTACTGAAACATGCAACACTCATTAATTATCTATTATAAATTCTGTCTGTTTTAATTAACATTTCGTTTATTTATGTGATTATT
Source organism: Xanthostigma xanthostigma (assembly GCA_963575645.1). NCBI lineage: Eukaryota > Metazoa > Arthropoda > Insecta > Raphidioptera > Raphidiidae > Xanthostigma > Xanthostigma xanthostigma. The sequence goes on along the minus strand of OY754469.1, from coordinate 48,955,449 downwards.
TATAAATCAGACGTAAACACGTGTGTTTTTTGAGTTCTGAACTCCCAAAACTTCTGTCGGAAAAATAGAGACGTTCGAACTGCGTGTAATTCTCGGATTCTTCTGGCTGTTTGAATTTCGTTTCATCAGGTCTAGGAGCCTAGATCTGCGAAAAAAAATCAAATAATCCCCGAAAAAATTAAGAACTTGATCAACAAATTCGCAATTTTGTCCAAAGAGTTCTATTTTGCTGACGTACGCTTTGGGAATTAGGCTTTTGAAAAAAAAAAAATTATCGATTTTTTTATTGTATTTTAAAACTTTATTATAAATAATATTGATAATCGATGCGAAAAACTTTCAAAAAACTTTTTTTAAATTAATTATAAGCAATTTAAAATTGATAAAATATTAAAAAAAATCACGTGACTGGAAACGCTCTAAAATTGTTTTTGACAGTAGTGACGTCATAATGGTAAAATTTATATACGCAGTATACTATCAATGGCTTCTACATGTGTATTGACTAAAACATTATGACGTCACATTATGTTCGGGAAATGTGGGCGCGTTCTCGGAACTGGGTACAAAAATTTATTTTTAATTTGATATAACTTTTGAATTATAACGAAAATAAAAAAAAGAAAAATAGTTTTGTTATAAAACTTATATACGATCTTTCCATTTATGACAAAAAAAAATTTCATTCAAAAGCACAATTGGAAGCCAGTTTTGGAGCTACCATTTTATCAATAAACATACTCAATAATAATTGTCATGGGTTCTTAATACGTGTGCAAAATTTCAAAATATTCAGACGTCTAGATGTCCATAAAAATGAATTTAAAAGATTGCTTCAGATACAAACATACATGCAGGTGAAGCCAATAAAAAGTGTTAAAAATTGTTCAGTCGGTGCAGTATACTGAGGTAACTGTAGAGATAGCAAATAAATAAACTGTGTAAATACTGGTGCGGAGTGCGGTTTAATAGACCATTGATTTCGATTATGTGAAATCTGGTTTAACATAAATATCCTCTTGTATATAGTTAAAAAGCTATCTACCGGATTAAAGCCATATCTCAAAAATAAAAGGCAAAGTGTGACTCTAGACTTTTTAAAACTATTGAGAAAACGTTTTCAATGAGATAGTCTGGTATGTCTGCTTAATGTTTACGAGTTAAATTCGAAATCGCCCAAAACAATAACGATTAAATAGACATTAACGTTCTTTTTCGTCCAGCTTCTACAATTTACAAAAATAATTTAATGAAAAGCATGTGTTATAATTTAAATCAATCACGAATGGTTGAAAGTTCAACTGAAACAGTACGCTTAAAAAATCTCAAATAAGGAATATTCACGTAGCAAGTTGGTTGACATCCATATTTCTTCTGAACCACGTTCTCTTTCCATCCATTATCGAAGCGTACCTAATTTCCGATTCCCCTAACCAATGCCTCCACTGTTACGATGGGACAATATAGCCAGGCATCGCTTAGGGATCGGTGAACATTCACGGGAATTAAGGATCACGACTATCACTATCGTTTTTAGAATTCCGTACCTAACCTATAAGTACTGCAACATTTGGTCTTTTTATATAACGAGGTTATGTTACCATGTAAACAGATGTGCTACAATTAAAACTTTCGGCCAGCGTGGTGTTTCATACCTCGGTCGTAAGTATACGCTTATTGAATACATTAATTAATTAATTACATAAAAACACAGACAAATTCCAATCAAGCAGCTTTGAGGTTATATACGTAAAAACACGAATGACAGTTGTTCGCGACTATTAGCTAAAATGTAATAGGGCTGCTAAACAACGGTTGATAGGCTATTTTTTCTTGACTGCCGCCCGAGCGTACGTACTTCCCGCATCAGTGCCTGTAATCCCACCAATGCGTGAATGTTAGACTTTCTGCCTTGCAATTGAATATTGATGCCGAAAGTATGTAGTTTGGATCGAGGTATTAATAAACGGAGGTGGTGGGGAAAGGGAATGGAACGCCTATACTTAAATAGCAGAGAGAATCGATTTTCAAAATTTTTTTTTATCGCTCATCCCTAGTCAGGTGATTGGTTCACGTTGAATACACACAAGGAGCACTTTAACAACCAAGTCTGCTGATCGCTGATCGTGACACCTCTAACTAAATGCTGCATTGAACACAACCTATAACAAGATGTCTGTCTGATTCGCTATCTGATTTGTGTGGTTTGTCCGATATCCGACCTTTGCATTTATATCTTTAATCTAACGGAACAACTCTTCAACTGGTACACTAAAGCGTTTCTCAATCATTGCTGTTTTCAGGACAGACGCTATTTTATTGCACCAATATAAACACTGACACTACGTTGGAAATATTTAAATATTTTAAATCTTTGATTAACGTCTGATTAGAACTCTTCAATAATAGTATATTGTGCGACTAGTGAGAGAAGGAGAAGATTCCATGAGCGTGAAATTTGCCGAGTGCGGTAACACGCGAGTGGAATATTCTCCTTCGATCAATAGTCGCACATAATACTTTATTCAACTAGCACGAGTAATATGTAATCGGGGCACTGATAAAAGAGGGAAAAATAATAAATCACTTCATTGATTGACATACTCACCACCCTCGATGCACATAAGATGGCCCTGACTTTCGCTGAATTGCGATTCTGTTTTTATATATACAAATCGCTACCGCGTTTCTATTGGTCCAGAAACTGTGCAGTAATATATTACCGTACAGTTTCGGCTCATTATTCGCACTATAGGTACGCGTCAACATGAAGTAATTTATTATTTTTCCCGAATTTAGCAGGACCCCGAAATTATATATTATTCACGCGTGTTGAATAAATAAAATTATCGACCAATTTTTCAGACAATTATATTAACAAAAAATATAAAAATTAATACATTGACGTTTCGGTCCATATATGGATTTTCTTCAAAAATATGTAATCTAAAAATATAAAAAAGAATTACTTATTTTACAATAGAATTAAGACTTAATTAATTTTTGAAAATTAATGAAAAATTAAATCCGGACCGAAACGTCAATGTGTTAATTTTTATATTTTTTGTTAATATAATTGTCTGAAAAATTGGTCGATAATTTTATTTATTTTAATATTTTACTTCATCCTTTCCACGGTAAGCCATTCTAGCGTTTACCCGCCTAGGATCATAATAATAAAAAATAAAACTGAAAATTCGAAAACCTGGCTAAAGAATAAAATTTAGAAATACTTCTTGAAAAAAAATTACTTAGTTTGGGGATTAATATTTTGCTTGAAACCTTCCTTCGTGAGTATTCTTGTGTGATATTAATAAAACTTAAAAAAATACTGATTTTTTGCTTTACGCCCCCAGAAAAAAAATATCTATGCCTTTGGTTCTCAATCCATTTCACAGTTAACCAGATTTATTTAATTTTATTGAACATTTATTTACAGTTCATGGCTGATAATAATTAATTAATTAATAAAATTAATGCATTGCCATGTAAGTAATAATAGCAGGTTATGCGTCTAGTACGTGATGACTAATATTTTACTGTCCCGGTTTCACCCGGGTGCGACAGATATAATTTTGCAAAATGTATTTCGTTTCCGGCGCGGCGTTTGAACTAACAGCTTTGAGCAAATTCTACCAGATTCTAATAGATGTCGCGACTTGGTACTAAAACAGTTTTTTGTTTCTGAACTAACAGCTTTGAGTAAATGCTATGAGATGTCGCTACAGTTTATTTTCACAAAACACAGTAATTTCATACAAAATATTTAATAAAAACTATCCTATTGTCTAATTTGGACCAAGCTAGACACATTTACATTTCAGTAAAATCGGTTCAGTGGTTTCGAAGATTAGCGCGGAAGAACATCGTGACGCGAGATTTTTATATATATTAAGATTCTTTAAGCTGATAATTTTAATTTCGTATTTACAGATTAGATGTTCATCTGTCCGTCTATATTCTTTTGTTCTCAAACTGTATAGAAATTTTGGCCATTCCAACTCTGCATTTGACATGTAAATATGTTTTTTTTGCGAAGAAATTAAATAAATTGTTAAAACAAAGAAAATGGAAGTAAAATGAAATTCGTGTTGACTTTTAAGGTAATTTGACTTTTGAAAGACAAGGTTTCCCATAGCTGTAGGTACATACATACTACGTACGATGCATCGTGGATTTGACGTTTTTATTTGACAGTTTTTTCTTCTACAATTTTCATGACTGTACATTTTTATACACTTGAAATATTTTGGTTTTAATGCTGCTTCTATAGTTTCAGTGATATTTAAAATATTTAATTCTCGCCTTTAGTATGTACAAGGTTTATCATAAAGGTTCCTAATTTTATGGTTTTCTTTCCATTTCCTGTCAAATAAATAATTTAAAAAAAAAGTTCAATTGAGAAAACAAAATTTATTGTCATGCCTCACACACAAAGATTACTAAATATGTCTATTTAAACTTGAAATTACTTCTTTACAAATTGATTAAACTTCCCTTTAAAGTGGAACAAATCCTTGCAAAATAAATCCTTTACATTATTCAGCGAAGCGCAGAAGTAAAAGAACGTCGTAAAAACGGCTATACGTAAGAAGCTATAACTTACGTACAATAACTTGTTCTTATGTAAACAACAAAATACTAAAACGTAACAAAAATACACCCTTGAAAATTTTACAAAATATTTTCTCGCTAGAGAATCAAAACCTATCGGGTATTTCCCGTTCACCTAATTTGGCAAGACGTAATGTCTTACAGCACAAGTAAGGCTAGGTTTATATGAGAGGCGTTAAACGCACGTTAGCCAAACGCGCGTTTACAATTTCAATACAATTGCATATAACTGTTTATATGATAACACGCGTTGGAGGGCCTATTAACGCGCGTTATCATATAAACAGTTGTATACAATTGTATAGAAATTGTAAACGCGCGTTAGGCTAACGCGCGTTGAACGCCTCTCATATAAACTTAGCCTAAAGGGAAAAATTCTAAAACCGTAATTTTGTAGTTACGTCACACAAAAATATTTTTTTTGCGATTATCAACTTATTTATTCCGACCTATGTCGATGTATTTTTCCCGCTTATTGTATAAGCGGGAAAAATCTTCGAGACTGGATTCCCGTGAGGGACGAACTATACCTATAAGTTTATACGGAACCCTCGGTGCGCGAGTCCAGCTCGTACGTAAATATTTCTTTGTTTGTTTCGCCTATATTTTGAATTTAAGGCGACCAGATTGAAATCAATCCACACCCAATGTCGTTTTTAATGGAAGAGTTCGATGTTTTATAAATTTACTAGCGGTCCCGCCCGGTTTCACCCGGGTGCAAAAGAACAAATGGGGAAGGAAAGGACATAAGTACGCACATTCATCTTAGTTTACCGAGATGAATGTTGTGTCCAAACTTTATAATGATCGGAGTTACCGTTCAAAAGTTTTTGTCGTTAAAAAGCAGTATTTATACCTTTTTTAAGTAATAAAATTTCTTTCAATACATATAATAATAATTTAATTTTAATTAGTCGTAATAAAATTAAAAAAATTTTAAATGTAAGCCTTAGAAGAAAGCAATGTAAAAAATAAAAATATATTCGCCGACGTGGGGCTTGAACCCAAGACCCTGGCATTAAGAATCTTACACTCTACCGACTGAGCTATCCGGGCTTGTGAACGCAAGGCGCTAATATTGCAATATTTAGTTAAGGCTTTTCACCTGATAATATTTGTCGGACGGACTAATTTTGAGATACATCTTGCAACATTTTTCATTGATATTCCGCTCCAATTGGTCGTAAGGTAATATTATATAGCCTATAGCCTTCCTCGATAAATGGGCTATCCAACAACAAAAAATTTTTTCAATTCGAACCAGTAGTTTCTGAGATTAGCGCGTTCAAACAAACAAACAAACTCTTCAGCTTTATATATTAGTATAGATTTTTACGCGAAGGGTAACAAAAAAAAGCATTGCCGCGGCACGCTTCACCGTCGCCCTAGTGCCATTTCGCACACAAAACAATACACATGCAGAGAACGCAGAACCGAGTATCAAGCAAAACATGAATTATTACAATATGAATGTCAGTTTGGCGTGATCGCAGTGTGGGTAGGGCGGCGCAGCAGTGTGATTCAATTATAATTGTGTTCTCGTAATTAGATACGCTCACAGAAACACGGCATGATGCCTTCCTTATCTATAAATTATAAAGTTTCAGCTCAAATAGAACTTAAGATTAGTTTCTCTCTTCTCTGCATGAAGACATATTATTGTAGGTATACCATTCTGTGTTTTCATATAGTTGCAAAGCTTGCGAAACACGGGAACATGTTAGATCTCAGTCTGGGCAAAGATTTTTTTTTTAGGTAGGTTTACTAAATTCTGTATTACCAAGAGATCTGTGAACAGTAGGTATAGGCTTTGATCCATTCTTCATTTTTGGTTATAGAAATTTAACCTACTCATCAAAATGTTCCATTTATGGAGATGAATCTTTTTATTTCAATTATTTACTATTGAGGAAAACATTATTTGCTTTTGTCTTGTCATTTTCTGAATTTATTAATGGCCAGTTTTTATTTTTTATTAATTAAAACGTGCTCAGCAACTTGGGTTATATACACGTGGATAAATATAAGGTATAAAGTATAGTCAATTATATTTTGAGATTAACGCTTCCGATTTTAGCGAATTTTAAAACGCAAAAACCACCCCGTTATCGTCCACTCCGTTATCGTTTTTTTAAAGAACTCCCTCGAAACGCCCTCCCCTTTCATTGCGCAAAAAAACCGCGATCGCATCGACACCACCTCGTTATAAGAAAGTCCCCCGAAACGCCAAAATTGGAAGCGTTAATTCAGTAAAATTTTACTGAAGCAACTAATAAAAATAACTAATAATAAGAACAAAAATCATCGTTTTTTTACCTTTTTTTGTGTCCCCGCTGTCCCGTAAGTATAGTCGGCACACTAGAGCTTTGCCCGGCATACTGTCGCGCCAATCCACTCTGAGCTTGAGTCCGGATAGCATTTTTAAAGCGCCACATCTACAAGTAAAAAGAGAGAAGACTGTAAATTATAAACTTTAAACAGCTTAGATACATAAGATATATATATATATCGTAGGCTTCTGGGAACTTCTAGTAGATTATGTTATACTAGCGGCCCGGTTCGGCTTTGCCCGAATTTTTAGATTGCCACTGTTTACTGCAATCGGCCATGTTGACTGAAATACCGAATGACGTCACGCCTTCTTAAATCAAAGAGAATATAAACACTTAAAGTAAATCATCACGGTGTTGCTTAAATTTTTGTTACATCATTTAATTACTTGATTTGTTATTTATTCGTTTTTATGACATTTTGTAACACTTATGTCGTAGGTTATTTTTGAGGTTAGTTAACTTGCAACTAAATAAAACCGTACTACTTTTAAGAAAATACTTAATACCTATAAATCATATCATTAAGTAATTTTTCGTACCTTTATAAGAAATACCTCTGAACCACAGTTCCACACCCATGTCAGCTGTCACTAAGGCATGACGTCACACGCGTTTTTGCGATTACTTCAAAATAGACAGAAATAATGTTTTTTTTTTCAGAAATAGAGACGTGTACCTACATTATAGAGCTGGATTTCAAAATCTGTCATCATGCCTATTGTTTCTGTTTAAAAATAAAGTCGTAGTATTAGTAAAAAAATTCTCGAACAGTCTGTATATGATTACCCGTATTAATAAATAAAATGACAGCTACACGGAATTTTATCGCCACAATGTAATAACTTATTTAACTTTTCAACAAAACACAATGGACAATCGTGTTTGATGCATTCCTCACATATTTCTATAACCGTAAAGTTCACTTTGACAAAAGAAATACAAATTGAAAGCCATTGAAAATATTGGCTATTTTCTTTAACGATGCACATTAACCGGTATCGGAAGTCACAAAAAGGCTTCCTCTTCCTCTTTCACCTCCTCCGAACGCCGAGAACGTTTTTAACTGACTAAAACTATTTCTATCTAGGTTGTATAATCTGTGTACTTCGGTTATTCCGAAAATGTAACACAAAAGTATTAAATAATTTTTTACCTCTACTAACAAGGTGGTATGATTAAATTTAATTCATCTGTCTCACAGAGTTTCTCAAGATAAGCTGACAGTTTTAGCTTAAGAGCGCATGTGGAGTAACTACACAAGTATTTACAAAGAGTATCCGTTTAGTAACATACAAGGTTTTCAGTGTACCTACTACAACTATACAATTTCTTTGCATATCTTCAGTGCTTCTGAAACTGTAATACCAGAGAAGAGAGACTATGTTATAGAGATGTCGACAAAGTAACGATACGATACGAAACTACTCGTTACTTTAGAATACCCGAAGTAACGATTACCGATTCGAAAAGTAAATCGTTACTTTAACTTGAATGATTACTTTTGATTATTGATTATTATTGATTATTGATTACAATGATTACTATTGATTATTGATTACTATTGATTATTTTATTATGCGAGTATAAGAATATTCATTAGCGTTTCGGCCGTTTCGCATTTCGGACTGTATTAATTTAGGCTATTGATTAGGTACTTTATCTGATTATTCGGGAGTTTTATTATTGTCAAGCGAGCCGATATAAGTCAAATTAATCGCCGTAAGTTCCTGCAAACCTTACCTTTTATCTTAAGTTAAGTTTCGTTTTTGATTTAAAACAATATTAGATTATTTTTTTTATTTAAATAAATAACTTTTACATAACTAAAGTTCGTTTTTTCCTACAGTTTTGCTTTACATCGCATTCGCAACACATACTTCCTAAAAAACAATAGCTCACGGCCGCATGCATAAAAAACGATTACCTATTATATTTAATTAGACACGACGTACTACATTTTATGTATGTAACCTAAGTATAAGTAATCAAAGTAATCAAAGTAACGAGTAGTTGAAATGATTACTTAATACCAAAGTACCGAGTAGTAACGAATACTTAAAAGTAACGATAATCGACATCACTACTATGTTATATTTGATCACTCCAAAGCGTCATTCCCCACCCCTATTGTCATGGTGATGCGGCGCACTCAAGTTTCGGAACCGCAACGCCAGGTGGCGATAATTAATAATTTCAGCTTCACACCTTAATCATTGTATTTTTTATGTTTTATTAATTTAAAAAAAATCGACAGAACTTGATGAATTTCTTATTTCTTACGGCGTTTATAGATAAACGCTCAAATTTACTTCTGAAGATGAGAAATATACGTTCCGCACCTCTGGTCACCGATATTAAACTTCGATCGTTCTGTCATCTAACGGAAACAAGACAAACTAAAATGTTCAGCCACACTGTTCCATTAAAAATAAACTTCTATACAGTTATCTCTTCTCTGGAAATACTAACAGATGATTCGAAATTAAAAAAAAATAATTTGAAAGATTTCATATCCATAGGTACTAGTGATGTGCCGGATCGTTAAAAATGTATATCCGCGGATACGGATCTGAATACGGATATTAGGTTTCAAGATCCGCGGATACGGATACGGATCTTAACTTTCTTAGAGTACGTAACGGTAAATATTGCTCATCGACTTTTGGAAAGAGACTATCTGTTATGGGAAAAAGTTATTGACCTCTTTAAGAGTTAACTCTCATAACAGATTGTCATTTTCCAAAGATCGATGTGCAATAACTCATTATAAAGATAGTTTTTTAGTACCTTTGAGTTATGTACTATTGGTATGGTACTCACTACGATAAATGTTTGCAATATAAAGGTGCCAAATACGATTTTAAAAAATAAAAAATAATCTGAATGGAATTTAACAGTTTTTTCATTATTATCTAATCACCTATATATATGAAATTTCATCTATGAATTGAAAATTAATAAGGTATAAGATCCGTAAAAGATCCGCCATCGAACTAACGGATACGGATACGGATATCCGGCACATCACTAATAGGTACATACAGATGAAACTAATAAAAACAAGCAAATGCCGATATAACACAATGGTTATAGCAACGATAGTTATATACGTTGAGAACTGCTGTATTTTGTAAAGTCGATGTTGCTGCGCGACATGGGTAAGGGAATTTTCTTTTCTTTTATCCTATTAGAGTGTGGAACAAAGCCGGCGAAGTAGGGAGAGAATCCCTTGGGCAAAGGTGTCGCAAAAAGCACCGGGCCAAAGATATCATCAAAAATTGAAAACCAACAACACACCCACGCACATATATTCCATACACGAGTAGCGTATTTTCAAGTGTGTGTACAACAGCTACATAATATATAGAGTACACGGAGTTTAACAGAAAGTTTAAAACAAAACTTAAAACTTGACAAAAAAATATAATTCGGGTTTTAAAGAGGTTCATCTGTTATCGACACCTTCGGGATCTTTGGGAAAGATTTTTTTAAAAATCTCTCACAAATTTCATTAAAAATAAGTAGAAACTAAATATTAATTACTTTTTATATTTTTAGATCAGTTCTGATGAAGATCCAAATCCGGATCGAAACGTTAATGTATTTTATATTTTTTTGTTAATATATTAATTGTCTGAAAAATTGGTCGATAATTTTATTTATTGAAGAGTTCTAATCAGATGTTAATCAAAGATTTGGTTAATGTATTAATGATATTTTTTTGTTAATATATTTGTCTGAAAAATTGGTCGATAATTTTATTTAAGTTCGGTTCTGTTGGGCCGAATTTATTTAAGTTTTGGCAGTATATTTTAAGCTTTACTTAAGGGTTAAATATCAAATTTGAAACGATATTGAAAATTTTTTTCGGTATTTTTGGGCCCAAAAATGTTTTACAACCTCTAAATAGCGCCCTTAAAGTGTGGCCCGATTGGGCCCATTTTAAATACGCTTCGTACGCGGTACGGTGATGAATTCCAACATGTGAACATGTGAAATTTCGTTTAAAATGATTACTACTACAAAATAACTTTAAATAAAAATTTATAACTAGGTATCTAGAGATAAATATCAATGTTGAAGACTGAGGGAGTAAGGCCTAGTTTATATGAGAGGCGTTCAAAGCGCGTTAGCCCAACGCGCGTTTACAGTTTCTATACAATTGTATATAACTGTTTACATGATAACGCGCGTTGGTGGCGCGTTGAACGCGCGTTATCATATAAACAGTCCTATACAATTGTATAGAAACTGTAAACGCGCGTTGAACGCCTCTCATATAAACTAGGCCTAATTGTCGGGCGTCTATAACCTGCAATCGTTTAATCTGAAGATCGATACGGAATATATCGAATTGTCTAGGACTCTAGGACGTTATTGAACTCAAATTTCGGCATTATACATTTTAATTACATTTTTTTATCAATTTTTATACAAACATTTCTGATCAAATTTCTCGTAATAGAGAACGTGTAGATTATAGACGCTGGTCAACTTTTATTTTGTCGTAATAAGCACTTCAGTAATCAGGCTCAACAGGCAATACTGTAATTGGAATATTTCCATATCGCCTTTAGCACTATATAATATCACAAAACCGGGAACAGATTATTATAAATGTGTGTTTTTTTTTACTTTTTTCAAACAAAAGAATAACTGTTATTCGTATAACGTATCCAGTGCAATGCCTGCAGGACATGCGGCGGGAAGCGAGGGAGGAGACGTCGCTTACAGAGCGCCTTGCAACAGGTGTCCGTCCCCTGGAGTCCGCCCGCTCTCGCTTTGCGCATCCACTGCTTCGACGGCAAAGCTAACCGATTCAACGTCAACCACGCTCGTCCGAATGTAAACATACGGCGTGTCCACAACATCGCGGAACATAGTCACATAAATAATATTCGTTAAGATGTAGCTCAAAGATATAGATAATCTGTTTTCGTCTCTTGACTCATTATGTAAAGGCAGGCAGGTGTCAACTAAAAAAGTTAAGCCGGGGGTTAGCATTAAGTTGGTGAAAATTAGCCTTCGTTAATTGCCAATTAACCAACAAATTTAATTACATTTGCGTTCCCACCCCCCAGAGCTCGAACCCAAACTCAGACATGTTGTAAAGGTTCTAGAAAATTTTAACGCTTTTATGTTTCTTTGGAAATTATTATTTAATATATTTTATAAATATTCGCATAGATACCTATAGAAAATCATGCATGCGTCACAAAACAACGGAGTTGTATAAGGAAAATAATAATTAAATGCTAAAAAGTCTGAAAAATTAGTCGAGAATTTTTTTTAATTTAAATTGTAACACCACGTCTTAAAAAGCCACGCCGCCACTGGTGCACCCTGGTGGTCATGTGGAGAAACAGAGGCAAGATGGCAGCGGAGCGTATGAACTAGGAAGTAGTGTTCATGTTAAAAAAACTTAAATTAATAAATGTGTTGAATTAAATAATATTCATGTTACAAACTTACGTTAATAAATATGTTGAATAAAATAATAATAATTGTTACAAAATAAAAATAATTGTTAGCAAACGTTGTATCTTCATTTAAAGAGTCCCTATTTTTTTAATTATTATTAGTTGTATTTCTTACGACTACATAATATTTTATTTTTAATTGTATGTAACATTTACAACTACTGTATGTCGGTATAGACAAATTGGAAATAAATAAATTATTATTATTAATAATTATAATGGTGTCCAACGTTATATAATTCAAACGTATACTTTTTCGTGACATCTTGTACACAGGCACAGATAAACTAACCGTCATAGACTTTTTATTCCATTTTCCGTTTTTATAACATCCTCTCTTTCAAATATTTTCCACTGAATTTCACATGTCTTTTAGTTGGATAATTTTTTTATAGAATGTCCCTTTTTCGTTTCAATTAGAAACGCTTATAATTAAATTTAGTTCGTCTCGACTGTATTTAAATTATTGTTATTTTTTCTTTCATATGCGCATCTATTTTTATAACAACGTTATATAAACGTGACTCAATAGTCCCTGCGAACTTGCAACATTTTTTTTGTTTTGTATATGGGCAGATGGAAGACCAAACTTATTATTTATTTATTTATTATTTATTTATTATTTATTTATTATTTATTTATTATTTATTTATTATTTATTTATTATTTATTTATTACTTATTTATTTATTTTTTTTTCTTTCTTTATTTATTTATATTATAAACAATACATTTAATCAAAACAAAATTTTTGTTTTAACCTTTCATAACGGGAACAATAAACATATATATTTATTTATTTAAAAAATGGCGGAAAAAAGCAGTGAAATATCTTACTTTGAATAAAATACAGTTACAATGCTATATGTAAAAAAATAGTATATTGTGCGACTAGTGAGAGAAGGAGAAGATTCCATGAGCGTGAAATTTGCCGCAGGAGCGTAGCGAGTGCGGTAACACGCGAGTGGAATATTCTCCTTCGATCAATGGTCGCACATACTACTTTATTCAACTAGCACGAGTAATATGTAATCGGGGCCCTGATAAAAAAGGGAAAAATAATAAATCACTTCATTAATTGACGTACCCACCGCCCTCGATGCACACAAGATGGCCCTGACTTTCGCTGAATTGCGATGCTGTTTTCATATATACAAATCGCTACCGCGTTCCTATTGGTCCAAAAAGCTATATAACTGTATCAATGTAGTATTACAATACCGAACGAATATTTGAACTTCCGCATTAATTCCAATTAAACCCCCTATTTTATATTTTTCTCGCTGAATTGTATTCACGGTGTATTTTTGTTCAAGATGTTTACAACGCAACGCAAGAACATTATATATTTACGTTTGAAAACAGTCAGCAATTTACATATTTTGTTACAAAAAATGTGTAACAGAATTTTAAAAGTCGCACAGTTATCTCTAATAATGTTAAACAACGTATGGTGGCACATTTATATAAGTGCCGAGGGTGGTTGAAGGGGTTAACATAAAGTGTTTGCTGATCTCTAACTTAATTAGCTAACCTCTTGCTGTTTAAGAAAATACTTTTTGACGTTATTCTTAAAGGAGGTGTTTTCTTCGCTCTTCTGTACTTATTTTCATCTAAAAACTTTAAGCGTACACAAAATGTTTTAAGTAAACATGAAAAACCAAAAAAAAGGAGTTAAGTTCAAAGATTTTCATTTTGAAGTTTATAAATTGATATTTAGTTCTTTCTTTTCAAAATAAAAATGCAGTTAGGCAAACATTGATATTTAGTTTTTTCTTTTCAAAATAAAAATGCAGTTAGGCCTAGCACACATGAAGAGCGTTCAACGCGCGTTGGCCCAACGCGCGTTTACAACTTCTATACAATTGTATATAACTGTTTACATGATAACGCGCGTTATCATGTAGGTAAACAGTTATATACAATAATTGTATAGAAACTGTAAACGCGCGTTGGGTCAACGCGCGTTGAACGCCTCTCATATAAACTAGGCCTTAGAGTACGTTAACTCGATGTGCAAAATATCCATTGGAAATACAGAAGTATTATTTTATATAACATAAGGTAAACGGCCCTATTATGAAACGATTTTGATAGTAAACTTCAAAGTGGTCGTATAAAATTTAAAAATAAAAAATACCATTTGGATTGTTAATTTATATGCCGCTACTCTTCAGAAATCAAAATCAATTATAATATACTGCGATTGATCGATTAAATTTGTTTAAATACTTGAATATTTAATATAGTTAGCCGTTTTAAGTGCGGAAAATTGATCTTTCAAAATTATGTTTTTTACGCAGTGAAAAGGGGACGGTTTTTGGTGGGAGTTCTTTAAAAAAACAATTACAGGGTCGTGTCGATGCGATGGCGTTTTTTGCGCAGTAAAAAGAAGGAGTCTGGGGGGAGCTCTTTAAAAAAACAATTACGGGTCGTGTCGATGCGTTTTATTTGCGCAGTGAAAAGGAGAAGGCGTCTGGAGGGAATTCTTTAAAAAACAATTACGGGGTCGTGTCAATTCGATGGCGTTTTTTTGCGCTTATTAATATTTATTATGATGATGCGTTTAAATCAAGATTGTAGTACATACCTAAATAAAAAAATATAAAAAAGTTGGAAAATGTCCTTTTGCCCCCTAATTATTCTAGAAGTATCCTTTTCCTTAACCTTTGACCTTTTTCAAATGAAATTACCAACAGTTCTAACTTGACAATCGTCACATTTTCTGTGCATAATAATAGTTGTGTATAATTTCCACAGCGGATGTTTTATAATTTGCATTTTCCATTTTCACGTACACAAGTCGTTGTCGGTGGTGAATACAAATTGTTAATTGTATTCTCATGCGTCGGCATCGGACGCCGAGGCTGATGAGGCGACGGGCGGTGGGGGCAAAGGCCCGCTGTGTTCTGAGTCCAACGAAGATAAACCGATAAACACGCCGGCTCCTTGTTTTCTGCATTTATGCAAAGGTTGTCTCACTTATTGTTATTAATTTCAGAAACAAATATTGTTTTGAAAAAGTAAACTCGATTTGAATTGAAAATGTATTTAATAACTTCTATACTGCTAGTGGCCGTAAGTGGAAGCATGGCCGATGAAGTGAGACAGAAAATTACGGTTTTGTATCTCTTTCTTTTTATTTGACCCGTTGTGCGCAAGTGTCGCGTCTGTAGTGGGGCAACTAGTGAGTGGAACAGAGCAAGCCACTTACCTTTCACAGCTTAGTTCCATGTGCAAATCTGACGCGCATCCATTCACGGACATGCGCATGAGACTCAGAGCATGATAAGTGAGACAGACGTATAAATGTATGCACCGTAGTGTTTAAGTTTTTCTCCCAATCTTTGCTAGCAATATAGAGGGTATTAAATATATGATTCTTGCACACACTAATATAAAATGGCTGCTTTTCATGCTTGTATAGCAAATGTAAAATGTCCATTTCCAAAAGCGACCTGTCAGTTATCTACGAAAATTCAAATAGACTATAGAACGTTGATAAAATGATGTACCTGATTTAAATTTTATTTTGTTTTAGTTTTTTTCTTAAAAGGAAGTATTAAAAAATCATTTTCTACTTCAATTATTGTCTACTACATAAAACCGTTACACTTGAAAATGTTCGAGCTAAATATTATTTTATTCTAATATTTTTTTTGCAAGTGGCATTTTTTTACGATTTTGCTATGAATTTCGAATTGTTCACGATTTATAATAATTAATATTTAAAGATGGTAAAGCAATGATATGTGTGTAAGGTATCACGAAATAATCATCCGAACCTGCCAATTTCACTGGCAAATAAAGACATTTTACCTTAGGTGTAGAATATGGCACGCCGTTTTACTATCTAATAGTAAAATATTTTTCCAAAAATTATAAAAATATTTAACAATTTTAATTTCAGAAAAAAAATTTTGAGTGAATTTTTTTATGTGGTGACAATAAAAATCGCATATTTCCTATCTCTTCCTATGTATAAGCATTCAATTTTATGTCATGACATAATAATATTGTATTTTTATTATGTCAGGACATAATAATATTGTATTTTTATTATGTCATGACATAATAATATTGTATTTTTATTATGTCACCACATAAAAAAATTCACTCAAAATGTTTTTTCTGAAATTAAAATTGTTAAATATTTTTATAATTTTTGGAAAAATATTTTACTATTAAATAGTAAAACGGCGTGCCATATGTAGAATATGTTTTTTACAAAGTTTTAACAATTCTTAAATATATTTTTGTTAACAATATATAAAATTTATAACCTCATTAATTATCCTTCAAAACCGCACAGCTATATTTTATCGGTATTTAGAAAAAGACGAGCGCAGTTCTCTCTCGTGTTGAATGTTGTCACCACTTTGTATTAACTAATATAGGGACTGCTAGGTCCATTTCTATTTAACGTCTTTGATGAAAGCTCATAATATCCGACTGCTATAATTGATCTTTGCCAGTAAGTTACTCTGTGAGTGTGTTTTAACTCGTTGGGTACATAACCTGACTTTATGTAGCTGCTAATGTTTTCACATAATTATTGGAAAATTTTGATCTGAGCACGTAGAGTTAAGTGATGTTAGCGACGGATTAAAAGTTTAATCCTTTTGTCTGGGATTATCATCTCATTTATAATCTATATTGTGTGTGTAAAGGTTGCAAATTAGTTTAAAATACTGGCGACAGCTCATTGCACTGCGATAGAATACTAGATTGTGTATCTAGTGTCGTAACGGATTATATTGTATACTAGTGTGACCTGTGCGAATTATTCGCACTAAATAAGTATAATAATTATCACTTTACAAAATTATTTTTTAAATATGATTGCAGGTATTCAATTCGTTTCTAATTTTGCACACTGCTTATAACGTTCTTCTTTTTGTTGTATTACAATATGAAGCTCAGATGACAGATCGAAGAAATATTTTACTAAAATTGTCATATAGAGACGCAAGTAGCAAAAGCGTTGAGCTAAGCCAGATGACATCATGCAGCATTGCTGAGACGTTGTTCAGCGTTGCTCGCTGTTTCAAAATTAAAACCGTCAGATGGCAGTATTCAGTATTGTGTCTGTTGTATTACAATATGAAGGTCAGATGACAGATCGAAGTGTTGACATTGTTTCAAAATTAAAGCCGTTAGATGGCAGACGTTGTTCAGCGTTGCTGTATTTTAATTAATTTACAAAAACAAAAGCAATAATAAATTTTTTAGTTGTCAATGTCAGTAGAGCAAGCAATTATCTGTAAAATGATATATAATTTATGTGGAGAAATTGTGAGGTTTTTTTCTAAAAAGGGAGGTAAACATCTTTAACCTTAGCGTATTAATATATATGATGTTACGGTCTATACCCGAATTCGGTCAATGACCGAAATAAATGTGCCAAACTATTTTGACCAACGAATATTGTCCAAACCCGAAACTAGTTCTGTCCATTTTTGAACGGATAATACTAATATGGCATCAGAATCTTCTTTGCGTTTTTTAATTAACTTTTCCACATCAATGATACTTATTATATCAAAGCGATTTATTCTTCTGTATTGTTTAGCAGACAGAGGTTTTAATTCAGCTTTCAATAAATTAGAAATTTTTTAATCCGGGTGTCTCGTGCTTGTTTTGCCCTCCTGGATACGCCAGTGCTTACGGCGTAAAAAAGACAGAAGTATATGTATGCACCCTAATGGTTTGATTGCGATTTTATTCCTATGCTCAGTATAGAATAAAAGTATATGCGTTTGATAACGTAACAACTTTAACCTCTTAGTTCAAACCCTCATCAAACATATTTCGTTTAGGACATTAAACTGGCCCTGCATATGTGCAGATAGCTAAAGTGTGTTTGTCTTTCTCAAATCGGTTTAGTTTTTAGGTAAACATTTTGATTACCAACTTGCGCTCACACAAAAACTATTGCAGCTTACTAACAACTACAATTTCAGGAAGTTGTCCTAGAATCAATCTTTAATATTAGGAGACCGATTGAAATAAAGGTTGGTAGCACTTAAAAAAAAGAGACTGCGTATTTTACACTACACACTATAGAAATTAAATCATTTTAAAAAAAATGTTAAATGTCGAAAAGTCAGTTTCGACTTAATGGGAAAGATAAAATTTCAAAATTGAAAAAATATATAAATAAAATATATAAGTGTAGGAATAATAATAATAATGTCAACGACGTCTGGAATCGAACATAGGACCTTTAGGTTACGAGACAAGTTCATATGCCCTGAAGATGAAAATATTTTTTTCGAAACGTTCACCACAAGCGAAACATCGGTAATGCTTCTTTTTAAATTGTTCCTCAGTCAAACTTTTCTCCAACATTTAACACAGAGTATAAAGCCTTACTGCCATTAATATCTTATTTTTTTACGTATAAAATATATTCGAAAGAATGTTTTGTACTACTCGAAACTCGTATGAATTTTTATATTTGTTTTTGACATTTGAATGAATATACAATCTTTATTCATGCATAAGCTGTATAAACAATAGGGCGTAGATGACATGCGGAATTTCGTTTATTATATTACGTAAACTTTCAGTTACTTTTGTACTATGTCGTAGCCTATACAGGGTGAGTTTTAAGTTGATGCTTTTTTTTACAGCGTGTAAAAATCAAATAGACGAGCAAATATTTCAAATAGTTTTTTTATCAAAACTCAAAAATAAGAGAGAAACAGCCTTTCGAAGTTTAAATAAATTTTATTAAATTTTCTTTAATTTTGAGGTCGGTCCCGGGGTTATATTATGTCACTATGGAAATAAGTTGTTATTATCAAGAATGTGTATTGTTCTGTTTTTGAGAGAATTGTGTGTGCCTCAATTATTTTTGATAATAATAACATATTTCCATAGTGACATAATATAACCCCAGGACCGACCTCAAAATTAAAGAAAATTTATTTAAACTTCGAAAGGCTGTTTCTCTTTTATTTTTGAGTTTTGATAAAAAAACTATTTGAAATATTTGCTCGTCTATTTGATTTTTACACGCTGTAAAAAAAAGCATCAACTTAAAACTCATTCTGTATTTAGAATGCGTCATAAATACCGGGGCGGTCAATTGTTTTGAATAATGCACGTTTAAAATGTCTTTCACCTCGAATATGTCGAAAATATTCGAGGTATCAGACAAATTAAATGGTTCATATTATTTGTCAGAGAACATTATTTTAGCGTTTTGGTCGAAGTTTTTAAGCTATCCAATTAAAAAAACAAACAGTATCTATAAATTTTTACGTCGTCAAAACGACATCTTTCGGAAAATTTAGAGGGAAAACGCCCCAAAATCAAGAAAAGTCATAGAGGAAATAGGTGTCAGACTAAGCCTAACGAAGCCATATACAAAGTTCCCCGGGAGTATGTGTCAGAAAAATTTTTGCCGACGGACACTCTGACTATATTATATTATAGTTATTATTTTCCATTTAAAGTCTGTGGTATTTATTTTCAATAATAATTATGAATAACGGGAATGCGGACACATAGGTATATAATTCTTTTCTTTTATTGCTAACGTTTCGTCAAAAATATTGACTTTTTCAAAGCTCTGAAAATATGGATATAACAAAATTATTAATTACAAAACAAATTTAAATAAAAATTATAAAAAAAAACAAATGTTTTAATAACACGAATTCTAAATTGGCTTTTTATAATATTTTAACATTAAAGTCAATTTATACAAAATTAAAAGACAAAACAGATAAAAACAAGCATTCTAATGTTATTTATAATGTACCATGTTCATGTGGGAAAACTTATATTGGCCAAACTTCACAATATCTTAAAAAAAGGCTAATGCAACACTCGTCAGATTGTAAAATATACAATTTTTTAAAATAGCAACACACCATTTTGAAAAAAATCATAATTTTAATTTTGAAAAGACTTCAATTCTAGCACTGAACCAAATTATTTTAAAAGAAACGTAAGTGAAATGATCCAAATTTTCCTACATGATACACTTAACTTTCGGACTGAATTACTCAAAGACTTAGTAACGTCTATAATAATTTATTAAATCTTTATAAAGAAAAAATCATACAAAATTAAACAGTGTAAAAATTTGGCACCTTAAAAATAATAGTCTCCTAGGTATCAATTTACTGAAAATTTAAATTCATAGTGTTGTTTACAATTTTTATTTAATTTTTTGACATAAAAAAGTGGAAAATAAATTATATTTTTTTATGTTTCACTTTATTTTCTAATTTAAAAAAAATTGTTTTTTTGGTACCTAATGTATATTTTTTTTTTATAATTTTTATTTTTTGTTTTGTAATTAATAATTTTGTTATATCCATATTTTCAGAGCTTTGAAAAAGTCAAAATTTTTGACGAAACGTTAGCAATAAAAGAAAAGAATTATATACCTATGTGTCCGCATTCCCGTTATTCATAATTATTGAAAATTATATTATAGTATTTTAAAAAATCAGTTTTTAGATTTTGATTACTTTATTGTCGTTTTGAAATTTTAAAGCATGAAGCAACCTGCAACATTAAACAAAGTATCGAGAGAAAATGAAGAGGTTTTGTAAACCGACACAGTGTTCTGTTTATACAAGGTTGCCAAATGTATAAACACACTTACTCGGCTATTTTTGTAACGTGTGCGCCTTGTTAATAAGCGACAGATGCTCATTTTCATGCAAGATAGTTAAAATATGCCGCTGCATTCTCCGTGTAGAACTCGATGCTACTAAAACATTTTATTTTAAATTGGCTCACGTTCAACAAAATATTGCATATTTAGTATTTTAAGCGAAAAATATTTTTTTGTTTGGAAAGTCAGACCCTCGGTAATTCAGATTCTTCGGTAATATGACTTTTATGTTGAAATCTGAATTATATAAGTTTCGGTAATCCGAACCATTGCTGTTATTCGGATTCAACGATCCATATAAAGACGGATTTTTCTCTAATTTTTTTGTTTTAAGATATTTTATTATAGATATTGAGACATCCTATTTTTGTATTTGTTCACAGCATGCCTACTGAAAGCTAAAAATGAATTTTAAGAGATTAGTGAAATAGTTATTAAATAAATAAAAAGTACTCAAATCTTTGATGTATTTTAAAATACGAATTAGAAATTAATTATTAATTATTTTTATATTTTAGATCAGTTCTGAAGAAGGTCAAAATCCAGACCGAAACGTCAATGTATTAATTATTATTTTTTGGTAATATATTTGTCTAAAAAATTGGTCGATAATTTTATTTATTGAATATATAAAAAGTAATAAAAAAAAATTAAAAATCTAAAACACTGGCCGACTTTACGTCTATAGACACATTTTAAGAACCACTGTTCTAAAGAAATAATTTAGTGACATTTGCTTTAAAAGATTAGAAGGAAATCCAAAAATTGATTTTCGCAATATGCGTAAAATTAAGAAAGAGTGGAAATTTCAAAACAAACATTTGATTTTGCCCATGGCACGCAGATGATGCGACGGCGATATGTCTTTTTATAAATATTCTAAAGCGCTGTCAGGGCTGGTACATTCATTAATTATTTCCAAACTAGCATCCCGTCTGTACGATTCGTTATCAAATAATCAAGGTTCAGAAAAACACTCGAAATTATAAATTAAATGAAACAAGCTTTTCCTTTGTCTGCTCAATCTGCAATAATTTTGCGAAGGCAGATATGATAAAATTTGTTTCGAATCAAGTAGTTCGCTTTCTACTTTTTTTATTAGACCTTATTTTTTCACATTCCCGAAAAATATTTCAGGTCTTTTTTATAATAGACATGCCGACAGACAAAAATCACAAATCATTTAGCAGCTATTTAAAACTGATTAGGTTTTGAGGTCTATAGAACAGAGAAAATTTAAATGCTTTTGAAAATTTAAACGATTTTAAGAAAGAGAGAATGAGCGAAGACACAAAGATTGTAAATAACAGCGAGAAACGCTTTTCAATTACTTATTTTAATAGCTATTATATTTGACCGTACTTTAATAATTCGTATACTTTATGCTCTTATATTGCTAGTTCCAGTAAGTGGAAGAGAGACACCAACTGCACACTCCTATCTCACTTATTTATACTCGATCCGTTACGCGCATGCGTTGCGAAAGTAGTGGGGAAGTGCTCCATTCTCGGATATGCACATAACATTTAAGATTTAAATGACGGAGGCAGACGCATCTATGTCTGCACCGTTGGGTCGTCATCGTTTTCCAAACTCCTGCTGGCAATACAGGAGTATTAAATATATAGATAATGTATAGTTTTTAAAATCGGTTTTTTTTTTCAAAACAACTGGTTCTGTCATATGTTCCTGTCGCGAATGTGACGCCATCCCTAGTGTGGACCGACGCCTCTTCCCACTTGGTTTTTACGTATCTTGCTAAAGTAAAACAGTTCCTTGTCATGAGTCTATGCTCTAGCATTGCAATTTCGCGTAAACTATTTAGTGAGTGTTTACGTTCAAATAATAGTTATTTAAATAAATTTTATTACATTGACCACTTCTGCATGTGTTGTGGCTTAACAACTATGATTTACATTAACTGAGAAATAATTTATTTTAACAATACACAATGAAGAAATTATGGGAAAAGGTTAGTAACTATCACTTATTAAGTTAATAACGGGGTTGTTTGAGGTTTTTTTTCTGTCATTAGCGTTATCGGACAAAAGTTAATAGTGTTTTGTGTGCATATAATTTTGTACGTATTCATCAAACAAAACATTTGTTTACACTAAGCCACCGATAAAATCACACAAAGTTCGTATGTAAGGCTCTCTTGAAAAAACTAAATGAAAAATTAAATATTTTAAGGTAGCAGTATTTAAAATATATGTTTCTCAAGTTCTAGAAGTGGCAAAGGTGTCAATTGAATTTTTAATTCACTATTATTATTATCGAGCGTCTATTCGGAACGTCAGCGTCAATTCCACCTGGTCTAAAATTAATTTCACTACAGATGATTAGTGTGAGATCCGGTATTAGAAATACATAACCCCATCTGTTATTTGCTGATGACAAAGATTATATCATCATATATATTAATACGCTAAGGTTAAAGATGTTTGCCTCCCTTTTTAGAAAAAACCTCACAATTTCTCCACATAAATTATATATCATTTTACAGATAATTGCTTGCTCTACTGACATCGACAACTAAAAAATTTATTATTGCTTTTGTTTTTGTAAATTAATTAAAATACTGCAACGCTGAACAACGTCTGCCATCTGACGGCTTTAATTTTGAAACAACGTCAACACTTCGATCTGTCATCTGTCCTTCATATTGTAATACAACAGACACAATACTGCATACTGCCATCTAACGGCTTTAATTTTGAAACAGCGAGCACTGCTGAACAACGTCACAGCAATGCTGCATGATGCCATCTGACGGCTTAGCTCAATGCTTTTGCTACTTGCCCCTCTATATGACAATTTAATAAAATATTTCTTCGATCTGTCATCTGAGCTTCATATTGTAATACAACAAAAAGAAGAACGTTATAAGCAGTGTGCAAAATTAGAAACGAATTGAATACCTGCAATCATATTTAAAAAATTATTTTGTAAAGTGATAATAAACTTATTTAGTGCGAATAATTCGCACAGGTCACACTAGTGTTATATAAAATATATATTGCGTAACTAAATCACGTACCGATGCTGTTAAATTAAATAAATTCTAATTAACTTTTTTGAATCAACTTCCCCGATTTGTAAACCATAAAAATCGAGCCTGACACAAATAAAATGTTAACAAAACAAATAAACTCCAAGTACACAGAACACAACAATTTACAAGGTATGTTTATGTGGATAATCTATATTTATGTATAGAATCAATTCCTTGTGTCATATTCTCGCATATTAGGCTCCATTTTTATGATTAACACATCGGGGAAGTTGATCCAAAAAATTTAATTAGAATTTATTTAATTTAACATAGCATCGGCACGCGATTTAGCTAGGCAATCCATGAGCGTTTTATCAATGTATATATTATCGCTTCAAGTTTTTGAATTTAGCACAGAACGAAGTTTTTACTTCTCCGAAGTTTTTTTTTTAAGATTTCACGTCTTTTTCCAAAGTGTGAGACATTATTTTTATTTTTCCTTTAAAATAAACATAATATGTGCATATAGAGAATTAATGTTAAAAATAAAAAAAGGGTTGTTTAAAAATCCAATTTCTTATTCACGATAAAAATATATATTGTTGAAACTGCGAACTAATAGGTTTTTTTTTATCTTACTTAAAATAAAAAAAAAAATAAAAATATATGATTATACCTATATAAATATCAAGTGGAAATAAAATGGAGTAGAACATTTTTTTTCCAATGATGCTGGCGGGAATCGAACACGAGACCCTGTTATTACTAGCCTAACGTCGTAACCGCTCGACCACGGGGACGCTGACAGTATCGGTGATACGAAAGTCACGTGGTCACAGAACTATAAAACTTGGGAACTGGCCTCATATACACGGCGTTATATGAGAGACAGGCAAAATCAATGTATAAGAATACGTTAGAGATTCGTCGGCATTTAGCACAGAAAAGAATCTGTAACGAGATTCTTCGATCTAACATATAATCTTTGTCGTCATCAAATAACAGATGAGGGTATATATTTCTAATACCGGATCTTAGACTATGTGTACATACGCTCACGTAGGTAATCAAGGTAATAGATTACATTGAATCTAATAACAGTCTAATGCCATTAGCGTCAAGTGCACTTCGGCACCTGTAATTCGTTCGTAGATTGTTGAGGAATGCGAATCATCTATATAATTTTCTTTCTTTCTTATTAACCGGAAAACGTAATCCACAAACACTCACATATTTAAATTGTTTTAAAGTGTAATTAGAATCTAAGGTTGGTGAAAATAAACCACAAAATATTTAATTTGCACTGATTTTTCTGTACTCCTGAAGATAGACTGAAACGATCGTCGAGAGAGAAAATATTTTGTAGAATTTTTAAGGGTTTTATTATTAGTCACAAAATATTTGGTTCCATTCCACAGACGCCTACTTTTTCACTTTCGGGCTATAGGCTGTGTGCACGAAGCCTACTAGCGCCGTTAGTGGGTAATAGAGAATTATTGAACTCACTTTTTATGGAAATCGCGACATGTTTCTATGGTGGTAAGTCAAAAACTTTAGATGGCCATGATGTGTCAAAAAAAAATGTAATAAGGAAAATTGATGTTAATTTGTTTACATACTGACAGCTGAACGTCGAATTAGGGCGTCAATGGTCTTTATTTTACTTAAATCGTCACCAGCGCAACAGCCCAGAACACAGCAAGCTTAGCAAATCGCTTAGTTTTCTCATGCTTTCTTTGTAATTAAAAAACTTCATAAAATTATAACTATTTTCACTTTTAATAAAAATTGCTCATTGATATACGGAAAGTTTGAGCTTGAAGATTCCCCTAGTGCTCACTACAAACGCTCGCATCGAAAAATTTGTAACTCCGCCTCCTTGCACATAGCACATAGGGTAAAAGCCGGATAGTTGCCCCACTTTTCAAAGAAGCTCTATTATTAAAAAATATGTACTTACTAAGAATAATGCAACACGTATTTCAAAACATAGGTCTTTGATCATTCATAGTAGCCTATTTTTGAAAACATAATTAATATTGGTTTTGAGTAAATTCTGTTTTATTTGACCTCTCAAAAAAGGGATAGTTGCCTACTGTGGCGGATAGTAGCCTCACATTAAAAATGCTTCGAGGGATACTTGCCTCGTGCGGGGATAGAGGCCTCACTATGATATTTTAGATAGAAACAAATTTAGGTATATCAATTTAAGTAATCAGTCTTTATTTTTTACTGAGATCCTTTATTATCTACTAAAAATACAACAAAAATAGCATCCGAAGTTCGAAGTCAGGGTTTTCAACTTTCCACATCTCACGCAATGATTTTTGAATGTTGTATAAGTTTCATGCAACCACATTTGACTCATCTCACATTGAATCCAATCTGATTTCGATTTTGTAAAATTGTAATTCTCAAAACATTCTGCGCAATAATCATCAATTGAAACTTTTTTATTCGTATTTTACTATTTTTGAATTAGCGTTTTTCTTTTAATACTATCTTTTCAGTGTCTCATCGATTTTTCGTCCTTTTTACTTTTGATTGGTAGTCCCTTGGTGGCTTTTCCTTTAGACGTTTTTGAACTTATAACATTTTCCTAATTTTCACTGTCAGAACTCTAAATTTCTATTCTTCTCTCCCATAAAAAAGTCAATAGGGCGACTATCCTTTGTGATACGGATACTTGCCTTTCTTATTTGCGAAATAAATAAAAATTATTTATCAATAAAACGTAATAAACAGTGTAATTTAAACTCTGATGCATGCAAAGAAACAAAAAGTTGACTGAAACCGCAATCAATAATAAAAATATTCAATAGAAATTACTTACCAATATAATTTCGACGCCTGTCAAAGTTTCGTCGCGGAAGATGTTTGCTCGTACGGACAAAACGCATGCGTCTACTCCGATGGCTTACATGGCACTGAGGCCCACGGGAGGGGCACTTCAAAGTACCGTAAAGCGCAAATCCCATCAACATCTCTAACATAGTGTATTCAAAATCGAGGCATGTATCCCACTGAGGCAACTATCCGGCTTTTACCCTATGAGTAAAAAAATTTGTGTTAACGCGAGAGAAAAAAATAATTCGAAATTTCAAGTTATCTTAGATGATCGTGATTCCTATGTACCCAAAAAGCGAGTTTTGGATGTCAGTCTGCTTAAAGAGGCAAAAAAAATCCAAAAATGTACAAGAAAGTGCAATTCGAAGCAGTGTTCCTGTTTCAAGTTAATACGTTATATTAGTACTACATGAATTGTTTTTTTAATATAAGTAAAAGTTTGCGAAAAATTGTTCATTTCAATTAATTTATTACTATTTTGGTATTGATATATTCTTCATTAATTAATCTTTTATGCAGTGGATAAAGTAAATTTATTGTTCTAACAAGTAATTAGGTACTACTACAATAAAAAAACTTCATTTTTGTCTATTGTTTCAGATCACAGCAAATCACAAAGTGACAAATAATACATCAGAAAGTTCAAGGTGAGTCTTTTTCTCTAAGGCATTTATCTCAAACACAAAAAAACTATAAAAAGAACTTACTAAAAACATCTTAAACGTATATAATTAAATAAATTCGTGTACATTATTGGACTTGCGACCAGTATTTTATACAGTATGTAAACACGTAAGGTGCACATAGGGAAATTAGCATTGGGAAAAAATACTTGGATCAGAGTTAGCCATGACTGCATTAATTGTTATTTCTATTGAATTATCGTGATAATCTTGAGGATTTCTATTTTATTTTGATTTAATTTTATTTTACTTGGCTTTTTTAATAATAAAAAGCTCTTATAAATCATTGTTTTAATTTTTTTGTACAAAAATAAAACAAAAAAACAACTCCATTTGTTTGGAAACATTTCATTCAAAAATTATCTGACTAGTATGACGTATGCGCGTTGGTAAGTCAGTGACCCAATGTCTTTAGGTTCAACACGAATAGGCAGAGATATTTGATCTCGCACCATATTTAAGTATTTTTGGGAATTTAATGTCCCATTAAGAAATAAAGTCCGATTATGTTGTAATCATTTGAATATTTTCTTCGGTAGTATACACATTCATTTTGCAAAAGAATACCTATTATCTGTCAAATTGAAAAACAAGATTTCAAGGCTCACTCTGATCCAGTCATTTTTTCCCAATGTTAATTTCCCTATGTGCACCTTACGTGTTTACATACTGTATGCATTAAATAATAAGTAATAATTTGTCAGTGAATCGGGCATCTTCGGCTCAAACAAATGAATAAACACGCAGAGTGAATCTCAACCGTTGCTTTCTCATCTCATTACCTCTCCGTCGTCATCTTGCCCATTGAAGCCAACTGTTTAGTGACACAACTACATGAAACACGGGCGCTCTGCCCCCGTTGCCTTGTTTATTCTACATTAGTGACATGAGTAGAAGATTGTGAATCTTTTGTTCAATTCGAAATGTATCGTTCAATAAAATCACAGACAGCATTCAAAATCGGTTCTCAAAGTTTTATCCAATAAATAGACAAATGTGCCTTTGCGACTAACTTCCGAATCTTTTAGATCCGAGGCGCGTATTATATTTCTGAACTTGTTAAAGTAGATTTATTTTCAAAACATTGTTTATCGAATTTTGTCTTTTTGATTACCCTTCTAAAGATCATTAGTGAGAATTCATGAAACATTTTTTTTAGTAATTTGATTCGTTCGTTCCCATCATTCGATTCCCTCTCTCTAAAAGCCATTCCGTCACCCTCAGTCCTCCGTTCATCATCGCTTTCTACACCGTCTTCATGTTCACTCACAGCTGTTTCGATCTTCTGTATACTTAAAGGATGTTTGTACGAGTAAAAGCAAAGTGACTTTTATTTTTGTTAAGACTCCATACTTGTTAGTTGTTACTTTTGTACACATCTATAAATACAGTATACCTACTTCTTTTACGTCCGCTTCTAAAGCGCTGCTTGTCAGCCGCTGCGATTATAGCGGCGGACAGTAGCACCAGCAAGCAGCGGCGGGCAGCCCGGTCACACTACGGCTGCTACTCGCTAGTCTACCGCGAGTAGTGTCTGCCAATCCGGTCACTACCGCTCTCCAGTTTGCTGCAGCAGTATTGTTGTAATTGCCAGCGAGCGGCGAATTTTATGCTCACACCAAGCTGATTGATGGCTGACAGTGGCGGCTTCCACAACTCGCGGCTGGCAACCAACCTAGTGTGACCCGCGCTTAAGCGGGTGAAGGGGATACAAACGCTGCTTTCGGGTGTTCGTTCTCTCGACTTCATTCTTAGTTCAAATTCAACACTGTTAAAGCAGTTTCATCACGGTTATAAACCGATGACGATAAACGGCATAGTTACATTTTAACTTAAAGTTAATATTGACATAACAAAATTCCGTAGACCTACTTACAAACTGGCATTCTATTTTGATTACCGACTTGAAATGTCGCCGTTTTCTCACTCAATCAAATATTTGATTTATTTTATTTCAAGCAGCAGTTTATTAAACAATAATTTAATATATATTTATACTAATACTAGCGCTCCGTCCCGGTTTCACCCGGGTACGATAGATATAATTCTGCAAAATGTATTTCGTTTGCGCCCCGGCGTCTGAGCAAATTCTACCAGATTTGCTTCTGAACTAATAGCTTTGAGTGAATATTATCAGATGTCGCGACTTGGTACTAAAACCGTTTTTTTTTATGTTTGCTTTTGAACTAATAGCTTTGAGTAAATTCTATGAGACGTCGATATATGTTACTAAAACAGTTTTTTCGAGAAAACACCGTAATTTTGTACAAAATACTTAATAAAAACTATCCTATAGCGTAAGCTGGACCAAGCAAGACACATTTACAAAATTTTATTACAATCGGTTTAGTGGTTTCGAAGATTAGCGCAGACGAACATCGTGACACGATATTTATATATAGAGAGAGATATATATAGGTAGTATGGATTGCTCCAGGCAATTCCCGGAAAATTTCATCGCTTTCAGTACAGGGAAATGAAACCCATTTCCCGGGAATTCCGATACTACAAAAAATTATACTAATTTAAAGGTTTTTACGAGTCTCTGTTACGACTAGGAGTTTAGAATTTTTGTGAATTTTTCAAAACTAAACTGAATAGGTATAATTTATTAAATTTGAATTTAAGGTTTCTTTTTCATACCAAGAATGATAATTTTTTGTTAAAGTTGAGTTAAGATAATACTTAATACTTAATTTGTTGATTATCAAAGATTATTATTGAGACTGATTGTAATATTTAAAGTTTATTGAATTACGTAGGGTAATTCAGTGATTCGTATTATTATTAAACTTCTTCAAAAATATTTTTAACAAAAAAATTGAACCGACTTCAAAAAATGTACTAAAAAGTAAAAAATAATAATATTTTTGGAGTCGGTGTCACATCGGAATTCGAAAGTAGCAATTTAAATCTTACATGTCTCTAGTTCTCGGAATAGATTTCATTTTGGCTGACACCGACTCCAAAAATAACAAAAATTATTATTTTTTACTTTTTAGTGCATTTTTTGAAGTCGGTTCAATTTTTTTGTTTAAAATATTTTATTTTTCTCTTTTTAGTATTAGATAAAGTATTGCAATGGGTAGGCCAAGTATGCGTGCCTTTGAAATTTGAGAGTTTTCCTCGATTTCTCCGGATTCCACCATCAGATCCTGACTTGGTTCCGATGGGACCACCTCGGAAGTGCACTCTTTCGATTAAAAAAATTTTTTTGAAAATCGGTCCATAATTGACGGAGAAATCGGTGAACATACATTTAAAATAAATATATATACAGTCGAACATAGAACCTCCTCCTTTTTTGAAGTCGGTTAAAAACTATTTCCAACATTATCTTGTTTTTATCTAGTACGGATAGTATTGAATTTCTCGCTTTTTCTCGATACTGGATCTCCTCCAGTACCGGGAAATACAAATTCGATTTCAGTACCGATACTGCAAACCCTAATAGGTATAGTTCATATAAAATAAAATCTTAGTAATAAATAATGCATGAAGGTCGAGGGAAATCGAGCTAAATAATTTCACAGGTTCGTACAAACAGCTTACGCACACACCACAAATCAGAGGAGGAAGAGAGAGTGGTGTGTTGTCTATTTGAGTTTGAACACAATGCGCAGACTGGGAATCGAAAGGGTGGCAGTTAACAGCAAATACTATTATTCCGTACCAATGAGTACCCGGCAATCGCGGGCTATCACCGCATACCCCGTGATGTGGTTCTCACACACCTACTTAAGCTCGCTAACTGAGCTATGATTAACGTCGTGCTTACCTCCAATTAATAAATCGTCGTCGCAAATTCGTAGGGACGTATCTTAATATTTAGAATCCTGATCAAACGCACTGGGAGTATACGAGCATTAAAAAAAAATTTAAGAGTATAAATATAATAATTTTAAAATTTTTGATTAACGTCTGATTAGAACTCTTTAATAAATAAAATTATCGACCGATTTTTTAGACAATATATTAACAAAAAAAAAATATATATATAATTAATACATTAACGTTTCGATCCGGATTTGGATCTTCTTCAGAACTGATCTAAAAAATATAAAAAATAATTAATATTTAGTTGCTAATTAGTTTTTTTTTATAAAATTTGTTCAAAGCTGTTAATATAAAAATATTGAAAAAATAATAATCGAAACGTTAATGTATTAATTATAATATATTTTTTTGTTTATATATTGTCAGAAAAGTCGGTTGATAATTTTATTTATTGAATAATAATTTTAATATTATGTAAATCTTAAAAAATCTTTGGTCACTGTCGCATTAACATTTTGCCCACCTGGAATGCTATACTTCCTGAAAGCTAAGTTATTCTTCATTTAGTGATGGTAAAAAGCCCTAAGAAAAAAATTCAAGCATAATTTGTACCAGATGTAGATATTAATTTCCAAATATGTGTTTAATTAATGTAATACTAAACTATAAAAAACTGATGAACCGATTTAAGTAAAATTTATATAAGACCACTCTGAAGATATGCTTTATCACAGTGTTTTTCAAAGTATGTGTCGCGAAGCCTCAATAAAAAAAAACAAAGTTCAAAAAAATATTTTTATTAAGAAAATGTTAATTAAAGGACATTTATTGTAGACTAACACAAATTAACAAATTAAAAAAAAAAATACTCATGAGTCATATTAATTATACTAGTTAGGAACAACGGAGGGTAGGGGGTCCCAAAATATTTTTTCGTACTAAGAGGGTCGCGCCATGAAAAAGATTGAAAAACACTGCTCTATCAAATAGAAAAAAAAATATCAAAATACACAAATGCTGAAGAAGGTAACAAATAAGTATTTTAAGGAGGCTGATACGTTACAGTCCCAATCAAAAGTAAGTCGAATTCTAAATGGGGACTTTTCCATAATAATTTTTGACGTGATAACGTCTTATAAATTGATGAATCACCAATATTATAAATTGATAAAACACCGGCTGCATGTACGAAAAAGTGTAACGCGTAACGCATAACGCATAACGCGTAACGTTCCGCCTGACGCTTTTTGCTAATTTCTCGCTCAATTTAAATCAGATCGGTTTGAAACCAGTCTTAAACGAAAGAGGAGAACATTTTACATAGATTTCGTATACCTAACAGAATTTGCCTAAACAGTTTTTTTATACAAATTTATATAGAAAAATATTTTATACAAATTTATATAGAAAAATAGCTGTATAAATGCATTCAATTTTTTGACATTAGTATATTGTGAAATGCAAGGCCTTCTAAGTTAAGTATTGGAATAACTAATTATTATTAGAACATAATACTTTGTAAGTTGCAAACGTCACTTTTGACATTTCTTATCATTCCGACACCAAGGATAAGCGGATTGAAACCAAATTTTGGGAGGTTTAAGTTATGTATTACGGAATACGTTATCACGTAAAACTATCGTCCGTAAACCGACTTTACAGACAACCATTTTTTTACAAATGGTTATAAGTCGATGATACTAATAAATTATTGTCATAAAGGCATAAATAAATAATTTTTTTTATTATTAATTAATTATTTCAGTATTTTATTTAATGCACTAACTTTAGAATTTTTTGTACAAAGTTAGCTTAAAAAAATAAATGTATGTAAATATCTGTATTTTACATATTTTTTGCAGTAAATAACTAAAAGAAATTAGAAGTAATAAAAATTAAAATTAAATCATTAAAAAGTTAAAATTGTCAAGAATAAAAGTTCATAATCGAAAAGTGCTAAGGTTTAATAATTTTTTTATTGATTAAAAGTCTCCTAATTAATTTGGAAAAAATATTAAAATATGCGTAAGACATCGATGCTTTACATAGTTAGTTTTCAGAACTGCTGACATTATTTGGTTATTTGCAAAAAATTAAAATGTATCGTTTGCACGCTAGGTTGACATATTTTCCATAAGACTATACATGTAAAAGTTTTTTTAAATTTTTAACTTTATAAATCTCCTAATGATTTTGGATTTTTTACAGAAAATTTTGTCATAAAAAAATCTATTAAAACAACTTTATTTCAGATTTTTTTCATTATCTTCGTAAAACGGCTCAACCTCCTTAAGCCTGTTAAAAATAACTGAACTGATTATTAAGAAAGTCATATGAGACCAATTTGTAAATGTGTTGTATTTTTTTAATCACTAGATATAAACAGCAAAACAACTTTGATAGAGAACTTTTTTAGCATATTCGACAGTTGACAACAGCACATGGTTGAACGCCACGTGACCGATGCATTTTTTAAGGTTATATAACATCCACCGCGGTAATCGGAAAACCGGATCGACTATACTCTCGTGTATTATGTTCACTTCAAAAGGCTGTAATTTTAATTTCATTAACTAATTACTAACATACAACAGGGCGATAAAAACTCACTTCCACACGTTTAAATTCAGCATGTACGGGATGCGACGTGGGTTGGGGCAAGGGTAGAGTGAAGGACGCGAGGAGGCAGGAGGGAGGACGTAGTGTACGGGCACCTCTACGTACGTACGTGCTATGGATAAATCGAATTAGCATAGAAAAGGGTCAAAAGGTAACACAGTGTGGTTTGGGGAAGTGGAGAGAATATTGTGTTGGAGTTGCGGTACACCAGGGTTGCGGAGAACAGCGCGCAGTTATAGGGATGTTAAGACTTGCTTTCTATTCGGAAGGTTCTGATTTCCATCCTGGATGGATCAGAGACGACGTAGGTCAATTGGAATGGTGCCTAGGTGTACCCCGTGACTTTTAAATGTGTTTGTTACTCTTTTATCCATGATAGAATTTATTTTCATAATATTGTTGCGTACTCCCTGTTGGGACGACTATGGATTCTGTAGAATCTTCTAGCAACAACAACAATGGAAAACAGGTATCAAAGAAAACTCGACCTTCTTAGAATTGCCTGGAGAAGCCAATACATGTAAAGGAAGGATCTCGGTGCTTCTAGAACATTCGCCAGGCGGGAGACGAAGCTATAAAAGGCGAGCGGAGTGGTTGGCAAGTCAGTCAGTTGTTCGTGAGGGGCTCATGTGTTGATACAGTGCCAGTGCGTTGTAACATAAATAATTAAGCGCAGTTAACATAACATAAATGACTTTTTTTAAATAATCGTGTGACTATAGTTAATAGACAAGTGTGCTATTAGCTAACTTTGGTGTGTTCCTGTATTGTAAATATTTTGTGTACATAATTAGTGACTTTATATTCTTCTGTTACTTAGTCTTCTATTTTATTATTTAGAACTGTCGTTATTTTGTTTCTGTTAACGTTATTATTACTGTTAAGTTAAATAAGTACTTTTTCTATTGTGTGTTTAACTGTTTTGTTAAGCGTTTATAGTAAATAAATAATTTCCACCACGAACTAAAACAGATTTGTTACAATATAATCCAAGATAATTCGTTTAACAAGGCTGACTCTTCTTTAGATAGTAAGAGGCTTCTCTTCCAAAAGAAAATAGAGATTATAATAGATTGACCATAAATATATATTTAAATGCTGATGACAATTTCGAAATCAGTAAAGGAGTTTGTTGATGATTTCTGGCTGGATTCCAGAAGTGTAGATGATGATGAAGGCAAATCAGAATCATGAACAAACCAAGTCAGCAACAATAAAACAAAATTGGATTGCGAGATAAGAAATGCCAACTTTCGATTTCAACTCAAGGAAACTTAGGAACCCCTTCAACCTCGGGAAACTTCTTCTGGAATGTCTTGTGTCACAGAGCTAGAAACCGTAAAATCATATCCAAGTGCACCGCCTGTAAAAAGTTGCTGAACCGATTTTGCTAAAATTTATATGGGACCAACTTTGAAACATACTCTATCGAATAAAAAAAGAATCATCGAAATCGGCTCATAGCGGGCGAAGATTTCGACGGACAAACAATACAATCGAATAGTGAACCTCCTCCTTTTTGTTGAAGTCGATCAAAAAATACAGAAAATTGCAACGTACGCTGTTAACGTTACGGCGTTGTTAGTGGACACTAACACAATTGTGTTTTAGTGCATCCCTAAAATGAAGGGTGCGTGTTAAAGGCAAATCAAGGCAAGTGCGGTTTAGCGGTTTGGGTGACCGTACCGGACCAGACCAGACTATGCCAGGCCAGATCACATCGCCGCGCCGCTTGGTGTGTGTATACTGCTAAAGTTCGCGCGCGCCGGCGGTTACAACGGCGCTATGTGGCCGTCGCTACCGCCTCCCTGTGTGTTGTACGGAACTGACAGAATGCGCGGGACGCCTGATGTTGATCTCCGTTCACAACGACGCGACGTAACGTTCACTTATTTATGTTATTAATGAAAACGCAGCGACAGTATTTTTTTTGCGTTGAATAGAACAAGATATATTTAATACTAGCGGTCCCGCCCGGTTTCACCCGGGTACAAAAGAACGAATGGGGGGAAGGACATGACTACGCACGTTCATCTTAGTTTGCCGAGATTAATGTTGTATTCAAATTTCATGATGATCAGAGTTACTGTTCAAAAGTTTTTGTCGGACGGACAAATTTTGAGTTACATTTTTCATCAATGCTTCGCTCCTATTGGTCGTAGCGTGATAGTATAGCCTATAGCCTACATTGATAAATGGATTATCCAACAAAAAAAATGTCCATTTCGAACCAGTAGCTTCTGAGATTAGCGCGTTCAACCAAACAAACAAACTCTTCAGCTTTATATATTAGTATAGATATTATGGGGTACTAATTTACTATAAAAAAATACGTAAAAACTAGTAACTAATTATTATTGAGATTAATAAAGTATATGGCGTCAAATATTGTTCTTTAAAATAATAATTATATAGTTAATAATAACGTTTTGAGAAAATCATATAAAACCTTCGAATGGCCGTAGTTTCCAAGCTAAAAGAGATACAGACGTTTGCTTACGCTCATTGAATTCAGCGTAATTTTTTCTGTAAGCATTCTTAATTTCAAAAGTATATTAAAGAATTCGATTTTTGCATTTTTTTCAAGGCATACACCTTTAAAAAAATGCGTTTTTTGACGTAAAACGAAATCTTTCGGAGCTTTGGCAAAATCATCATGCTTATAGAAAAAAACACGCTGAATCCAATGACCACAAACAAACGTCTGTATGTCTTTTGGTTTAGAAGTTATTTGCGTTTATATTTTTCAGAACATCATATAAAACCTTCAAATGGCCGTAGTTTCCAAACTAAAAAAGATACAGACGTTTGCTTACGCTCATTGAATTTAGCGTAATTTTTTATGTAAGCATTCTCAATTTCAAAAGTATATAGGTATTAAAGAATTCGTTTTTTGCAAATCTACTTCTGTTGCAAAATACTGCATATATATTTTCGACGCATTCTTCCGATAAGTGAGGTTATATAGGAAAGAGCCAATATAACATTCTAAGCTGTATCATAGTGTGGATATAATGCATGAACTTAGTAGTTTTAATTTTCTACCGTTTATTATTCATCACGAACTTGGAACGTGATTTTATACTTTATCTACGATAAGTTGAGACTATAAGAGAATATTATGAAGCCTCGAAACAACCGAACTTTGGCTACTGTACAGTGTACTTGCTTTATTCAAAATCAAAGAAAGTCCAATTCAAAACCCGAACATCCCAAAAAACGTCGAAGAGATGAAAAGATTTTCTCGTTTCGTATTTCCGAAAAAGAACGACACCCTCAAAAAAGAACCGAAACCAAAGTTTTTTTTTCGATCGTAAGCTATGATGGTCCATGTCTTCTTCTAATGTGGTACAGGGCTACAAAAAGATTGGACGCCCTTGCCTTAAAGGTATTCATAAGCAATTTGTATTATTTTCCGGACAGAGTTACGATGCCTGCAGCCGTTGGAGCATGTTCCGTCTTTCACTTATATTTATTTTGTTCCTTGGACATAGACTACACACACGGCATGTCTTCGGATGCATTACTTGCAAAACACAGTCCACGAATGTATGTCGCTATAGTTTATACACTGACCTTATATACTTTTATTCTATACTGAGCATAGGGATAAAATCGCAATCGAACCATTAAGGTGCAAACATATATCCTTCTGTCTTTTTTTTACGCCGTAAGCACTGGCGTATCCAGGAGGGCAATACAAGCACGGGGAGCCCGACTTAAGAAAATTCTAATTTGCTCCCTCTTGGGCCAAAAACTGAGTACGCTCATGTTAACGTCATAGAAAAAGACAAAGTTTTTGAAACAGAAATACTTTATTCAGATTGAATGCAAGTACATCATCCAATCTTGTCATCGGAGAAATCAGGGAATTACATCGAAGACAGAGACGCAGATATATTTTTGATATGCTTTGTTGCCTTCGTTCACCGCACATTGAGTATATAGACAATGATTCATATAGTAAATTATTAAATATATGACTGGCCTATAATATTATAGTCTTATAATTTATTAAAGAAATCGGACGACTACTTTACTTAAGTTATCGATGTTTTAGAAGCGAATTGTGTTATATATTATCATATGTTTAATAATTTACTATATGAATCATTGTCTATTTCATTCAGGGGATACGTCAAAAATTCGAGCTATACTTATGAAAGATTTCGACAAAAGCCGATTTTGTAAGGCAATATTTGACATGTAGAGGTTAAGATTCATTCTAACTAGTTTTGAGTTGCTATGTTCGAGATACAGAGGTCCAGTTTATTTTTTCGAGTTATGGAATGTACCGAAATGACTTGTAGATTATTTCGACCATATAGAGGGTTGAGATTTTGAGTAAAGGAAGTTTGGAGCTTGAAGGAAAGGGAACAAAACATTTTTTTGAGTTTTGGAGGTTTTTGACTTATCAAGGTTTGACTTAAAGAGGTTTTACTGTACTTCATTGAACTGCTTAAAAAATAATAAAGTATAGACTCTAGTGCATTCGTCGTATGCACATGTACTAGTAAAGGTTGGGTAATATGTCCTGCTGTAGAAACGACTTTGAGATGCTAATGTACACTTTCATAATATTATAATAAACATGCCTGCATTTGTTCCACATAGCAGACATGCTATTATTATTGTAAACTAGTGTGACCTGTGCGAATTATTCGCACTAAATAAGTATAATAATTATCACTTTACAAAATTATTTTTTAAATATGATTGCAGGTATTCAATTCGTTTCTAATTTTGCACACTGCTTATAACGTTCTTCTTTTTGTTGTATTACAACATGAAGCTCAGATGACAGATCGAAGAAATATTTTACTAAAATTGTCATATAGAGGCGCAATTAGCAAAAGCGTTGAGCTAAGCCGTCAGATGGCATCATGCAGCATTGCTGTGACGTTGTTCAGCGTTGATCGCTGTTTCAAAATTAAAGGCGTTAGATGGCAGTATGCAGTATTGTGTCTGTTGTATTACAATATGAAGGTCAGATGACAGATCAAAGTGTTGACGTTGTTTCAAAATTAAAGCCGTCAGATGGCAGACGTTGTTCAGCGTTGCTGTATTTTAATTAATTTACAAAAAAAAGCAATAATAATTTTTTTAGTTGTCGATGTCAGTAGAGCAAGCAATTATCTGTAAAATGATATATAATTTATGTGGAGAAATTGTGAGGTTTTTTCTAAAAAGGAAGGCAAACATCTTAAACCTTAGCGTATTAATATATATGATAGAGAGTGCCACAGAAAACTTAAAAAAAAATGGATGCAAAGCTGCAAAAATATTTTTTCGTTTAACTTAAGTAGACTTAAGTGAACATTAAAAAATAAATAAATAAGACGGACTAGAGAAAATAAATGTCTCGTAATAAATTGTAACAAAATGAAAGAGCTTTCCTTATCTTTGTAGGTAGTGTGTGACACTTAAATACCTTATTAAGGTATTTCCCTTAAGAGATTTTGAAATAAATATAAAATATGAAGTTAAGTACCTTCACATAGGTTATACACATACATGAAGCAATATAGGGTAGAGTGGGGCAGTAAGAGGTTTTATCGGCAGTACCCACTTGTTCACATTACGCTCTTCTAAACGTCTTTATCTGTGCCCACTTACCTTACACACAGACCTCAATAAGATGATAAAAACAAGCGGAGTGTATTCTTGTCGATACATAGACACTCTTTAGTGTCGATCTATGTTTAGCTGGCTCAAGGTCTCATTTAACTTTACATAAAAAATAAGTTTATTTTTGTTAATAAATAAAAAGAAACTTCAATAAATAAAATTATCGACCAATTTTTCAGACAATATATTAACAAAAAATTGGTTGTCTGTAAAGTCGGTTTACGGACGATAGTTTTACGTGATAACGTATTCCGTAATACATAACCTAAATTTATATAATAATTATAATAATTCGAATTTATGATATTGCATCTTTCGCTTCAAAAGGTTAATTTTATTTATTAAAATTACTCACCACCTATAATATAATTGTTTTTTTAACTTTCTTTCTTTCGTATTTATTTTAAGTCTCAAAGATTAACTGTCATAATATTTTGAAAACAATTGTTTCACTGTTTATATAAAATTCCAAAACCTACTTACAATATTTAAGTATTTTCATACGTCAAAAAATTGATTTTTATAATGATAAAATTTGTATGAAAACGATTTTTTCGAGAGATGAGACCTAGCTAAAACGATTTTTTGCCCCCCAAAATCCCTTTTCAGTAAATTTCATCCAAATCATTAGGGCCGTTTTCGTGAAAAGCACGCACAGGGTCAGGCGGAACGTTAGGAACGTTACACTTTTTCGTGCATGCAGCCGGTGTTTTATCAATTTATAAGATTGGTGATTCATCAATTTATAAGACGTTATCACGTCAAAAATATAATTAATACATAAACGTTTCGATGGGTTTTTATTTTTTCAATATTTTGATATTAATTAATAATTTTGAAGGAATTTTATAAAAAGCTAATTAGAAATTAAATATTAATTATTTTTTAGATCAGTTCTGAAGAAGATCCAAATCCGGATCGAAACGTTAATGTATTAATTATATTTTTTGTTAATATATTGTCTGAAAAATTGGTCGATAATTTTATTTATTGAAGAGTTCTAATTAGACGTTAATCAAAGATTTAAATAAAAAAAAAACTCGAGTCGAAGTGTGATTTTATTATTATTTCTTTTTGGGCAAAATAGAGAAAATTAATCCATTGTCGGGCTGATTTTATTAAAATTTTAGCAGCAAATTTTTTCATCTTTATAGGGTTAAATATTATATTTGAAACGTTCTGAGAATAATTTCAGTATTTTTGGGCCCATTTTTTTTCAACCCCTAAATACCGCCCCAAAAATATCCCGATTATTTTTTTTCGTGCATGAGTTGCAAATCGCACTTTTTAATAAAGCGCACTAAAAACTTAAAAATAGGTAAAAAATCTTTTAAGTTAAGCGCTTTTATTGTACAAACGATATAATTTCTAATTTGCCCCATTCTGGGTACGCCCATGTTAACGTTATAGAAAAAGACAAAGTTTTTGAAACAGAGATACTTTATTTACTTTAATGCAAGTACATCAACCAATCCTATCATCGGAGAAATCAGGGAATTACATCAAAGAAAGAGACGCAGATATATTTTCGATACGCTTTTTTGTGTTCACTCACCGCACATTGAGTAGATAGGCAATGATTCAGAGAGTTAATATATAGATATATGATTCTTACTTTTTTTATTTTACTCTTCGAGTAAACGTTAATTTTAGTGCCAACTTCTGGGAAGACAAGCGCAGTTGTAGAGGTACAAGGAAGATATACTTGTGTCCATTGTTAAGACTCTTATCATTTCTAGCAGCAGGGTACTGGAGCAAAGCGCTCTGTCTATGTAGTCAATGTGTGCGTTGGTGTGTGTGTTATTCCCGATACTATACCAGGATTGCCAACCCCGCGCACGTGAAATACGGACCGCAGTTCTCAGCGGGACTCGTCATTCGCTAACAAAACATACACGCATCAACTGAGGAGGATACGTACGTCGTGAAACGAACGATTCATTTCGTTCATTGAACGAGATTTTTTTTTAATATTTAAATCGCTGTAAACATGTCAATTTTACCATTCTAACCCTGGAATGGTACTAGTTTAGATTAAAAATCACTTTTCAAAAATGTTACAATATCTTTCCGTTTTAAGGTCCCTCGAATCCAAAACACATATTTTTGAAAAAACTCTGTGTGTTTGTTAGTCTGTGAACACGATACAGGTCAAACGGATGAGCGGATTGAAACCAAATTTTGGGAGAATGTTTGGTATGCAAATTTGAAGAGCCCTATTGTTTTTCGGGAATATCGGCGCATGCGCAGACGAGATATATGCTATATAATGTCCCCTGTTATCTGAAAAATTGTGTTACACTTACGTCTATCAAATATTGTTCCCTGTCACGTTTTGTATAGCTTTTATATTTTTTTTTTGTATTATTTTAATATTATGAAACTATTTTATAACCAGACAATTTTTATTTACTCCATTTTGAGTCAGACATCAATCCTAAGAGCTGCATTTTACGGCGCAACAGTAAAAGTTGACGATGTTTATAAATATGACGTCATAATATAAGTAGGGTTTTGGTGTCTGCAGTCTGCACTATCATTGATACTACTGCAGCACAGAATATGGTGTGAGCTACGTGTATATATATGGTGGAGGTGCAAGCACTATAATAAAGATTTACTTGCGCATACACCGTGTCCGCAAATGTTCGACGTTCGATAGGTACTGCTAATCAATTTCGATAGTATTTTGTTTTATAACAGTGGCGTGCACCCAACAAATAACAACAATTATTTATTTTGTACAGAATTTACGAGGAAAGATTCTTTCTTTTTAATTGAGATTTTCCAGCCTTAATTCTGTGTTACATAATATTCATCAAGGTGTAAAGATATTAATTTTTTAATTGTTTCAAATTTTAAATTTAGTTTTGATATTTTTTTTTAAATAAATCATATCACTAAAAACCTAGTTAAAAGCCACGTTTTTTTTAAATTCGGGTGTTTTAAAAATCATCAGCCACTGAATAACAGTAACCAAATTTTGTGTATTATGCTTAAAAATGATAGTAAAAATTGTCCTAAGAAAGAAAATAGTTTTATAAAAAATGTTGCCATCTGGAAAATTGTATACTGTGATTATTTTAATTAAGTTTCGGGTTTTTACACGCTTTATATTAGTTTCACTTGTAAGTTTGTATGGTTGTATGTATGTATGTAAGTATGAATGTTTGTTTGTAATCTCGTTTGGACTACAGCAAGTGGTTTATTAATGTTAGTATGTTATGCCACTACTGTAAAAGCAATCGTTAGCGCTCTAAGGCGCTAGTCTTCGCTGACGTCAACTCTTGGATTCACCGGTCGTGGGTTCTAATCCCGTCCACGGCGAAATAAAAAATTTGTTTTTTTTCGGCAAATTTTTGACAATAAATCGAACTAAAAAGTGGAAAATAAATATAGTTTAAAAAAAACTAAAAAACACGCTTTATATATCAAACTAAAAAGTGAAAAATAAATATAGTTTTAAAAAAAACTAAAAAACACGCTTTATATCGAACTAAAAAGTAAAAAATATTTTTTTTTAAAATAAGCTTAAAACAATAATGAATAAAAAATACTAGTATTATTGTGAAAAAAACGTGGGGCGCTCGATGTAAGAAAATGTGGAACAAAGCGCCCCACGCTTTTTTCACAATAATACTAGTATTTTTTATTCATTACTGTTTTAAGCTTATTTAAAAAAAATATTTTTTACTTTTTAGTTCGATATAAAGCGTGTTTTTTAGTTTTTTTTAAACTATATTTTTTCATATTTAAATGATTTCATCTACGAAAACTGGGGGTTCTGGAAGCGCTATTTAAAAAAATGATTGTGCAATTTATTTGTTCTGGATCCACATTCGTTCAAAAACAATAAGAACGATCGACAGTCGGGGCACTATACGCTTTATGTATCGAATCACAGCGACTGGTAGGAGTATAGAATAGCCAGTGAGAGTGAGTAAAGGAGGTCGAGGGAGTATAGTAGAGTGGAACACGTCAGTTCAGACGGACTTTGTAGGTGTAAGCCTGTCTCCCGGTAGAGTAAAGGAGCACCGCAATACAATTTGTAGCAAATAAACGACCGCCAAGAGAGAAGTATTAGGGAGGTAATTTGGCCTGTGGCAGGTCGAGTGAAGCCGCGATATCTCTCTTATGGCTGGACCATCGGCGCGGGTCGTAGTCGGACCTCTGACGCACCTCTGTATTTTTTTGTTTTGTCAGAAGATATTTTTGAATTCACGAGCTTCGTTCCAACCTCTCTGAAAACGCTAATATTATCGTCACACGGTTCCAACCGAAACGAGGACGGTTATCGTACGGTCCTTTGAACATTCCAACCGAATTAATGATCGTTTCGAAACAGTTTCTATAAAACGATCATTGTGCTACACGATCTAAACATGAAACTGTGGAAACTGACATGCGCTGTTTAATAATCTCGTTTAATATAAACGAAAGACAGTTGCAAAATTTCTAGTCTCGAAATATCTGAAAATAATAATAATAATAATAGCATCTTTATTAAGAACCAGAGTAGGTATAATAGCGTTAAGAACATGCAATATAATATCACTTAAAATCAAAGTTTAAAATTTGAACACTATCATAAAGGACATAGTCATTAAAAATAATCTGTCAGAGAATAAAATTCCGCATCAATCAAAAAATTGAAAACAGCCGTTTTAAAAGACGAAAAAGATTTAATTGATCTAATTTCCCTTGGAAGTTTATTAAAAAACCTTGTACACATATATCTGCAACTGCCTTCGAACATAGTTAGTGAATGTTTTTGGTATTCATACTGAAGATTTCTGGTGCTGCCCAATGCAGAAATATTAATGAAACCTATATTTTTACGAAAAAAGCAGAGGCAGACATATATGTACAAGCATGGTAGGGTTAAAATTTTAAATTTTTTAAAAAGACCTCTACAAGAAGTAGACTGCGGAATACCAGCAATTATGCGAATGACACGTTTTTGTATTCTGAAAAGTTGGGTACTGTCTACAAATCCCCAAAATAGGATACCGTATCTAAGATGCGATTGAATGCAGCCAAAATAAGCTGTTCTTAAAACTTCCATACTAACTACAGGTTTGAGCAGTCTAAAAGCATAACATTGCTTACTAAGCTTAGAACAGAGATGTTCAATATGTGTTGACCATTTAAAGTGTTCGTCGACAAAAACTCCCAGGAATTTGCAGTTAGCAGAAATTTTCACTTGAGTGTTATGTAAAACAATGAATTTAGGTTTAAATACACTACTTTGGCTGGTTTTAA
Organism: Xanthostigma xanthostigma; assembly: GCA_963575645.1. Classification (NCBI taxonomy): domain Eukaryota; kingdom Metazoa; phylum Arthropoda; class Insecta; order Raphidioptera; family Raphidiidae; genus Xanthostigma; species Xanthostigma xanthostigma. The sequence goes on along the minus strand of OY754469.1, from coordinate 48,910,574 downwards.
ACATAATACAGTCTGTTTTGGCCACATTCAAAAGCAACCCATTTACGGCAAATACTAGTCTAAGATCCCGCTTTGGCTCGATCGTCATCAATCGAGTTTTCTAATGAAATTTGAATTTTGATATTATAATGTAGGTATTAGTAGGTATAGTTATTTTTAATAAAAATAAAGTTGTTAATTTTATCGTATTTATTTAGTATTAAATATTATGATTATTATGACAACAACGGAGAACAACAAACTCAGACAAATAAAACCTGTAATCAATTCCTGGCCTACTATTGGAAATCGTCGTGAAGCAATGGTCATTACAAGACTGCGAATTGGACACACCAAACTAACCCATAAATACTTGCTTGACAAGAAAACACAAGAACAGTGCGACACATGCAACAAACCAATTACCGTCCATCACATAATTACAGAATGTCAAAAATACAATCAACAAAGAATAAATCATAAAATAATAAATAACTTACCTGAAGCGCTTAAAAATGATGAATCCGCTGTGAAAAATATTTTAGGTTACCTGAAAAGTACAAACTTATATAATGAAATATAATTAAATATATAGAGATAAAAATACTTACCAACATAATACTACATGTCCATGAGAACGACTTGATTGGAATGATTCATCCATGGGGACGACTGCTCAATATCGATGCAAAAATACCGTTTTTTTTTTCTTTCTTTTTTTTACTATAGTCCATAATATTTAATGTACACAGCTGATATGTATTCAATATTACTATTGTTAATTGTTATTATTTTTGTATACTATGTACTTGTTGGTGTTAGTGACAAATGTCGAAACACCTTTATACTTTTAATTAAAAAAAAAAAAAAATATTATGATATTTGTTATTCGTTGCCTTGATTACCTATATATAATATGTTCCACGTATTTGCAATAAAAATATCTACAATCTTCATTTTCAATATGACAATATAGAACTATATAACTGCAAAAAACTAATTCGAAGGTGCCTGTTTATACCTGGATTTATGCCAGGAATCAAAATGTCGACCAAACTTTGGCATTTCATATTACATATTTTACTTTCGATTGGTAATAAATTTATCTGAAAACTCGATAACTACATTTCAGAAATAAAATTCACAACTTTAATTTTGACGTGATAACGTCTTATAAATTGATGAATCACCAATCTTATAAATTCATAAAACAGCGGCTGCATGCACGAAAAAGTGTAACGTTCCTAACGTAAAGGTCGTAACGTTCGTAACGTTCCGCCTGACCCTGTGCGTGCTTTTCTCGAAAACGGCCCTAACGATTTGGATGAAATTTACTGAAAAGGGATTTTGGGGGGCAAAAAATCGTTTTAGCTAGGTCTCATCTCTCGAAAAAATCGTTTTCATACAAATTTTATCATTATAAAAATCAATTTTTTGACGTATGAAAATACTTAAATATTGTAAGTAGGTTTTGGAATTTTATATAAACAGTGAAACAATTGTTTTCAAAATATTATGACAGTTAATCTTTGAGACTTAAAATAAATACGAAAGAAAGAAAGTTAAAAAAACAATTATATTATAGGTGGTGAGTAATTTTAATAAATAAAATTAACCTTTTGAAGCGAAAGATGCAATATCATAAATTCGAATTATTATAATTATTATATAAATTTAGGTTATGTATTACGGAATACGTTATCACGTAAAACTATCGTCCGTAAACCGACTTTACAGACAACCAATTTTTTTTTATTAAAAATAGCTGTGCCAAAAAATTAAATGTCAACCAAATCAATTTTTCTTTATTAATACATTAAATTATCAAAATATTTCATTAGAAAACTCGATGGATGAAGATCGAGCCAAATCGGAATCTTGTACTATCCATTCTCTGATGATTCTTGATTTATTTAAAAAAACGAAACTCATATTCAGAGACATTCCGTATACCGTTATCGAATTTGTACTCTTGTCGAATGCAACCCTTACGGCAAAGACACACTCCACACACTATAGAGCGAAGAAGGCAGGGAAGGTCAGTCAGGTGGTGTAGAAGGAGCACAGCACGGTGTAGTAGTGTAGTGTAAGTGGTGCGCCGGTATGAAGGGGGGAAAGCTTTGTGATCGGCAGATTTCCCATGAGGTCAGCGGTCAAAACTCGGAGAACTGCACTTATATATACGATTACGGACACATATACCACAGTACCTGCTATGTATATATGTTACGGACAATGTCCGGAATCCGGGCAATGTCGAGAATGCCCGAGCCACATCGGGCAATGTCCGGAATCGGAGAAGGTTCAAAAAATAGATTTTTTATAAACATGAAACGCTGACATTTGATTGCATCTTTATCGTGATAAGTTATCATTAACGCTTTATGGAATTTTTATCACTGATATCAACTATTGAAGAATATATTTTTCAGCTTTCTATTACAGTTATTGATGATTGAAAACACATATAATTTATTTATTATTTATATGATATGAGCAATAAACAATATATTATCTCAATGCATTAAATTTCAGAACTCACATTTATTCTAGCAATAAAAATAAAAACTACGGATAATTTATTTTCACACATTTTATTTATTTTAATAAATGAAAATATGTTTATTGCTCTCTTAAGCTGATCTACTCATAATCTTCTTATTACTCAAATATAAAAACCTTCCATTTATTACAAAATTCGGCTTTATAAGACGTTGGTTACTTCTAGCGCTGTTATTTCTTTTTAGAATGACAGCGGTCCTTTTTCAGTGACTTTCAATTGTGTTTCATTCAAGTGCTTACAAAATATTTTGTTCAAATTTGAGACACTATTTGAAAGCTGAAAAATATATTCTTCAATAGTTGATATCAGTGATAAAAATTCCATAAAGGGTTAACGATAACTTATCATAATAAAGATACAATCAAATGTCAGCATTTCATGTTTATAAAAAAATCTATTTTTTGAACCTTGTCCGATTTCGGACATTGCCCGATGTGGCTCGGGCATTGTCGACATTGACCGGACAATGTCGACATTTCCCGGGCATTGTCGACATCGCCCGGATTCCGGACATTGGCCGTAACATATATATGTACCACTGTATACTATATCTACATACTGTAGGAGTCGTATTTTACTATTTACATGGATATTTTAACCCGAATTTGAATTGAATTATAACCTCTTTTTTTCGCTAACTGATAGAGAAAAACTACAAAAACCTCAAAATAGACAAACGGTCGCGGGTTTGGAACTAAAACCTTCTGATTACAAGCCTAGCATCTTAGGTTCATCTATAAGAAATAGATAGACCTTCGTATTAAATATTATAAAACTATTACTTTATAGCTTAGAATGTTAGAATGCCAACAAGGATGCTAACTTATAAAGTAATCTAACCACTGAACCCATTTTAATGAAATTTTTAATGTGTCTTGCTTGATCCAACTTAGGTACACTACAGAACAGTTTTTATTTTATTGCAAGAAACAGGGAGAGGGAGAGAGAGAGAGAGACTATTCTTATATAGGTATAACCATTTTTGTTCGTAGCTTGCCTGATGAAGTAGAATCTACAAAACATTGAAAATTTTTAAAATTTTGCATTTTCTTTATTTAGTCGAAGTTCCCATTATCCTGGTATTGCACATACCGCTAAATTAGCGGTATGTGCTTTATTATCGCTTTGAGCGTCAGAGCTGACTTTCGTTCATATAAGAAGTTATATCTAAGTTAATTTCACACGAAATCCATTCAAATTGAAGCTTTCTGAAAAGAGGAGATTCTGATCTATAAAACAAAACCATTTTTAAATCAATTCGAGTTCATAAATACGATTAAAATTGTAATTGAAAGTTACAAACAGCAGTTGGTTGGTATGTACGTATGTACGGATGTGCGTATGTACGTATGTACGTCACGACTCTACAGCTAGCAATTTTGCTCGGATTGCCTTGGGTTATATTTTATTCACTTTGTTTAGTATCAGACCAGAACCCTATTTAAATTCACATACATGTGTTCAGTAGTTTAATTTTTATAAACAGTTTTATTTTATTATTTTTGACCGCTTATAGTTAAAATAAAAAACCTTAAAAAAAACAAAAAAATACCTATTACTGTTATTGTAAATGTAGTGTATTACGTAGAATAACTGCTACACTTTATACCACAATAACAACGCAAGCTGTGATATCGGTATGGCCAAGCGGTTAAAAGCGTTAGTCCAGTAATAGCAAGGTGCCGAGTTCGATTCCCGCTGACACAAGTAATAATACATTTTTTTTTCCATTCCATTTTATTTTTATTTTTTTTCTATTTTTTTAATTGTTTTTTTTTTAATCTATTTTCTCAATTTTTTTACATTATAATATGTACAGTGGAAAACTTGCGGGATGTGCACTTTTGGTTTTGCCAACTATTCATTTATTTATTATCCTGGACGATATCAGTTTCTAAATTATTTTTTTCGACAATAAAATATATTGATAAAAAAAATCGTCCACAAGCGAATCCCGACCACAACACGCAATCCACGGAGAAAAAGAACAATCCATACGAAAATTGGTTTGGAGTTAAATATTGTGTGTGTACTGGGATTTCGATACCTATGGGTATTCCTTCTGGCCTACCAATCAACCGACATTAACAGCCCACTATACCACTCTCTCAGTTCGCACCAAATCATTCCCTTACTTTATTGGTTTGATGTTGCAATATATTTACCGATGTGACGTTAGATACTATTACAAGATTATGAAACAACAGCGGAGCCAACATCATGATTCCATAATTATAAAACATCAAAAATAATTAATATTTAATTTCTAATTAGCTTTTTATAAATGTCCTTCAAAATTATCATATATATTAATACGCTAAGGTTAAGAATGTTTGCCTCCCTTTTTAGAAAAAACCTCTCAATTTCTCCACATAAATCATATATCATTTTACAGATAATTGCTTGCTCTACTGACATCGACAACTAAAAAATTTATTATTGCTTTTGTTTTTGTAAATTCATTAAAATACAGCAACGCTGAACAACGTCTGCCATCTGACGACTTTAATTTTGAAACAACGTCAACACTTCGATCTGTCATCTGACCTTCATATTGTAATACAACAGACACAATACTGCATACTGCCATCTGACGGCTTTAATTTTGAAACAGCGAGCAACGCTTAACAACGTCACAGCAATGCGGCATGATGCCATCTGACGGCTTAGCTCAACGCTTTTGCTACTTGCGCCTCTATATGACAATTTTAGTAAAATATCTCTTCGATCTGTCATCTGAGCTTCATATTGTAATGCAACAAAAAGAAGAACGTTATAAGCAGTGTGCAAAATTAGAAACGAATTGAATACCTGCAATCATATTTAAAAAAATAATTTTGTAAAGTGATAATTATTATACTTATTTAGTGCGAATAATTCGCACAGGTTACACTAGTTAAATTAATATCAAAATATTAAAAAAATATTATTATTTTTTCAATATTTTGATATTAATTAATAATTTTGAAGGAATTTTATAAAAAGCTAATTAGAAATGAAATATTAATTATTTTTTATATTATTTAGATCAGTTCTGAAGAAAATCCAAATCCGGATCGAAACGTTAATGTATTAATTTTATATTGTTTGTTAATATATTGTCTGAAAAATTGGTCGATAATTTTATTTATTGAAGAGTTCTAATCAGACGTTAATCAAAGATTTGTTTATTATCCATACTTATAAAAAGTATAAATACTGCTTTTTATCGACAAAAACTTTTGAATGGTTACTCCGATATTCATGAAATTTGAACACAACATTCATCTCGGTAAATTAAGATGAATGTGCGTACTCATGTCCCTCCCTTCCCCATTCGTTCTTTTGCACTCGGGTGAAACCGGGCTAATATAATATATATTGATGTCCATTTACAATAATTTTGTAACAGCCTGTGTGTCATGCAGATTATTATAAGTTTAGAACAATTAATTTAGTTGACTGGTAAGCTAATATTCCTGTAAGTAAAGTTATTTAAGCGACGTGAAGCGGTAGTTAAGCGAGGGAATAACTGGCGTACATACGTGAAACGAGACAACAGAGCCCCGGCATTGGGCAGTAAATTGTCCGAGCTAACGGAAAACTGCGACAAGATAGGTTTGTTGTACACTGCTCTTTAAATACTGTCACTGTAAAATTACATACAACACATATCGACTGTTAAATTTTGATTAATTTTTTCGAACAATGAACATTTTCTTAATAAAAATTAGATTAGATAGAGGTCGAAATTATGAGAGTAATCGAATTTTATCAAGAGTACCTTTTTTGTAGTAAATGAGTCTCGTGATCCAGATTTCATACTCAAACTGATTTTTTTCCATTGGCGTAGAAGTTTTAGATGTTTAATAATCGAAAAAATCAAGTTCTACGCCCATGGAATGATATTCATCATTATTATGATATGGGTTTTATTGCCCAATAAAGCTATGCCAACGTACCAAATTTGAGTAAAATCTCATGAGCCGTTTCAAAGTTATAAAGCAAAAACGATTTGAAAATTGTACACTTTTAATGCGTCTGGCAGGATGATAGAACCCTCGAAACTGTCTGGCTACTAATGAAACATTATTTAATAGTTCTCCAAAAAATATATATAAAATTCAGCTTTTATGAAATAACGTTAATATAATTACAAATTATAATAGTTTAAGGGTGTCTGGCAGGGGGTTGGAACTATACTGTGTCTGGCAATGAGCGACGCGAGTTTTAATATTGTTACGAATTAAATATAAAAAAATTGAGTTTTATACAATGACGAATTTGAGATGGAATTTTATACACCTTTGCTACCTGTTACCTGCCAAAGCCACCACTACTCAGGTTTTATGGGTGGGGATTATTCTTACCTGTATTGGAGACATCCATAGAAAAACTTTCAGCTTTTATAAAAATACGAAGGTCTGGCTGCCGCGGGCTCTTGTTCTATTATAGGATGGAAGAAAACTTCTAACCAAATTTCACCCAAATCGGAAGGGGTCGATTGTAACCATTGGTCGATTTGACATGGAATGACCCAGAAGGCTTTCTAATCTATTACGCAAAATAATAAAAAAAACTGTGTTGAATTACATATGTACTTTCCTTATCCGCTAATGACTTCCTCTATAATCTACAAATATTATATAAATACTTCTGCGGAGAAATTATTTTCACTCAATTTTTCTTTTAAAATTCTACGTTAAAGGTGTTCAATAAGACAGTGACTAGAGTAACGTCGCGACGTCTCGTTTGGACGCACTTAGGCGTCGGTGTGTATTTAGGTCGGCCGAGGGAGGAGAAAGCCGGCCGTTCTCGGTTGGAAACACGGACAGGCGACGTGAATAAACAGGAACCAATTAACGCAGGTTGGCGCGACGGCTTCGGGAAGACCGTCTGTCCATCCGATGCAATGAAACACACACACACACACACAACACAAAGTGCGTGCCTAATGGCCGGCGAACAGCGAACATCGCTACTCAATCTTTAGTGCGCTAGAGCTGATTCCTAAATAATCTGGCTGTAGTGTGAAATAGTGATGTGTCCACATGACTCTTTATTGGGTAGAGCTGTAAAAGTAACGAGAAATTGTGTACCCGTATGTATTCGTTATGCAGCCCCTAGACTGACAATAATATTGCGCAATATTTTATATTGTACCTACAATATTATTGACAGTCTGTGAATGATATTGAAATATTGTACAATATATTGAGAATATAAAAAAACAGCCCCTAGACTGTCAATAATTTTGCGCAATATTTTATATTGTGCAACATTATTGACAGTTTATGAATGATATTGGAAGCATTGTACAATATTTTGAGCATATCAAAATCGGTTTAATATTTATTATGCAATCTAAAAAAAGTTACAGTCTGTGGTTAATATTGCACTATAATAACCAGTTGTAATTGACAAACGCTGGATTGGAAGAATAGCGGCTTGCAGATGGGTGTTCTTTTTCTCAATAGCGGGGGTTACTATTTTTAAAAGTTCATAAAATGTTGAAGCGTCCATTCGGAGAAAGTTGCAAAAATCTTTTGGTTTGCTTATTTTCAGGTCACTTAGCAAATTTTCGTGGGTGTACCTACCTCTTTTTTTATACCACTCTTTCATCCATTTACGCTTTTTCTTGGTGTTTTTACGCAAGCATAAAGCCAGTTTCAACATCACTTAGCATGTTCACTGATCAGGACTTTTCAGAGATAAATATTGTGCAATTTAATTCTGCTGTATAGGGTAAATTCCAATTTTTGCGCAATATTATTGCGCAATAATATTGACAATCTAGGTTAAAACTCAGTGTTTGTACAATATTATTGTTCATTAATATAATAATAATTTTTATTGTGCAATATTAACCACAGACTGCAACTTTTTTAGATTGCACAATAAATATCAAACCGATTTGATATAGATACTCAATATATTGCACAATGTTTCAATATCATTCACAGACTGTCAATAATATTGTGCAATCTAAAATATTGCGCAATAATATTGCTAGTGTATAGGCCGCTTTACTTAAAGAACCAGTACCCGTTACTTTCGTATCGTTACGTTACTCGTTACTTTTCATACGACATACAATCGTGTACTAACAGCATCAAGCATGTAGCATCGCATCGAGGCGCGTCGCATACGTGATACGATATGACTTCGTTCGTATAACGTATAACCGCATCAAACGAGTCGAACTGACATGGATACGACAGATGCGAGTAACGAAATGAATTTGTAAGTAACGATTCGTTACGTCGAGTCAGACGATGTACCCGTTACTCAGTAACGAATACATACAGTTTGTTACAGCTCTATTATTGGGAGCTGGCTCCGTGCGCTCCGCTCACTAAAAAGAGTCGCTCAGAGCGAGTCGTTCAAAGGAGCGACACTAGACAGTACGCACTACACAAGTGTGCAGACTACAGAGGTGTGAACTGTCATCATGCATGCTCAGGAGTCACGTAGCAATGCACAGCACAATACACACACTCAGTTCTAAGCTCATTTTAATATGATTCTGATTCTGAAGTGCAAACAGTGAAATAAGGAGTTGGAGACAGCTCTTATACAAAATTGTTGTCACTAAAAATCTCTAAAATTAAAAAAATTCTACTCAAGATCAATACGCAATGAGTATTTAACCACCAGAACATTTGTGGTCCTACTGCATTTTTCTGTCAATTTTTAACATCTAGATACTGCCCCCTTTTCGGCCCCCAAATGCCTGGACAACTTAGAACAAGCCCGACGAATTTCTGTCGCTAAAAATATCTAATATTACAAAAAGTTTCTACTCAAAATCAATACGCAATGACTATGATTAAATATCAGAACATTTGTGGCGCCACTGCATTTCTCTTTCAATTTTGAACACCTACTGCCCCTTTTTCGGCCCCCAAATGCCTGGAGAACTCTCTAATGTTACAAAAAGTTTCTATTCAAAATCAATACGCAATGATTATAATTAAACATCAGAACATTTGTGGCGCCACTGCATTTCCCTGTCTATATTTAACACCTACTGCCCCCTCTTCGCCCCCTCCCTCTATACCCCGGCACACGCGCACCAATGCAAACACAAGTCTGGTGTGTTTGTGTTTACTTGTTTACTTTTCCGTTAGAGGTTATTTGACGCCGAATATTTGACTAGAGTTTTGCTTTTCCTAAGAACTGTGTCTCAAAAGGAAAGGTGGATCGTCGTTTATTTGAAATATATATACAAAAGAAGGCATGTTTTATATCGAAACGTCGAGCATTCAAGGTTTTTAGCAAGTAAAAACTGTTGATGCTTTTAGTCTTGAATACTGTTTTTGCCACGTTATTATTAACTCGCTTTCTTGCGTGTCTGTCCGGGTGGAATTTTGGAATTGATTTTTTAATCGTTAAGTAACAATTTTAAACAAGATGTTTTGACAAACGGTAGTTTTTATTGTAAAAAGCGATGCTGCAGTTATTTAATTTTTGAGAAAAACTTCTTTGGGCACGGTAGGGTAAAATCGGTTCATTAGATTGAAAATGTAACGAAACGTTGCAATGCCTGTATATTGATATTATAAGAACCGATATAGTAGCTTGAGAAATATAATTCTCACTGCATTGAATATTAATATTTTTCTAGAGGGAATTTTTAGATGAAAATTAACTGAAATGATATTAAGAAAAATTCCATTGACGTGCGTTTGGAAATTTTTGTTAAAAAGTTGTTGAAAGCAATTAAATATCTTAGTTAGATTTCCGACTGTTTTGATAATAAAATAGGTGGTATGATAAGGGCCATTTTCCGCCAATCACACACTCGAAAAAAAGGTTTGGTTTCCGACTATTTTTGAATGTATTTGTATATTTAAAGACATGTATTTATTAATTATATGAAATTTACGCCATAAATAATAAAGTAAGTTATAGAAATAAATTATTGCCAAAAAAGCGAGTGTTTAGCCCTTTTTGTAAATTTTAATCTTTGAATTATTTTTTTACGAAATGTTCCATGAACCAAAATAAAATGGTACTCATATAATAATGATTAGAACGATTTTCAGGTTTAAATCTACATATATTATTTTTATCCTATCGTAGTCGAATAACAAACTGTTGCGGATAAACTATTTCTCTTTTTAAATCAATATTTTCAAATATAGGTATTTAAGTCGTACATACCTGATGTGTCTATATTTCCGTTCGACCACTCCATGTCCCAAAGTTCTGTACCATCCAGATGGAGCTTGAAGACCATTTCCAGTTACCCAAATCAAAGCCGGTTATGATGGACACCAATCATCTTTGTCCTTCAAACTGACAATGTTTACATTTAGAACCTGCGCACTTTATTTACAATTGTTTAACACTGATATTCATAAAGAGTACACTAATAAATTATAGGCGTATTCCGTTAATAACTTTAAATTTAAACAACACGTGTTGTATAGAAAAGAAACGAAACGGTTGATTTATGAGTCAAATTTGTTTATTGTATATAAGTATGAATTAGATTTTGTGAAGTTATGGACAATTAATGTCAATTAATTAAAGACCTGAGGAAGACACCAAAACAGGTGTCGAAACGTAGTCTTCCTACAATAAACAAATTTGACTCATAAATCAACCGTTTCGTTTCTTTTCTATAATATACAATTGAGTGATCATGATTATTAAAAACGTGGTGTATATCAATATTATGTAGAATCATTTTTATATTAATACTATACTCTAATAAAATTAACTGTAGTATGATTTTTACGATTTCATTGTCTCTTTACAAAAACACGTTGAATTGATCTTCACGTTCGTTATAATAGTCATTTCGTAAATTATCAAAAACTGTTCAAGAATTTAAGACCAGTAGCCATCTTTATCACTCATATTTATTACTTTTTAGCCACCATTTATATTCATCGTTATTTCGCGTATCACCGAATACAACCTAAGAATACTGTAGACACCACATTTAAATAACTAAAAGAACAGCATTTGTAACAATTCACCGCGTATCAAAATTTTGTAAAAATCCACTTAGATCGAGACGACGAATTACGTCTATTTCACTTTTGATTTGTTACGAGTAAACTATTTAAAATAATCAAACGCGTTAATATTCCATGTGTACAATCTTTTAACATCCAAATTACACTAATCTTATATTCACAATGCTACAGGTACAAAGAACCCAGTCCATAATAATTGTCTTTCATTTGTTTCATTACGTAACATGTTCTGTAGACAGTGTTTTAATCTTAGGGCTGTGAAAAAATTTACTACTAATTCGATTACTGACAGTATATAAATATAATAATAATAATAATGCGTTTAACGTCCGTTTCTCGACTTTATGTCATAACAGACGCCATTCGCACCATTACTATTTTCCATCTATCACACTTCCCGTTATTTTCTACATTTTTAAACTTCCACTTAATTAACCGTAATGGGCGAATGAAGGAATTTTAGGACATTAGGATAAATTTTAAAATGTATCTTTAATGGTAAATGTTTTGTACGTATTTTAAATATTATTTTTATCTAGTATACAGGTATAATTTTATTTTTAATTAATCCTAAAGAGAGATTAATGCTTTGCGGCTTTTCTCTTAATAATTTATTATTATTAAATTATTATTATAAGGTGGGCAAATTTTGAGCATAGGAGATAATCGACCATGGCCTTGAATAAAGAACCATCTCGTTATTTATCTGGAATTATTGAGGGAAACAAGATGGCCGGTACAGGAAATACCGTTTCTCGGCGAGAGGCAGCATCTGTGCTTGCCGGGACTCGAACCCGGTACTTCCCGAATGCTGTCATCACTACGCTACACCGTTCGGGGATTACTGGTAATATACCAGGCTGTAGTTGTTAAAATCGGTCCAACTGTTCAAACAGACCCATTAAATGTTCTTTTATTCTTTTTGACGTGATAACGTCTTATAAATTGATGAATCACCAATATTATAAATTGATAAAACACCGGCTGCATGTACGAAAAAGTGTAACGCGTAACGCATAACGCATAAAGCGTAACGTTCCGCCTGACCCTGTGCGTGCTTTTTGCTAATTTCTCGCTCAATTTAAATCAGATCGGTTTGAAACCAGTCTTAAACGAAAGAGGAGAACATTTTACATAGATTTCGTATAACAGAATTTGCCTAAACAGTTTTTTTATACAAATTTATATAGAAAAATATTTTATATAAATTTATATAGAAAAATAGCTTTATAAATGCAATGTTGTCTAATGCAAGGCGCGACGCGGTCGGTTGTCTTTGTTTGCCGTACATGGAAATTAGAAGCAAACGTATGTCTTGTCTTAACATGAAAACGGCTGCATTTCTAATGTTTAATTCAATTTTTTGACATTAGTATATTGTGAAATGCAACGCCTTATAAGTTAAGTATTGGAATAACTAATTATTATTAGAACATAATACTTTGTAAGTTGCAAACGTCACTTTTGACATTTCTTATCATTCCGACACCAAGGATAAGCGGATTGAAACCAAATTTTGGGAGGTTTAGGTTATGTATTACGGAATACGTTATCACGTAAAACTATCGTCCGTAAACCGACTTTACAGACAACCAATTTTTTTTAGCGAAAAAATAGACTGGTTTATTTTATCCCCTGAAAGATTAAGCGATGCATGGAGTTTCGTTTTGAATACGCCACTGTAAAACAAGCCTTTGTGTTTATATGTTTGCCACAATACCTTTCAGTTTTCAACACCTGTGCCTGAAAATCTACTTAATGTTATTTAACTGTATAACCTAGTTATAAAGTACCACGCATGTACAAAATAGGTAATATTTACAAAGCTGTGCCTTGCGTATTTTCATAAAACGCATAGTAAATTGTGTTCTTTTTCTAAGGTTGGTTCATCTCTCAATTCTAGTAGTTTTTATTGTTCTTTTTACAAGCTTCGTTCTTCAAATCTTTAATTCACGTCTGATTAGAACTCTTCAATAAATAAAATTATCGACCAATTTTTCAGACAATATATTAACAAAAAAAAAATATAATTAATACATTAACGTTTCGATCCGGATTTGGATCTTCTTCAGAACTGATCTAAAAAATATTAAAAATAATTAATATTTAGTTTTTTTATAAAATTCGTTCAAAAATATCGAAATATTGTTATTATTTTTTTCAATATTTCGATATTAATAACTTTGAAATAATTTTATAAAAAAACTAATTAGAAACTAAATATTAATTATTTTTTATATTTTTTAGATCAGTTCTGAAGAAGGTCCAAATCCGGATCGAAACGTTAATGTATTAATTATATTTTTTTTTGTTAACATATTGTCTGAAAAATTGGTCGATAATTGTATTTATTGAAATCTTCGTTCTTATTCCAATCTTTGGATTTTTTCAAGCCCTACAATAAAATCGATATACCACACAATTTAAAAAATAAGTAATCTAAATATATAAAATAAAACCATGACTGACTGATCTATCAACGCACAGCTCAAACCACTGGACAGATTGGGCTGAAATTTGGCACACACATAGTTATATGACGTAGGCATTCGCTAAGAACGGTTTTTTTTAAATTCAACCCCTATAAAAGAGTGTAACGGGGATTAAAAATTTGCATGGAGAAATCATATAAGATAGATTTATCAATTCTAAAATGCGGAGGATTACTCCTGTCAACAAATAAATAAATACGTGTTTCGTGCTTTTTCAAAAACAACCTCTTCAGAGGGTGAAAAATCAACATGGGTGTCATTTTCAAGGTTTGTCAGAACGTTGATCACGTGAATGTCATCAATTTTGAAATTTATTAGGGGGATCTTCGTCGAGAAAGGAGTATGCCAAATAATAGTAATACATCCGTGTTTCATTTAAATCGCGTACGGGTAACGGCTAGTACAATTATAACCTTGAAATAATATATTATACCTCATTCGTAATGCTTTTGTGTTTCAATTTAAAAAAAAATTGTTTGTAGTGATGACCTAAAAATTATTAAAAACATTTGAACACGAAAAACTGCGGGTAACGGCTAGTACAATTATAATCTTGAAATATATTATACCTCATTCGTAATGCTTTTGTGTTTCAATTAAAAAATTGTTTGTACTGATGACCTTGAAATTATTAAAAACATTTGAACACAAAAATGCCTATACAATATTATTAAATAATTTAGCATCTAATAAATTTTTAACTGCGCCAACGCCCATACGAGCGAAAGCGTACCGTTTATTAAAATAATTTACATATTTTTAGTTTTAATCTCGTAAGGCAAAGAATGTTATCATTCAATGAAGCATTTTATAAAAATCACGCCGTAACAAGAGACTGGTAGAACGTGACTTGGTTCGACGTCATATCGACGCGCCGTGGTGAAACTTGATGTAGAATTTATTTTAAATATCATCCTTTTAGAGACAGTCGTTAATAACAAGCCGTAGCTTCATACTGCCGTAAAAAGGCAAAAGGCAGTAAGTGACCAGCTTATGAATTTGAGTAAATCAAGATTTACTAAAAATGTATTGACCGTCCAGAATTTTAGATTATGGAAACCAAAACACGGAGGAAACATTTTTTAAAGACAATAAAATTATTGCTGCAGCACTTACTGCTGTCGTTGGCTTCAGTATGAACTCATTTTGTCAACAAATGTCACTTACTGCCCTTTGCCTTTTTAGGGCAGCATACTAAAAAACATTTCGCTTAATTTCTTTGGTAGTTAAAAACTTAAAACTCACAAAATAGTTATCAGAAACAAATAGCCACTTAAGCAACCTTAAAACCTGATTTCTTTCTAAGAAGTTGAGTTGCGACTGAGTTGCTTTAGTGATCCTCTGCAACCAGTTTCCATATACTTGGGGATTAAAATGAGTTAGACATGTTGATCGTTTTCTATGAAACCTAAATGACAGAACTGGGTAAGCGAGAAAACTCTTAACTGAGAGTAATTGCCAAGTACCGTCTTTGTAACCCTTTAAAACCTCTATAAGTGAGAAACAGAAACCTCTATAAAAGAAAGACGTTTTTCACTCATGGACCTCTATAACTTAGACTACTACTTGCCTGTACCTCTATAAGCGATAGTCGAACGTATTAATAGTTCCACAAAATTTAAGAATGACTCATAAAATATAGCTGAACTAACATTGTGTTTGTATAGTTTCTATGTGAGAAAGGCTACTCCTGTAGCTCTATAAACTCGGGTTAGTGAAAGACTTCCAAAAGCGGTATACGATTGAATCATTTAATCTGATATATAAGACTAGAGTGACCTGTGCGAATTATTCGCACTAAATAAGTATAATAATTATCACTTTACTAAATTATTTTTTATATAATATGATTGCAGGTATTCAATTCGTTTCTAATTTTGCACACTGCTTATAACGTTCTTCTTTTTGTTGTATTACAATATGAAGCTCAGATGACAGATCGAAGAAATATTTTACTAAAATTGTCATATAGAGGCGCAAGTAGCAAAAGCGTTGAGCTAAACCGTCAGATGGCATCATGTAGCATTGCTGTGACGTTGTTCAGCGTTGCCCGCTGTTTCAAAATTAAAGCCGTCAGATGGCAGTATGCAGTACTGTGTCTTAATGTATATATTATGTAAATAAATCTATCAACTCAATTTAATGAATCAAAATTTATTGCAGGTATTCAATTCGTTTCTAATTTTGTACACAGCTTCTAACGTTTTTCTTTTTGTTGTATTACAATATGAAGGTCAGATGACAGATCGAAGTGTTGACGTTGTTTCAAAATTAAAGCCGTCAGATGGCAGGCGTTGTTCAGCGTTGCTGTATTGTGTCTTAATGTATATCTGTATATATAAGTGTAATAATTAATTAATTTACAAAAACAAAAGCAATAATAAATTTTTTAGTTGTCGATGTTAGTAGAGCAAGCAATTATCTGTAAAATGATATATAATTCATGTGGAGAAATTGTGAGGTTTTTTCTAAAAAGGGAGGCAAACATCTTTAACCTTAGCGTATTAATATATATGATAAGATCATTTTTCTTTTTGACTGAGGGTCTCGTTTCACAGAAACACTCACATGTAGTGTTCGTTTGAAATACGGATGCGGTGTTAGCGATTTGTTTCTTAGGACGGCAAGGTCGCGGCGGCGCCAGCGGGATGAGGGTCTACCTACTTCAGAGTCACAGGTAGAGTGCGCGGTCAGAATAATAACTTACTCGCTAACATCTTACACCTATTCAACATTAATCATCAGTCAGGTTTCTTCAGCTAAAATCCACAAACCACTTTTCATTTGCTCCCCGACACACCAGCTTCCCCACCGAATACATACAAACTGTACTATAATTATATACAACCGGAAATAATTATCAGTGAATGAATAATTAATTATTGTAAATATTTAGGATAGGAACACTTGCAGTTCAAAGGTTTTTTGAAAAATATTTAAAAAAATGACTCTTACAAGGAAACGATGTTTTTGATCTATTCTATGTAAATCCTCTTAAAACCAGCTCTGGAATTCCTATAGATGCATATCCTATAGTTCCCACTATAATTCAGTGATGACGAACCTTTTTGAGAAGTGGGTCAAATTTTGTTAATTATTTTTTTTAGTACTAGCTCGTGGGCCACTAAGCCAGTGGCGTTACTTGTAAAGGGAGAGGGGGGATGGACAAATACTATTTTTTTTTAGTTTGAAACTTTTTTTGGACGACACACAACGTTTTACGACCGTGCTGTATTCAGCGTGTTTTTTTCTATAAGCATGATGATTTTGTCAAAGTTTCGAAAGATTTCGGTTTTCGTCTAAAATCGCATTTTTTTAAAAGGGGTGTGCCTTGAAAAAATGCAAAAATCGAATTCTTTAATATACATTTGAAATTGAGAATGCTTACAGAAAAAAATACGCTGAATTCAATGAGCGTAAGCAAACGTCTGTATCTCTTTTAGTTTGGAAACTACGGCCATTCGAAGGTTTTATATCGATTTTATATGATTTTCTGAAAACTATAAACGCAAATAACTTCTAAACTAAAAGACATATAGACGTTTGTTTGTGCTCATTGGATTCAGCGTGTTTTTTTTCTATAAGCATGTTGATTTTGTCAAAGTTTTGATAGATTTCGGTTTTCGTCTAAAATCGCATTTTTCTAAAGGGGTATGCCTTGAAAAAATTTCGAAAATCGGATTCTTTAATTTTTGTTCAAAAATGGACAAGACTAGTTTTGATTAATTGAAAATGCGCAAAACTAGTTTTGATCATTTTATAACACTCAATACCCGTGTAAATGTAAGATTTCGGGTTTGGGAAATATTCGTTGATCAAAACTATAGATTTGCGCATTTATTTCGGTCATTGACCGAATTCGGGTGTAGACCGTAACATATACAGAAAAATTTACAATAAACATTGAATTAGTTCCAACACATTTTTTCAACACCTAATTTCAGTGTCAAGATTGTAAACTTTAAAAATTGTAACAAAATTTATATTAGATATTATTATTGTTACAAAAGTTTTGGTAGAATTTTATACAATTTGAAATGAAAATTTTGAAAAATTATTTTAAATGAATTGACTGCAGAAGTCATGAAAATTTTCACATAATTTTTTTGAATACCGAAACGTGTTTCTTTTATATTTTGAGCCAGTCCGTGCAGAGGTACCTAGGTATACCTGTCTCGCTCTTAACTTAAGATTCATAGCACACTCTCAACACGGCTCTCATAAATCGTCTAAAAGCGCAAAAAGCATTTCGTTTCTCATCTTCTTCTTCTTCTTCAAATGAAATTATCTGAAAATCTCTTTCAGCTTTATGTGTGTGATCCCTATCTTACAACAAAGCCTTTCCCTTTCTTTGTGTTATACATAGATATCATCACAAGAAATATTCTCTAAACCTGATGACCAGCTGTATTTGAAATGAACTTGACATCGTAGCTACGCTATTTGTCGAAATGCTTTCTTTTTCATTTTATTATACAGGCAGAAATGTTCCCCGACTGTCGCTTGCCGACGTAAAGAATTTATTTTTAAATTTTTTTTTAGCCGAGCTGGTGCAAATATGGTGTTTCCGCGGCTCTTGTAATACAAGCCCCCAGCTTTCAAGTTTTCATCATCAATTATGTTTTCAATTTATTGTTAAAATTCAGCTCGCTAACACTCTTTTATTTTTTAGTATTATGACCTAGTTCCAATAATTTAGTGAATCAATCTTCTAAAATCGTCCCCAAACCAGGCAACACGAGAGCGATTCAACGGCAAACTGGAGCCTTTATTACGTAAATGACACAACAAGCACATTCCTATTATTTTACAAACTGAATAACCACTGTTTTGCTATGGAGTCCGAGTACCATATTTTACCAGTTTTTTTATAACAATAATAAATACAAAAAAAAAAGATTGGTTGTCTGTAAAGTCGGTTTACGGACGATAGTTTTATGTGATAACGTATTCCGTAATACATAACCTAAATTTATATAATAATTCGAATCTATGATATTGCATCTTTCGCTTCAAATTTAGGTTAATTTTTTTTATTTAAATTACTCACCATATAATATAATTGTTTTTTTTAACTTTCTTTCTTTCGTATTTATTTTAAGTCTCAAAGATTAGCTGTCATAATATTTATAAAACAATTGTTTCACTGTTTATATAAAATTCCAAAACCTACTAACAATATTTAAGTATTTTCATACGTCAAAAAATTGATTTTTATAATGATAAAATTTGTAAGAAAACGATTTTTTCGAGAGATGAGACCTAGCTAAAACGATTTTTTGCCCCCCAAAATCCCTTTTCAGTAAATTTCATCCAAATCGTTAGGGCCGTTTTCGAGAAAAGCACGCACAGGGTCAGGCGGAACGTTACGCGTTACGCGTTACGAACGTTAGGAACGTTACACTTTTTCGTGCATGCAGCCGGTGTTTTATCAATTTATAAGATTGGTGATTCATCAATTTATAAGACGTTATCACGTCAAAAAAAATTGGTTGTCTGTAAAGTCGGTTTACGGACGATAGTTTTACGTGATAACGTCATAAAGAAACATTGATGAGCTCTCTGACGTCACGCGAGAAGAGAGAGAAATGCGTACAAGCCGACGCTTGGGCCGATCGTGCCTCTCTTTTGCTTATACCGCGCTCTCGCTTGCACGCTCAGGCTCAGGCGGAACGTGACACTTTTTCGTGCGTACAGCCGGTGTTTCATAAATTTATAAGACGTTATCACGTCAAAAAAACATCGTAGACTGCAGCCATTTCATTTATATTTTTTTATTACTCATGCGGGAAAAGTGCTATCTTTACGCATGCTGTTACGGTTGAAAAGTACCTAGCTATTTTCATTTGCGTGCGGAAACTTTATTTGTCGCACTGAAATTATTGTTTGCCGCACGCAAATTCAGAGAAAAAAACAAAATAATAACGGTGTTAATGTCAACGAAACCGACTGTCATTTAAAGCAAATTTGAGGTTAAAATTTTCGATTATGGACTTTTATTCTTGACAATTTTAACAATTTTAACTGAATTTTCAACTTTTTAATGATTACTTTTGATTTTTACTACTTTTAATTTCTTTTTTTAATTCGTAATAAAATTTTAATAAAATTCGTAATAAAAATAGTATGTGCAACTCGTGCGGCATTGCCGCACTAGTTGCACAATATACTATTTTAATTCTCTTCTGATCTCTGGATGCCATTGAGCTTATATGACCGGTTGCCCGATAGTTCATCTGTATCCAAATTCCAAGACTTTTTTTCAAAGTTTGGCAACACTGCTCGTGTACAACTCAACATCAAACGTTTGAAGAACGCAATCGTTGATCTGTACGCAGTTTGGGGAGTATTATTTTGTAAAGGTGCGAGCTGTGAAAAAAATCGTCCGTGATCTTCTTGTTAACACGCCAAGGAACAAAGCCCGTTGTGGTTGTTTGGTTTGTAATGCTGATGACGACGCAGAGCTGCCAACCCCGTCACCTTATACCACCCTGCGCACATTCCTCGTCACGTCTGCCAACCGACATACTAGACCCCTTCCTTGCAATGACCGGACGACAAGGCTGGAACAGGTGCGGAGTTGGATCGCAGATTGAGTCGTTTGTCATTTCAAATGTTCCGGATAAATCCCTCTTTCGTCAGTTTTTGAGAGATCGAAAAGTCTCACAATAGGGCGTCTGTTGACTTCACAATTTTCCCACCTAATACCTATCTACGACTATACGTATCGTAGATAACTAATTTATAGAAAATAGTAACGGGGTCTTTTTGACTTATTGAAGGTGTCTGCAGTGCATTTTGTATGATAACCTAAACGTGTTCCCAAAATTTTTGTCTGTCTACAAGTCAGCTTGTAAATTTCTGGTTTTCTGCAGCGTTCTCTCTCTTAACTGAGGACACTTTCACTAGCGTTCTCTATTTACTTATATCTCTATGGTATGCTCAAGATCATCAGGCTACCTCGATCAGCCGGTGTTCATATTTTTATCGACAACGCAATATTAATTGACAGTCCGCTGGATGACGTCGTTCTCCCACTATAAATTCAACGGAACGCGGTCACCTCTGTAACTAATAACCTTTATATATTACGGCACCGTTGTCTTAAAAACCAGGGCTTTAGAAACGGTCCTGTAAGTCGAACCGTCAGAAAGCGGTCCGTTGGCTCAAGATATTAGTCAGGTGGAAATATCAATTGACAGTCCGCTGGATGACGTCGTTCGAGGTCACCTCTGTAACTAATAATCTTAATATATTACGGTACCGTTATCTTAAAAAAAATTGGTTGTCTGTAAAGTCGGTTTACGGACGATCGTTTTACGTGATAACGTTTTCCGCTCGAATATCATATTTAATAATCACGCACAGGGTCAGGCGGAACGTTAGGAACGTTACACTTTTTCGTGCATGCAGCCGGTGTTTCATCTTTTTATATTGACGTGATTCATAAATTTATAAGACGTTATCACGTCAATAATTTATGTTCTATTTCTCCTATCTTCTACATATAATAATTATAATAATTCGAATCTATTATAATGCATCTTTCGCTTCAAATTTAGGTTAATTTTATTTATTAAAATTACTCACCACCTATAATAATAATTGTTTTTTTTTTAACTTTCTTTCTTTCGTATTTATTTTAAGTCTCAAAGATTAACTGTCATAATATTTTGAAAACAATTGTTTCATTAATTATATAAAATTCCAAAACCTACTTACAATATTTAAGTAGTTTCATACGTCAAAAAATTGATTTTTATAATGATAAAATTTGTAAGAAAACGATTTTTTCGAGAGATGAGACCTAGCTAAAACGATTTTTTGCCCCCCACAATCCCTTTTCAGTAAATTTCATCCAAATCGTTAGGGCCGTTTTCGAGAAAAGCACGCACAGGGTCAGGCGGAACGTTACACTTTTTCGTGCATGCAGCCGGTGTTTCATCAATTTATAAGATTGGTGATTCATCAATTTATAAGACGTTATCACGTCAAAAAACAGGATTTTAGATCCGGTCCTGTGTGTCGAACCGTCAGTTAAAAGCGGTCCGTTGGCTCAAGATATTAGTCAGGTGGAACCGTTCGGCTCTCTTCTGTGTTGGAAGTAATAATACGCGCGCGGTGAAGGAGACTCTACCCAGGCGACGGCGGCAACAACACGTCATCAGTCGACATGTCACCGGGCGTTGTTAAATCGACCGACAGACAGGACTCTTGACTGACGACGAACCGGCTGAACGTCCTTCCGACGAGCAATAATACAGAAGGAGTGAAAGAAGACTATAGATAAGCGACAAACGAGATTTAACTTTGTATGATCGATTAGGACTTTAAGGAGATCCCAAGCAAAGAAGTCTCTTGAGCCCCGGCTACTTGATTTAGAAGGTAACACAACTTCTATTGAGATCGGTATTGATTCGGGAGGTACCGGGCTCAAATCTCAGCAGGGGACTTTTTCCTGCTGCCTCTCGCCGAGAAACGGTATTTCCTGTAGCAGTCATCTTGTTGAGGTTTTCGATGGTTTCCTTCAATAAGTCCAGATAAATATCGAGATGGTTCCTTATTCAAGGCCATGGCCGACTACCTGTCGAACTCTAAATTTGTCTACCTTATCCTAATGTCCTAAAATTCCTTCATTCGCTCATTGCTATTAAATGGAAGTTTAAAAACGTAGAAAATAACGGGAAGTGTGATAGATGGAAACGATTAATGATGCATAGTTGAGCAACGAACGTTAAACGCATTGAAGGAGATTTATTTGGTTGAGGAACAATTGAAAATAAGCTTTACCAGTGTATCGCTTGTGGCCAACGTTTCGAAATTCTAACTTGTAAACAAAACGCAGTTTGTATAGAGATAGCCTTTCTTATACATCAGTACAATATTATTTGCACAATTGACAGAACAATTTTATAAGAAAACTGTTTTATGATAATTTTAAATTTAAAAATTTGTCGAGATTCATAATAAAATGATCATGTATATTAGAATTATTTTTACAATTTACCATCTTAACTTGCATTGAGGTATGTTATAGTTTTTAGTATTATCTAATATCTATCTATCTATAATGTCTATAATGTAAGTTAGAAATTATAATAATATATGTAACGAATATTATACATGTTCATAGGCCCTGATGATGAAAATATATTTTTCGAAACGTTGGCCACAAGCGATACACTGGTAAAGCTTATTTTCAATTGTTCCTCAACCAAATAAATCTCCTTCAATACATATTTTGGAACAAAAATTCTACTAACAGTTAAACGCATTATTATTATTAAAATCAAAACGGGATAGGATCGGGGCTTCTGGAGACTAAGGGCCCCATAGTGCTTCTCTATTAATCCAACACCGGGTCAATAGCAGGATCGACTTACTATTTCTGGAAGAATGACTAGAACTGGTAGTACCAGTGAGGTCTAATAAACGCGTGCTTAGAAGAATGCTTCCAAGAAATATTCAGAAAGTGACTTCAAAATTATACTACGCTAGGTCTCGGAGATTCGAAGATCTTCCACATCTTAACGCGCCACTGCTTACAGGCCACAGTACTGCCGAAGAGAATGAAAATTTGCTACTAAATTAATACTTAAAAGCTAAAAATATAAATTCTAAATATCTTTTAAATCAATATAGAGAAGTAGAAAAATAACATGATAAAATTATACGGGATACAAGGCTAAAATATTAAAACAATTTTTATTCACTAGAACATTATTTATTGGTCAACGTTTCGGCAATTTTTCTTGACCTTATAAAAATCTTTACTGAAAAGTCAGTTTGCTAGAAAAATAACGAAAGTAGATCCAAAATTGTTAACGGAACTTCTCTAATATTACCTCCTCTTATATGTGAGTTGTTACGGACGAAGTTGGCGCTCTTCGTATAGTAAGAGAGCTCTTTGTTCCTATCTTCAGCTCTCAATCGGACTGTTCTTACAAATTAGGAACGACTCGAGACACGTCCGAGTGTTATACGGTGCTGAAACATTACTGATGTCCCACCCACCTACTTCAACCTGAAAACGCTTGAAACGGTTGAGTATTCACTTCAATATTTCCGTAGATTTTAGTGAGCTGGACTATTTGTCTTCCTGAAGAAGGAAAAGATTTTAATATTGAATTTGGAAACGCTTCCTATTTTTTTTTTCGGTGGCCTTGTGGACCCGATTTTTTTAAATACAAAAAGTAAAATAAAGATGAGTCAATTGATCGAATATAAATAGTATATACTATCTACTTTTAACGGAGATATGAAATGATGATGTAAAACCTGGTTTTACATTTTACATTTGACGGGACGCATCTGGAATCGGTAGAAACTACTAGAAACAACAATGGAAACAGGTAAAAATATCCGACCTGCAGACAATCGCTTGGAGAGATGCCAATAGATGTAAAGGAAGAAATCTCAATTCGTCCAGAACATTCGATAGAAGCGTGGGCCGAAACTATATAAGGCGAGCAAAGTGGGCAAGTCAGGCAGTCAGTATTCGAGCTGTTCGTGAGTTGTGTTGATACAGTGCTCTGACATTACGACATAAATTAAATCATAATACTGCGAAATAAATAACTTTCGTGAGTGGTTTTACATAAATGATTTATAGTTAATAGACAAGTGTGCTGATAAACTTTGTGTTGTGTTCCTGTGATGTAAATATTTTGTGTACATAATTTAGTGACTCTATATTCTCTGTTACTTATAGTCTTTTATTTTATAATTTAGAAAGTTTTATTTCTGTTAACGTTATTATTTCTGTTAAATTAAAGAAGTGCGCTTTCATTTGTGTGTTTTACTGTTTTGTTATACATTTATTATTGCAAATAAATAATTTCCGCCACGGACTACAGCGGTTTTGTTACAATATTATTTTATTAATTGCATGACCTATAATAGCATTCGCTTAAATAAATCACATCGTTAACAGCAAACAAAAAAAGTGGAGTTATCACATCCCTGAACCGGATGTGGACACGTCTCAGGAAACAGTAAGTCATCTCGTTAACATTTAATCATTTGATGATTATATACTGGAAGCTGCAGGATGCATGCTTCTAATACTATATATACCCCTGTCTGTGTAGTTTTATTATTTCTGCAATGTAACTAATAATATTATCGACAGCTACCCATACATTTGTTGAACAAGACGCCGAATATACCGGATGTTCAACGAATGAGGTTATAATATACAACACTGCAATAATGTAGTTTAACATCAGGCAATATGGAGACAAAAAACATCACAAGAATATAATATCAATTTTCTGTTACGCCTAGTAATGTGCCGGATCGTTAAAAATGCATATCCGCGGATACGGATCTGAATACGGATATTTGGTTTCAATCCGCGGATATGGATACGGATCTTAACTTTCTTAGAGTACGCAGCGGTAAATATTGCACATCGACCTTTGGAAAGAGACTATCTGATATGGGAAAAAGTTATTGACTTCTTTAAGAGTTAACTCTCATAACAGATTGTCTCTTTCCAAAGATCGATGTGCAATATCTCATTATAAAGATAGTTTTTTATTAGTACCTTTGAGTTATGTACTATTGGTATAGTACTCACTACAATAAATGTTTGCAATATAAAGGTGCCAAATACGATTTCAAGAAATAAAAAATAATCTGAATGGAATTTAACAGTTTTTCATTATTACCTAATCACCTATATATATAAAATTTCATCTATGTATTGAAAATTAATAAGGTAAAAGATCCGCCATAAAACTAACGGATATGGATACGGATCTTTCTTCTCCCTCGGATATTCGCGGATACGGATACGAATATCCGGCACATCACCAGACTTACGCCTTGTAAAATATTTCAAAGAATACGGAGCAGTTTGGCCTTTGCCTGAACGCGAACAAGGTGAATAAACCATGTCGTTTTTTTTCTCCGAAATTAATGTTTTCCTCTTTGCTCACATGTATAATAGGTTTTATGTACATATATAAAGCTGAAATGAATTCTCCTAAGAAAAACATTTTGGTTGACGTATCATCCAGTGCCGGTTCGTACTGGGAGCTAACTGCTAAAGCCAAAGGTCTCGTTGCTATTTTATTAACGCCAGTTTTGAAACAAACCTTATCTAAACGTTAATTTATCCCTGACATCGAAATCGGTTCAGCTGTTCCCAAGCGATGCTGGCGCAAGCGCACAAAAACTCTCAAAACGCGTCTTCAAAGTGTTAAGATCTAACAAAATAACCCGGAAGAAATCGAAATGAACGATAATTGTTCTGTTACTATGTTATACAGTATGTAAACACGTAAGGTGCACATAGGGAAATTAACTTTGGGAAAAAATGACTGGATCAGAGTGAGCCCTTAAATCTTGTTTTTCAATTTGACAGATAATAACAGTCTTTTGCAAAATGAATGTGTATACTACCGAAGAAAATATTCAAGTGATTACAACGTAATCGGACTTTTTTTATTAATGGGACGTTAAATTCTCAAAAATACTTAAATATGGTGTGAGATCAAATATCTCCGCCTATTCGTGTTGAACCTAAATACGTCATACCAGTCAGACAATTTTTGAATGAAATGTTTCCAAACAGATGGAGTTGTTTTTTTGTTTTATTTTTGTACAAAAAAATTAAAATAAGGATTTATAAGAGCTTTTTATTATTAAAAAAGCCAAGTAAAATAAAAATAAATCAAAATAAAATAGTAATCCTTAAGATTACCACGATAATTCAATAGAAATAACAATTAATGCAGTCATGAATAACTCTGATCCAAGTTTTTTTTCCCAATGCCAATTTCCCTATGTGCACCTTACGCGTTTACATACTGTATATTAGTTGATTCGAAACTGAACGCCACTGAACATAAGTAAATCCGGTTGACTACAAGCTATCCACTGGGATCGTTAGAAATTTAACATTGCGTTGTGTGCAATATTTTACACAAGTCAAAACAATTTTTTTTTTTTCAACACCCAAAAACATAGTACGAATTGAAGTTATACAGTATGATATAAGAATATTACAATATCTAATATCTTTATTACCTAAATTGCCATATTGCACATACCGCTATACTAGCTGGTATGTGCTCTATTATCGCTTTGCGCATCAGAGCTGACTTTCGTTCAAACAAGAAATTATATCTAAGCTAATTTCACTCGAAATCTATTTAAATTGCAGCTTTTTAAAAAAGGAGATTCTGTTATATAAAATAGGATCATTTTTAGATTCATTTGAGTTCATAATTACTACTAAAATTGTAATTGAAAATCACGAACAGCAGTTGTCGGTTGGTCTGTACGTATGTACATACGTCCGAGCTCTACAGATCGCAATTTTGTTCAGATCCCCTTGATTTATATTTTATTCACCTTGTTTACTATCAGACCAGAACCTTATTTAAATTTACTGAAATGCGTTCAGTAGTTTAATTAAAAAAAAAAAAAAATTATTTTAAAAACAGTTTTATTTTAATTTAGTGATAATTATTATAATAACATTAATTGTGTAATTACAATAATGTTATTTACTTTAAAAAACTAAAAATCTATTTATAATTAGGATAATAGTAGCCAATATATCCCCATTATATTTTGAAAATTTTTGGTAAACTTGTTTTTAAACGCTTCAGTTTTTTCAATATTTTTTTGACTTTAAACTAAACAATAACGTTTCAGGGTACAGTGACAGGATATTTCGCAAATTGTTCTAAAATTACATATAGTATGTAAACGCGTAAGGTGCACATAGGGAAATTAGCATTAGGAAAAAATACTTGGATCAGAGTTAGCCATGACTGCATTAATTGTTATTTCTATTGAACTATCGTGGTAATCTTGAGGATTTCTATTTTATTTTGATTTACTTTTATTTTACTTGGCTTTTTTAATAATAAAAAGCTCTTATAAATCATTATTTTATTTTTTGTTGTACAAAAATAAAATTAACTTAGATATAACTTCTTATATGAACGAAAGTCAGCTCTGATGTACAAAGCGATAATAAAGCATATACCGCTAGTTTAGCGGTATGTGCAACAAAAAAACAACTCCATCTGTTTGGAAACATTTCATTCAAAAATTGTCTGACTGGTATGACGTATGCGCGTGTATAAATCAGTGACCCAATGTCTTTAGGTTCAACACGAATAGGCGGAGATATTTATTTGATCTCGCACCATGTTTAAGTATTTTTGGGAATTTAATGTCCCATTAATAAAAAAAGTCCGATTATGTTGTAAACATTTGAATATTTTCTTCGGTAGTATACACATTCATTTTGCAAAAGAATATTATCTGTCAAATTGAAAATGCCAGGTAAATTTTGAATGGTTTACTACGCAGTACGTATTATTTCGTTGGTTTTTTTTAATTTTGTTGTACCATATTTCCAACCTGATGACAGATGAAAAGCCCGAACTCATGATACAATGTGAAAATGTAATTTTCGTAAGCAATTTTTCATATAAATAAAGAATAATAGCATCATTTACAAGTTATGTTTTCGTGATTTAAAAATGCATACAGTAACTCACAAAAGTATTTTGGATAGACGATGATTACGTTTTCAAATATATTCTATTTACAGATAAAAAGTGACCTAATATACAGTGCGTTCAAAAGTGGTAACAGCGAAGAATTCGTGTATCCTACTAGATACAAAAATTAAATTTTTAATAGTTTTTTGTTCTACTCAAAACTTACTACCGGAAACTGCTGAGGATATATTTTACCATTCCAACCCACAAGTGAGGAATGGTACTAGTTTAAGTCAAAAATCACTTTTCAAAAATTTTACGATATCTTTCCGTTTTGAGTTCTCCCGAATCCAAAAAACTTGAAAAAACTCTGTGCGTCTGTTTGTCTGCGAACACGATACAGGTCAAACGGATGAGCGGATTGAAACCAAATTTTGGGAGGATATTTTGTATGCAAATATGAAGAGCAATATTGTTTTTGGGGAAAATCGGCGCAAGCGCAGAAGAGATATATGCTATAACGGTGATTTTTATATAATAATGGTATACTTTTCATAACGGCTTATTATTCTATTTATTTATTCAAGAAAGTTTCGTTAAACATTTTTTTTTCTAAGCTTTGTAGTTTCGGAAATATTTTGAAAATAAAAAAAAAATTAGCCGCTCTTATGGATCTGTCAGAAATAAACTAGTTAAGCATGCTTTGATTAATTTTTACATGACGTCGAACATATTATGTAGGTAACCATGGCAACGAATAGCAAATATCATATTGAACACTAGCCATTACCCGCGTCACCTCACGCGATATCAGAAATTTTATTTTCTTTATTATAATCAAATGTCAACATTTTTGAAGTTGGAACGGTCCCGTAACCTAATTGGCTGAATTTTCTTTTGTACTTCAAGCTCAACCGGGAGTTAATGATTTTATCCTCCATTGTTTCAGAACGCGACGGACCGGCGATGATTGGGCCGACGAGACAAGTAGTTCACACGAACAACGGGCGGATTCGGGATACAATTTCAAAATCGGGATATACGGTTGGAGGAAACGATGTCTCTACCTTCTCATTTTGGGACTTCTGGTCATGGTCATCATCAATTTGGCACTCACGCTGTGGGTCCTGAAAGTCATGGAATTCTCCTCTGTAAGTATATTGATCATCACTTCTTCAGTCACGCATTTACAGATTGTATCAAATCAAAACGGTCCATAGAACATTCTGTGTGTAAGACAGAGACGATATATTATAAAGCACTAAAGCAGTAAGTAAGAATGAGATAAATGATCGCTAATAGTTACTGTGGTTACGTAAATAAATAATTACGTACACTGTAAATCTTTTTACCAATTTATCAACTAAAACAACTAAACCGTAATATTAATTCGTATTATTATTTATATCTGGTACTAAAGTTTTAACAATACTTTTAATAATTAATTTATTAAATGTTCAAAAAGACCTCCACGTTCTGCCAAACAATATCCTAATCGATTATAATAAATAGCCATTTTATCAATAATTTCACTAGTGAATACTGACATTTGATAAAATTGTGATTTTTACTGTAGAAAGCAAAGACGATACTATCAGATTGTATAACCACAGTAACTATTAGCGATCATTTATCTCGTTCTTACTTACTGCTTTAGTGCTTTATATAATATCGTCTCTGTCTTACACACAGAATGTTCTATGAACCGTTTTGATTTGATACAATCTGTATAGTAAGTCATGAAAAGAAATAATAGGAACTGTAACTATATGGTTAGGTTTCGAAACATAACGGAACCCTTATGATGAGTCTCTGTTCTCCGTCCGTCCGTCTTTTTCAGACATAACATCTGAACGGTTATTCGTAGGAAGTTGAAATTTAGCATATTTCCGTTTACGTGTTTAGCAGGAGGCACTATTGCCTTCAAACAACCACTGTGTACGCCTCGTGGAGGCATAATAGTGCAAATGTTTGTGTTGTGAGTATACTGGCATACTTGAAACGATTTTTACTATTCCAACCCACAAGTGGGGAATGGTACTAGTTTAGGTCAAAAATCACTTTTCAAAAATTTTACAATATCTTTCCGTTTTGAGGTCCCCCGAATCCAAAAAAACATATTTTTGGAAAAACTCTGTGAACAAGATACAGGTCAAACGGATGAGCGGATTGACACCAAATTTTGGGAGGATGTTTGGTATGCAAATATAAAGAGCCCTATTGTTTTTGGGGAAAATCGGCGCATGCGCTGAAGAGATATATGCTATAACGGTGTTTTTTATATAATAATGGTATACTTATCATAACGGCTTATTATTCTACTTACTTTTTCAAGAAAGTTTTTTTTAAAAAATCGTGTTCTATACTTTATAGTTTCGGAAATATTTTGAAAATAAAAAAAATCAGCCGCCTTTTGTTTTATGGATCTGTCAGAAACAAACCAGTTAGGCATGCTTTGATTAATTTTTACATGACATGGAACATATTATGTAGGTGACCACGGTCAATATCATATTGAATACTAGCCATTACCCGCGTCACCTCACGCGATATCAGAAATTTTATTTTCTTTATTATAATCAAATGTCGACATTTTTAAAGTTGGAATGGGCCCGTCGCCCAATTGGCTGGAATTTTTTTAAACTAAAGTCGTTTGAATATAATGCAATTTGAGGAATGGAGCACTGCAAAAATACACCGTGTCCCGTTTTGAGCGGCGTAAAATAAGCGCGCCAATTTAATTTTATGCGAAACAAAGCAATTAAGTTCAATGAAAACGTCCTCGTCTAAGTTAAAATCAAAACTTTAAATGAACAGTCTTTTAACGTTAATGAAAATGTACCGTATATATATATTAAAAACAAAGGAACAGAAAAAGAATGGCATATTTAGAAAACAAAGAGGAATCAAAACAAATGACTATGATAATAATAGAAGAACGTTAAAATAAAACAATATCAAGCTTGGTATTACAGTTACAGTTTGGATAAGCTAGGAAATAGTTAGTATATGCTGTGTGTGTGTTTGTTTGTGTGTGTTTGTTTGTGTGAGTATTCGAACGGGTGCTCATTAAACAGCGATTCTGCTGCCATATTGTGGAGACAGTGGTTGTCTTTTCTCAATGATAATATAGATAATAACGTCGGTGGTGGAGGCCGACAAACAGACTGCCCGAGAAGGACGACTAGTTTCTACTTCAAAAACGTGTGGTTTAAATGAACTAATATTTAATTAATTTACATATTTTTTGCATCAATATATATATAATTTATAAGCACATATATAATTTTGAATAATATTGAAATAATCGCCTGATATCTCTCATATTCACTATTTTACATCACCATCAGTCGAATTTTTGGTAAACGTGCTTACAATCAAAATATTTATCAAAATGTTCAAAGTATACAGTATGTAAACGCGTAAGGTGCACATAGGGAAATTAGCATTGGGAAAAAATACTTGGATCAGAGTTAGCCATGACTGCATTAATTGTTATTTCTATTGAATTATCGTGGTATTCTTGAGGGTTTCCATTTTATTTTGATTTATTTTTATTTTACTTGACTTTTTTAATAATAAAATTTTTTTTTAATTTTTTTGTACAAAAATAAAACAAAAAAAAAACAACTCCATCTGTTTGGAAACATTTCATTCAAAAATTGTCTGACTGGTATGACGTATGCGCGTTGGTAAATCAGTGACCCTTTAGGTTCAACACGAATACGCGGAGATATTTGATCTCGCACCATATTTAAGTATTTTTGGGAATTTAATGTCCCATTAATAAAAAAAGTTCGATTATGTTGTAATCATTTAAATATTTTCTTCGGTAGTATACACATTCATTTTACAAAAGAATATTATCTGTCAAATTGAAAAAACAAGATTTCAAGGCTCACTCTGATGCAGTCATTTTTTCCCAATGTTAATTTCACTACGTGTTTACATACTGTATATGGTTCAGCGAGGAACTTCATCATGTTAACTTTAGTGTTACAGTCGACAATTTCATCCTGTTAACTTCAATGTTACAGTGTAAACGAGCATTGTAAAAATTCTTTCATAAGCATAACTTCAAAAAATATTTAATGGATAAAAATAAAGAGTAATTGAAGTGTATACGCCGTTTCCAACATAAAACAAGTCTAAGACATCCTACTTTAACCTTATCTGACGTCACGCCTATTTCAGTTTGAGAAACACTGGCTTTTTTTTCTTATAATGTTCTAGAATAAAATATTGTATGAAACCGCCGTCACTGTGTTCACGTCACAGGAGCTCGTGTGTTATGTCGGGATTGAGGGGGGCAATGGAAAGGGTTAGGCGACACGGTGGCGCAAGTTGGCAAGTTTCGTTGTGCAACAGTTCGCGTGCGGATCTCGGATTTTAACTGTTAATTAGGCCCGGCGGTTATTCTGCAGCGTTTCCTTCTGCAGTCTCGTTGTTGTCACCGTCGCCACCACCGGCGCTTCCACCGTCGACACCCGGCTCTCCCACCACCATACTCTACAACTTAGTCTATATAGATACTGTCCACGATGAAATACCGTCTGTGCTATTAACGTGGTTATATATCGAACGACGTTTATGTTGGTAGTTCTGGCGACAAAATATAAAAAAAACTAGAGTGACCTGTGCGAATTATTCGCACTAAATAAGTATAATAATTATCACTTTACAAAGTTAGTTTTTAAATATGATTGCAGGTATTCAATTCGTTTCTAATTTTGCACACTGCTTATAACGTTCTTCTTTTTGTTGTATTACAATATGAAGCTCAGATGACAGATCGAAGAAATATTTTACTAAAATTGTCATATAGAGGCGCAAGTAGCAAAAGCGTTGAGCTACGCCGTCAGATGGCATCATGCAGCATTGCTGTGACGTTGTTCAGCGTTGCTCGCTGTTTCAAAATTAAAGCCGTCAGATGGCAATATGCAGTATTTATAATATGAAGGTCAGATGACAGATCGAAGTGTTGACGTTGTTTCAAAATTAAAGCCGTCAGATGGCAGACGTTGTTCAGCGTTGCTGTTAACTAATTAATTTACAAAAACAAAAGCAGTAATAAATTTTTTAGTTGTCTATGTCAGTAGAGCAAGCAATTATCTGTAAAATGATATATAATTTATGTGGAGAAATTGTGAGGTTTTTTCTAAAAAGGGAGGCAAACATCTTAACCTTAACGTATTAATATATATGATATAATATCATGATGTTAAATGACCTTATCGTACAACGGTTCGTTAATTTATTATGACTGTCAAGTATTGCAAAATATGAATATAATTACAAAAATATAAATATTAATAATGATGCAACAAATGTCAATTTTTATTTAGGAAAAAAATAATTATGTATTGCTGAATAGTATATTTATAAAATGCGTATTCATACTTGACAACAACGCACTCATGGAGTATAGAGTTTACGAACGTTTACTTTTGACAACTAACCAATGAAACTGGAAGATTGACACTGCCATGATATCGTCAATGCGTAGTATTGCTGTCTAACAAATTGTA
Organism: Xanthostigma xanthostigma; assembly: GCA_963575645.1. Lineage (NCBI taxonomy): Eukaryota > Metazoa > Arthropoda > Insecta > Raphidioptera > Raphidiidae > Xanthostigma > Xanthostigma xanthostigma. Next base: position 48,876,575 of record OY754469.1, on the reverse strand, counting down.
TCGAAATAGGAGTTTTGGTACAGTATTTAATCCATATATGTTTTTTTATTTATTTTCAGGAAGGAATGGGTCAGTTGAGGATAGTGGCGGGGGGTCTCCAGCTGAATGGTCAGGCGATGGTTCTCGATGCCCTCATCGCAAGCACGATAAGATCCCGCAAGGATCAACCCATCACCATAGAGTCTAGTCGAAACTTAACCTTATCTACCAGAGACCGAAACGGCCTTCTAGTTAATAGATTATTCTTAGGTTAGTAAAACCCACTTTTTTTGTTCATTATTGATCACTTTATATTAAAAAAATGAGGTTGTAAAAGTGAAGTAAGGAAATCCTTTAAGGAGGTTGAGGCGTTAAACGAAGATAATGAAAAAAATCTGAAATAAAGTTTTTTTAATAGATTTTTTTATAACAAAATTTTCTGTAAAAAATCCAAAATCATTAGGAGATTTATAAAGTTAAAAATTAAAAAAACTTTAACATGTAGTCTTATGGAAAATATGTCAACCTAGCATGCAAACTGTACATTTTAATTTTTTGCAAATAACAAAATAATGTTAGCAGTTCCGAAAACTAATTGGGTAAAGCATCGATGTCTTACAAATATTCTAATTTTTTTCCAATTTAATTAGGAGACTTTTAATCAATAAAATAAAAATTATTAAACCTTAGCAATTTTTGCTTACGGACTTTTATTCTTGACAATTTTAACTTAATTTTTAACTTTTTAATGATTTAATTTTAATTTTCATTACTTCTAATTTATTTTTTTAATTATTTACTGCAAAAAATATGTAAAATACAGATATTTACATAAATTTATAATTCCTAACCTAACTTTATACAAAAAATTCAAAAGTTAGTCCATTGAGTAAAAAACTAAAATAATTAATTAATAATAAAAAGAATAATTTATTTATGCCTTTATGACAATAATTTATTGGTATCATCGTTTTATAACATTTTGTAAAAATTTATTCTGAAAAAGTTCCGATTTAGAATTCGACTTACTTTTGATTGGGACTGTAACGCATCAACCTCCTTAAGATGGTTCCTATAAATATGTACAAGCGAGCCTGCAAATCAGGGACTATTTATTTAATATAAATCTTTATGAGACTTGAAATTGCGCAGGTAACGATCGTTTCGAGTGCCTGTCGAGAGGTTTTCGTGTCGTGGACGATCGTGACAACGTGCTGTTCTCCGCGGACAAACACGAAGTCGTCATCGGTGCCGAAATGCTTCGCGTCACCGGCGTTGGAGGCGTCGTCTTCGACGGCAGCGTTCAAACGCCACTTGTCAGAGCGGAACCAGCTCAAGACCTCAGGTTAGTTCAAATTGTATTTATTAAACTGGTCAATAATGGCCATATTCATCAAACACTATTGAAGATAGAAATAAATTTATTCGTTTCAATAATATTTACTTTCAATAAATAAAATATCACCCATTTTTCAGACAATATATTAACAAAAAATATAATTAATACATTAACGTTTCAATCCGGATTTGGATCTTCTTCAGAACTGATCTAAAAAATATAAAAAATAATGTCTGAAAAATTGGTTGATATTTTATTTATAATGTATTAATTATACGATGAAGGATGGTTTTGGTTGAAGATCATAAATAAATAAGCTTTACCAATGTTTCGCTAGTGGCCAACGTTTCGAAAAATTTATTTTAGCTAGCGAAACATTGGTAAAGCTTATTTATTTATGATCCTCAACCAAAACCATCCTTCATCGTAACATTCTATTGGATCAACACTATTTTATGCTGTATTAATTATATTTTTTGTTAATATATTGTCTGAAAAATTGGTCGATATTTTATTTATTGAAGAGTTCTAATCAGACGTTAATCAAAGATTTGAATATTTACTTTCAATTCATCAACCAAATTATCAGGTAAAATAGTTAGTTGACACTGCACTATACTCCTTGCTATTTTGTTGGATATTGTGACGTTCACCAAAAATCCGACCGATGGCATTAGTGTAGACGTCAAAAAACAAAGTTACATAAAATTATGTTTTATCATAACCCAATTTCACACAAAACTTCCACTAATTTTAATGCTTTACAACTATGCACTTTACGAAAGGTTAATAAACAACACATAAATAAATTCGAAAGGATGAATTATTTCGGAGAAGGCTATAAATGATTTCTAATGGTATATGCTGCCGACGTTTCGGAAAATATATTTCCTTCCTCAGGGCTTACATCTGTGAAATTACAGGTATTTTACAAAAGTGCATATAAAAATTACTAAATTAGAAATCATTTATAGCCTTCTCCGAAATAATTCATCCTTTCTTATTAAACATAGGCTAAACTAATACACCTTACACATTCATAAATAAATTCATAAGAGCAAACTGTAGATATAATACTCTACGTTTATAGGTTAGGTATTATGATCTATGTGGCGGCCATTATTATTTTATGAGGTGAATAAATATTTATACCCAAGAATTTGGACAGAATAGATTAAACTTTATTCAGAGGATAAGAACAAATGAACCAAATAAATAACTACTTACGTTCAGTAGATACTACGTCTGTATAAATCAGTACAGTATGCGAAGTCGAAAGAGCTCTTACATTATTTTCCAACTAAAAACTAAGTATTCAAACTTGATTAGTGAATGAATAGTTGCCACGTGTAACCGTTGTTAAAGAACGGTAACAGCTTAAAGAAGAACGGGCGTAATTAGGCCATATTAAAATCATTAAATCATAATTCACCGTGCATCGGGAGCGATGTAAAGTTTTTAAACACCATTTGCGGAATGATTCCTGACTGCTACATACATATAACTGCCATATTTTCCACCATTAATTTATTCACGTTATTCGAGAAACTCACTACTAATTGCGGCAACATACCGCGAGACCGTTGATTCGATAGCGTACTCAGTGGCGTACTGTCGCTTTATATCTTATATTGGATAGCCCATTTATTGAGGTTATATGCTATATAATATCACACTACAACCAATAGAAGCGGAACATCAATGAAAAAATAGAACTCAAAATTTGTCCATCCGACAAAAACTTTGGAACAGTAACTACGATCATCATGAAATTTGGACACAACATTCATCTCGCTAAACTAAGATGAATGTGCGTACTCGTGTCTCTCTCTTCCCCCATTCGTTCTTTTGCACCCGGGTGAAACCGGGCGGGACCGCTAGTCTAAATATATAAAAGGAAACCGTGACTGACTGACTGATCTATCAACGCACAGCTCAAACCACTAAACTGATTGGGCTGAAATTTGGCACACAGTTATTATGGCGTAGACATCCGCTAAGAACAGATTTTTGAAATTCAACCCCTAAAAGAGTGTAACGAGGGATCAAAATTTGCATGGAGAAAATGCGCAGGATTACTCCTGTCAGCAAATAAATAAACACGTGTTTCATGCTTTTTCAGAAACAACCCCTTCAGAGGGTGAAGAGAGGTAAATAGTCTAAAAATCACATGCGTGCCATTTTGACGGTTTTTCAGGACGTTGATCACGTGAATGTCATCAATTTTGAAATGTATTAGGGGATTCTACGTCGAGAAAGGAGTTATTATGCCAAATAATGGAAACGCATCCGTGTTTCGTCTCAATTGCGTGTGAAACCGCGGGTAACGGCTAGTGTTCAATATAATTGTAGCCTGAAAGAACTAAATATTCTGCTTAAAAATTTGTTATGAAATTTTAAGTTAAACGGTTTTATTGTACAATCGATAATGTACTAAAAACTAGAAAATAATTATGAGTCATCATATGGAGCTTTGAAGAAACTAAAATAAAATCGTGTGGGGCATTTATACTTACATTATGGTCGAAGAAGACAGGCGATTTCCTTATCTCAAGCAAATAACGACGACGAACCAATATTTTGTTATTTTTAAAATCTTAAAACTTTGCTATATATTAAAAATGGTAATTAGAAAATTAGAAAATCTCCGGTATTTATTCTAGCCAATACTGTACCAATAACTTACCTACTTGAAGCATTTTCATCGTAAGACAATGACAGTAGTGTTGGCATTTTATAGCTTTATAAAACACCGCTGCATTTTGTTTTTGGTTGAAGCTTTATTATATTAATGACGTCGTTGCTATATATTAATATTCTAAATCATTACGCCTTTCTTCTCCGTATCTCTCAATTGTTGTCGAAAATTTAAGTTATTACTGTTTGTAAACAGTCACTAAGCTAAGAGAAATACTTTTTGAAAACACTCACGAACTGATAATTACAAAAAAACGACTGAAGTAAAACTTCTTCATGCCATAATTTGTTATTAAAAATTCACAAAATATGAACTTCAAAATGATTTTACAATTTTATTCACTTTAAACGTAGAATATTTAGTGTATTGAACAAAATATTAATTTATAAAACTGTTCAAGAACGAAATGAACAGTCTAATGTAAGAAGAAATAAATATAAACATATAAAGATAATGAAAACAAAAGTAATACATTTCAATTACTTAGCTCTCGTTGGATTTTAAGCGTAAACCTTTATGAAATATTATTTCAAATAGGTTTCACCCGATAGCGCCACTGGCAAGTAAAGTATGTCATTCTATTGTCAGTACTGCTTATACTTTCGGCGCCACTAGCCAGTGAAGTATTTGTTTCGGCCACCCGATGACGCTACTAGCCAGTGAAGTATTTGTCATCTTGTTTCTATCTTCACTAACTTATATCTCCCTCTCAACTTCCGTTCGCATCGCCCGATCACACTTCCGTAAATCTCTCGTCAGCTTACTCCCCAGGTCAAGCGCGCGTAAAGAAGTTTTACTTAAAAAAGTATTGGCATTATCTCAATTGTCCGATATTTTATCTGGCAACCCTGGTCATAATTTGTAAGCATAAAAATACAACCAACTGTTGTTTGTCGTTCCAGATTGGAATCTCCAACGCGATCGTTGGAACTGCGCGCTCCGATGTCGATAGGCATAGACGCTCGTGCTGGCAGTATAACAGCAACCTGTCTTACCGACCTCAAACTGAACTCCGTCGCCGGATCCATAAAACTCGAAGCGCCTACCATACTGATGCCATCATTGCCGACGACTCGCACGTCTGGCGCTGGCACGTCTTCGTCCACCAGATCTTCGTCGTCGTCGTCGTCCAACCACCAGCAAGATATATATCAGTTATGTGTTTGCGAGGATGGACGTTTATTTCTTGCGCCGCCGCATGGGGTTTGCTCTGCAGACGAAACAAGCGGAGTATGTCGGTAACCGGTAGCCAATCTCGATATCTGTCGTTATTCATATCGTCATAATAATATTATTATTACTGTGTATACAATATTGTGTTTTTTTATTATGTATGATTTAAAATTCTCAATGGGGAAGTTATCAAGTTTTCATTTCTATTTTTTGTAAACACCGACTCCTGAACATTCACCTGTGGTAGGCTAATTTTGTATTTTATACCACAAGGGCCGAAAATTTGATATGCTTGCACTGCGCGTCATAATAGCCGAGGCGAGCCGACTTTCGACCAGTGTGGTGTATACTATTTTTCTTCTTACCTCGACCGTAAGTACGCGTATTAAATACATTAATTAATTAATTACTTATTAATTACATAAAAACACACTTCCGAGCAAGCAGCTTCGAGGTTATATTTATAAAAACACGAATGACAGCTGTTCGCGACTATTAGCTAAAATGTAATAGGGTTGCTATGGAAACGACTTCTATAAACAACAGTTTATATAGGTTATTGCACATACCGCTAAACTAGCGGTATGTGCTTTATTATCGCTTTGTGCGTCAGAGCTGACTTTCGTTCATATAAGAAGTTATATCTAAGTTAATTTCACACGAAATCCATTCAAATTGAAGCTTTTTGAAAAGAGGAGATTCTAATCTATAAAACAGAACCATTTTTAAATCAATTCGAGTTCATAAATACTATTAAAATTGTAATTGAAAATCACAAACAGCAGTTGTCGGTTGGTCTGTACGTATGTACGTACGTCACGACTCTACAGATCGCAATTTTGGTCGGATTGCCTTGGGTTATATTTTATTCACTTTGTTTACTATCAGACCAGAACCCTATTTAAATTCACTAAAATGTGTTCAGTAGTTTAATTTTTATAAACAGTTTTATTTTATTATTTTTGACAGCTAATAGTTTAAAAAAACAATATAATAATTGCTGTGTAAATATAGTGTAATCCATAAAACAAGTGCTACACTTCTATACCGTGATAACACCACTACACGTAGTAGGGCGCCGTGGCGTAATGGTTATACCGTTGGATCCTTACGAAATCATTGATTTTTTTCTTTTTATTTTGTTTTATTTTATTCCACTTGATATTAATTATATATTATATTATGTAGGTATAGTTCTTAATTTTTTTTATTTTTGCAAATTTAAAAAAAATATTTTTTCAATTTTTAATTATTTATTTCTTCAAATTTTTAAATCTTTTTAAATTTATTAAAAATATTTTTTAATTGTTATTTTTTTATCATACAGTGGAACACTTGCGGGATGTGCACTTTTGGTTTTGCCAACTATTTTTTCTTTACTGCCGCCCGAACGTACGCACTTCCCGCATCAGTGCGTGTAATTCCACCAATGCGTAAATTGATGTCGAAAGTATGCACTTTCGATCGAAGTATGAAGAAAAATATTTTTAGTAGTATTCGACTCGAATATTATAAAACGAAAAGGCCATTACTAACACACCTCGAGTATGTTTTTCTGTTTTTTTTTTTTCAAAGAAGTTTAAAATTCTCGTTATCAATTACTTTATGTTATAGCTACAGACTTTTGAGACAGCTTGTACAACGTACCTAGATCTAGTTAAACGTATAATATGCCGAAATTTGTTTAAATTATTCAGTTAGCGAAAAACTTCAATCTTTCCACATCCGCCTTGTATCCGTCTGCTTTCCTCAAAATTTTCTTTATGAATAAGTTATCAGTTGTGTAACAATATTGCAAGATTGTTGAAACAATACACTTTTAGTTTTACGGGGCGGTTCGTGAACTTGTTTAATTAAATAATACTTCGAAAATACAAAAAAAAAACATACAGTGTAAACTCTTTTTAACGTCACTCGATATAACGACAAACTCCTTAAAACGTCGAAATTACTTAACTCTACTTGGTTTACATTGTTGCTTATGCAATGATACACTCTAAATAACGACACAACCACTCTAAATAAAAACAACAATACGTCATCATTTGTTTGTTATTTTGTTGCTTTGTTGTCGGCATCATGCGTACCTAAGATTCTAATAAATTCGTTTTTTTGTTTGTTGGGATTATCTTTCAAGTGTTTAGCTCAGCAGTTTGTTGATCGCAGTTGTAAATTTTGTATATTATGAGTAAATACATATTATTATAGTAAAAAAAATATTAATGGATCATTTCTTCTCTCCGTTTAACGACAACTCTCAATAACGCCACGAAGTGTCGCTATATGGACTTTACACTGTATATGAAATACGAGTATTCGTAATAAATAAAGTTATTTTTTATTGTATTTTTTATTTTCATCAAATTTAAAAATTGAAAATATTTTCGAAAATTAAAAAAATAAATCTCGTTTATCAAGGTGAGAATTATTGGTAAAATGTTTCCAATTAGAATAAAGTGACTTTTAAAATTTAATATGAAAATCATGAAAGGAGTTTTTCGAAAATTCAGCACGAGTTGAACGTGTTTCAAAAATAAGATGTTGCCGATTTTCGTTATTATTATGTTATTAAAATAAGATTTTTTATATTTTTTTAATATTTTACATACATATCGCTAGCAAATGATGTATACAGAATAAAAAAAAGTGAAAATAGAAATTTTATTAAATAGCAAATTCGAAAAATAATTTATAATTGAAATAATCAAAAAAAGTTTACAATATGACTGTAAAGAGTAAATAATTAATATTTAGAATCGCTTTAAATTTTCTAAATATAATATTTATAATAAATGTTACATTAGCAGCCTTTGACAAATTGTTGTCTGACAAAAAAACGAATAGTTTTTCTAATCAAGGAAAGTACCCCGCACGGAACATATGGGAATCGGCCCTCGGTTAAAATCTTCCATACTCGGGGATATTATCCAAAAATCGACGCTGATCAAAAGTCTCCATGGGCACGAAGTCCGGAAATGCGATCCCGGGGAGTTACTTTTATTGCAATCAAAATAGGGAAACATACTTACCTGTATATCTTACCTGTTATAATGTCATAATATGTATCTTTGTGCTAATGACTTCGAGTCGAAACGCCTTTTTTTCTCTTTGTTTATAATAAAAAAAAAAAAATAGGGAAAATGAGCAAATGCACCCGTCTCCTTGTGATATTCTATTATAGACATATCTACATCACGTAGATATATCATATTATACAGTATATACATAATGTAATATACATAATATATAAAAGTAACTCCCCGGGATCGCATTTCCGGACTTCGTGCCCATGGAGACTTTTGATCAGCGTCGATTTTTGGATAATATCCCCGAGTATTGAAGATTTTAACCGAGGGCCGATTCCCATATGTTCCGTGCGGGGTCCTTTCAGAAATTTAATTTAGAAGCTGAACGTATTGAATAATTTTATAATTAAATTTACTGATGAATTTTCTACTCTAAAAATACAAATGTTTTTTAATAAAATTGCATAGTAGTATATTTTAGAAAATTGTTAGACAATGGACGATACTTTGTTTCTTGTTAGGTCTATTTTACGATTAAATAGTTTTTTTATAAATAATTTTAGTTTTTGGAATGGAAGGAGGCAAAAAATAAAAAAAAATCATAAACAAATAAAAAATCGTCAAAAATGCGATTTTCCCACTCTTGGCCATTCAAGTCATTCGGGCTTACCCGTCAGCCAATCGGTTCCGGTTCCCCTCTAAACAACTAATTTCCCCCACTCTTGACGTTGTCGTTTTTCGTTTTTGTTACGCTGTGGAACAAAATTACTAATTGACGAATGAAACAGCCTGTTCGGTTATTTTGCCAATTTTAACATTTTGCGACGTTATAAAAAGAAAATATCGACATACGTGCAGGTTTCGTCTTTTGGCCGTAGGTTTGTAGTTTGTACTATAATAATTTCTTAATTGTATATTTGTGTACTTACATATAAATAGTTTATATATAATAATTAAGAGCTGAACTTGACAAAATATTGGCGCTAAAATATTAGCAAAAATGTAAAAACATGCAATACTAATATTATTTTTTATTTTTAATACTTTCTAATTTCTATATAGCTTAACTTGTAACCCAAAATAAGGGCTGCATTTGTAAAAAAAAATATATCAACGCGTCTCTTTGTGCAAAGGTTTAAAATAAGCTATTATAGCTAAAAATAGTACATTGTATTATTTTTATAACATTTTGGTACAAGAACAAATTATTGCAGGCGACCGACTGACAGTCGCTGTTAATGCTGGTTGCAGAGGCGGGCCTAATGTAGGCTACTAACGAACAGGCTTTTTTTATCCGTGCTGTGCTGGTCGCGCAGGTTCATGCTTGACAAGTGTGCGCGATCTTTGAAACCGTTCAATGATTTTTTTTTTAATTTCAGAATTAAAAATCTAGTTTCCATAAAAAATGTTCAGTAACAAAAACTGTTTGCATAAAGCTTTGTATGTCGCTCTTATTTTGAGTTAATGTAATATGATTTTATAAAAGAAAATGTAAATTATGTAAATGTATATTTAAAAAGTAAAATGTATGTTGAATATAGTTTGTATATATTATAATTAAAAAATAATATTATTAAATTAATCATTGATTTGCAAAATCAAGGGCGTAGTTATTGTAAAAAAAATATTCCTTAAGGGGCGTTCATTAATTACCTGAGTTCAAAATGGGAGAGGGGTCTGGAAAAAGCTCACCTAACCTCATTTAAAAGGAGGGTCGGGTTAATAAAAATCTTACGTCAATTTTTTAAATCAGAGAAAATGAAGCAAAATATATCAAATAAAAATTACTTAAAAATTATAGGGTAAATTTCCCACCGCAACTTACGGAATCTCAGCAAGAGGGAGGAGGGTTAAAAAACACTTCACGTAATTAATTAGCCATGTCACCGGTGTCGGAGGAGAATAATTATTTAGCAAACTAGGAAATCACTTTTTGTGTACAAAAAAATAGTTTTTCAGTTATTTAATAAAAATCAGAGGAGTAGGATCAGGAAAGCAGTCAAAACTTCATGCTTACTCGCGACGTTTGGCTTTAATTAAGCCTTCCTCAGGCGTTCTGAAAATACATCACAACATAGTAGTTTCAGAGCGCCTGAGGAAGGCTTAATTAAAGCCGAAACGTCGCGAGTAAGTATGAAGTTTTGACTGATTTCCTGATCCTGCTCCTCTGATTTTTATTAAATAATTACATCATCGAGGATCTTAAATAAGTATCACAAAAGTTTTTCAGGTTCGCTTCTTTTCTGCTATAAAAAAATAAGGCAAATGTTATGAACCATCCTCTATAATTCGGGTATTTTCAAGCCAGAATTCTATTTTCATGTTAAATCTATTGAAATAAGTGGCATAAGTCGTCTTTCATGAAATTGTCAATCGGCTTTTAATAATTGCTATATACTTACAAGTGACCCTTGTACTCTTTTCTCTTACGTTTTCATTTTGTTATGTTTCCCAACAATGTACTCAGGGCTTCCAAAACAAAATTTAATAAACTGTAATTTTTTAAAATATCTTTATATTAACTACGTACTATACATTAAAAAATTTTAATTTCCTGAATTTAAACGGTTTCTTAAAGCGGATTAATAAAAACTTATTTTAAAATTTTGTAATTTTTCGTACGATTTCGAAGGATTTCAAAATTAAATACTTAGCGGAGCGCACGCATTGTCAACTGTATTTTCAACACCATCTTCTCTCAACTGCTTCCGTCGTGTGTCCACTAAACGACGCACCTCTTTTTTTAGTGACGTAAAAACCTTCTTATTTATGAAAAATGTTTTATTGAGAAAAACGCACAAATCGATAAATATATGTATGTCAGGTTATAGGTTCGCAAAAGCTGACACATTTTTTTTAGAGTTGAGGTCCTTTTTATGGCAGTATTTAGGGTTCCCGAGGAACAAGGTGAACCCTGTTTTAAAAGAATAGTTTTTATTTAAATAAATTATAATAATTCTAGAAACCGGAAAGAATTCTGCACGTCTTCCATTATATATGTTACGGTCTATACCCGAATTTGGTCAATGACCGAAATAAATGCGCAAAACTAGTATTGACAACCGAATATTGCCCAAACCTGAAATCTTACATTTAAACTAGTTTTGCGCATTTTCAATTGGTCAAAACTAGTTCTGTCCATTTTTGAACGGACAGTACTAGTTCTGCTTGTTTCATTCAATCAACGTCCGAACCCGAACAAAAGTAGGGTTATGTTCATGTTTATATACCTATCTATTGAATTGTTCTCCTGAATGTTAGAACTAATATAATTGGGGGATATTCAGTGTAATAATTAAGTAAAAATGCAAAGTAAATTCGAGTCTCAACTAGTTCGCCTATTGGAGGCTTCTGAAACATAATTTTATGACGAAACATAATTACCTTACTACACTAAATGAGGTTAAGAAAGCAGATTTATTGAAAGCTGAATTAAAACCGCTGTCTGCTAAACAATACAGAAGAATAAATTGCTTTGATATAATAAGTATCATTGATGTGGAAAAGCTAATTAAAAAACGCAAAGAAGATTCCTATGCCATACTAGTATAATGTCCGTTCAAAAATGGACAGAACTAGTTTTGTCCAATAGAAAATGCGCAAAACTAGTTTTGCTCATTTTATAACAGTCAATACCCGTTTAAATGTAAGATTTCGGGTTTGGTAAATATTCGTTGGTCAAAACTAGATTGCCCATTTATTTCGGTCATTGACGGAATTCGGGTATAGACCGTAACATATATATTGATGTAAAATAACGAATCGACAACCCTGATGAAAAGACATTACAGCGATAGACACACATAATTGCTTTTCTTTTCCATAATACCCAGAAACGTGTTCTACAGATGTTTTACCAGCTTATGTGAAATGAGAAAAATTGTTAACGGCGGTCTGTTATATTTCCATTATTTATTTTTTTTCTTCCATTGAAATTTTTTACAAATACAATGTAAACCCTTTATAGCGAAATTGAAGGGACCCGATATTTTATTGCGTTATAAAGAGGATAGTAAAAGAAAACAAAATATTTTTTACGAATCTGATAATATACATTACAGTTGGACATAATTTATAAAAAGAAATATTATACTCTACTTGAAACACTAAAGACAATCAAAAAAAGTTTTAAATGTCTAAAGGCCACTGCACACGAGGCTAGAAACACTGCTAGATTCCTTACTAGATTTGCCTACTAGTTTTCTAGCGCTGGTTTTCTTGATTGCTGTTAAGTGCTCGCTTCACACGAGATTATTTTTCAAGCGTGTTTTGTGGATAGATCTGCTGCGCGCGCAGTGACAGTTCGAATATAAACACAGAGCAAAACGTGTCTGTTGTCTGGCACAATGACGCCATGTGGGTGTTCAAGTGCCCGCACGTGAAGATACTGCTTCCTGCGGATTGGTTCTTGCTCACACCTAGCAAAAAATTTAGCAAGGAAAATAGCCCCTGTCCTAATTTTAAAACCTATCTTCTAAGCTAGCAAGGCAGCCCGTAGTGACGTCATTTCCAGCTTCGTACCCAACCTACCGGCTAGCAGAACTCCTAGCAGCATTTCTAGCCTCGTGTGCAGCGGCCTTTATACTTTAGTTTCGCTTTGCTATTGTCATAAAGATAAGATAATTTCATAAAGTATTTAATCTTGTTTAAATAAATTGCACGTAAAATTATATGTACACCGTTTTAATACAATAGTTTGCGTCATATAGCTGTTTGGTGTTCACAAACAATTTAAAGAAATGTTTCAAAATCTATCAAATCAACAACAGTTTTTGGTGGCAAGTTTGCTGGGTGGTTTTGTTTTTTCAGTGGTAGCAATATGGTCGTATCGAAAATCAAAGTCGGCTAAGATTCCAGAGCAGTGGTTAAAAGTTGGAAATGTTAAAAATATTTACATATATCCGTTAAAGTCCGGTTGCTATTATGAACTCACAAAGGCTGAATGTACGAAGTACGGACTGAAACAGATCAACGACAATTCAGAATTCAGTTTAAGAGATCGGTAAGTACCCGGCAGGCAATTATCGATGCGAAGCATCTAATGGCGCGTTTGGTTGGGAGTAAAACCGTGCAAATGGCGCGACACTTTAATGGGATTAAATATGACTGCATTTGCCGCTAGGTTCCTTGCTAGATTTCACTACTAGTTTTATAGCACTGGTTTTCTTGATTGCTGTGTGCTCGCTTCACACGAGACTTCTTTACAAGCTTGCTCTGCAGCTAGAGTCAGTGCGCGCGCAGTGATAGAACGGTAACAAAAGTGCATGTTTATTGTCTCTGAACAGAACACACACTATGCCATAGTGTTAGTTTGTGGGCGTTTGTCGCCCACGTGACAAGATATTACTTCCTGATTGGTTCTTTCTCAGAGCAAGCGGAGGATCTAGCAAGAAAAATAGTCTCTGTTCTAATTTTAAAACCTATCTTGTGAGCTAGCTGTGACCTCATTTCCAGCTTCGTACCCAGCCTACCGGCCGCAACAGAAGTCCAAGCAGTGTTTCTAGCCTCGTGTGCAGCGGCCTTTAGCTAAAGGCGACATCTGAATAATTTTTCCAACTGAACCAGAAGCAAAATGAAAACATCTATTGTCGTTACTATTTTTAGGTGTTTTATAGTTTACGATAAACAGACAGAAAGCAATAAATACTGCATTTCTCGGACATACCCCAAACTAGTTCTGATCAAGACGTCTATCGTTGATTCAAAGAATGTTGCATTCGATGCGCCCGGCATGGAGACGCTTCGTGTCCAAATACCGAACGTCGAAACGTGCGTCAAAACTTATTGCACGTAAGTATCGCATTGACAAGTGAAATAGGAGCGATCACAATATTAGACTAGATTGTAGACGCTCGACATCTAAAGCTGTCAGCGTGCTATCAATATTTAAAATTAGACATACAAGCATAGATATATATTTAGTAGATTGCGGATACACTAGCGCCTTCTGTACCTTTTAGAAGCCATTTTGTACGTGGAAAACGCCGTAAAAAGCGCGCGAGATTCAAAAATATTAATTATTTTATAATATGATTTTATTGAGAAAAACGACAAAACTCACAGTAAACAGTGATATTTCACTCCAAAACCTATTTTTACACTGAAACATTTCAAAAATTACAAAATTGAGCATAAATATAATGTAAAAGCTTAGAACATTTTACATTGTTAATTTGACATCAAGGTTGACAAGCATTGATGCCAATCTGAGAAAGTAAAATGTTCTAAGCTTTTATATTATATTTATGCTCAGTTTTGTAAGTTTTGAAACGTTTCAATATAAAAATAGGTTTTGGAGCGAAATATCACTGTTTACTGCGAGTTTTATTGTTTTTCCATTAACATCATATTATAGAATATTTGATCTTTTTGAATCCCGCGCGCTTTTTACGGCGTTTTCCACGTACAAAATGGCTTCCATATGGCTTCTAATTGGAACCATTCCGCACAATGCTCAAGGATAGGCATCCGCTATCTATTAGTAATATATATCTATGCATACAAGTCACATGACAAACGGTAGAGACAGAGATAGTAGATTATAGATTCTCGACAACTGAGGTCATTGGTTAGTTTAAGCTATAGGGTTGCCATCTGTCAATAAACTAGCGGTCCGGTCCGGCTTCACCCGAATTTGTAGGTTGCCGCACTTTTCTCGTTGGCTTACTTTACAAAATTTGTCTCAACGCGATTTTATTTTATCGCGATAATATATAGCCTATCCTAAAGGTCCATTCTAAATATTGGTGAAAACATTTTTGAAATCGCATGAGTAGTTTCGGAGATTACCTCCTACATCCAAACTTATAAAAGTTTACCTCTTTATAATATTAGTACTATAGAAGTATAGATGTAGATGAGTTATTTTCTATTTATTAAATTCAAAGTACAGAGTAATCGATGTATGACTATGGAATAAAAATAAACGCATTTCTAATTTTATTAATTAGACGAAAATCTTAAATGAAAGCATTATCCAACTCGTAGTAATTTAATGTAATTCTACCTTTAGTTGTGTTATTTATCTAAAATTAAAAGAAAAAGTAATTTACCTACAAACTTCTAAAAACTTTTTTAAACACGTATTCACAAATCTTGCACAGGAAAAACTGTTAGTATATCGTCCGCGTGCTTCTAAAGAATTTCCGCTAACTTCACAGCATAATAAAACCAATATTTTTTAAATATTCGTAAAATGAGCTTAACTGATTTATAAACATCACTGCATATAAAATTGTGCACTTAGTCCAAATCTTATAACAGTTACATAATCAATGATAAAAGGTTTGTATAAATTTTCTTTGCCAGTGGCGGGTAAAAGTTTTCTATATAACGAGATAATATATTGCCTACGTCCATCCTAAAGGTCCATTCTAAATATTGGTGAAACATTTTCTGAAATCGGATGAGTAATTTCGGATATTACCTCATACATCCAAACTTACAAACTTTATAATACGCGCCACGAATCTAAAAGGCTCGGAAGTTAGATGCGAATGCGGGCTTGCGCTTGTACAGTCTGTTGAAAAACTACAAACTCGCAACTCAACAAAACTAAAATAACAACTTGACAATAGCGTACTCGACTGTACTTTAAAGCAGGAAAGCGACAAGTGACAAAGGCAAAGAGCGATCACGGCCAATCACCGACGAGCGCACGTTCCGTACAGGTATCTGCGAGGTGGTGGGAGTCTGAACGGCTCTAAAAGGTGCCTTTGCGACGCTGTTTGTGACTAACTTCCGAACCATTTAGATCCGTGGCGCGTATTATCAGTATAGATCAGTTAGGGTGATACAGCAATTCAACTGTTGAAATCTATGTTAATTTTAACATTGGCCAATAATTTAGGGACGTGTTTTAGAATGTCAAACAACGAACGAGTAGACACTATAGATTGCGGGAACGAGGCTGGAAATTGGCTTCAACGATATTTGAACGTGGATAACCAGTTACGTTTGGGGTATTACCAGGTTGACTTTAATAAAAGGCGAGACATGCTTTCAGTAAAAGAGTGGCTACGTTACAGGAAAGTCTTCCGGCTGCTGCAGGCAGAAGATCTGGTTTGTTTATAACAGTTATTATTACTAGTGGTCGCAGGGCCCTCGTAAGGCCTTACGCCGCCCGCGTGCGGATTCATAATTGACGCCCCTTATTGGGAATAAACTCACTAGACGATATGTCAAATTGAAAAACGTTAAAAATCCTAAATAACTAATACTGTAAGTGCAATTAATAGAAACTTTGTTTCGTTGTCTTTTTGCAAATACTTCTTCATAGAATCAGACATTTTGTTTTTTTCTTCTTGTCTAATTTTCTTAAGTTGCCGAAATTGTGCACCCGAAGGTCTTTTTCTTTTGTTACTTTCCTGAAATGCAACAATGCTTCACTTCACATCGTCATTACAAAACGATTTGGACAGGTAAAAATACTAATAAGATAATTAATTTTTGAAAACAAATAAAAATGTGAAAAATGTAACAGTGAAAGATACTTCACAAATGATAGACTAAAAGTAAAAACGAGTCAAATTTTTAATCAGGACAAAAGCGGGATGAAATATTTTTTAAGCAAAAAAGATTTTAAAAAAGTCGAGCACAAAAACGGTTACGAAACACAATCATTGAAACATGGAGCTAAATTTAATTCTGAAATATATTCAATTAAAATGAAACACATTAAACAGTGAATTTTGAAAATTCACTCCGTACAGAGTGAACTTCAAAAATTCTCTTCACGTTAAAAAAATCACTCCGCAGAGTAAACTGTTCTCTACAAAAACAGTTCACTCTGTGCGATTTTTCACGGCGTTCTTCTCCTGTCGTACTTATGAATTTAGTTTCACCGCTGAGCTGAGAGAATTCATTAAGTCAAAATAATCATTAGTTTATCAATTAGTAAAAAGTATTTGTTGATTGAAAAATACTTTACTTCACTCGCACTCTTGCAGGAATCGAGAGCAAAATTCAAGATGTAATCATACGCGGGAGTCTCCCGATAGGGGCGCCCTGTCTACGCGCTGATGTGAATTAACTATCGAATCGAAAACTGCGCGCGAAATATTTCGAATTTCATTAAAAAATAAATAACTACTCGTAAGAGTTTTCACGCAAGCTTAAGTATGCAAATAAAATTAATATAATATCAGTTATATATTTTTTCTATACAGTACAAAAAACATAACACAACTAGGCCATTTGCCGCCCCTTGAATGTGTCGCCCGCGTGCATCGCACACATCGCACTATAGGGCGCGACGGCCCTGAGTGGTCGCCATAATGGTTGAAATTCATGATATTTTTAAGTATGAACGTTATTGATGTTCTTTTGGATTTCTTCTGGATTGAAACATAATATGAAACATAATATTGTACACTTCCCCTCATTAAAACGCACTCAAATCGGTACCATAACATTTTCTCACCGATATTTCAATAAATTACTAACGGTCCGTCCCGGTTTCACCCGGGTGCGATAGATATATGATTCTGCAAAATGTATTTCGTTCGCGGTCCGGCATCTGAACTAATAGCTTTGAGCAAATTCCACTAGATTTGTTTCCGAACTAATAACTTTGAGCGACTTCTGTCAGATGTCACTACTTGGTACTAAAACAGTTTTTTTTTTTGAGAAATCACCGTAATTTTGTACTAAATATTTCATGAAAACTAGGTTAGCTTCCATCATGCTTTTCTAAATCAATGTCCCCTTAGGACAGTTCGGCGCATTTCTCACCAGATGTCTCGCCATTCCTTTGGGTTCCGAATCCTATAGCGTAAGCTGCACCAAGCAAGACACGTTTACACAATTTCGTTGAAATCAGTTCAGTGGTTTCATTAGCACGGCCAAAATTGTGACAGGAGAACTTTATATAAATAAATTTACAAGCAAATTAAAAATTAGAATGAAATATTAACTTCTTTTCTTACTCGTAAACGGACAGCATTATATTTCTATACTTCTATACGATTTGTAGGGTATTTATGCTTGGCTCACCCCGTATATGTTGATGAATAACGATTCGATAGAAGATTTGAACTCTCGTCTGGAGACTCCGGCATCGGTGAGTCAATTCAGACCGAACATTTTAATAGAAGGAGCAGGAGCGTATTCCGAGGACGATTGGGAATGGATCAGGATAGGCGACGCCGTTTTCAGAAACGTCAGGCGCTGTACGCGATGCATCATCACAACGATTAACACCGAAACTGGTTCTTACGCTTCGTCTGCTGAACCGCTCAGAACGCTGAAAACGTAAGAAGAAATAATATATAAAATTGTAACCGGGCCAGCCTGTATTTTAGGGTTTGTACGATCCCCTGTAAAAGAGGTGATTTTCAAAGAAGTTCTAATATTTGTCAGTATTTAATCTTTTTCAGCCACGGATTTTTAAAGATTTCATCAATAAAAAAACTACATTTCTAGTTTAGATAGGGTTTACTTAATATAAAAAAAATAAAAATGACCACCTAAGGCCATATACTTTTATTCTATGCTGAGTATAGGAATAAAATCGTAATCGAACTATTAGGGTGCAAACATATACTTCTGTCTCTTTTTACGCCGTAAGCACTGGCGTATCCAGAAGGGCAAAACAAGCACGGGGGACCCGGCTTAAGGAAGTACCCTCGGTACGCAGTAAGTCAAAGAATTTCAGTCTTCTACTTGAGTAACGTAGTATATAATTTGGCAACACCGCATGCCTTTCCATAGTTACAAGTACTTATGTACGCAGCATAAGTCAGCACGCGGTGTCAAATTCGCATTAATTTATGAAAATGCTTTTCTTTATTCCTGTCATTTCGGAAATAATAATATACTATCATTTTTTTGGAATACTATGCTTTTAGCATTTACTCAATTTACGTATGTTTTTACGATATCAAAACTGCTGCAGTTTCGTAACTTACCTTTGAATGACGCGCCACAAACTATCATATTGCGGTGTTGCCATGTTTATGAATTGCTGAAAAGCTCGGCTTTGTTTTAGTTATTTCTATTAACATAAGCAAGCTTTATACGTCTTGGAAAAAGAAAAATGTTCATAGAATATTCGTTTATATTTCCTGAAAATTTTATCAAAATCTGTTTGTCAATTCCAACGTAATAAATGATGGAGTGCGTCAAAATCACGTCATTTTTGAAAAGGTTTTGACATATTTGCAAATTTTCGTAATTTTCTGTTTGTTAATTCATTTATCGAGGGTACTTCCTTGAGAAATTTCTAATTTGCCCCCTCCTGGGCCAAAATCTGGGTACGTCCATGTTAACGTCATAGAAAAAGACAAAGTTTTTGAAACAGAGATAGTTTATTCAGATTGAATGCAAGTACATCCACCAATCCTAACATCGGAGAAATCAGGGAATTACATTGAAGAAAGAGACGCAGATATATTTTCGATACGCTTTGTTGCGTTCACTCACTGCACATTGGGTAGATAGGCAATGATTCATATAGTAAATTAATAGATTTATGCCTAAGACTTACGTGGAATGTGGTCGGTAATAAATTAATCACAAATTGTCAGTAAATAGCGTAAAAATGTTTTAAAAAATCTAGAATGGGTGGTTAGGTAACTGACCACCAAACCTGAAAGAGATATATCAAAGAAAACAGTTGTGTGGTTTTAAGAAAACCACGACGCAAGTGAAACTTTTATTGGATTGTAGGCGTTGGATTGTAGACACTTATCCATCACGATTAATTATAAACAACAATATTCACATGAATACGCGAATAAAAAAAACATGTAGGTAAACACTGTACAGCACTTGCCCGCATGACAGACTGACTATGTGTTATACATACTACACGGTCAGCTGATGCTAACCACGGGCGCCGCCATATTGGCCTTGGCTGCTCTACCGAGCGCCTACTCCGAGCGCCTTTCACTTTACCCCTACTCCGCGGCCGCCTGTAATGCGACATGAACAGACGGCCAGAAAAATGCGGGGCGATAGAATAAAAGTTTCACTTTAATAAAAATTTCATTGAGCCTAAAAAAAGCAAAAAAAAAACCGGTGAAATTGTTACTTTGAAAAAATTTCGAATCGCGAAAGAAAATTTTCTGATCTTGAAAAAAATCAGTTAAAATTTGTTTTTAGATATCGACAACTCAATACACCTGAGCAAGCGAAATTAGACAACGGTCCTATTCTTGGTCTGTGCATAGGTCTCCGGAAGAATGGCTTCATAAAACAAGGTGATGCAGTGTACATTGGATGTTAAAAAAGATTCTCAACAAACATAATCTTCAGATGTTAAGAAAAACCGCTCGCAACGCCAGTCGGATATTAAAAAACAAATATTACTGAGGGCAAACTTGAATTAGACGTACAATACGCGCCACGGATCTAGAAGGTTCGGAAGTTAGTCACAAACAGCGTCGCAAAGGCACATTTTAGAGCCATTGAGACTCCCACCACCTCCCAGCTACTTGCACGGAACGTGCGCTCGTCGGTGATTGGCCGTGATCGCTCGTTGCCTTTGTCGCTTTCCTGCTTTAAAGTACAGTCGAGTACGCTATTGTCAAGTTGTTATTGTTATTTTAGTTTTGTTTAGTTGCGACTTTGTAGTTTTTCAACAGACTGTACAAGCGCAAGCCCGCATTCGCATCTAACTGCCGAGCTTTTTAGATTCGTGGCGCGTATTGTAAATAACGTGCACGGATAGTCAGCCAATTATGCCGCGCGTTGATAACCGAGGTTCTACTGTATAAAAATATCAAACATTAAATGATTTGTTAAAAAGGCATCATTGAAATGTAAAGATTATGAAAAATTTCTGAGGATTAAACCTATATTCGGACATATTTTTTTTTTAATTTGTGCCCCCTTCGGGCCGCGAGAATTGGGCTTTTGAATGAAATTTATTTTTGTCATAAATGGAAAGATCGTATATAAGTTTTATAACAAAACTATTTTTTTTTTTTATTTTCGTTATAATTCAAAAGTTATATAAAATTAAAAATAAATTTTTGTACCCAGTTCCGAGGACGCGCCGACATTTCCCAATCATAATGTGACGTCATAATGTTTTAGTCAATACACATGCAGAAGCCATTGATAGTATACTGCGTATATACATTTTACCATTATGACGTCACAACTGTCAAAAACAATTTTAGTGCGTTTGCAGTCACGTGATTTTTTTTAATATTTTATCAATTTTAAATTGCTTATAAATCATTTAAAAAAAGTTTTTTGAAAGTTTTTCGCATCGATTATCAATATTATTTATAATAAGGTTTTAAAATACAATAAAAAAATCGATAATTATTTTTTTTTTCAAAAGCCTAATTGCGCAGTCCAGCCATGGTTAAGGGGAATATCAGGATTCAGGGTGGTTTCACTTTTCAGGGACTCGCGATTACGAGATTTCGGGCCCTGTTTGCATCTTTTAATATTGTTAATGTATTGAATTTATATATTTTTTGTTAATATAGTTGTCTGAAAAATTGATCGATAATTTTATTTATTGAATTGTTAATAAAACATTTAATGGAAAATAATACCATACACAATTATTCCATTTTTATGTAAACAAAAATATATCTTATCGGTAACCCAGTTGTTTAATATTTCATTTAAAAATTATAATAGAAAATATACAATTAAAAAACGCGTTATATTAAGTAATTGACTACTTAATATATTTAAGGAGGTTGAGCCGTTTTACGAAGATAATGAAAAAAATCTGAAAGAAAATTTTTTTAATAGATTTTTTTATGACAAAATTTTCTGTAAAAAATCCAAAATTATTAGGACATTTATAAAGTTAAAAATTTAAAAAAACTTTTACATGTGTAGTCTTATGGAAAATATGTCAACCTAGCATGCAAACGCTACATTTTAATTTTTTGCAAATAACCAAATATTGTCCGCAGTTCCGAAAACTAACTATGTAAAGCATCGATGTCCCTTAGCACTTTTCGATTATGGACTTTTATTCTTGACAATTTTAACAATTTTAACTGAATTTTCATATTTTTAATGATTTAATATTAATTTTTATTACTTCTAATTTCTTTTTTTAATTATTTACTGCAAAAAATATGTAAAATACAGATATTTTCATAAATTTATTTTTTCTAACGTAACTTTGTACCTACACAAAATTCAAAAGTTAGTCCATTAAGTAAAATACTGAAATAATTAATTAATATTAAAAAAATTATTTATTTATGCCTTTATGACAATAATTTATTGGTATCATCGACTTTTGTAAAAATTTATTATGGAAAAGTTCCCGTTTAGAATTCGACATACTTTTGATTGGGACTGTAACGCATCAACCTCCTTAACAAAATAATATTTCAATTGAAAAAAAAAATATAGAAAATCACTTGTTTCAAAATACGTATTAAAGTTTAGAAATCTTATCTAAATCAGTACATTGTTTGACTTTTTTAAAAATAATAAAAAAAAAACGAAGTTATCTGAAGAACATAACAGTTAAACTGTTGTTTCTTGTTCGTGTTGATCTGGCTCTATGCCAAAATGAATTTCATTTGCTTTTTGATAGGCCCAAGCCATTCGTTTTGAACTAAAACTTACTCCAATATCGCCCTGACTCGACACTGCAATGGCACCTAAAAGTAATAATTTCACATCAACTGCGTAAATTATCTACGATTTCTTAAATACACCCATCCCCATTTACACGGTACTTGTTTTACACGTTTTCGCTTTTACACGGTTTTCCAAATAAGTTTTTTTTTTTTGTTTTTATCGCACTCTACTAAATACTACTGTGATTGAACACGTGCGCTGTGTACACATCTCACGGGTAATCCCGAGCTTATGTGCTGACTTGCTGCACACGCACACTGTGTCTGTATTTCTTCGCATAAAATTAAAGTTTTATTTTTTGTTCTTCTGTTTAATGTATTGTAATTAAATAAAAAAACAGTGTTTCCGTAATATATTACATATTTTAACCTGTCAATGCATTTTATGTTTATTTCTGTGTACACCTAAAAATATTGAAAAAAATCACAACTGTTAAATAGCAAAATTATGCATTTTCTGCAAGCTTTTCGATTTACACGGTTTTGACTTGAAAATTTTTAATTTTCGATTTACACGTTTTTCTCAGAAACGTATCTACCGTGTAAATCGGGGGATAGGTGTATTTTTAAATAGTCCACTGCACACGAGGCTGGATTTGCCGCTAGGTACCTTGCCAGATTTCACTGCTAGTTTTCTAGCGCTGGTTTTTTTCTTAATAGCTATTATGTGCTCGCTTCACACGAGACGTCTTTACAAGCTTGCTCTGCGGGTAGATTCGGCGCGTGCGCAATGATAGAACGGTAATAAAAAGTGCATGTTTATTGTCTCTGAACAGAACACACACTATGGCATAGTGACAAGATACTGCTTCCTGATTGGTTCTTGCTCATACCTAGCAGCGGACCTAGCGAGAAAAATAGCCCCTGTTCTAACTTTAAAACCTATCTTGTGAGCTAGCAGGAGAGCCCGCAGTGACGTCATTTCCAGCTTTAGTGCTTGTGGGCGTTTGTTCAAGTCGCCGACGTGACAAGATACTGCTTCCTGATTGGTTCTTGCTCATACCTAGCAGCGGACCTAGCGAGAAAAATAGCCCCTGTTCTAACTTTAAAACCCATCTTGTGAACTAGCAGGAGAGCCCGCAGTGACGTCATTTCCAGCTTTAGTGTTTGTGGGCGTTTGTTCAAGTCGCCGACGTGACAAGATACTGCTTCCTGATTGGTTCTTGCTCATACCTAGCAGCGAACCTAGCAAGAAAAACAGCCTCTGTTCTAACTTTAAAACCTATCTTGTGAGCTAGCAGGAGAGCCCGCAGTGACGTCATTTCCAGCATCGTACCCAACCTACCGGCCAGCAGAAGTTCAAGAAGTGTTTCTAGCCTCGTGTGTAGCGGCTTTAATACACTTTTTGGCCTGACTGATCTAGCTGTTACAAGTATAAATAAATAAATACAAAAATCGTTGTCTTGTATCTACCTGCTGTATTATTTAGTCTGTCCGTCATTGCTTTGACGGTGCTCTTTGTTGCATCAGCTGTCGACTTTCCATTTTCAATCGCTTTTATGATAGAATGTGCTAAGCAAAATTTCAATATTGATTCCCCATGCCCTGTTAAATAAGATTAAATATTTCAGTTCAGGAGTTTACTACGAGTTCTTCGTTCAACTAACATTTAAGAAAACGCGAAAAAAGTTCGAATGTGCAAACATTCCGAAGGGGACAGACGTTTTTATACACTATGGTAGCTATAATACGCGCCACGGATCTAAAAGGTTCGGAAGTTAGTCACAAACAGCCGTTGTGACTCCCACCACCTCCCGGCTACCTGCACAGAACATGCGCTCGTCTGTGATTGGCCGTGATCGCTCGTTGCCTTTGCCACTTGTCGCTTTCCTGCTTTAAAGTACAGTCGAGTACGCTATTGTCAAGTTGTTATTTTAGTTTTGTTGAGTTGCGAGTTTGTAGTTTTTCAACAGACTGTACAAGCGCAAGCCCGCATTCGCATCCAACTTCCGAGCCTTTTAGATTCGT
Source organism: Xanthostigma xanthostigma (assembly GCA_963575645.1). Lineage (NCBI taxonomy): Eukaryota > Metazoa > Arthropoda > Insecta > Raphidioptera > Raphidiidae > Xanthostigma > Xanthostigma xanthostigma. Next base: position 48,851,825 of record OY754469.1, on the reverse strand, counting down.
GGCGCGTATTATACTTTTTTTAGGGCGGAAAAGCCGAAACCGAAGGCAGGAGCTATTCCAGAAATACTCCACATGAAATGGTCCCATTTTTTTTTTCAGCAATTCTTGCAAAGCACCGATCACTTCAACTATCTGCAATTAAAATAGACAAGACTCCGGATCGTAACTGTGCAAATAGACGCACCTGTGGTTGATACGGCACCAATATTGTCATCAGCGTAGCTCCCGCTACCAATAAGAGGCGTATCACCAATTCTTCCCACCATTTTACCATTGATTCCACCTGTTGACGTCGCAACTGCTACGTGACCGTTGCTATCAACTGCCACTGCACCTACGGTTCCAACACTTCCCGTTTGCTAAAATAAATTCGAGGCATGCACTACGGCTATGTTTCGAAAAACTGTGTCGGAAAAAAATTGGGCACAGTCTTAAATTGTGATCGCATTGTTACAGTTTGCTATAAGTGTCGAAACAGACTCAGGTCACTGTCATACTTTTTTTTATTGTATTCACGGGAAAAAAATGACAAGAGATTTTATACGGACGATCTAAGGCTAAATTCCGAGAAAAAAAAAATTAAATTGTACAAAATTCAGAAACGTAACATTTCAATTGAAGACCGGAGGGTATTTTGAGGTTATCTTACTGAAACAAGATGGCGCCTGGTCAGAGTGTAAATGAGGGCAAGGAGGGGATTCATTTTTTACAAGACGAAGATATAAATTTTACCAAAATTTAACTGCAACTCAGTTATTTTTGAGACAGCCTTTATTCTATACACTATCCAAATCTGGATTTGTACAAGTATTTTATGACTGAAAAATGATTTCCTAACACCATTGTATTTACATACATACTAGCGTGACCTGTGCGAATTATTCGCACTAAATAAGTATAATAATTATCACTTTACAAAATTATTTTTTAAATATGATTGCAGGTATTCAATTCGTTTCTAATTTTGCACACTGCTTATAACGTTCCTCTTTCTGTTGTAAAAAAAATATTTTACTAAAATCGTCATATAGAGGCGCAAGCAGCAAAAGCGTTGTTCAGCGTTGCCCGTCAGATGGCAGTAAGCAGTTACAATATGAAGGCCAGATGCAGAGAACATACACTGTCAGATGACAGATCAAACGTTACGCCGTAAGATGGCAGACGTTGTTCAGAGTGTAATTAATTTAATTAATTTACAAAAACAATAGCAATAATACATTTTTTAGTTGTCGATGTCAGTAGAGCAAGCAATTATCTGTAAAATGTAAAATTGTGTGGTTTTTTCTAAAAAGGGAGGCAAACATCTTAAACCTTAGCGTATTAATATATCAGATTGCCACAAAAATGATTTGTCTATTTTCTTTTAAACTATTTAACAGCAAAAAAAAAAAAATGTTTTGATGAACTAGTACTACCTTCAGTGTAGGTCCAATTTCAGTGTTTGCAATACCACCTTGCTCTATAAAATTGTGTAAGGCTTGTTTTGCATTTTCACTGATTAAACTCGCAGGCTGGACTTTCGGAACACCCTGAAAACAAATGAAATGATAGATTTAGTTATGTAATTATTGTGAAAAATAACTCTAATAATTTAGAGTGATGATGATCCTGTTTCAATGTTGGAAGATTAAAAAGGAAGAATCCTGGTGGCATAACAATAACAACTTTAAGAACAATAACTTTAACAATAACAACTGTAACAACAATAATTTAAAACTTTTCATATATGAATCTTCTAGATCGAAGATGGCATGAAGATTGCCGAAACGTCAGACAATAAAATGCAAGAAAAACCTTCAGTATTTGCTTTGTTTGATCGATCCTATGCCACCAGGATTCTTCCTTTTTAATCTTACGTAATTATGTAAAATAATAAAATTACTATGATATAATGACATAGGTATCTATATGATATCTTAATATATAAAAATTACGTGTCACATGTTTGTCCGCGATGAACTCCTAAACTACTGAACCGATTTTAAATTTGATTTGCACACCGTGTGCAATTCGACCCAACTTGAAAGATAGGATAGCTTACATTTCAATTTATAGTCGCAATATTATTTTATTGCAAATTATTTGTCTATTTCTTGACAGTCATAATACAACCATATAAGATGGCGAACCTGTTGACTGGATTAAGTGAATATTCAATAGATGGCGCAACGAACTTAACAACCATATATCTAGATCGAGGATGTAAAAAAACTGAATATCGTTTAAAACTGCTCAGCACGACGGCGCAGCCGGAGTGCTCGAAATAGAGCAAGTGTTTTAAAGACCAGTTATCCACGAATACTTTACGCTATTTTTTTTTTCAAGCACGACGGCGCAGCCGGAGTGCTCGACATACACACATATACGCCCATGTATATTTTAAAATAGCTAGCAATTAATAAAATAGATAGATAGATGTTCCAATTAAATTGTTTTATTATTTCACTTTATACGTAGCGAAGCACGTACAGGGCCGCTAGTATGATATATAAAAAAAATTAATATGCAAGCAAGCTTAACTTGCTTGCTGCCAGTCGTTAGCCTGGATGTTCAGGGGAATGGTTATCGAAGTGGGGTGATGGCCAACCGTAACTTAAGTAGAAATAACAGAGAGAACGACGGATTAACCTTGGTCAAAGCTCGCGGTACCCAATTTATCTAGAGGCGAATAATCTGCAAAACAGGTCTTTGGGACGTCAATAATCTAAATCTCTCTACTAACAGAAATTCCGTTCCTATTTGGGATCATGTAATGCAAAATCTTTTCTGATTACCTGATCTTGAGCAAACTTTTCGGCACCATCAGACGCAAGGAAAGCATGCGGCGTTTTTTCCATTACTAGACGAGCAAGACTAATTGGATGCTCTATATCCTTCAGAAGTGATACGGATCCTGATTTCAAATTTGATCCTTCCATTATACTAGCCTCCATCTCCACTTTTCCGTCAAGATTTAATACCGAACCATATCCTTAACAGATACAATTTAGTTGAAATGCCGTAACAAAAAAAATTGCAGCATCTACCGAATATTTTATTTGAACAGTTAGAAAAGGCATTTTACCGGAAATGCTGGCAAGAAATCATGGAAAACTCGTCAACATATCATCAATAGCTGGGTTAAATAGTGTTGCTCAATTAGGACCTTACTGCTGTAGCAAGTTTGCAGTTAAGAGTATTCGTCCCTGCAAATACCCCCTGCACCCTTCATCTCAAATCTTTTTCCCTCGCCTAAAAACGGTTCGCGCTCTCCCGACGCTATTTTTAAAGCTAGAGGGTTCTGGTAAACGCCAAATGAAAGACAAAGAATCAGACTACAGATCCTTCAGGCGCATTTTTTGAAAAACAGTTTCGCCTACGTGTGAAATATTACGTAACTTATTATTTTTTTCAAAAGGTTGTAAGTTTTTTCATTTTTTTTTATCAAAAAATTCGCCTGAAGGATCTGTAGTCTGATTCTTTGTCTTTCATTTGGCGTTTACCAGAACCCTCTAGCTTTAAAAATAGCGTAGGGAGAGCGCGAACCATTTTTAAGGGGAGGGGAAAAGATTTGAGATGAAGGGTGCAGAGGGTATTTGCAGGGACGAATACTCTTAAAGGTAAAATAGTGCATTACCTGCATTAAATTGTTCATCCTCTTCCATAGACCTGACTGCAGCTTCAACAGCATCAATAACTGAACCACCGTCGTTTAGAATTTTGTAGCCAATTTGAGCTGCCAATTTAACACCCTTAATCTTTCCAGCAACTCGACTTGCCGGTATATTTCCCGCACCTCCGTGAACTAAAACCACAGGTTCCACCATGGTTATACCTACAAATAAAATAAACATTGAGACAACTTGTAATATTATTATATTAAGGGGGTTGAGAGGTCAGAGGACTATAGTCATTTAAGCTGAAATTACGAGTCGTCCATGCTAAAAAAAAAAACTTATATAGAACAAATACATATTACTTTGCTATAATAGCAGAGGCATACAAATACATTTTACCTGCCTTTTTTTGTCCCTGAATTTTAAGGGCTCTTATCTCTGAAGTAACCTTAAATCACTATTTTTATTTATTTGATTGTGTCCTGATATTTCCAGTTAGTAGCCGTATGACTAGACGTTATTTTGCGAATTTGGTTTTTAGAAATTTATTACAGTCTATTAGGTAGACGTAGGTTGTTTTAAAGATTTTTATCAAATGCTTCAGTCAAATGTCAACAATGGTTCAAGCTTAGACTACGGAGGAATAAATACTTTACATGGGTTCATGCAAGTCAAATTCATGGAGGTACAATGAACTGTCAAAATACGTCTGAAACCATGCGTCAAACATTTTGAAGGTTTTATCTTCTTGTTATATTATGAGTGTTTGAGATTTGTACACAATTTATATTTTTATTCAATATTATATATTTTGGTAAGTTTCAGTGACTAATAATAAATATTTGCCTTTTACGAATGTTGTAACATTTTCTTATCACTACAATATTATAAGTTGAAAACTCCGTAGTGCCTCATCACTGTTTTCGTAATCTAAGCACATTTTTCATCACATCCTAGATACATAAACGTTTCATGTTTACTTTTTAAATTCATTTTTTGTATCGTTTTCTTTCAGCTGCGTTCTTCATTTTCAATAATGGCAAAAAACGTTAAAACGCCGGCCATGATTCTTCAAGAATTAATGGTACAGCGTCAGATTTCACCGGAATTCAATTTAATTGGCGATACAAGCAAATTACGCCCTCACGATCCTGAATTTAAATATTCCGTTATTGCTGGTCCAGTGAGAGCAACTGGTATTGGAAGATCAAAAAAAGAAGCAAAACACAATGCAGCACAAAATGCATTAGACAAGTTAGAGGAAATAGGTAAGTGAAACCTAAATTTTATATAATGACGTACTCGCGTTTCCACTGCCGGACTGATTTTTTATCGGATATTGGGCGCTGCGATTCAGGCTACACGATAAAATGTTGGTTCGTTCGATTTGGCAAGAGCTCATTCTTCAGATCTCGTCTTCGCTTTTCTTCCAATTTCTTAAAATCAAAATATAAGTACACATCAAATTTCTCGCTGAATCAATATTTTCAACATCGTATCTTTATAAAAATCTGACGTTTCATCCCAAAGTTTCTGACGAGTAGTGATGTGCCGGATATCCGTATCCGCGGGAGAAGAAAGATCTGTATCCGTTAGTTTTTTTGCGGATCTTTTACGGGTCTTTTACCTTATTAATTTTCAATTCATAGATGAAATTTTATATATATATATGTGATTAGGTAATAATGAAAACCTGTTAAATTCCATTCAGATTATTTTTTATTTTTTTAAATCGTATTTGGCACCTTTATATTGCAAACATTTATCGTAGTGAGTACCATACTAATAGTACATAACTCAAAGGTACTAAATCAACTATCTTTATAATGAGATATTGCACATCGATCTTTGGAAAGAGACAATCTGTTATGAGAGTTAACTCTTAAAGAGGTCAATAACTTTTTCCCATAACAGATAGTCTCTTTCCAAAGGTCGATGTGCAATATTTCCCGCCGCGTACTCTAAGAAAGTTAAGATCCGTATCCGCGGATCTTGAAACCAAAAATCCGTATTCAGATCCGTAACCGTGAATATACATTTTTAACGATCCAGCACATCACTAATTCATCGCCACAATAATTATAGCTTATGGTTGTGAGAGCTATTACAATAAAGAAAAAAAATTCATTGTTAATTTTACCTTAGAATTGTATGTACCAAAAAATAAAATCAATCTAGTGAACAGTAAAGATTAGGGTGTGCCATTTTTAGGCGACTTTTTTTTTCAACAAAAAAACAGGCTAAAAACCTTCGAAAATGTGAAAAAAAAGTCACACCAAAGATGAGTTCTTAATATTAATATTAAGAGGTGCCTGTTCCGAATTTTCCATTTTCCATCTAAATAACATAGGAAAAAAATCATTTTTTTTGCTTATTTTTGTATTTTAACAATAAAGCATTGTAAAAATAACCTCGAATATGATTCTCACAGGAAATTGAACGCTCTACAAAAAATCTCCAATATATTTTTTCATAGAGTGAACCCTACTGAAGATATTTAAACTTAAAGTTCGAAATATATGAAATTATGACTTTTAGTTTATTGGATTAATACTGATGACTTTTTTTATGTCTTAAAAATTAATTTTAATCAGAAAATGAAAATCAGGAAATAAAAAAAAAATTTACGTCTTAGTTAATATTTTATTCGATTAACGGTTAAACAAAAAGTATTTATGAATTGGGTTCAAGAAAAGCGTTATTTTTTAAATAAAAAAAAATCTTCTCAACTGTAAGTATATGGAAATTTTGAGACTTAATAGAAATTATAAAGTCCTATCAAAAGTAAATGATGTAACTATATTTGTTTTATTGTTAAACTACAAAAATAAGCAAAAAACATGATTTTTTTCCTATGTTATTTAGATGGAAAATTCGGAACAGGCACCTCTTAATATTAATATTAAGAACTCATCTTTGGTGTGACTTTTTTTTCACATTTTCGAAGGTTTTCAGCCTGTTTTTTGTTGAAAAAAAAGTCGCCTAAAAATGGCACACCCTAATAAAGATATTATACACTAATATAGGTACTCGGTTATGACGGGCCCCGGCCTACCGGAAAAACTCCTAAAATCCCTGTGGACCCATCCGCCAGTAACGATAGCCACAATAGTCCGGTGATATTGTAGGGTGAACTAAAATTGTATTATTTTTTACAATTTTTAAAATATCTGATTGTTATAATTTCATTTTAAGGCCAGTATTCTGGAGACAATAGCCAAAATAATGCATCATCGGGCAAAAAGAGCCCTGATCTTGGTGAGCCTTCAAGTCCCGTTTCCAGTCAGCTAAATTCAGTTGGGCTCGTTAAAGATTTTTGTGCCGAAAAGAATTTACCGGACCCGGTGTTCGATTTAATTTCTGACATAGGCCCTTCGCACGCTCGCCAGTTCACAATGCAATGCAATGTTGGTACAATAAAATGTCACGCAACATCAAGCACCAAAAAAGGCGCTAAGCAGCTAGTAGCAAAACAAATGTTTAACACACTTGTCGATACATTAGAAGACGGCAGCAACGTAAGCATTGTGACTTTAGAAGATCTTCATAAAAGCGAAGATAAACACGACGATCTGTACGTCGAGATGAAATCACTAAATTTAAATAAGAAGGTTTGTGATATGCCAAAATCTTTGCTGGAGATTGAAGAAGATCGACGGATCACGGCGTTAGAAATGCTTAGGAAAGAAAACATCGATGATCACTTTCGAGAATTAACGGCCGTTCTGGATGTTTTAAATTTAAAATTTACATTAGAAGATAATCCAGCAAATATTAACGTGGTTCTAATAAGAATACATTTTGTAATTGAATATGTATTCGTTGCTGATAAAAAATATCAATTAAACAATGATAAGTTAGCTTTAAATGAAGCGGCTAAAGAGGGTTTAGAGTTTTTTAAAATTATGCTTAATAACAATACAGTGTGATTTTATCAATAAACATTACTATACTAAGATCCCAGACCCGCCAGACCTACGTCATTTCAGTACCTACTGCTAAGATTTTATCAATAGGTAAATGTACAATATCTAGTTAAAAACGTATGCCAATTTGCTAGCTTGAAAACGGGGGCCTTTTGGAGATAACAGGTTCTTAAGATACATAAAACACGTGCTTACTAGTGATGTGCCGGATATCTGTATCCGCGGATATCCGAGGGAGAAGAAAGATTCATATCTGTTAGTTTTTTTTGCGTATCTTTTACCTTATTAATTTTCAATTCATAGATGAAATTTTATATATATAGCTGGTGATTAGGTAATAATGAAAACCTGTTAAATTCTATTCAGATTATTTTTTATTTTTTTAAATCGTATTTGGCACCTTTATATTGCAAACATTTATCGTAGTGAGTACCATACTAATAGTACATAACTCAAAGGTACTAAATCAACTATCTTTATAATGAGATATTGCACATCGATCTTTGGAAAGAGACAATCTGTTATGAGAGCTAACTCTTAAAGAGGCCAAAAACTTTTTCCCATAACAGATAGTCTCTTTCCAAAGGTCGATGTGCAATATTTACCGCCACGTACTCTAAGAAAGTTAAGATCCGTATCCGCGGATCTTGAAATCAAAAATCCGTATCCGCGGATATACATTTTTAACGATCCGACACATCACTAGTGCTTACCTACATACGCAATGGTATTCTGCATGCATATGAGTGCGAGTGAGAGCAATAGATGATTTTTTTTGACAGCTTCATGAAATTTAGGTTTTTTATTAATTGTTGACACACACAGAGTAGTAAATGAGTTTAAGAGAGAAAAACTCCATGGAAACAAATAAACAAACTACATTTCATGAAGCTGTCAAAAAAAAACCATCTAATGCTCTCACTCGCACTCATTTGCATGCATACCATTGAGTACGTAGTTAAGCAAGAGTTTTATGTACCTTAATAACTAAAAGGTCCCCGCTTTCAAGCTAGCAAATTGGCATCCGTTTTTAACTAAATGATAAAATCTTAGCAATACTAAAATAACGTAGGTCTGATGGGTCTGGGATCTTAGTCTACTAAGTATTATTCTTGTTGAACATTATTATTATTATTTTGAGTATAACCTGTTATCCATGCAGTAGATGTTCCTCGGTCCGGGAGGTGGTGTCAAAATTTATCAGTGATTTATCTCCGACTCAAATGTAATTGATTGAAGAGTTTAACCATTACTCTGTTCGAAATCGAAACTCAGTCAGCGCGACCGCGGTGGGTGTGGGCGTGGGAGGCTGTGAAACTCGTCGGAAAAACTATGAAAAAAAGTGATAAATCTGCTGATGCAGATTTGTTAGATTGTAAATAATTGATGATTAAACGTGAAAATACTCGTCAGTCACTTTCCCGACGGGGGAAACATCGTCAGTCATTAATGATTTCCTTTAAAATAATATCAATTGCTCAGTGTTTGAATTTAAAATCGATATTTTCAGAACGAATAGTAGGAATAGAATGTTTCAGTTCCTACTATTCGTTCTGAAAATATCGATTTTAAATTCAAACACTGAGCAATTGCCCGGTTTGCCCTCCCCTAGATCGGGCCCTGCTTCGGATACGGTTAATATTGTGTGTACTTATGGAAAAAATCACGCTGAGATCACAAAGAGACTACCCGCAACTCTGTATCTCCTTTGGTTTAGGAGTTAGACCCGGTAGATTTTGACACGCTGAATCCAATGAGCACAGGCGCAGCTCTGTATCTTGTCTAGTTTCGGAGATAATCGAGTTTGAAATTTTCAAACTTTCAAATGCTCATAACTCCGAAACCAGAAGAGATACAGTTCTGCGCTTGTGCTCATTCGATTCAGCGGACTTTTTTCTATAACGTCAAATAAATCGGCGACTTTTGAGGCACTAAGAGCCTTCCGATCAGGGACCGATCCAGCTATCCGAGTTATTGAACAACACTCATAAGGGCTCGTGTATTTCTAATTAATTTTTAATTATATCTCTTAAACGGTGTGGTAAAAAAATCTCATTCTTTTTCTGTAGGTGTCGTTAGTTATAATCTTTTGAATAAATATAAAAAAAATGTAGGGTCAAGTTTAAGTCATTTGGCTACCAAACTACCTTAATGAAAAACAACCCGTTTTAGACGCATAACAGTAAAAAAAGTTCAAGAAATAAAGCTTTAGAAAGCATATAACTTTATAATATATAAATGAGGTGGTTATAATCAGGCAACGCTCTACATGCTGTTTGGCAGATTAGTAGGAGAGCTCAAACATTTTTGAATTTTAGATACTATCAAATGGAATCTATAATACTACACCTTACTGTAAACCAGAGGTTCCCAAACTTTTTTGTCCACTTGCCATTTTTTCGGTTTTGGGTAGACCCCCTGCTTATCTGATATTGATTTTTTGCTAATTCATTAATTTCAAATGTTTTTTTGACAACCGGTATAATGCTACTCACTTTAAACGATTTAAATTTATAACGGTAGTGAAATGTTTAGTTTTATAAATTTATTAATTAGATTCAAATTAAAATTTACTTTCTGTTACATAAAATAACTAAGCAAAAAATAAATGCTTTTAGGTTGAGGGATGAGCCTGATGCTTTAATAATAAATTTTCAACATATGGCATCAATTTAGTTAGATTCAATCTTAAATCTCTTCGGTTAACGATGTCCAGTTTGTTTCTTTTTTTATTAAGAGATTCACTATCGTTGACCCCCATTTTTATTTCATGGACCCCCAATTTTTTTTCCCGCTGACATGGACTCCTTGCAAGTTGTCGTCGACCCCTGGGGGTCGATATAGACCACTTTGGGAATCACTGCTGTAAACAGAGATAATGGATTGAAACGCGCACCGTTACCGCAATCTTCTAGACAGAGAGTGCATAAAGAAAAGAATGTGTATGCTTTGTTTGCTTGGACTTGGTCGTATCTTCTAATATTTGCAGCGATAGACAAACTTGCGCAGTCTTACCCCGCCAACCTTAAAGTAGGTTTTGTATTGAATAGTTTAGTAAACAAGTTATACTTCGCGTTATATAATCAACAAATATCTTATCACATTTGATATATTTAGCTGAAAGCATCAATTATATAATACAGATCGAGTTAGATATAATTGGTATTATACTTTACAGATAAATTATTGTTACAATAATTAAAATAAGTTTACAATTTTTATCAATTTTAAGCTCTACATAAACTTCAACTTAACAACATAACCTTCAATCTTGACAAACTGATTTGTTCAATATAAAACAAGTGACATGGTTGACTTTAAATTTAAATAAAAATGGTGTAAATTAATAACAAATACGCATCACTTGTTGAATGCACTCCGTCTTACAATTAAAATTAGAGATGAAGTCTTTTAATCATAAGAATAAAGCGATAGAGATTTGCTTTACGTTAATAAATCTCAAGAAATAATTGTCGAGTTCACAACTCAACGCAATTATCTTAATACTAAATTATTATCAATAGATTGTTTGATTATCAATATTTTTTTCTCAATTTTTGTTATTCGGAATTTGTTTTCAATTAAAAGCAATTTGTAAATTGGAACTGGCCAAAATATTATACCTACACAGATCTCACTTGTTAATTTTTATAAAAATAAATTATTCCATTGGGTGCATTTTCTATGCCACCACTAAATACAATAATTTAATAAACAATAAATTTTCTCAAAAACTAAGTTTCATACGATTTAAGAAGATTCCTATATCTACATTTTTTGAAAAAAAAAAGTCTCGTATATCTTGTTATTTTTAATTTATGAAATAAAAAATCACTTACTAGCTGAACACTGAAATAAAAAAGTTTTTTGGACAAGGCCGCTTGCAATAGTAAAAATGTCATAATGTAAGATTAACTCTTCCACATTTCAGGATAATTGCTGAGGGTTTGGATGGCATGCCAAAAATAATTAATATTTTTCTAGTAGATATTTTTCTTAAAAAAAAAAAAAACTAAACATTGAATACATTTTAAATAGTTAAGAAAATACGTTTTTTGTACAAAAAGATAGCAATAGCAATCCATACAAATGTAGCCCATAGATTCATGACAAGCAATTCACGGTGAGAGTAATATTTTGGTTGCCACGCCCAAGGAAACATATTTTTTGCAAGTTCGTGTCCAGCGAATAAAAATATCGCATTCATTCCTGGATAAAAAAGCGGTCGTCCGCCCCAACGTCTGGTCACATCAACCATCACGTAAAGTATTGTCTGCACAACAAAAGCCATACTTCCAGTAGCCAAAACAAATGACAACGACCACAGGTTTTTATTGATTGGAATAAAGCCTCCATTCTTTGAAAAGTTGCAAAGAATTCCCGCAGCGAGTCCCTAAAATATATAGAATTGAATTAATTAAGTTAGAGAAACTTTATTCTTTCCAAAATCTGCCACAGACATTAAAAGTATGTATTTAAATGGATATGTTTTTAAAAAAATATAGTTTAAAAAAAACTAAAAAGCGCGCTTTATATCGAACTAAAAAGTAAAAAATATTTTTTTAAAATAAGCTTAAAACAACAGTGAATAAAAAATACAAGTATTATTGTGAAAAAGCGTGGGGCGCTTTGTTCCACATTTTCGTACATCGAGCGCCCAACGCTTTTTTCACAATAATACTTGTATAATATTTTATTCATTATTGTTTTAAGCTTATTTTAAAAAAAAATATTTTTTACTTTTTAGTTAGATATAAAGCGTGTTTTTTAGTTTTTTTTAAACTATATTTATTTTCCACTTTTTAGTTCGATTTACTTATTGTCAAAAATTTGCCGAAAAAAAAAAACGAAAAAAAAAAACAATTTTTTTTTCGGCGTGGGCGGGATTAGAACTCACGACTCGTGATTCCGAGAGTTGACGTCAGCAAAGACCCGTGCCTTAGACCGCACGGCTAACCACTGTAGTTACAGTGCTGGCATATTATACTACAGTAATAAACCACTTGCTGTAGTCCAAAGGAAGGTTACAAACAAACATACATACATACAAACTTACAAATGAAGTTAATAAAAAGCGTGTAGACAGTTTAGCTTGTTTTAGAAACATCTCGCAAACTAATAATATTATGCAAAATTTTGTATAGTTTAGATCTATTAAGAAAGAACTATCGAATAATGGCATGATTTTTACAGAACGTATATTCGTAATTAAAATTAAAGAAAAACTTGTAACTTACCGAAATTGTTGCCCAAGACAACCATCTTATAATTCTTGAAGTAGGATTATTATAAGTTAGCATAATTCTTCCAGCTTGCACACCCATGTAAACAATAAACACTGTTGTCAATGTCCCCAGCAAACCTTCAGGATCATACGGTGTTTCTGTTTGATACATTTTTTCGCAAGTAGGATGTTGATAGATATGCCTCTCTCCAAAAAATGCCCTATCGATATATCCCGCAGCACCACCGGTGCAGTTTTTGTGAGCTCCGCGTTGATGCAATCCCCCAGGACCAATGTAACCTGTGGGACAGCCCGGAACAGGTAGAAGAAACGTAATACACGTATGAACGACAACCAATACACTGACTATAACCCACTGAGCCCAACTTTCTAGGACGTCGGTTAAAAAGCTGAAACGAGTTTGTTGATGTTGAGATTGCAAGTGCATGAAAATAATTTCCAAGAGCGACACTATCAGACCGGCCAAACCCAAACGTTGCAAAACACCCGGTAAACGCAGATAATCCAATCTCGTGGCATCTCGAACCTTGTAATTTTCAGTACCCCACTGGTCGACTTTGATTTCAAACGCTTTACTTATCGGATCAACGCTTTCAACATTACCGAGTCTCTGGTCTTTTTGTTTTACAGAAACTGTATTTAAAGCAAGGCCGAGACATATTAAAATAAGACAACGCCTAATCGCTTTCCAAGTCAATCGCCTACGAGAAATTCCAGCTCGTAGCGCTGAACGAGATGAAAGTGCAATACTGACTCCCATTATCCACGCGAACCAAGGAAATACCAAATCAGCGACTGTAAGACCATTCCATATAGAATGTTTAAAGAACGAGTATTGACCACCTCCGTAGTTTACAAAAATCATAAGAGAAATAGCGAGGCCACGGAAAACATCAAGCGATTTCACTCGGCCTGATCCAGGTCGACGTTGGGCTACTGCAACAGTCACAGGTGAAACGGTTTGAGGTGAACCAAGATCCTGAAAAAAAATTATATACAATTGATTAATGTTGATTGCTAACAGATTAGCATACCTAATATCGATATTTACCGCTTCGAGTTCAGAAAATCGAGCGAGTCTACTGCGAATGCTTGATGTACAAGTTGATTTGTATACACATTTAACTCCATACCAAATTGTGCCGAATAAGAGAAAAAATATAACAGCTCCCAGAATCGCTGGAAAAAAAAACGTTTTTATAAAACGTCGCTAAAATTAACAAGGAAATTAGTTTAAAATAAATTAACATACGTAGATAAGCGTTATCGGGGGCTTCTTTAACATAAATGTCAGAACAATCTCCTTTACCACTGATGTTCCAACCATAACGGCCGTGTTCCTCATAATTATAGATTGTGCTAAAACGAATAACAAATTAATAAATAAATTATAATAAGTACGGACAGGACCAATCTGCATCTAAACCAACGCCTGGTGTCTTATAGAACCGAAGGACCACTAAAAAATGATAAAAACTCAGCAAAAATCATTTTTTTTCCCTACTGATGCAAAAATAACTGCTGTTGAGACCAGTCAAAAAAGTTGCTTAGAGGCAAAATTATTGTCAACCTGAACCGAATTAGAGATAGATGTATGATTTTTCAATAAATAAAATTATCGATCAATTTTTCAGACAATATATTAACAAAATATAATTAATACAATAACGTTTCGATCCCGATTTGAATAGATGTATGATACTCGCCACAGATCTAAAAGGTTCGGAAGCTAGTCACAAACAGCGTCGCAAAGACACATTTTAGAGCCGTTATAACTCCCATCACCTCCCAGCTACCTGCACGGAACGTGCGCTCGTCAGTGATTGGCCGTGATCGCTCGTTGTCTTTGTCACTTGTCTCTTTCCTGCTTTAAAGTACAGTCGAGTACGCTATTGTCAAGTTGTTATTGTTATTTTGGTTGAGTTGCGAGTTTGTAGTTTTTCAACAGACTGTACAAACGCAAGCCCGCATTCGCATCTAACTTCCGGGCCTTTTAGATTCGTGGCGTGTATTATACATTATTAGTTCACACCCAGGTTTGTAATGGTCTCCCCTAAAATTTTTTTTGGATGTGTGAGAGGGAGGATACAATGTGGCAAACAATGCAGAGAAAAATTATTTGCGCAGCAGATATAACCTTGACCATAGACAAAGAATTAATCAAAATAGTTACTAGATAGTCTATTAAATTCATGATACCACAACAAGACAAATTATAATTTTTTTCATTAAATATTAAGTCCAAAAATAACGACAAAGTGATAGCATTATTGATTTATTTAGCAAGTTTAATAGAAGAATGGAAACTTTTCATTATTACTAGTAAACAATTTTTTTCTTTGTAGTAACTTTTCCATTGCATGTTTTCTATATTTACCGTAATTTACAATTAAAATTTATTGATTAGAATACGGACTTTCTAAAACTTACTTGCACCGCTGGACACCATCGTCGAAATTTATTTTTAATGGATATTTTGTATCAATCAGCACTGATGCACTGCTATTTGCCGTTATATTTACCCATTCTTGCGTTTCACACTGCAAAAAATTATCATTCAAGAATTATTTATTATCATTGTTATCGTATGAAACTATTGACCTCAGAAAAAAGGCATTAAACTTTAGTTAAATGTAAATAAAAAACTAGGTACCTACCAGATAACATTCCTCATACTGTGCGTCTATACGAATGTCTTTATTGTACTTCGATATAATATCCAAACATGCTTCATCATACAGTAATTTTGGTTTCTTTTTTAAACACTTCACATGATCTATTACAACCATTATTAATTGTAAATTAAAATTATCTTAATCCAGAAAAAAAACTTTTAAATGCGTATTGCACTCCACAAGTTTGACAGCACTCAACAAACCGCACTGAATAAAGCCATAGAATTAATGCGCATTACCTTTCCTTTAATATAAATGGTAAAATTTTACTTATTCGTCGCTTTCGATTATGGAACGCACCTTAACCACCTTACTATTACTTTAGTAATAGTTAAGGGCGTTCTAAATTTGCCATAATCGAAAGCGACGAATAAGTAAAATTTTACCATATAAATTACTATATTTTAAATAGAATAGTATTTAAAGATTACATCACATGATTTACAAAAAACTACAACGGCTCATAACGCAATACAACTGACATTGTAATGTTTTTCAGATCTGCACTGCGCTCATTTGCGAGTTGACAACTCATTGGGTTTGTTCTTTTCATTCTGAATGAGTGACTCATACAGTGACAGTGTTGCTACAACCGAATATCGAATTTCCCTGTAGCTTTAACAATTAAACAAGCCCTATAGGGCTGGGTTATATTAAAACAAACTGTCGCGGGTTCGAATCCCACTCTTGCTCATAGATATTTTGTGATCTCGTTTAGAACCAACTTAAATATAAAATATAAATGTGCATTTGCATAATATGTTCTATGTCTTTTAAAAAATGTTATTAAAATTTCTTTCGCATCACATTGCAATTTGAAAAAATTACAACACAAGTCCGTACAATGTATGTAGGTACACCGTAGGCACATTGCCACATACATACTTTTTTTAGAAATAGTGTAAAAAACGTAGAGATCTTGAAACAAAAATATGTTGTCACATCATTTCGAAAAAGCGCGGTGAATGATTCTGTGACGTAGATATTGTACATGTGCGTGTACTGTTTTCCTATCATATTAATCATGCAAATACTTAAGACGTGATTATTCTTTGGCAAATATAAAATGACCTTCAAACTACTGAAGGAATGAGAAATTTTGAGGCGGGCTGTGGTGTGTATTCGATGATACAATAGTCTTGCACGATGTCATCAGTTATATCAAACTATATAAGTAAATACTAGTAAAATAATATATACCTACAAGCATTGTTTTTCATTTCCATTATTTTTCTATGTAGTTATCTATAATTTGATAATAAATATTTAATAACTTATTTTATTTACGTGTATGATTCATTTAACATTGAATTGAAAAATAAAAACATATAAGTAAAAAATAATTAAAATAACACTGGTCAACAGATAAACACTTTTTTTTAAATTAAATTGCCACTAAAACTCGTGGTTGTGAATTCTTGTACTTATAGGTAATTAAAATTACCAAAAACTGGATCACGTTTAATTTTTTAATCTTCTGCATTGTTACAAAAAATGAAACCACAGTATCCCCTGAAAGACGCAGTTGTAAAATTTGTGCCTCGGGCCAAGACCTCCCTTTAAATTAAATTTTCTCTTTTGGTGAATCCAAAAATCCACCTCCAAAATAACGTTAAAATTTTAAGTTAGCGTGTATAATACGTCATCTTAGTTTTCATAAGTGATCCCCAAAAAAATCTGTTCCGCCGCCAATGAGTTTATCAGATGTTTCAAAGAAATAACATTATAATTAGCAAGTTTTAAATCAGTGGTTGAGATAAGGTAAGTACTACAGTAGGGTCGCGCTAATACGTATCCGCACAAATTCTGAATCAACACGTGATATTTTTTAATTTTCTGACTTTATAAACGGGAGACACTTCTCTTTTTCTTCTTAATTTAAGCCGAAGACACTATGATTTTTGAGATCTAAACATACCGCAGTTTTATCACGACGTGCAAGATTAGAGATTGATGGTTTGAAAAGGGCTGACTAACACCAACTTAATTACGTGGAAAATGCTGTACTAACTACAGAAAGAACAATTATTTAAGTTGAACGACCTTTTTTTGAAGAATATTATTCTTTGGCGCAGCGTCGTGTAATTTAATAATTTTATAACCTCAAATTAATTTGACAAGTGCAATTAACATGTGCCTTAGCAATATTTTTTTTTGTCAGATAGTATCTATATAAAATGACTTTATTAATGCACGTATTTTCATTTTACCTCAACACACGTATCCATAAGTTCGTTAATTCAAAACTCGTACAAATAAAATGAGGATGAGCACGACTCTAGTGTATTTTTTGTTTTTGACTGACGTTTGAAATCATCATAGTAAACAATGTGTTTAGAATACATCGTAATGATAAAACAAATATCAAGATAGATTTAACCCATATTTCACAAATTTTATTATGTATGAATTACCTACGAACGTGTAATATTAAAATTGGGTATACCTAAAATTGTTTTAAAACAATAATTGTATTTATTATTTTTTTAAGTTCTGTAATAAACAATAATTGTACCTGAATGTTTTTTAACGTGAATCTCATTTTGAATCCTATTAACCTTAAATAGTTGACTGATCTATCATGGCACATGGAGGCGCAGCAAACAATATTAAAGATGGGATAATTGACTTTATTGGCGGCTCAATGGGTAAGCATATTGTTAATTTATGCATATACACATCTATATAACATCCATACATGCGCATATATGTACACTATTTTTAACTTTTAATTAATGTTTTCCACTTCATAATTGTCAGTGCGTACTAAAAAAAATGCACTAACGTCTTAAAGTGGCGGCCATTTTTTTTTTATAATATGAATTTGAAAAAGAAGACAACCTGTCGCTGACAGTTATATACGTAAAGTATAGACTGACAGCTCTGGGGCCTAGTACATACATGATTGATAACATTAGATTATTTGAAGATTTTAGATCTCTATTCTAGAATCTTAGAAGTTTCACTTCTAACGCGCGACAGTTGCACATATACTTTCTTTTAATATCCTTGGGGACTCCGCAAAATACCAACTTAGTGTCATTTATCTGGTCTTCAAAACAGTTCTTCAGATGATGGAACTACGTTCTAAAAATGTACTGAGTGCATCAGAAATATTGATTTGATTAATTAATACAATGATATTTTTTAAGGTGGCGTCGCTCTTGTCTATGTCGGACAACCATTAGATACGATTAAAGTAAAAATGCAGACATTCCCGCATTTATATGGAAACATGTTCGACTGTTTTCAGAAAACTGTATCAACAGAAGGCTTTTTTAAAGGTTTATATGTTGGCACAATTCCTGCGGTGGCGGCGAATGTCGCCGAGAATTCAGTTTTATTTGCAGCATACGGAGCGTGCCAAAAATTGATGCAAAATATTACTAGAACAGATGTAAGAGTCGTCTTCAAAAAGCTAATAAATAGGTGTTTTTTTTTTAAACCAACGTTTAAATC
Source organism: Xanthostigma xanthostigma (assembly GCA_963575645.1). Classification (NCBI taxonomy): domain Eukaryota; kingdom Metazoa; phylum Arthropoda; class Insecta; order Raphidioptera; family Raphidiidae; genus Xanthostigma; species Xanthostigma xanthostigma. The sequence continues at coordinate 48,832,924 of OY754469.1, read as the reverse complement.
ATTAACGATCCTTTATTTTTAGAAAATTGAAAATCTAAGTGCACTGAGTAATGCAACTGCGGGAATGCTTGCTGCATTTTTTTCTTCGTTTACTTTGTGTCCAACAGAACTGATAAAATGTAAATTACAAGCCCAGAGAGAAATCCATAATCAAACGCTTATAAAATACGATAGTAAAATACTAGTAAGTAATAGCTCTGTGCCAAGCTGTCTGAGAATGGTAAGAGGACTTGCGCAGTAGCTCAAAAACCAATAGTTTTGTTTTACCTACTGCGCAAGACGATGACGGTTTTTTTACCGTTCTCAGACAGATGGAACAAACCTAAAATTAATCTATATTACGTTAGATTTGTTTTTAAGTCAACTAATAATATTAAAAATAAATGTTGACTACTTTTTTATTGTAGTCGTATGAGTAATTATATTAATAACCAGTTGTTTTATCAATAGTTACCTTTGATTTAGTGTATTCAGACAAATAAATAATATTTTTAGAAGCCAATTGGACCGTTTGAAATGACTCGCCAAATTTTAAAATGCGAAGGCATGAGTGGTTTATTTCGAGGACTTAGTTCAACAATTCTCCGTGAAATGCCGGGGTATTTTTTCTTTTTTGGAGGATACGAGGCTACAAGAGAACTATTAACATCACCTGGACAGTCAAAAGATGACATTGGACTAGTAGAAACAATGTTAGCTGGAGCTATTGGTGGTTTAGTGTTTTGGACTGTTATTTTTCCGGCAGATGTTGTGAAATCGCGAATACAAATTAATAACAGTAAGGGTTCATTGTACGGTGAAATGATTCATATTTTCAGAAATGAAGGTTTCGGTGCATTATATAATGGATTAACCCCTACATTAGTTAGAACTGTACCAGCAACAGCTGTATTGTTTGTAACTTACGAATATACAAAGAAAATTTTACACTATGCTTGCGACTAAATTTGGTATACATACCTGCAAAAATGTGTTTCATCGAATCTTTGTAGTCTGGTTGTATTGTAATATAAACTATTTTTTGATAAATAATTTCCAAAACATTTGTAATTATTATAACTCTACCTATGCATAATAGGGATAATTATTGTAAAACAAAAAAAAAAAAAATTAAGACTGTTTAATAAACAAACATTAGTTTTCTAAAATACATTTTTCATGATTTTGTCTTGTGTGTTGTAATATATACTCTTTTTTTTGTTCTTCTGAAAAAGATGTCCATTTGAAATGTTCAATCTGTAAAACGAAAATATTTATTAAAATAAATATACCTAGTTTAAAAAAAACCTAAAAAACACGCTTTATATCGAACTAAAAAGTAAAAAATATTTTTTTTTTTTTAAAATAAGCTTAAAAGAATAATGAATAAAAAATACAAGTATTATTGTGAAAAAAGCGTGGGGCGCTTTGTTCCACATTTTCGTACATCGAGCACGCCACGCTTTTTTCACAATAATACTTGTATTTTTTATTCATTATTGTTTTAAGCTTATTTAAAAAAGAAATATTTTTGACTTTTTAGTTCGATATAACGCGTTTTTTAGTTTTTTTTAAACTATATTTATTTTCCACTTTTTAGTGAGATTTATTGTAAAAATTTGCCGAAAAACAAAACAATTTTTTTTTCGGCGTGGACGGGATTAGAACCCACGACGCGTGATTCCAAGAGTTGACCCGAGCCTTAGACCGCACGGCTAGCCAGGGTATTTACAGAGCTGGCATATTATACCACTATATAAACCACTTGTAGTCCAAACGAGTTTACAAACATACATACTTATTGGTAGAAGTTTTGTTCCAAAATATGTATTGAAGGAGATTTATTTGGTTGAGGAACAATTGAAAATAAGCTTTACCAGTGTATCGCTTGTGGCCAACGTTTCGAAAAATATATTTTCATCATCAGGACCTCAATCTTAACTTGCATTGAGGTCCTGATGATGAAAATATATTTTTCGAAACGTTGGCCACAAGCGATACACTGGTAAAGCTTATTTTCAATTGTTCCTCAACCAAATAAATCTCCTTCAATACATACTTATATACATACATACAAACTTACAAGTGAAACTAATATAAAGCGTGTAAAAATTCCAATACTTAAATATTTAAAGCAAAACTTATTAATTTTTACTCTTCGTTATTGCATTACTGTGTAAGTGGTCTTACAATATATGCATTATTTTTCTCTTAATAGAAGAATATAGGCGTTCCCCTTAACTTAGAAGTAGGGACTATAAACTTGAAAATAGCCGAGTAAAATCAGTTGAAAATAGATAGTGTAGAAAATACATAAAAGTCCGACTGTATTCGTAAAAAAATATTGGTATGGCTTACCAGAATTGGAATATATCCAATAGCTTTAAGTTGCCGTAATTTCATTTCTAATGTTCCTAATGGTCGATTTTCGTATCGTATGAACATATTCCACCCAGCAGCAATGATAGCATACCACTGTACCCCGGGTATATCTAGTTCACTTGCGTTCTTAACATCGCTTAGGTTAAATTTATCAAAAGCATGGGAAATATTTACGGGATTGCCATTTTTATCATTGCATATAACAACATCTGAAATAAAGAAAATAGAAAATGATAAACGACCCGATAATGACAGTATGTTGAAATATAAATTTATAAAATTTTGTGGTATTTTATTAAGCTATATCTATTTTTGTTAACTCCTTGGATCTCGCTGGCTCTCTATCTTGTATCTACCTATGTCCCTAAATATTTTCTCGAAAACGGCCCTAACGATTTGGATGAAATTTACTGAAAAGGGATTTTGGGGGGCAAAAAATCGTTTTAGCTAGGTCTCATCTCTCGAAAAAATCGTTTTCTTACAAATTTTATCATTATAAAAATCAATTTTTTGACGTATGAAAATACTTAAATATTGTAAGTAGGTTTTGGAATTTTATACAAACAATGAAACAATTGTTTTCAAAATATTATGACAGTTAATCTTTAATTACTATCCAAGTGAGACTTAAAATAAATACGTATTTGAAAGAAAGTTAAAAACAATAATTATTATTATAGGTGAGTAATTTTAATAAATAAATTTAACTTTCCGAGCAAAGCTCGGTCACCCAGGTACTTATAAATTATATAATCGAATACCTGCTCTTTCAAAATGAGGTAATAAATGATCTGCATGGACGAATTCATTGCCTCCTTGCAATTCTGCAACGTGATGGTAAATCTCGTCTAGCAGCCTATCAGTGAACGGTGTTAAAGTGCCAGGTTTAGGAAACCAACGTGAAAACCTTTTAGTTAATCTTTCTCTTGTTCGTAAATCCAATTTGTAATTGTTGCAACCGGGCACCTCTATATACAAACTCGAATCGATTACTAAAATTTCGCGTCCATAATTTCCTCTATTTTCTACAATTTCAAACGAAGTTTTATATTTACCAATAAAAAAAAGGTACATTAGTTTGGGCTGTGCGAATATTAAATTATCCTTTTCTAATCGAGCCAAGTAGAGCATATGCTCTGAATAAAGTTAAAATCAACCGCATTTTAGTAGAAAGTCGATCAAGTGTGTTGCGCGTACTTTATTTCGATCGTTATTTTAGTAGATTACAGAGGTTGCCTTGTTCCATGTGGGAGGGTGACGCTAATCGGCGGACTGTCAATTGATTGCATGGCAACTGCTGTTAATAAATGTCAAAGAAATCAAAAGACAGAATATTGATATTTGCAATCTATTGAATTTTTGAGGTAAGAGATTTGCATAGTTTGATATTGTCATTATAGGCTGATGAAGATATGAACGGCGCCACGGGGTATAAAGAGCGGGAAAAACGGCGCCACGGGGTATAAAAAGCGGGAAAAACGGCGCCACGGGGTATAAAAAGCGGTAAAAACGGCGCCACGAGGTATAAAAAGCGGGAAAAACAGCGCCACGAAGTACCAAAGCGGAAAAAACGGCGCGACGAGGTATAAAAAGCGGAAAAAAAGGCGCCACGAGGTATAAAAAGCGGGAAGATATGAACGGCCGCCAGCTGATCAGACGGAACGAGGCAACCGCTTTAATCTACTAGCCTTGGGAAAGACATACATTAGGAAATTATATATGTAGATGATTTTAATGATTTTGCTACATAAATCGTGCACAAGGGCCTTTAGTAAGCTGATATTAGAACAGAATTGAAACCGCCAACTAGTAAAAAACGGATTTATTTTGAAACTGTTCAAAATCAGTTCTAGTTGTTTCTGTTAATATCGTTAGAGGTCTTATATTTTTGGTGATCCGACTTAGTATTTGAATTAGAATTTTCGAGTATTCGCACACCCCTATAAGTAATATTATGTATACTTACTATAGGTGCTTTTTAAGAACTCTGGATTGAAAATTTTGTCAACTAAATCTAATGGATATATTTTATTCCAACATAAGTAGTGGACGAGTGATACAAAAGACTTAGGATATCTATTGATTTCATCATTTCTATCAGGTTTATTTAGTTCTTTAAGAATACACTGGAAGATATTATGACTATTTTCTGAATTTAAATTGTATTGGGTCACGGCTAACGTAAGCCTTTCCAAATCTTTTAATCTCGTCATTTCAATATTGTCTACGATTTTTTTACAAATCTTTGTCAAAACTTTCGGGTTGAATATGGAAATGTTTGTGCCCAGTAAAGCTATTTGTATGCAGCATAAAATAGATAGTCGATCGATTTCATTATATAATACATTTTGCAAATTACTAATTTTAAAATCCAAATTCATATAATTACTGCCTCGACAAAGCTGAAACAAAAAATTAAAAAACTTATATATAAAATTGCACAGAACACCCGTTCTTCTGGCTGAAACTGCTCCAGACCGTAGAGAATACATCGGCCATGGCCTTGAATAAGGAACAATCTCGATATTTATTTGGAATTATTGCGGGGAACCATGGAAAAACTCAACAAGATTAGTACAATCAATCTGGCGAAAAAAAATCATTTCGTATCAAAACCACCCAAAAAGGTGAAACTTGGTGAGTCGTTAGAGAATGATGAAAAAAAGGTTACCTGGCAATGGCCACCTGGTACCTGTTCAAATAGTCAAAAAAAACTCAAAAATATTTTGAAATGCATTTTTCTCGAAAACTATGCATTTTACAGAAAAATTTATTGAACAAAAAATGTAGAGGGCATCGTTATCTACAATTAATGTCATTGGTGCTATGTTGTACAACAAAAAATGTGCGAAGTAGGTGGCGCTAAAGTGCCAAAAAAAGTGTTTTTCCACTTTTTTGCCCTGAAATTTTCATTTTTCAGTTACGATTCAAATGGAAAAATTGTTCCTTTTTATTTTATAGACAACTTTTATTTCAACATTTTTTTCATACAACTTACTTTTCATACAACTTATTTTCACTTCAACAAGCTGCAGCTCTGAAACGGTAAGTTGTATGAAAAAAATGTTGAAATAGAAGTTGTTTATAAAATAAAAAGGAACAATTTTTCTATTTGAATCGTAACTGAAAAATGAAAATTTCAGGGCAAAAAAGTGGAAAAACACTTTTTTTGGCACTTAAGCGCCACCTACTGCGCACATTTTTTGTTGTACAACATAGCACCAATGACATTAATTGTAGATAACGATGCCCTCTACATTTTTTGTTCAATAAATTTTTCTGTAAAATGGATAGTTTTCGAGAAAAATGCATTTCAAAATATTTTTCACCAAGTTTCACCTTTTTGGGTGGTTTTGTTGAGGTTTTTGCCAGATTGACTGTACTAGATGGCCGGTACAGGAGTTACCGTTTCTCGACGAGAGGCAGCAGGAAAAAGTCCCAGCCACATCTGCCTGGATTCGAACCCGGTACCTGTCGAATGCGAATCTAGTGCTCTCACCACTACGCTACATCGCTCGGTCATAATACACATTATTTTACCTTTAATATGGCGGCCAGCGACACTTCATTAATAGTATGTATTTCTTGAACGAGCCTGTCCATTATCGTTGATACAATTCTCGGGTCTCGCAAGAATGTTTTAGTTTTAAAAAAACCCATACTAACAACCGCAATTTCATCCAAACTTAATTCAGGAATACACTGACCAAATCTAAATTCTAAATCGAACATAGGGACATCTTTTCTTCTGCAAATGTTCATGTAAAACATTAATTGCACGAACTGTTTTGGCGTTAAATTTTTTGGTTTACGACCAATTGCATACAAAGCCTCTTTTGTATAATCACCTTTTTTCGATAAATTTAAATTACACCAATGATCCGCAAAATATAACATTTTATCAGTGGACCAATTTTTACATTTTTCTAAGCAAACGTCGTCTAAAGCACTCCAAATGTCTCCGAAATTATGGCTTGAAATCTCTTCTTCCTCAGGCCACTTTTTCAGAAAAAGAAGTAATTCCGATAACTGTTCATCAGATAAACTTCTACAGTTCTTTAACACCGCTTCTACAAGATTGTCAAATATTACGTTTGAAAGAAACATATTATTCTGTTGTGAATAATCAGATATTTTTTTAAACGCCTCCACTATATGCGGTAATGATTGTTCTTTCCAATTAATTTTTAATAAATCATAGAATTCTTGTTGAGTTAAAATATCACCGGAACTACAATCATTTTTAATTAAGTTTCTATCATATCCTCCATCATGTTTAAGTACATTGTGTGCGTAATTGTTTTCGTTATTTCTAAATATTTTATAAAAATTTATGGTTGATGTGCAAAACATTTTCCATGCTTGATAATTTGTATTTGAAATATTTGAGGTTAAAACTGTTCTGTTGAATGAAGCTTTATAGTGATTCACAAAAACACTTTTACGTGCACTAGTATTTATATTTAGAAGCCGGTTGATTATTTTTATTCTCGAAAACATAATAATTATCGTCTGTTATACTTATTATTTAAATAAAAATAGCAACTCAAACGACGGAACACATATCTGTCAAAATCAAGATTGGTAGTACTAATCGACGTTCATGTTGGTAGCACTGACAACCACGGACAAATGAAATAATACAACCATCGACTAGAAACTTTTATATAGATGGAGAGCTCTCAATCTCCGATTTAATCTTACTTCTTTGTTCACGCGACTTTAAAAAATGGGTTATCGATAGACATATAGATTATAGACGATCAACAGAATGTATGTGTTTTTGGGTATATTTTGTATTTACGCTTACTTTCGGAATGCGTGGACCGATTTAGAGGATTCTTTTCGAAGGAGAATACTCTTAAAGTGGTTCTATGCCAATTTCGTCAAGATTCTGAATTAATGCTTCCACGAACCTTGATATTAGGTTAATCTATTGTATAACTTCTGGAGGAAAACAGTGAGCTCACAGAACACCCGTTTTTTGTGGCGTCTCTAGTAGTCTAAAAAAATGTACTAATATTCCCATTCTAGTTCGAATACCGCTACGTATAACCTCAAAAAATATGATAGTTCACGACAGAGGAAAATTAACATAGCTGATATAGTAGAGCTTTATGTAATTTCCGTGACATTTCACTAAGCCAGTGGCAAAACTTTCTTTTGGGGACGCAAGTAAAGTTGTTCACACATCATAATTGCGACAGGAAAAATAGTTTTTTTGTAGCACTGGTTTCTCATTCTAGACAGTGACTAATACACTAATAATACTTTGTAACGACTTTGTTTTATAATATTTAGAGAAGCGACACAGCTCTTATACCTGGGACTGTTATGCTTTATATTGGTTCGTTGCTTTGCCGCTTCATTAAGCGTGATATGATGCTACTCTATTATTTCAAAACTCTAGTATTGAACGTTGAGTATTGTGACACAATAAATAAATTGTAGACGTAAATAAAAAACAAAGACGAACCGGTTTCTCAGTCCTTTCACAACTGATAAGTAATCAATGAACTTTGACGATGATCTGTCAATAACAGACAATTGTCCTGCATCGCGTATAAGTTAACTAGTAACCGAATCGCTTTCCTGATAAAGTTTGTTCTGTTATATCTAGATCTTATTCGTTCTACTTTCCACCTAAAAAGATGCAAAAATGGACTGATTTCATATATCTATTAATTAACTATATGAATCATTGCCTATCTACTCAACGTGCGGTGAAAGAACGCAACAAAGCGTATCGAAAATATATCTGCGTCTCTTTCTTCGATGTAATTCCCTGATTTCTCCGATGATAGGATTGGTTGATGTACTTGCATTCAATCTGAATAAAGTATCTCTGTTTCATAAACTTTGTCTTTTTCTATGACGTTAACATGGGCGTACCCAGCGATTGGCCCAGGAGGGGGAAAATTAGAAATTTCTTAAGCCGGGTCCCCCGTGCTTGTTTTGCCCTCCTGGATACGCCAGTGCTTACGGCGTAAAAAAAGACAGAAGTATATGTTTGCACCCTAATAGTTCGATTCCGATTTTATTCCTATGTTCAGTATAGAATAAAACTATATGGCTGATTTACAATATGAACGAAGTGCTATTGCCAGCAAATTATCTACCTACATTGTTCTATCACAGACTCTATATACTTTATTAACTTAGTAGTAGAGCTCAATAATAGATGTGAAATGACTCATGGCAATGGGATTAAAAAAATGGTATGTTTACCTATTTGTATAGCAAGAAAGGCAGGGGGCAGCTGCCCTCCGGAGGTTTGAAAAAACGAAATAAAATATGAAAATTCATGATGTTTACTTCAATACTAATCTCTTTTATTTCGCGTTATTTTAAATTTGCATCTAAAAGTTCCCTTAGAATTTTTTATTTTTGAAATGAGATAACCGACTATCCGTGTTTATTCTCATAACACTTGCTGCTCTTCCCTAAATAAAATTCTAGGTACGCCATTGCACTTACATGTACAATGTCAATTTTTAGTTGAAAACTATCACAAGCATGACGTCTATCTATAATAAACTTATAGATAGGTAGCAACGGTCAAAGTTCGTAGAAACCACAATAAATAATTTAATAACTTAGTCTTCAAAAGACGAAGTGGTAAATTGACTCTCTTGGCGATTCGTATTCAATCAAAGTTAGCCAAAGCAAAGGAAAACTTCCTTATTCGCTCTGACCGACGTTCAAATAGATAACAGAAATACCAGGACCGGATCTGTTATTTTTTCCGCCGCATGTATCAAAGTCAAGTCAGTCTTTAGTAGAGCTGTAACAAACCGTATGTATTCGTTACTGAGTAACGTGTACATAGTCTGACTCGAAGTACCGAATCGTTACTTACAAATTCATTTCGTTACTCGCATCTGTCGTATCGAACTGACATGGAGTCAGTTCGACTCGTTTGATGCGGTTATACGTTATACGAACGAAGTCATACCGTATCACGATTCGACGCGCCTCGATGGGATGGTACATGCTTGATGCCAGAGAACATACACTTCTTGATGCTGTTATACACGATTGTATGTCGTATGAAAAGTAACGAGTAAGGTAACGATACGAAAGTAACGGGTACTGGTTCTTTAAGTAACGAATACATACGGGTACACAATTTCTAGTTACTTTTACAGCTCTAGTCTTTAGACGAGGCTTTGCTCAGTTTCTTCTACTATAGCAAAGCGGCGATGATATGAAACAATCAGCTCCGGATCTAGGGGGAGACAAACCGGAGTGGCAGTTTCTGGGGGCGCCAAAATCAATATATGGTTGAAAACCACACCCATGTCCCATGTGAGTTTTTTAAAGTAGTTTATCTCAAACGCTGGAGAGAAGGGGCGCCATTATCAAGTTTCTGCCCCGGTTCGAAAAAATCGTAGATTCGGGGCTGGAAACAATCTATCCTGATAGCAGGAAGAGCTAACAAACATTTTTGGATACATATTTGAGGCAACGTCACAATTTGTGTAACACTTTTTTTGCAGTATGTCTCAACAAAAATCGAAGACCTGACCGTCCGTAGGGAGTTTAATGCAAGTTTTTTCTCAGTAAAATAGATAAACTTGCTTGTATGCTGGGGCAGTGGCTGTTTATTTTTTGCTCAATTTCTTTTAAACTCTTTCTTTCGTCGAAAACTATTTTTTTTTTTAGAAAACGCATTTATAAGTATAAATATAATACAATAGGTAGGTACTTATTTTTACTTTTTTAAAGGAAGGTTTTATATCCGATGATTCGAGATGCGGCTACTAACATTTGTCGTGTCCTACACGTAACTTCATTTCGTTGTCTGCAACACAACACGTTGACGACAACAATATACGTGCCAACAGGGATGTGGCAAGCATTCACAATTATGTCTTCTCTCTTTTTCTCGATACCTTTATCTCATTCCCACCGATTGCAACAATTCATGTCTTTAAACATATTTGATGGAAAAAAGTTTCTTTTTTTCATTTTAGATACCTACAGTAAGGTCTATGTTCAGTAAAATTTAAAAACGACGATCAAATAATGGGAATTTGAAGGTATCACTTTTTACGCTGTTTAACAATACTGACTGTGAATGTCGTGCGTCTATAACCAGTTTTCTGAATTGTCAGCTTCTGTAATAGTACAAGATCTCGATTTGGCTCGATCTTCATCTATCGCGGATTCTAATGAAATTTGAATTTTAATAATATAATGATTGATTTGGTTGCCATTCAATTTCTTGGCACAGCTATTTTCAATGGTTGCGAACGCCGAACACGTGGAACATATTATATGTAGGTAACCATGGCAACGAATAACAAATATCATAATATTGCACATACCACTAACCTAGCGGTATGTGCTTTATTATCGCTTTGCGCGTCAGAGCTGACTTTCGTTCATATAAGAAGTTATTTGATACTTACAACTTTAATTTTTTATTAAAAATAATTATGCCAAGAAATTGATTGGCAACCAAATCTATACTAATATATAAAGCAGAAGAGTTTGTTTGTTTGAACGCGCTAATCTCAGGAACTACTGGTTCGAATTGAAAAACATTTTTTTTGTTGGATAGCCCATTTATCGAGGAAGGCTATAGGCTATGTAATATCACGTTACGACTAACAGGAGCGGAAAATAAATGAAAAATGTTGCAGAATGTCAGTCAACATTTTTCAACATATACTTATATTCAGGTGAAATGCCCTAACAGAATATCCCAATATTAGCGGCGCATATATACCGAATCTCGGTTAGCTAAGTCGGTAGCGTGCTCGACTCTTAATCTCAGGGTCGTGGGTTCAAGTCCCACCTTGGACGAATATGTTTTTAATGTTTTTTTTTATTTTCTACATTTTTTTTTCAAAGGCTATCATTTAAATTTATTTTAGTTTTATTTACAACTAATTAAAATTAAATAAATCTAAATAATAGCTCATTTGAAAACTATTACAGTACCTATATATAAAAATAATTTTCCTACAGTGTTTTCAATTAAATATTTATTATATTTTATTAATTATACAGTAATTATCGATTTAAAAGAAATAATTATTACTTAAAAAAAATATTTTCATCAAAAATGGAGGTTTGAGTTTAAAATATTAAATAAGTAATAAAGCAGGGAACTGCCGAAAACTGCAAAACATTTGGACCCAACATCCATCTCGGTAAACTAAGATGAATGTGCGTACTCATGTCCCTTCGTTCCCCATTCGTTCTTTTGCACCCGGGTGAAACCGGACGGGACCGCTAGTCAATTTATAAAGGTATATTGTTTATGGCAATTGCAAGAATGCTTGATTTTTTTGCTCGCTAACGTATAATGATAAGCATAAGACGTAGTATACAAATGCCATATACTGTATAACCGATCTTTCAAAGTAATTAAAAAAGCGTTCATAAATCTAACTTAACGCATATTATAAGAAAAAAATAATTCAATTTAACGCGGCATTTATAAAAACCAACCGTTATTAAAAACATCAATAAGCTGATTAATATACGGAAAGAAATTAGTAAAAGGCATTGCAGACGCTTTTATGAAGACAAGTTTACAGCTTTTAGGGTGTTCTGCCCCATACCACTTCTAGGTTGGCAATGACGGTGACGGCGTTTGCCTCATTCCCGGTACTAGTTTATTATCTATCCCGGAGTTTATTCCGCCAGAGAAGGCTTTTGTTTGCCTCCTGGCGCCAGCGATGAAAACCATTGTCTTAATCAAAGTTTTTTGACGTCTTTAGTACACTTTTCTGTTTCCATCAGAGACCAGCGCGCTGTGTTCCGTGTTACGGTGTGCACTGTGCAGACATAAACTTATTTTAACCGACTCTACGTTTCTACAAACGTAAAAGTTAAATTGTATTACTGTTTTTGTCGTCTTCAGTTACTTATTAAGTTTTGTGTTATATGTGTAACAACAAAGAGGTTCTTGTGCTTGACCATGGATCTTTTGTTTCATTTCAGGTGAATCCGAACCAGGAACTAATTTACTAATTATTAAACCAAGTAGTACAGGGTCGAAAATTTTCAACGAATTATAAAAAGACAAGGCACAAACATTCAAGATTCAATATCATATTATATATTAATACGTTAAGGTTAAGATGTTTGCCTCCCTTTTTAGAAAAAACCACACAATTTCTCCACATAAATTATATATCATTTTACAGATAATTGCTTGCTCTACTGACATCAACAACTAAAAAATTTATTATTGCTTCTGTTTTTGTAAATTAATTAATTAACAGCAACGCTGAACAACGTCTGCCATCTGACGGCTTTAATTTTGAAACAACGTCAACACTTCGATCTGTCATCCGACCTTCATATTGTAAATACTGCATACTGCCATCTGACGGCTTTAATTTTGAAAAAGCAAGCAACGCTGAACAACGTCACAGCAATGCTGCATGATGCCATCTGACGGCTTAGCTCAACGCTTTTGCTACTTGCGCCTCTATATGACAATTTTAGTAAAATATTTCTACGATCTGTCATCTGAGCTTCATATTGTAATACAACAAAAAGAAGAACGTTATAAGCAGTGTGCAAAATTAGAAACGAATTGAATACTTGCAATCATATTTAAAAAATAATTTTGTAAAGTGATAATTATTATACTTATTTAGTGCGAATAATTCGCACAGGTCACTCTAGTTTAATTTGAACACCCGTATTTTAGAGAATTGTATATACAAAATATAATTAAAAATGTGTACGTGTAATCTTTACGAGCGGTTGAAGTAAAACGTATAAACGGTAGATATATTGTCAGCGACATACCGAAAAGATATATATTTCCGGCTCTAGGGCTAAAAATACTTTATAGTACGCGCCACGAATCTAAAAGGCTCGGAAGTTAGATGCGAATGCAAGCTTGTGCTTGTACAGTCTGTTGAAAAACTACAAACTCGCAACTCAATAAAACTAACATAGCAATAACAACTTGACAATAGCGTACTGGAGTGTACTTTAAAGCAGGAAAGAGATAAGTGACAAAGGCAACGAACGATCACGGCCAATCACCGACGAGCGCACGCTCCGTGCAGGTAGCTGGGAGGTGGTGGGAGTATCAACGGCTCTAAAATGTGCCTTTGCGACGCTTTTTGTGACTTACTTCTGAAACTTTTAGATCTGTGGCGCGTACTATACTAAGCTACATAAAATAACTGAATTATGAGTGTTTTATTATAAACTAAGTAGGATTTTTAAATTTTGATCGCTTAAACATCGCTATATCTGGGTTAAAAAATGCCTTTGCAGAATTTCTTCAAAATTGAACAAAAATTCGAATAAACCAACAGTCAACACAAATTTCAAGCGGTAGAATTATATAACTCGAACATCTCTTATTTACATGTTTAATTATTATTAATTTAACATGCGAAGCCAAAGTAATCCTCATAATAACATATAAATGATTCAATAAAGAAAACTTATTCGAATATATATTTTCAATGTGCATTTTTATGTTCACGATGGCAGGGTTATAGTCGTAATGGCCCGTTGAGCGCTAACCAAGCTATAACTCCCTCCGGCCAACACTGAAAAAAGTCACTCCATTATGTGAAGCTTTCTCTATAACGTTCAGAATGGATCACTTTGAAAATGAAGCCATTAAAATAAACTTTCAATGGTTCTTGTTTTCTCGATTCAGTACTTATTGATCATTTTAAATCTAAAAGAAACTTTCTTATATCTACTATGTTTGTACAATTGTCTGTACAATAAAGCCTCGTAAAACACGATAGGTATATGTTCTTATAGATTAGACATTGGGCTATATTTTTGGACTATCGTTAATAAATACTTGCCAAGAACTCATCGATATTATACGAAGTTTTCGATCAATAAGTCTTATTTGAAAAAAAAAGATTATTTAGATAAAATTCAACAAAGAAAGCCTATTAAATGAACTACCAAAAAAATATTTTTAAAAAAATTGAACCTCTTTCAAAAGGGGGTCAGTAAGAAGCGTAAAATAACAAAGTTTTGAGATCGGCACCAACTTAATATTGAAACTTGATATAGTAATTAAATAGGCGCCTATTTTATTACTATCACGTTTTAGATAATTTGAAGGAGGTTCAATTTTTTTAAGTGTTTTAACTGACGAGTCGATTTTAAGTGACACCACCCTGAAGGTAAAATTTCATCAAAATCGATTCATAAATGCTGGAGATATGAGGTGACAGATATAAAAATAATCCTTTTTTGAAGCCAGTTAACGTACAAAAATATACTCCTCTTTTTTGAAGTCGGTTAAAAAGTGGGGTTACTGCAATCAATTTATTTTTAATATGTAAGTATGGCCAGTATGACATATCTATTATCTATCAACTAGCGTGACCTGTGCGAATTATTCGCACTAAATAAGTATAATAATTATCACTTTACAAAATTATTTTTTAAATATGATTGCAGGTATTCAATTCGTTTCTAATTTTGCACACTGCTTATAACGTTCTTCTTTCTGTAAAAGAAATATTTTACTAAAATCGTCATATAGAGGCGCAAGTAGCAAAAGCGTTGTTCAGCGTTGCCCGTCAGATGGCAGTAAGCAGTATTTACAATATGAAGGTCAGATGCAGAGAACATACACTGTCAGATGACAGATCTAAGTGTTAACGTTACGCCGTCAGATGGCAGACGTTGTTCAGAGTTTAATTAATTTACAAAAACAATAGCAATAATAAATTTTTTAGTTGTCGATGTCAGTAGAGCAAGCAATTATCTGTAAAATGATATATAATTTATGTGGAGAAATTGTGTGGTTTTTTCTAAAAAGGGAGGCAAACATCTTAAACCTTAGCGTATTAATATATATGATGATAGCTAGAAATCTCTATCTCCGTCATGTTGTGTTGTTGTACTACCGGGTTGTACGAGGGTTATCTGTATACTCCATTATGCTCTATCAAAAATATATGTGTTTGTGTTTCTTTGCAAGAATTCAAACTTTTCAATTTCATTTGATATAAATATTATTATACAGAACGATTCTTGACGTTGCTCAACCACAAGTTCACAACACTTATTTCAGTATTTTTATTGCGACAAAAATACAATCTAGTAGGTATATATGTATTATAGCATAGATGCTATATTAGGGATTGTTTTTATTCATTCCAGGAATATTTTTGAAGGGAAACTTCTTCTATGCAGCCACCGCCTCAATCATTCGAATAAGCCGTAAGCTTTGGCGTATCCAGGAGGGCAAAACAAGCACGGGGGACCCGGCTTAAGAAATTTCTAATTTGCCCCCTCCTGGGTCAAAAGCTGGTTACACCCATGTTAACGTCATAGAAAAAGACAAAGTTTATGAAACAGAGATACTTTATTCAGATTGAATGCAAGCACAACAACCAATCCTATCATCGGAGAAATATCAGGGAATTACAAAAGGCGCAGATATATTTTCGATACGCTTTGTTGCCTTCATTCACCGCACATTGAGTAGATAGACAATGATTCATATAGTAAATTATTAAATATATGGTGAACACAAAATACAAGCTTTTTCAACTGACAGCTCAACAAAAACATGTACGCAGATTTCGTTTTTCTGGAGATCTGTTTGTCACAGTAATGGATAGACATTTTCTAAAATAACATTCTTATTGCGTAAAACGTCTTATGTACAAACGATACAATAGAATATTGCAGTTTGTATATAGCACAAAGAAATAGAGCCACGGAGAATTTTATAAATACAAAAATCGTTTTTAAATTGACTCTTTGAAGTTAAATTTTAGGGATGTGCGAGTATCGATTGAGTAGTAAAAGTACTCCATTGTCAAGTCGAGTAGTAAAAATGGTTGAAAAATTCGGATCGATTAAATAATTGAAAGGCTTTTTTGTGGGGAAACGGTACTAATATAGGTTAAAATTGATTTTTCAAAATTTTTACAATATTTTTTTAGTTTTGAGGTCGCCCGAGTCCAAAAACATATTTTTGGAAAAAGACTATTTGTAGCACGATACAGGTCAAACGGATGAACGGATTGAAACCAAATTTTTGGAAGGATTTTTGATATGCAAATATGAAGAATCCTATATTGTCTTTGGAGGAAATCGACGCATGCTCAGAAGATACGCTATAACGCTGTTTTTTTAATGTAATAATTATAATAATAACAGTTTACTATTATATTAATTTTTACAAGAAAGTTTTGTTAAATAATTTTTTGACGTGATAACGTCTTATAAATTGATGAAACACCAGCTGCACGCAGGAAAAAGTGTAACGCCGTAACGTTCCGCCTGACCCTGTGCGTGCAAGCGAGAGCGCAGTATATGCGATAGAGAAGCTCGATCGGCCCAAGTTTGACAGCTACTAAAATTTAGGCTATGTATTATTAAATATGATATTCGAGCGGAATACGTTATCACGTAAAACTATCGTCCGTAAACCGACTTTACAGACAACCAATTTTTTTTCTAAGTTTTATAGTTTCGAATATATTTTGAAAATAATTAAAAAAGGTTATTCTTTTGTTCTGCAGATCTGTCACAAAGAAATTAGTTAGGTAGCTGACAAGCCTGCTTTGCTTTTACATGAAGTGAAATGAAATCTTGCATTTAGAACCGACAATTTACTGTTGTGAAATCAGAAGAAATTACGGGTTTGCGTAAAAGCTGGAACCAATGTTGAAAATTAACTACCCCATATATCGATAGAATGCAATGAAGCTGTACCTTTTTTGGGAACAAAAGTCAATTAGTTTGGAAAATAAAATGCCGTAACTGTATATCCATGTCACTACAAAATTAAAGTAACCGAATGAGACAACATTCTTAAAATTTATTGTAGCACTCTAATTGAGGTTTGTTTTCAACCTAATTGATTTTAGTCTTTAAATTACAACAATCTTAGAGACAAAAAGGCTTTGTCCTTTCGTTAACTACAAAAAATCGTAAATTTCAAAGAAGACAGGTTTAGTTCCCGGAAAACCACAAATTTGGAAACAAGTAATTCTAAGAAAAATGTATGTAGGTATTTTATAAAATAAATTTACACAGGAAAATCTCACGACAAGCTTTTATATCATATACATTGTATTATGTAATGAATGGTTGGGTTTGATTTAATTTAAAGTTTATTTTCTTCTTTTTAGTAGGTACATTTAAATGAAAGCTTTTTTTAAAATAATTTTATTATTTATTAGTTAATTGCATTTTTGTGCAGGCGGTTTTTTTTTAATAATAACTAATCGTTGTAATAATTAATACTAAGCCGTTTAAAATAGCACAACGATGAATTTATTTATCCATTTAGTATAAAAAAATTTCAAATCTGTTTAGCATCAATAATCTACAATAATCGGAATGAATCTTGAATGAATGAATGAATAAATTAGAGGTTTGACTTCATATCCCGTTATGTACGTCATCCTAGAATAATTTTTGTGCTCCCACTTGTCCTCCAATAGTTTGGATCTTCTCATGAACTCCAGAAGATTGGTGACTAGATTGTCCTGAGGAATTACTCCGCTCTCATCAATATATCCAAAGTAGGTTGTTCTCCTGTAGGCTAGGGCCTCGCATTCGAACAGTAAAATGGTTGGCTGTTTCGTCTTCCATTTCGCAATATCTACACTGTGTCGATTCCTTACGTATTCCCATCGTGTGTAGATGCTTTCTCAGGGGCATGATCGGTTAAGGGTCCAGCTACTTTCCTGAGTTAAGAGTAATGAGTTTGATCAGGTCCTCTGTAAGATTTTTTGAAGGGCACACAAACATTCTTTTCCCATGTTATCTGCGTCTCTTTCTTCGATATAATTCCCTGATTTCTCCGATGATAGGATTGGTTGATGTACTTGCATTCAATCTGAATAAAGTATCTCTGTTTCAAAAACGTTGTCTTTTTCTATGACGTTAACATGGTTGTACCCAGCTTTTGGTCCAGGAGGGGGAAAATTAGAAATTTCTTAAGTCGGGTCCCCAGTGCTTGTTTTGCCCTCCCGAATACGCCAGTGCTTACGGCGTAAAAAAAGACAGAAGTATATGTTTGCACCCTAATGGTTCAATTGCGATTTTATTCCTATGCTCAGTATAGGATAAAAGTATAATATGGTTCAGGTTATCGACATAAATAAGGAGGCAATGCATGCATTCACGTTTCATTAGTTAACCTAGATTCAAACTCCAGTCAGTGGTTTGCTGATTGCGGACCCAGCTTTTGATAGTTTGTTGAATATTTGTGTAAGTAATTCCACAACCGGCCTTAATTCCGTTGTGTTTGTAAATCGACTGTATCTAATAATGATCTTAGCTACTTTTTTGTAGATTAAATCAAGTCAACGATTTGCGCTTGAACGGTATGTCCGCTAATCTCAACATCATCATAAAAGGTCAACTAGTGGAAAGCACGTCAGCATTCATTTATTTTCTAGGAGAGAATATATTGTGACAACGACAAGTCACAGTCTATACAATAAAAACAATCTGTGTAAGATGTCTAAGTATAAAAATAACACTTGCAAACATGCCAGTGAAAATATTTTCCGCAATATAATATTTCTTATATGAGTCATAAAACGCTTCACTGGCGGTGGACAGTTAGAAAGAGCGAGCGGTCAGTATTATAAGGGAAGCAAACGGCTCATATCTCGCTTCGCCCCCGGTCACCGATGTGACAAACCGCTGTCTCAGCACTGGATTAGTTATATCGGGGGATATACCTCTCTCTTTGGCAATTGTACGCAGTCCACTGGTGCACAGTTCATCCATAGACCATAACCTCACTTTAAGGTCTAGATACACTGCCAAACTTGACCACTAGAGGCGCCAGCTATATAACAACCTGGCCATTCGTAGTACCGTGTACAAAATAAATGAATCATTGGCAATGCCGACGTGTTGTGTTTATCAATGTTAAATAAAGGTTTTGTATTTACAAAGATTTTGGAACTGAAAAAGAAGTGGTTGCATGCTAACAGAAGGGAAAAAGCGTGTTCCCAATCATAACTTAGGTATCTATACACTTGCTGCCATCTACATTATGTGCCCATTTAATTTATATAAAACTGTACCATACTTTATAGACCTACTTGTACCGCGACTGTAGCGAGAGCTTTTTATAGTTTTACTTTTTAGTTCTTACAATTTGCAACATTCAGTAGATAATTGTCAGTCATTCATGGTTAAAATCGAACACTCTTGACACTAAGTAGATTGAATATACTTTTGGGTGAAATTTCCAGTGAATTTTAACAATTTTTTGGGTGAATATATAGTTTTGTTTGGTCAGGCCACAAAATTTCAACTTTGATACTGATGTTATTAAAAATTATTTCTAAACCCCGATTTCAAGATCTAATAAAATCTAATAAAAAAATCGGGTCTCGCTGAGCCTTTAATAAGTGCTAGGCCCCAAAAAATCCCCTGACTCTCTACGTCACCGTGTTTGATTAAAAAAGTCAAAAAAGTTGTTTTTATACTTCATAATAGACTGGATAATCTATATTCAAAAATATACTTCACAATGTTATACATATAAGCGGCATAGTTTTTATGCATAGGACGAATATGTTTCACAGTGTTGCATTACTTTGCCGCTCCGTTCAAATTAGTATCTTACTATATGCGCCAGTAAATGTGCAATTTACAAAAATTTTATAGACTAATGATGTTACGTAATAAACTTGATTCGTCATGTATACGAACTATTTTATTCAAAGAAATATTTATGAGAAACAGTCAGTCTAGTTTGACTTATTTCGTGTCCTTACGAATAAATTATCGTTATTGTGTTAATTAAACGTGCTATTTAAACAAACTATTTCCCGGTTAGGTGCTTTCTGTTGTTTGTGTTAACCCTTAACCCGCTGAAAGGATGCAGTCTTCATTTCGGTGAGTTTTCTTTTTTTATTCTTTTTATAACATCTAGGATAACCACAGCCATTTTTATCAATTGAATTATTGTATTTATTGATGTGAAAAACTTAAATTATCTTGCTTGTTTTATGTCGTGAAGATGTGATGCATTAAGAAATAAATAAGAAAACATAAGCAGACAACAAAATTTTCGCAGGTTTACTGCAAATATTGTTTTTTTAGCTCAAGTATTATTCTAAAAATTTAGTCGAAAATTTTATATATAATAAAGGTATAACGTCTGAATAGTACTCTTCAAATAAATAAAATTATCAACCAATTTTTTGCAGACTATATTGACACAAATAAAATTATAAATCAATAATACAAAATTTCGATCTGGGTTTAGATCTTCTTCAGAAATATCTAAAAATATAAAAAAAATAATTAGTAAAATCTACTTATTTTATACTTATCGCAAAATTATGAAAAATTAATTAATTAATTAATTTATAATTTTATTTGTGTCAATATATAGTCTGAAAAAAATTGGTCGACAATTTTATTTATATAATAGGTATACTTAAAAATAAATAAAAAAAACTAAATTGTTGCGCGCACCTCACGGTAATCGAATTCGCGCCTGCCGCGTAGTACGCCAGGATTCTACCACTGAGCTATCAATGCTCACAAAGAATCATTCTTTAAACAGGGTTACTAATAGTACAATTTCGTGATAAATTTCGTTACATTATGGAAATCAATTTCGTTGCATAGGGAAACGGATTTACTTACCCCGTTTTTAAAAAAGTATTCACTTCAAAAATCGATTCAATAATAAAAATATAATTATTGCAGAACTCGGCTGACCTGACCCTATATAATTAAAATACTTTTTTGTGGATTTAGTGAATGTCATTTCCGGGTTTTATCACTTCATTCTGGTTATATTTTTAAATTCTATTCGGTTGTTTGTTATATCGAAATTTTAAGTTTTTAAGCCGCTACGTGTATTGTTGTGAACGTTAAACCCACATAGTCATGTATCTGTTTTTTTAGCGTATTCGGAGTTTCCGAACTTATACAATCCGCTTAGTATAAACGCTCCCAATATGTAAATACACTGAACAGTGTTTATTTGATTGGTGCTGTGAATTGATAAATTCCTTATTTATTTACTTAATTCAATAATCAACATATAATAACGTTTCTTAACAATAAAATGCTTGATACTTTTTTTTTTTAATTATTGTCAATTAGAAAGCTCATAGTCTGCGAATTCCAGTATGCTAAATGTCGGGGTAGAATGTTACAACAGTATATTGTGCAACTAGTGCGACAATGCCGCACGAGTTGCACATACTATTTTTTATTACGAATTAAATTAAATTAAAATTTTATTACGAATTAAAAAAAGAAATTAGAAGTAATAACAATTAATTGTATTGGTAACTATGGTAACTCTGAATTTGCGTGCGGCAAACAATAATTTCAGTGCGACAAATAAATTTTCCGCACGCAAATGAAAATAGCTACCCATCAACCGTAACAGCGTGCGTAAACATACCACTTTTCCCACATGAGTAATAAAAAAAAATCAAAATTTTGATTTTTAAAATCGGAACAACTAAAATAAATAAGGTATTTAAAAATCAACGTTTATTTTTATTATCTTTGAAAATAATAATTGGCAGTAGGTACCTGCATATTTGGTAACTAACTTCGATAAACTTTTTAAACATGGTGATTTGGTTGGGAGAAATAATTATTTTTTTCTGGTGATTTTTAACCGTGATAATAGATAAAATTTTGAACATAGTTTCTTAGATGTGTGAGAGTGTGACTAACATATTTTAAAATTTTAAAATTTTTCTCTGTGTTATTTTTAGGTGTTTTACCGGTATTAAACTATGAACGAGAATTCACGTTACTTTCATAAATGTTATTTTTTGTAATCTTTATTGCAATTGATTAAACTCTAAATAGTTTTTTCTTTTTAAATTTTTGCTAAATAATAAATATTAATTAAACAAAAATACAATAAATACGCGCGAAATTTAAAATATCGAAACGCAATGTTATTGATTCGACCGTAGTGTGACGTCAAAAAACACGTAAACATTAGAATTATTTTCAATAATTATTAATAATGGGAATGCGGACTATAGGTATTGTTAGCGACTACATAATTAAGACACAACAAGAATTAAATAAAATATATTACAAATTGAATGATAATTTATTAATAATTGTTGTGTCTTATGTAGTCGCTAACAGTATATAATTCTTTTCTTTATTCCCATTATTAATAATTATTGAAAATAAATACTACGGACATTAAATGGAAAATAATAATTAGAATTATTGCCTCTTTTTCAATACAAATTTATTTAAACAAAATTGTTGACATGTTATATGACGTCACAAATCTCCCGCGCAAAAATGGCACGTTTAAATAATCAAAATAGCTTGCCCAAAAAGAATATTTATTTTTTAATTCACTAAGAATGTTTTAATGAATGATTTCATGTGTTTGATAACTTTTAATATGAAAATAATTGACTTTAAATACTTTCAAAAATTGTGCATATACCCTATTAGAAAATTTTTAAACTACTTAGTAAACCGTTTTGAAAACTTATTATGGTTGTCAAAATTTGACTCATTTTGACGTGATAACGTCTTATAAATTGATGAATCACCAATCTTATAAATTGATAAAACACCGGCTGCATGCACGAAAAAGTGTAACGTTCCTAAATCCTAACGTTCGTAACGCGTAACGCGTAACGTTCCGCCTGACCCTGTGCGTGCTTTTTGCTAATTTCTCGCTCAATTTAAATCAGATCGGTTTGAAACCAGTCTTAAACGAAAGAGGAGAACATTTTACATAGATTTCGTATAACAGAATTTGCCTAAACAGTTTTTTTATACAAATTTATATAGAAAAATAGCTGTATAAATGCAATGTTGTCTAATGCATGGCGCGACGCGGTTGGTCGGCTTTGTTTGCCGTACATGGAAATTAGAAAATAACGTATGTCTTGTCTTAACATGAAAACGGCTGCATTTCTAATGTTTAATTCAATTTTTTGACATTAGTATTTTGTGAAATGCAACGCCTTCTAAGTTAAGTATTGGAATAACTAATTATTATTAGAACATAATACTTTGACAGTTGCAAACGTCACTTTTGACATTTCTTATCATTCCGACACCAAGGATAAGCGGATTGAAACCAAATTTTGGGAGGTTTAGGTTATGTATTACGGAATACGTTATCACGTAAAACTATCGTCCGTAAACCGACTTTACAGACAACCAATTTTTTTTTCGGTGATTTGAAATACTCCCCATACATCCCTAAATTAAATAAATTATTTTTTTTGGCGTATCAGTGTGGAGGTCGTTACATTCTAGTGGATGACCTGTTAATAAATCTGTGTCAGATATGTATGTCGTCATTCTCTATGTCCTCAAGGAGAGAGAGAGAGAGAGAGACTTTCCCTGTAGGTAGAGAGCATTAGCCAGTTTTCTTCAGCTGGGATGCTGCTACAACGACAGAATGTCGCTTAGAGGATTCTGTTTTTCCATCAAATCGTCCAGAGGTGAATTATATAGATCGATATTATACATATATAGGCATTAGTTTTTTTTTGTTCATAATGCGCATTTTTTCTTTGTTATCAGATTTCCTTTTATACAGATAATATAGTACTCACCATTTAACCCACACATTACATAATGTTGTTCTTAAGCTGGAAACAGTGCTCGACCGACTTCAGAGCGTACGTATGTCGGGCGTAGCTATATCAATGCATATATTTAATAATTTATTATATGAATCATTGTCTATCTACTCAATGTGTGGTGAGCGAAGACAGCAAAGCGTATAAAAAATATATCTGCATCTCTTTCTTCGACGTATTGCCCTGATTTCTCCGATGATGATAGGATTTGTTGATGTACTTGCATTCAATCTGAATAAAGTATCTCTGTTTCAAAAACTTTGTCTTTTTCTATGACGTTAACATGGGCGTACCCAGCTTTTGGCCCAGAAAGGAGCAAATTAGAAATTTCTTAAGCTTGTTTTGCCCTCCTCGGACTGTGTTGCTGGGATGATTTCAAGTCAAAAATGTCTAATGAACATATACCCGGAACGCTATCCTAACTGAGCTAGAAGCATTTGAAATTTTAGATAAGTAGTAGAAGGAATTCCCTATACTAATTTAAAAACCATTTAAAAAGAAATCGCTTTATTGAATTAGTTGCTCAAAATGTCCACCCTGTTGCTGTATACATATTCTAGCTCTTCTTAGAATTGAAGTGGTAGCTCTGCAAAGAGTCTCAGGATCAGCACGAATAAATACTAATGGTGATTCACAGCCACCTGGTCTTTTGAATAATAACAAAACCAACAGCCGAATCTAATACCTGCATTAGTGGACTACTTATTTAAAATTTCAAATGCTTCTAGATCAGTTAGGATAGCGTTTCGGGTATATGTTCATTAGACATTTTTGACTTGAAATCACCCCAGCAACACAGTCCGAGGCTATGGCAGTCATGTCCTGGGATACCCTGTATTATATACTGATATCTTTCGAAATAAAATACTGAGAATTGTGACTCGACTGTATAATGCACACTTGTTACATATTACGCGAATATTGCCGCGCTTGCCTTCGTCTTCTTTGTGAAAAGAAACGAGAAAAGAGTTCTCTGTGCATATTACTTTTCTTTAAATATAAACTGCTACTCGTTAAAATGAAACACTTCTGAATTTGTAGCTTTAAGTGTCTTTACACAAGAAATTAGCTCAATCAATATGTTTTATTAAAAATCTGCAGTTTAAATTTTCTTCTTGAATAAATTGAACGAAGTGTTTGTCAGAACGAGTTTATTTTTTTGCCTGCAGCAAAATTTGTTATATTCTTACAAATTGATCATATTTTATTCAAAAGCATTCCTTAATACAATTTTAATATGTAAATTTCTGAGTATTTGAAAAGTAACGTCAATAACCTTCGATAAAGTTTAAGCATATACTTTTATTCTATACTGAGCATAGGAATAAAATCGCAATCGAACTATTAGGGTGCAAACATATACTTCTGTCTTTTTTTACGCCGTAAGCACTGGCATATTTAGGAGGGCAAAACAAGCACGGGGGACCGGGCTTACGAAATTTCTAATTTGCCCCCTCCTGGGCCAGAAACTGGGTACGCCCATGTTAACGTCATAGAAAAAGACAAAGTTTTTGAAACAGAGATACTTTATTCAGATTGAATGCAAGTACATCAACCAAGCCTAACATCGGCGAAATCAGGGAATTACATCGAAGAAAGAGACGCAGATATATTTTCGATACGCTTTGTTGCGTTCACTCACCGCACATTGAGTAGATAGACAATGATTCATATAGTTAATTAATAGATATATGAGTTTAAGTAGTATTATATACGCACTTAAATATTATTTCTCGATACATCTTTAAACTTTATTAATAACAACAAATTGGTTAAAAATGTTACATATTCTTGTTTTATAAATGTTAATAGGTACTAAATTAGAGAGGTGCTGTAAAATAAAACAAAGGTATTCTTTAATTTCGATTATACGCTTTTTCCATTAATAAATGTTCCCAATGTTGCTCTTTTGCTTATTCAGGAGATATAATGTTGTTTATTCATCCATTGTTGATAGCAGAGTGAAAAATGAGTAAGATGATTTTAAAATCTGAAAAAAGATGCGAAATATGAATTAGCTTTCAGTAATTTTTTAAAATATATTCGTTTCTAGTATTTTGAGGCCACTAACAGCTAGAATAATTTGAGCCTAATATACTTATTCATATTATTTTTTAATAATATACAATATATATCGGTTATAACGAAGACTTCGGGATCATACAAAAGACATCGTTATATCCGATTGTCGTTATAAACAATTAAGTCTTCAGCCCCTGTTAGCTTTAGGATTATTTAGGAACTCGGCGTGTGCTTTGCTAAATACGTACAGCAGTGAAGGTATCCAACGACAAACTGAATATTTCTCCAGCAAAAATAATGATCGGTTTGGACGATAAGTTCATCATTAAAAAGATTCGTTTCTTGTAACGGCTGCTCAGCCTGTACCAATCAGATTCATACATTGCTTCAGACAGTAGAGAACTCTAAAATATTAAATACATTAATAGTGAAGCTGTTAGATATAACTGTCGCCGGGATATTGTCACACCCGTGATATTATAATTTCACTTAGTGAAATTATAATATCACGAATCTTTGTCAATCGTGATATTGTAATTTCACTAGTGAAATTACAAAATCACGGATTTGACAATATTCCGGCGACATAACCACAGTCAATTATGTCGAAACACTCTTTCTCATTTTTTTGGAGTTTACTCCTTAAGAAACGATTTTGAGTTATAAGGCCTGGTACGGAAATTTTATGAGTAGTAAAATCAATTGGTGAGGCATTACGCTCCACCGCTTCAAGTGTGGCGTTATGCTCGTCCGCTTCAAAAGAGACAAACACATATATCTGTAGGATTTAACGTGCGTAAGAATGAGATGGAATACAAAAGAGAAAAACATATATATCTGTCGGATTTAACGTGCGAAAGAATGAGATGGAATACATTACACAGCGTATCTAAGGAGTAAACTCCAGTCGTGCGTCGGAGCTGACACTGCACACACACTTTTTTTTCTTTTTAAACTTACCTTGACAATAATTTCATTGCCGTACCAACAATACAAGAATATTTCGGTTAACATTGACAGCATATAAGAGATTTGCGCAAAGGCCTCTGTGCTTGCCAAAGGTATCTGAAATAAAATCTCTTATTTTATTTAAACCTAACTGGTTAATATAATGTCACACTTAAATACTTACAACGGTTAGTCTGTAAGCAGTAAAACATATAATTATGGTACTGACTCCAAACTGTGTAAGGATTCCCAAACTGAAAATCCTTTGCACTTCTTTTAGAAATCGTAATATTTCCTGGTGGTGTTGAATACAACGATCTATATTTTTTAAGACGAGGTTTTCCAAAGCCAACGAATGTTTGTCGCCATACCATTGTTCAATCGAATAAGCGCTGTCATCGAAATCATCAGAAGCGAAAGCTGTTCGTTCATGCATGTGAAGCTTTTGAGTAATATGTTCTTGACCTTAAATGAAGGAAATTAAAGTTTACCGCAATGTTTTTGTAAGCATTTCATTATTTTTTTTGTCAGCAAAAAATCAGTTCCGTTTAGAAACGTTAGAATAAACTACATAACGAAAACTTTCTGTAAAACCTTGTACCTTTTTTTTCGCAAGAAAATATGCATTTTTAATTACGAGTAGAATTTATTGTTCCACAAATATTTTAGGTATATTATTATATTATAAAAAAAAATCAAAAAATATAGTATTACAATTTACAGAAACATTTTTAAATGATGCTATGCAAAGTTTAGTAAAGATACTAAATGAATCTGGATGTTTTATACTTAAACTTTTATTGTGACTTTATATAAACTCATTAACTGACTAAGCTTATATGTTTTGAATAAAGTTTTAAAAGTAGTTTATGGCCAGTCTAGGAAAAGCGTATTTGAGCAATTGAAAATGTTGATTATTTGTAATATTTCGGACAGCTAGTAAATTAATTTCTCCTTGTTTAGATCCACAATGTAAACATGAAATTCGTGAGTGTGATTAGAATAATTGATATCAAGTTCCGAGAGTGTGATAAGAATCAAATTAATAGAACGAACTTATTGACTACGCAAAATAAAATCATTTTATTCTATGTTTGCAAAACTTAAGATCAGTTACCCATTTTTATCGTACTCTCCAACTACAGGTTTACATATAGTATTTAATTTTTTTTTTGAGGATGTCACTGTTTTATTGGTGTTTCATATTTTTTTAATAATAATCGCCACTTTTTCTAAAAAGATAGCAAAATATTTTTTCAGCACTATGATGATAAAGATAATGAGAAAATTGAATACAGTAGCGTCATCTCTCCGTGGCAAAAAAAAGCAAAATGAGGTTTAGTAAATGTGCACGGTAATGCCATCTCTCGGTGTAAAAATGAAAGGTAAAAGTGAATTTGTATTCCTGTAAACAAAGGCTTTTTTGTAGATCATCTCTCCGTCTCTCTTTCACGAATTTGGCGGTCTACCGATCGTCTTGATGTTGAACTGAGAGGTCGGAAGTTGATCTGTTTTGCACAAATAATAGACGGAGAGCTGGCTACGGACAAAATGGGTGACTCGGTGCAGAGCTGAAAATTTGCAGAAAAATAGGAGATAGTACAAGTAAGTAGGGAAAAAATTGCCAGAAGGCTAGGCGGAAGATAAAGAGCCGCCAGAAGACGCTAATGTTGCGAAAAATCAGTGCACTTCTGGCAATTTCTATACTTATTCTGTAATTCAAAACTAGATTATATAATATTATATATATTATACATTATATAGTTATAAGGGAATACTGAAAATTCAAACATGATATAATAATTACATTCGACAAATATTCAAAATTATTAATGTTATTTTGATAGAAATAAAATAACCGTCATATATTTTCATTAATAAAATTACGTTGTTATAACAACATAATTTTATTAATTTATTTAATTTTATTTCTATCAAAATGTCATTAATAATTTTGAATATTTGTCGAATGTAATTATTATATCATGTTTGAATTTTCAGTATGCCCTTATATATACATAATGTATAATATACCAGGTGAGGCAAAAGTCCCGGAACGGTTGAATATCTCGCATACTACGCATCATATCAAAAAAAAAAAAAATACGTGTCAAATATTTTTCGCAAAACTATTTTTTGATACCACACATGACTCACCCACCCCCCACCCAGTTGGTGGGGGGAGGGGCAACTTTAAAATTTTAAATAGGAACCCCTATTTTTTATTGCAGATTCGGATTCTACGGGAAAAATTACATCAATTGTATGTAATTTTTTTTTATTTTAATATTACTATCAATACAACAAATTAAATTCACCCTTCACTAAATATATCCATATCTACAAACAAACTTTTTCATAAAATTTTTAAGTCTGGTCCTGTCGGGCCGATTTTAATAAAATTTTGGTAGCACATTTTAATCATTGCCAAAGGGTTAAATTTCAATTTTGAAACGATTCGGAGAAATTTTTTGGTATTTTTGGGCCCAAAAATTTTTTTCAACCCCTAAAACCCACGGGAAAAATTACATCAATTGTATGTAATTTTTCCCGTAGAATCCGAATCTGCAATAAAAAATAGGGGTTCCTATTTAAAATTTTAAAGTTGCCCCTCCCCCCACCAACTGGGTGGGGAGTCATGTGTGGTATCAAAAAATAGTTTTGCGAAAAATATTTGACACGTATTTTTTTTTTTTATATGATGCATAGTATGCGAGATATTCAACCGTTCCGGGACTTTTGCCTCACCCGGTATATAATATATAATCTAGTTTTGAATTACAGAATAAGTATAGAAATTGCCGGAAGTGCACTGATTTTTCGCAACATTAGCGCCTTCTGGCGGCTCTTTATCTTCCGCCTAGCCTTCTGGCAATTTTTTCCCTACTTACTTGTACTATCTCCTATTATTCTGCAAATTTTCAGCTCTGCACCGAGTCACCCATTTTCTCCGTAGTCAGCTCAACTCGTCGTATTGTTTTACCGTGTTCCTTGTAGTCTAAGTTCAATTGTTGCATACAACGCTTCCTTATATGCATAATGGAGTCTCTGAGCATGTCAAGTTGAGCTCCCATGTAGATCATAAAGCTCGACACAATCAGATCTAAACTGCCGTTCGTGAATGCATCTGACACCACCGACACCATCTGGTATAAGTACGTCAGTTGGTAAACGGGCGTTTGCGTTGTGTTGAACGGGTACCAGGTCTTGAACGGCAATTCGCGTGACCCGCTAGTGTCCAGCAATGGTGCTAGTCCTACCAATTAGCATAAAAAAGATCGTAAGTACTCTATTGGATAGTAGTGATGTGCCGGATCGTTAAACATGTATATCCGCGGATACGGATCTGAATACGGATTTTTGGTTTCAAGATCCGCGCATGCGGATACGGATCTTAACTTTCTTAGAGTACGCGGCGGTAAATATTGCACATCGATCTTTGGAAAGAGACTGTCTGTTATGGAAAAAAGTTATTAACCTCTTTAAGAGTTAACTCTCATAACAGATTGTCTCTTTCCAAAGATCGATGTGCAATATCTTATTATAAAGAAAGTTGATTTAGTACCTTTGAGTTATGTACTATTAGTATGGTACTCACTACAATAAATGTTTGCAATATAAAGGTGCCAAATACGATTTAAACAAATAAAAAATAATCTGAATGGAATTTAACAGGTTTTCATTATTACCTTATCACCTATATATACTTATATAAAATTTCATCTATGAATTGAAAATTAATAAGGTAAAAGATCCACCAAAAACTAACGGATACGGATCTTTCTTCTCCCTCGGATATCCGCGGATGCGGATACGAATATCCGGCACATCACTATTGGATAGATAGATAGACTGTACATTATAGAATCTGCCAGTCAGAATACGTTAGCCGACTGGTACGAGTTCGGGTTCCTGGGAGCGCTAATTCCCCCCCAAAAAAATTGAAATTAAAACTACATTCCTCTGTGGGGATACAATTGAAATCTGTCAAAAACAATGATTTATTACTTTACGTTCTTTCAGGATGGGTTATAGTGGCCACAAAGCGTTGATAAACTCAGTTATTGCGCGATTATAAATACTATTTAACCAATTGACTTACACTAGTGAATATGCACTAGCGGTGTTAAAAGTGTTCTTCCCCGAAAGAAAAAAATAAACCGATGGTGTGGCCCATATATTTCATAACTTCTATATTGCTAGCGGTCGTAAGTGGAAGCCACTGTTTTTTTATCTCTTTCTTTTTACTTGACCCGTTCTGCGCAAGTGTCGCGTCTGTAGTGGGGCAATTAGTAAGTGGAATAGAGCAAGGCACCTCCCTTTCACAGCTTAGTTTCCATGTGCAAACTGACGCGCATCCATTCACGGACATGCGCATGTGACTCAGAGTATAATAAGCGAGACAGACGTATATATGACTGCACCGTAGTGTTTAAGACTTTCTCCCGATCTTTGCTGGCAATATAGCATTTTAACCTCAAATGTTTATTTTTTTAAATACTTGTCTATGAAAAGATCTTCGCGGTTCTTTATCACTTCTCCATTTGCTTTTGATATTACCAAATAATAAAAAAATGCGGTTTCATGTTTCAAAAATAACGCCAGACTTAGGGACATCACGTCATGAATATCTAGAGCCAATAGCGTGTAGAGAAAAGAATTAATATGGCTACAGTGAACCGAAAAACAACTATTCGGAACCCAAAGGAATGGTTAGACCTCTGGTGAGAAATGCGCCGAATTGTCCTAAGGGGGGTTTTTGACAGGTAAACTATGGAGACATAAGGTAAACATTGATTTAGAAAAGCTAGGTTAGCCTCCAACATGCTTTTCTAAATCAATGTTTACCTGTCAAAAACTCCCCTTAGGACAGTTCGGCGCATTTCTCACCGAATACAACGATATACGGCGAAGGCATGTTCAGAAGTGTAAGTCAATGATCCAGCCTAATCTAGTGATAGTAAAAGCATTGTCAGTTACTCGTACCCCATCCACCAAGACAAAAAAACGTCATAACACCGTAGCCAATCGAATCTCTTCGGATTCTCCACATTGCGTTCTTGATGATCTCGGCGTGCTCTGGACAGTGCGGTCTGAATAATGATTGGTCAAGATCGCGTACCAGTTGCACCACTCTCTTAAAATTGACAATAAAGCCGACGTATTTTATTGCTTGACCGACGTGTTCCAAAAGTAGAAAAGACGCTTCTGTCATTTTGTCAATGTCTTTTCTCAATAGGTACATGTTTACTATTTCGGTAAATATATATATGTACAACAACACTGTAAAGACAAAAGCTGAATAACAGCGGTACAAAACAGTTTTCTTCATGAGAATTGTCTCCTCGGGTCCATAAAGACCACCTATTCTTAGTACAAACAACACTGGATTTAAAGCGCTTCGTGGTCGGATTTTTTCTGTAAAAAAGTACATTTGATTAAATTTCAACGCTTTTAAAATAGAGAAGAATATTTTTGTAATTTTTTTGGATCTTCCGTGCGTTGAGTATCGTTAAGGTTTTGTCCAGCATCTATAATCTACAATATATAACCTTATAAGACTATAACATCATAATATTAGTTACCTTCCATTTTGATCAGTTTTTTGTTTAAAGTTATTCCCTTGGCAAAACTTCTTTTACTAAACTATTCGACTTTAAAACAAGTGTATATAAAACTTGAAAGTTCATATTGAGATTCTAGAAACAAGGGATACAAAACAAACACCGCCGAATAAAAAACAAATGAAAGTTAAAATAAACTTAGATACATATAGGTTAAAGCAATTGTTATTCGTCTTCAAAAAAGGTGAAATTTCTCATTTCGATCCGTATATTTTTTTATGTATGAAAGTTTTTTCGATTGGTAGAAAACGTTTCACCGGTCACCCATGATCTGTAAAAATTTGAAAGAGAGAGAGAGAGAGAGACGCTTGGCAATTGACGTCTTTATCCAAGATCTTATCTTACAATGAGTATTAATGTATTGTTGAATCTAAACATTTCAAAATATGTTGTCTTCATTTTTTAAATCAATAGTGAAGTAAATTTTTAATTTATAAATAGTATTCCACATTACTTTTGTAATTGCATGTTTGTAGTCTTATAGTTGATATTTATCTATACGAGATAATATAACTGCAATATAAATACTCTCTATTAAACAGTAGTAGTGTTTTTGTTCAATTTAGAAAAATGATTGTATAATCATATACTACTTTCTTAAGAAATGTCACAATATTGTTGATAAATGAAAATAAATAAAACGACATCACGAAGTATATTTTTATTTTATTTCACATATGCACTACGCTATATTTTACGGAATGTCAATTACATACAGAAACACTTTTAAACAATTGAGATACTAAAAAAATAAATAAAAAACTAACAATAATAAAGTTTCGAGAAAAAAACTGGTGAGCCGAGTTTCACACTTCCGATTTATTAATCAAAAAAAAAAAAATGTATTTGCATTTTGCCCCTTAGGATTCCAATATAATGTTATAGATAATTGCAAATGTAATAACTACTTGAGAATTTTAGTTTTTACATAATTATTTGTCATTCGGGAATTAATAATTTTGAATGTGAATCTAAATGTTATTGTTGTAATGACTTTGTTTTTTATTCAACGCGCTCAGCCGTTATGGCAGAAACAGAGATTGGTGGCAGCCATTTTGCTCACAAAATACTAACAGTAAACATTTTCAGCACATTGTCCAGATTGGAAATGGGTAATCTATTCTATAATATGTCAGTGGTGTTATAGATGCAGCGTTATTATTATTGTCTTTTTTAAGTAAAAAAGAAATCATTTTTTTTAAATATATACCACGTTTTTAAAGCTAACTAAAAAGTACAAAATAATTTCTTTACAGACAGATTTTTAACTTGTAGGATTTGAAACGAAAAACGTGGGCGCATTATTCGTTTTATCTCAAAAATAGATTTTTTTCATTGATAGCTACTCTCTACGCTTCTTATATATAACGGTCGCCCCACGTTTTTCGTAACAAATCTGTCTGTAAAAAAAATATTTTATACTTTTTAGTTCGCTTTAAAAACCCGGTATATTAAAAAAAAAACACAAAAATTATTATATGTCCCATGGGGGATCGAACCCACGACCGTCGCGTTATTAGCACGGCGCTTCAATCAACTGAGCCATAGACCAGTGACTGCTATGCGCCTTACAACGCTAAACAAGTAACAATGCATTGTATCTGTCCACCCGGACAGACACACAAGAAAGCGAGTTAAATATAATGTGGTAAAAAGTAAACCACAGCCTACTGAAATAACTAGAAGTAAATGTCAAGCTTTGAAACTTTTCTCTTTAGAGTATAATGCTATTGCGGTGCGAGTTTTTAAAGAAAATAATGCAAGAGCTGCTTGAAAATAATAAATTGTAAAACTGTGTCCTGGGAAATGACTACGGCCGAACTACTTTCTGTTTTTATGTGTCGAAGCAAAGTTATTCTTTTCTGTAACTTTTGCATCATATGAATTCTAATCACACTATTAAGTCGGAATAATATCAACTTTCAAAACTTCTACACTCACATAAATATATATGCTTTAGCACGATAACTTTCGATAGACTTACTCGATTTAAATGAAATTTAGTCCACATGTTGGAATCCATCACCGCACGAAGTCTATTTGAAATGGGCTTAATCGGCGCATGTTAAGGGTGGTATTTAGGGGTCAAAAAATACATCTAAAATTCTAGGAAACGTTTCAAATTTGAAATTTAACCCTTTAATAATTATTAAAATGTGCTGCTAATTTTTTTAAAAAATCGGCCCGACAGGACCGCAGTTACAAATTTTATGAAAACACAAGTTTACTATGATATAGATTTACATACTGAAGGGTGTATAATAATTTAGTAAAGATGTTGAATTTTGTCCAAAAACAAAGTTAAGTTTATACAATAGAGCCACACTGCCTATAAAAGCATAAAAGTGCACATCCCGCAAGTTTTCCACTGTACAGTGTACATATTATAGATAATGAAGAAAAATTGAAAAAATAGATTTGAAAAAACCAATTAAAAAAATAGAAAAAAAATTAATAACAAAATGGAATAGAAAAAAAAAAAATTACTTGTGTCAGCGGGAATCGAACCCGGCACTTTGCTATGGACCAACGCTTTTAACCGCTCGGCCATACCGATATCGCAGCTTGTGTTGTTATTGTGGTATAAAAGTGTAGCAGGTATTCTACGTAATACACTACATATTTGACAATAACAGTAATAGGTATTTTTTTGTTTTTTTAAGGTTTTTTATTTTAACTATTAGCTGTCAAAAATAATAAAATAAAACTGTTTATAAAAATTAAACTACTGAACACATTTATGTGAATTTAAATAGGGTTCTGGTCTGATACTAAACAAAGTGAATAAAATATAACCCAAGGCAATCCGACCGAAATTTCGATCTGTAGAGTCGTGACGTACATACGTACATACATACGTACAGACCACCCGACAACTGCTGTTTGTAATTTTCAATTACAATTTTAATAGTATTTATGAACTCGAATTGATTTAAAAATGGTTCTGTTTTATCGATTAGAATCTCCTCTTTTCAAAAAGCTTCAATTTGAATGGATTTCTTGTGAAATTAACTTAGATATAACTTCTTATATGAACAAAAGTCAGCTCTGACGCACAAAGCTACAATAAAGCACATACCGCTAGTTTAGCGGTATGTGCAATACACTATATTGTCGGCAGGGTTTGGCACTGCGACCCAGAGTTTTTTGTTGTTGCAATCTCAGCGAAAAAAATACAATTCTTTTTGTGTTAATTAAAACAAATGAATTATGATGATGACAGTAAGTTGTGCGGCGCCTCGCTTTAGAGATTAACAGCTTCGTGTTATTCTCACGGTAGCGCTGCCTCGCTTTCTGACACTATGTGTGTGTCTGTGTGTTTGTGCAGCGGCAAAGCGTCGTCGCTTGCCGTAGCGACGCGCCGAGGTGTGAACCTGTGCCTCCGCAAGTGCAAAGGGAACCGCACTGCCGCGTCGCTGTTTCATGTTGGAGCGTTTGCTTTAGACACTCGCGTGTCTGTATTCGAGACAGGTTATGCAATGTTCACATCTATACTTCTATACTAATATATAAATCTGAAGAGTTTGTTTGTTTGTTTGAATACGCTAATCTCAGGAACTACTGGTTCAAATTGAAATTTTTTTTTGTTGGATAGCCCATTTATTGAGGAAGGCTATAGGCTATATAAAATCAGGCTACGACCATTAGGAGCGGAGCAATAATAAAAAATGTTGCAAAATGTATTTCAAAAATAAGCTTTTATTCAGATGAAATGCACTAACTAAATATACTCATATTAGCGTTGTCGGAATACAACGGCGGCTAGCTCAATCCGTAGAGCACACGACTGTCAATACCAGGCTCGTGGGTTCGAGCCCTACGTAGGGCGAATATATTTTTATTTATTTTTTTTATTTTCTACATTGCTTTTTTCTAAGGCTTACATTTAAATTAATTTTAATTTTATTTAATTAATTAAAAAAAAATATTAGTTAAAAAAAAATAAATAGTACTGCTTTTTATCGACAAAAAAATTTGAACGGTAATTCTCCGATCATCATGAAATTTGGACACAACATTCATCTCGGTAAACTAAGATGAATGTGTGTACTCATGTTCCTCTCTTCCCCATTCGTTCTTTTACACCCGGGTGAAACCGGACGGGACCGCTAGTTTTAAATATACAGTGTAAACTCCATTTAACGTCACTCGATATAACGACAAACTCCTTAAAACGTCAAAATTACTTAACTCTAGTTGGTGTTCATACTCTAAACGACACACTCACTTTAAATAACGACAACAATACGTCATAATTAAACATTAAACAGTACTTGTTTGTTATTTTGTTGCTTTGTTGTCGGCACCATGCGTACCGAAGATTCTAAGAAATTCGTTCTTTTGTTTGTAATTGGGATTTGTTGATCAGACAAAGATAACAGACTATACGCGTTGTAATTAATTGTGATAGTATCAATGTTTATTGGGCTGTTTTATATATTACTAGCGGTCCCGCCCGACTTCACCCGGGTGCAAAAGAACGAATGGAGGGAGGGACATGAGTACGCACATTCATCTTAGTTTACTGACATGAATGTTGTGTCTAAATTTCATGATGATCGGAGTTACCGTTCAAAAGTTTTTGTCGGATTGACAAATTTTGAATTACATTTTTCATTGATGCTCCGCTCCTATTAGTCATAGCGTGATATTATATAGCCTATAGCCTTCCTCGATAAATGGGCTATCCAACAAAAAAAAATTTCAATTCGAACCAGTAGTTCCTGAGATTAAACAAACAAACAATCAAACAAACTCTTCAGCTTTATATATTAGTATAGATGAGTAAAAACATATTATAGTAAAAAAATATTAATGGATTATTTCCTCTCTCCGTTTAACGACAACTCTCAATAACGCCACAAAGTGCACAGTCCCTTGAGTATAGTCCAATAATATTTTTATGACCTGTGTAAAGAAATTTATTTGTGTGAATAATTTTAACTTCTATTGTTACATTTCAGTTACGAGTTTTTGTACAAGAATTGTGTAAACCGTATTTTACAATCTTCTGTTCAGACCTTCTGACTTGTTTATTAATGAATTAATTATGAGATTTGTTTTATATGAAGTTTGAATCTACTAAAATTAGTCTCTGAGCTTTGTAGTGACTTAAAAATGGTATTTCCTTGCAGCATGTAAAATGTGAAATTAATTATAAAATGATATATTGTACTGCCATTTCTCGCTTTCGTGTAGAGAAAAATTGACGTTTGTTTTTTATAGAAATTTTTTGTTAGTAACATAATAATATAGTAGATAGTAATTTATGCAGCTAGTGTGTAATGCATTATTTTAGGACGAGTTGTATTATTGTGTTAATAACGAGTTTCAAAAGTAAAACAAAAAATTAAAAAAATAATATAAGATTAATTTTTTATTTATTGTCATTTTTAAACGCGCTATTGTGCATTTAGTAGTAAATAAACGATTATACTGATATGAATAAACTATATAAAATGACTAAAAAGTATTATTAAAAGCTAACAAAAATGAAATCACTCTCGATACTATCTCACAGCAGGTTTTTAGGTTATATTTATTAAATTATTTTGGACTCCGTAAACAGTTTAGATTTTATATACTGCAGTGTTATTAACGACTCTAATCATTAAAAATACTAAATTTTCCAACTCAGCGCACTTCAAATCGTTTATAACTGCTATGGAGGGTAAACAACTGCTAAATTCATTTTATACTCGGATGCAGCGCTAGCGCCATTCCGGACGCTTTTTGAACTGTTATTTACAGCATTTAGATGGACACTTTTTCAACTTATCTTTAAGATAGTTCTTCATACATAAGATTTAATAAGAATTAATTATTGCCCATACCGCTAAACTAGCGGTATATGCTTTAATATCGCTTTGTGAGTCAGAGCTGACTTTCGTTCATATAAGAAGTTATATCTAAGTTAATTTCACACGAAATCCATTCAAATTGAAGCTTTTTGAAAAGAGGAGATTCTGATCTATAAAACAGAACCATTTTTAAATCAATTCGAGTTCATAAATACTATTAAAATTGTAATTGAAAATTAGAAACAGCAGTTGTCGGTTGGTCTGTACGTATGTACGTACGTATGTACGTACGTATGTACGTCACGACTCTACAGATCGCAATTTTGATCGGATTGCCTTGGGTTATATTTTATTCATTTTGTTTAGTATCAGACCAGAACCCTATTTAAATTCACATAAATGTGTTCAGTAGTTTAATTTTTATAAACAGTTTTATTATATTATTTTTGACAGCTAATAGTTATAAAAATAAAAAAAAAAAAACAAAAAAATACCTATTACTGTTATTGTAAATGTAGTATATTACGTAGAATAACTGCTACACTTCTATACCACAATAACAACACAAGCAGCAATATCGGTATGGCCGAGCGGTTAAAGCGTTAGTCCAGTAATAGCAAGGTGCCGGGTTCGATTCCCGCTGACACAAGTAATATTTTTTTTTCTATTTCATTTTATTTTTAATTTTTTTTCTATTTTTTTAATTTTTTTTTTAAATCTATTTTCTCAATTTTTTTTCATTATAATATGCACAGTGGAAAACTTGCGGAATGTGCACTTTTGGTTTTGCCAACTATTATTATTATTATATATTTAAAACTGACAGAAAAATATATACGTATTTCTTTCCGTGAAATAAATCTTCTCCGTCGGCAGCTGACATTAAAATTTCCATTCTCGTTTAAATTTGAATTAAAAATTTAAAATAATCTATAAATATGTAGCGTTCACCCAAATAATTGCTTTTTAAGAATGCTACATTTCACCGCCGCGCCTTCAACGCCACTGCCGCCGCGCAATTCTGCACCGCTTTCGCCGCTTATTGTTCCGCTTAACCACAGTTCCGTCGAATTATTCATATCATTAAAGTCAAAACAAATAAAACTTTGTTTCAAGAGCACTCGACCACTAATTATTCTTATTTCAAGCGGCTTCTGCAGTAAGCGTTATTTGAGAGGGCATTTTTAAACTGAACTCGAGCTTTAATGTTGCATTATTTTATTAAGTTGTGTCTGCAGTAAAAGATTTTGTTTAAGAAGGAGTGATTTTTTAAATATCCTTTTTTTAAACCGCCGATGCCTTTGTTGCAAATCGAATTCAGTGTGTTTTTTGTTCGCCTGAAAATCGGTATTTGTACTTACCTTGATGGAAATGGGTTCAGCTTTTCTCACAGAGAAACTTAGAATTTATGTTCAAATGTTCAGTTTTTGATCAGTTAGTTAAAGTATGCAAATAAAAAATTTTAAAAAGCAAACTATTAAAAAATTTAAAAAAATTGATATCTATATTAGGTATATAAGACCCGACGCGCGGACTATTTCTTCGGTTGGATTAAATATTTAATTCATAAATACTTTGAATAAAATGACAAAAATATTCCCGACGTATTTATGGATTAAATATTTTACCTAAAAGAAGAAAAATTATGTTGGACCGGATATATAATAGAAAAGGTTTGTTTTTTGTGACGGATTTTCATTAAATTTTTAATTTAATTTTTTATGTCAAATGTAGTTAATTTACGTCCTGTCGTATCCTTTGTAGTTCTCTATTTTGGGACAAGAATTATTTTAATTCGTAAGTCTTATTACTTTATAAACAGATAAATTATTATCTGAGCTGTTATTTTGATATTATTTAACAATAATTTATAAAATACAATATTTGCTTTCATATTTGTCCGAAAAACAGATTCGACGTCCTCTACCGTTCGAAATATCGACCACATGGTATCGCGGCAATGACCAAAAATGTGTAAAATTGTATTTACAACATTTCTTGTCTACAACTTTTTCGTCTACGACCAGTGGAAAACGGGAAAAATCGATTTCAAAGGCGGAACTTTGTGCTGAGGGTGTAAATGAGACATTTTGTTTTAACTCTTTAGATAAAACAGATCTTAGTGGTAAATTTTTGCAATGTAGCAGAGTTTTTGTTAATAATTTTACTGAACAGTTTTCCGGTCAATAACTTTTTCGGATAACAATTACTTGATTATTTCATATTTTTTTTTACTAAAAACTAGGTTATATTTTTTCTTTTTATGAATAATGTGAAAAAGTAAAAGAAAAATATATTGACGAAAATATTTTTGCAAGTGTTGTCAAACCCAAACATGAAATAAAATGGCGTTTATTTTGATTGATTTTTATGTTCATCGACTAAGTATCTAAACACATCCGTGATGTAAGCTAATAAATTGATATTTATCGAAATTTCGTGTTCAATTTGGTTTAACCTCGGTCACTTGTCAGATAAGCGGTGGCGGTCTGCACTCAGGAAATAAATAATCAATTTCAATCATATTATTGGCGAGCCTGAACGGAACTACTGCGGTACCTATATTCGCGCGTAAGCCTGTATAAATACCCGGGTGTCCTAGCTGAATGGGTTTTTATTGTCGCTGTTTACTTATTCAAGGTATTCCACTCGAGCTGGTTGAGCGCACCCCAAAAAAGGGGCGCGCGAAAATTCTCAGGAGAAGCGCAAGCAAAAGGACGCAAGGTTATAATTTTGACATCCACGTCACATTGCCCATTTACAAAAAAAATTGGTTGTCTGTAAAGTCGGTTTACGGACGATAGTTTTACGTGATAACGTATTCCGTAATACATAACCTAAACCTCCCAAAATTTGGTTTCAATCCGCTTATCCTTGGTGTCGGAATGATAAGAAATGTCAAAAGTGACGTTTGCAACTTACAAAGTATTATGTTCTAATAATAATTAGTTATTCCAATACTTAACTTAGAAGGCTTTGCATTTCACAATATACTAATGTCAAAAAATTGAATTAAACATTAGAAATGCAGCTGTTTTCATGTTAAGACAAGACATACGTTTGCTTCTAATTTCCATGTACGGCAAACAAAGACAACCGACCGCGTCGCGCCATGCATTACACAACATTGCATTTATACAGCTATTTTTCTATATAAATTTGTATAAAATATTTTTCTATATAAATTTGTATAAAAAAACTGTTTAGGCAAATTCTGTTATACGAAATCTATGTAAAATGTTCTCCTCTTTCGTTTAAGACTGGTTTCAAACCGATCTGATTTAAATTGAGCGAGAAATTAGCAAACACAGGGTCAGGCGGAACGTTAGGAACGTTACGTTACACTTTTTCGAACATGCAGCCGGTGTTTTATCAATTTATAAGATTGGTGATTCATCAATTTATAAGACGTTATCACGTCAAAAAAAATATTTCATATTACGAAAAATATTACCCTCATTTCCTTAAAGCTTCGAAAATACGGTGTCTAAAACACAGTATTAGAAAGATATTAATATTATTTTTATTAATAAAAGAAAAGGGGAGAGGAATCAGTAATTCTCACCCGTAATCTTTTCAATTCACTTTGAACCTTATGACACAATGTGATATGGGGCATAAGGTTGTCAGTTTTATTTTATTAGCTGAAGTTTGTGGTTACATCTAGCGTACAGAGACAAATACTACATAGTTATTCTTCGAGTTTGATCGTTCAATTTAACAAAATTTATTTGTATTTAATGACATAGAAATACTACTTTATTCAAATCTTAGATTAACGTCTGAATAGAACTCTTCAAATAAATAAAATTATCGACCAATTTTTTCAGACTGTATATTGACAAAAAATTATAATTCAATAGATGACGTTTCGGTCCGGATTTGGAGCTTCTTCAGAAATAATCTAAAAAATATAAAAATGAATTAATATCTACTTATTTTTTAATAGAATTAAGATTAATTAATATTTCAAAAATAATTCAATCTTAATTTTATTAGAAAATAAGTAGATACCTATTAATTATATTTATATTCTTTAGATTATTTCTGAAGAAGTCCAAATCCAGACCGAAACGTCCTCTATTGAATTATAATTTTTTGTCAATACAGTCTGAAAAAATTGGTCGATAATTAGTTTGATTTATTTGAATATTACTTTATAATATATTTGACAATTTTAAATAAATAAACTTTATGTCTATTAAATAGCGTGACTTGAACACTATCAATTATGACACCTGCTATATAATAAATTTTGAACACGCGGTTGAATGGAATGAGCGTCTTCCTTTTTTGACCGAGGGAGTGCCCTGCTCTGTAATGTATAGCTGCATACATAACTCTCATTTATATACGCAACTAATCAATTTTCAAATTTCTATTTACATTTTTTTAAATTATATTTATCTTTTAAATTAATTTCACATTGGCTTACAGAGACTCGTATTTAGTAAACCAAATTAAATTTTTTCTTAGAAGCGTATAGTTTTTTTCATTTATGTCTTATTTTTTAATCTGACAAAAATAAAAGTTAAAAAAAGACTCGACTACGTAAAAGAAAAAAAAACAAGCTTCTAAGACAAAAAGTACTTCGAAATGCAAGGACCTTTTTGTTTTTTACGTAATTGATTATTCTGGTTAATAACTACATTTGTCTTTAGATGTAAACCATCGATTTTCTGTTTTTAGGAACTTTGATACCCTATAAAATTGTCAATATGACGTTTTAATCAATTTCATGAAAAGAAAATTGGTTGTCTGTAAAGTCGGTTTACGGACGATAGTTTTACGTGATAACGTATTCCGCTCGAATATCATATTTAATAATACATAACCTAAATTTTAGTAGCTGTCAAACTATATTTTTACCGACTCTCTATCGCTTATACTGCGCTCTCGCTTGCACGCACAGGGTCAGGCGGAACGCGACACTTTTCGGAACGTTACACTTTTTCGTGCGTGCAGCCGGTGTTTCATCAATTTATAAGACATTATCACGTCAAAACACATTTTTTCCATAAGATCATGGACGTGTAACAGTGAACTTATGAAACATAATTTGCCACAAATGTTAGATTGCATTGTAGTTCGAGTTTTTTTAAAGTAAAATTTCAATAGATTTTATTGATTGCATGTTTTATGTAATAATAATAATAATTGAGATCTTGTTGAACAGGAAACAAATTTTCATACATATATATGAAATAATTATGACAAATGACACAGGAGTTTATAATCCGTTGATTGCTGTTTGAATTAGGTACTGAAGACTCGAGTTTTTAAAACACAACATTACACAGCGCTTGTGAATATTGCATTTTATGCCACACGAGACAAGAAACGCTGCTAGATTCCTTGATAGATTTGCCTACTAGTTTCCTAGCGCTGGTTTTCTTGATTGCTGTTATGTGCTCGCTTCACACGAGACGTCTTTTCAAGCCAGTTTTGTGAATAAATCTGGTGCGCGCGCTGTGACAGTTCAAATATAAACACAGAGAAAAACGTGTCTGTTGTCTAACTCTGAGCAGAATGACGCCATGTTGGTTTGTAGGCGTTTGTTCAAGTCGCCCACGTGGCAATATACTGTGAACTAGCAGTCGAGCCCGCAGTGACGTCATTTCCAGCTTCGTAATCAGCCTGTCGGCCTGCAGAACTGTAAGCAGTGTTTCTAGCGCGTTCGTCTTTTTTTTATTAATCGGCGAGACAGTGGAGCCGCATAAGAAATTTTTCTTAAAAAAATACACATCTCCATTTTTGATTATCTTTTTTAAGTGTTGTGATATCCTTCCGGGTAGTTCATCAAAATACATTTACCTACTTTGAATTTTTTTAATACGGAAAATAGAGGAAGGAGGCAGATATTCTACAGACGTGAAAGTCTCGTGAACAGAGTTCTACTGTTTTGTTGAATTGTTTTAAAATCA
The DNA here is from genome assembly GCA_963575645.1 of Xanthostigma xanthostigma. Lineage (NCBI taxonomy): Eukaryota > Metazoa > Arthropoda > Insecta > Raphidioptera > Raphidiidae > Xanthostigma > Xanthostigma xanthostigma. The sequence continues at coordinate 48,788,684 of OY754469.1, read as the reverse complement.
TATATATTAATACGCTAAGGTTAAAGATGTTTGCCTCCCTTTTTAGAAAAAACCTCACAATTTCTCCACATAAATTATATATCATTTTACAGATAATTGCTTGCTCTACTGACATCGACAACTAAAAAAATTATTATTGCTTTTGTTTTTGTAAATTAATTAATTAACAGCAACGCTGAACAACGTCTGCCATCTGACGGCTTTAATTTTAAAACAACGTCAACACTTTGATCTGTCATCTGACCTTCATATTGTAAATACTGCATACTGCCATCTGACGGCTTTAATTTTGAAACAGCGAGCAACGCTGAACAACGTCACAGCAATGCTGCATGATGCCATCTGACGGCTTAGCTCAACGCTTTTGCTACTTGCGCCTCTATATGACAATTTTAGTAAAATATTTCTTCGATCTGTCATCTGAGCTTCATATTGTAATACAACAAAAAGAAGAACGTTATAAGCAGTGTGCAAAATTAGAAACGAATTGAATACTTGCAATCATATTTAAAACATAATTTTGTAAAGTGATAATTATTATACTTATTTAGTGCGAATAATTCGCACAGGTCACTCTAGTAATATATAGAAAGCTTGATTTGCCGTCTTAAAGCTTACAAGCCCACGAATGTTACCTTCGTAACAACCTTGTTACTGTTGGTGTCGTTAAAAGTTACAAGCAGCTGTTAACAACTGAACAGAGAGAGGAGATGATGACGGGGTGGAGAGAAAGAGAGAGAGAGAGTAGGTACTACTGAATACTGACTAACGTAACCAACAGCGAGCGGCGTTAACCTCTTCGAACACAGTACGTACAACACAGGTTAATATGTCCTCATATTATACACAAGTTATAATATGCGTTACAGTAAAATGCCCGAAATTCACAGTTATCAGTTCGTAACGCTCAAAGATATGAAACGTGGTAGCCTTATATTGAGCTGTTGGGACTTATGTTTTTACACGCTTTATATTAACTTCACTTGTAAGTTTGTATGTATGTATGTATGTTTGTAACTTTCATTTGGACTACAGCAAGTGGTTTATATAGCGGTATAATATGTCAGCACAGTTAGTACACTGGCAGCCGTGCGGTCTAAGGCACGGGTCTTCGCTGACGTCAACTCTCGGCATCACGGGTCGTGGGTTCTAATCCCGTCCACGCCGAAAAAAAAATTGTTTTTTTTTTCGGCAAATTTTTTACAATAAATCGAACTAAAAAGTGGAAAATAAAGATAGTTTAAAAAAAAACTAAAAAACACGCTTTATATCAAACTAAAAAGTGAAAAATAAATATAGTTTAAAAAAAACTAAAAAACACGCTTTATATCGAACTAAAAAGTAAAAAATATTTTTTTTAAAATAATCTTAAAAAGCGTGGGGCGCTCGATGTATGAAAATGTGGAACAAAGCGCCCCACGCTTTTTAAGCTTATTTTAAAAAAAATATTTTTTACTTTTTAGTTCGATATAAAGCGTGTTTTTTAGTTTTTTTTTAAACTATATTTATTTAAAATAATACACATATACAGTGTAAACTCCATTTAACGTCACTCCATATAACGACAAACTCCTTAAAACGTCAACATTACTTAACTCTAGTTGGTTTACCTTGTTGCTCATACAACGATACACTCTAAATAACGATACACCAACTCTAAATAACGACAACACTACGTCATCATTAAGCAATAAACAGTACTTATTTGTTATTTTGTTGCTTTGTTGTCGGTAGCATGCGTACCGAGGATTCTAAGAAATTTGTACTTTTGTTTGTTGGGTTTATCTTTCAAATGTTAGCTTATCGATAAGTTATCATATTCTTAGTTGTCCACAAACTTGCAAATTGTGAACAGCGCGTAAAGTACGCTAATTAATTACATAAATAGTAAATACACAGATAAATTCCTGCAATCAAGCAGCTTTCAGGTTATACGTAAAAACACGAATGACAGCTGTTCGCGACTATTGGCTGGCGGCAGTCTCATGGAGCGGTGTACATGATAACTATTTTTCTTTATTTAGCCGGTCGAAAGCACGTATTTCCGGCATCAGTGCGTGTAATCCCACCAATGCGTAAATGTTAGACTTTCTGACTGAAAATTGATGCCGAAAGTACGTATACTTTTACGCTTTTTAACGACAAAAACTTTTGAACGCTTACTCCGATCATCATGAAATTTGGACACTACATTCATCTCGGTAAACTAAGATGAATGTGCGTACTCATGTCCCTCCCTTCCCCGTTCGTTCTTTTGCACCCGGGTGAAACCGGGCGGGACCGCTAGTGTATGAATATGTGGAAAATGGATCAACTATGATATTTGCTAATCAATGGCAGTGCTTTGTTTTATAAGTTGCCATCGACAATTTTCGGGCATTTCCGGTAACATATACAGAGCACTACACAGCGAACCTCATTACCTCAATTTGACTAAACCGTGATGCGTCATTAGTGACTTGTACAAGTACAACACAGTTACACATCATTCAGTTTGCTTGCTCTTCGCTTCGCTTACGAAGCCAATTTATTTGTATTGCCATTCAAACATTGATCATCGGCTTTAATAAATATTAGTGCTTACTTATTGAATGCATTCTGTAAATAGCAATTGAACTGTTCTTGTGTAATAATTAACTTTGAGTTAAACAAGGACTGTCTGTGCTTTTCAGATATTTGAAATCTCTACTAATATGTAAAGCTGAAGAGTTTGTTTGTTTGGTTGAACGCGCTAATCTCGGAAACTACTGGTTCAAATTGAAAAAAAAAATTTTTTGTTGGATAGCCCATTTATCGAGGAAGGCTGTAGGCTATATAATATCACGCTATGACCAATTGGAGCGGAGCATCAATGAAAAATGTGCTGAAGAGTTTGTTTGTTTGTTTGGTTGAACGCCCTAATCTCAGAAACTACTGGTTCAAATTGAAAAAAAAAAATTTTTGTTGGATAGCCCATTTATCGAGGAAGGCTATAGGCTATATAATATCACGCTTCGACCAATTGGAGCGGAACATCAATGAAAAATGTTACTCAAAATTTGTCCGTCCGATAAAACCTTTTGAACGATAACTTCGATCATCATGAAATATGGACTCAACATTCATCTCGGTAAACTAAGAGGAACGTGCGTACTCATGTCCCTCCCCCCATTCGTTCTTTTGCACCCGGGTGAAACCGGGAGGGATAAGTTGAAATATTGGCAAAGCATACGTGAAAACCGAAAAAGCTGAAGAAATTGTTTCAATTTGGTTTCAGTGTAGAATATAATATATAGACGCTGTAGAATAGTTTGTTACTCATTTGTTTTATCTACCTCTTTAAGCCAGTAAAATGACGAAGTCAGTTTCCACTAATTCGAAAATTAAAAGGAACTTTTCTATTGGGTACAATAATGAATTTTGGCAAGATACGAGCAAAAAACTGATGAAACACAGTTTTTTTAAGTCTTTTTTAACAAGTTCTAGTTCCAATTTTGACAGATTGTGTATCATGCTTATATAAATTTGCACCCTGTTGCGAGTTTGTGGAAATGTTTCTTCATTTTACGATCTTATTTGAACAAAGGTATTAAACATACTACAACAATTAGGACTAATTGTTGTAGTATTTTTAATGCAAGCAATTCAAGTAGTCAAGTATATTTATTTTGTCGACTGCTTTTTTGAAATTAACAATGTGCTTATGATTTATCGATTTTATAAAAAAAATATTAATATATCAGTTATTTGCAAACTTCCACTGTTTATTATATTGTCAAAATGAACAAAGTAGCCTGTGGTATTGCTTTGTTTTGATTAATATACCTATTTTGTTTGTATTTGACAAGATATTTTTAATTGAAATACAAATAAAGCACAATGTCATATCCCGAATTGGATTCAATATTTGTGTCCGGCATAAAAATGCTTCAAATTGATAATAAAGAATCAGTGCACAATATTCGAAAAATGCTGGAAAATTGCTTGTTAAAGAAATATGGCTCAGTGAAATATTTAGACGGTGTAGATGAAGAAACAGTCGAAAAAATACGTTTGAAAGAAGATGAAATTTTAGAATTTTATAACAAGGTATGTTTGCCTGATATAAATCTAGATGATTTGATTGGTGAGGATTTGTGTTGCGTCGTTTGTCATCAAATAACGGTAATTGTTGGGAATCAATTGTTGGAATGTTCAAAATGTCACGAGTTGTATCATCAGAAATGCAACGATCCTCCAGTTCGGGACAGCGAAGTCGGTGGCACGACATGGAACTGTAATAAATGCACGCAGAAGAAGAATGTGAAAACTGATAGAGTTACCGAAACTACTAAGCAAAAGTCTAAAAAAAACGTATCTGATTTGCATACAACAAACAAAGTAAAAAAATCGAAGCGTTCAGATTCTAAAAAAAGTTCTTCGTCGGAATTGGTTTGCAAAAATAGTAACAAGAAACTTACGTTCGTTAGTAAAAGAGCACCAGCTTTCCAAAATAATGAAAAGTACAGCTCTATTAAGAGTTACGTAAAGAAAAATAAAAAAGAAGCAAAAGTGGAACCAACTAAGAAAAAGAATATTTCATCAAACAAATGAAACATTGTCGATTTATTGATGTAATATTAATATCGATTAAAATTACAGAATATCTCAGAGAAACATGACATAAATGATAGACTCAATACAATTCCCTCCTGAGTAGGGTTACCATCCGTCCGGATTTGTCCGGACTTTTGGCCTTCCGTCCGGACTTTGTCTGGCTTTTTAATTCGTACGGATTTTTTACGCAGATAGAAAAATAAAAAATTATTTTTTCATTTAATTATTTTAAAATAAAATGCACGTATCAAATCAGTCTAAAACGTGCACTATACGTGGAATTAATTATTTGATTTTGTCCGGACATTTGAAATTTTGAGATGATAACCCTACTCCTAAGCCCAAAAATCATAATTTTTTGTAAACTCTTTTATGTGTTTAATTACATCGATTTTGAAGTATCAACATGAAAAATTTGTATTAATTTGAACTCTAGATTCTCAAAAAAAGAAAACTTGATTTATTTGAAATACGGTACATTAAATTATTGTTCATTGAAATTTTCTTTTTCAAAAAAATAAATACAAAGTCTTATAATTGATATAAGCACCAAAAAATTGTCTGTCTGTATGTTTTTTTGCTTATAATTCGAGAACGACTGCATTAATTTTTTGATAAATTACTTATTTTATCGTTAGCCAGCCACAAGCAAAAGTTTACACGAATTGTTCACAGCGTACCTTCATCAACAATAGGTGTACCCTATTGACATAATTTTTTTTAGATAGTTACATAATTACTAAAATAAAGAATAGTTACTTCTTACCACAACAGTTTTATTAGCGGACGTACATTTCGGGAGCTATGCTCTCGTCTTGTACATCCGCTTATAAAACTGGTGTGGTAAGAAGTATAATACGCGCCACGAATCTAAAAGGCTCGGAAGTTAGATGCGAATGCGGGTTTGCACTTGTACAGTCTGTTGAAAAACTACAAACTCGCATCTCAACAAAACTAACATAACAATAACAACTTGACAATAGCGTACTCGACTGTACTTTAAAGCAGGAAAGCGACAAGTGACAAAGGCAACGAGCGATCACGGCCAATCACCGACGAGCGCACGTTCCGTGCAGGTAGCTGGGAGGTGGTGGGAGCCTCAACGGCTCTAAAATGTGCCTTTGCGACGCTGTTTGTGACTAACTTCCGAAACTTTTAGATCCGTGGCGAGTATTATAACTAGTCTTTATTTTTTATTTTTGTTTCAACCACTGTAGTGCTCTTAATATTTTTATTTTACATAATTACTGGATACTGATTTCTATAATTATCTACACTGTGAATAGCTGATCACAGCTGAACCAGTGATGTTAAAAGTTAAAAAAAACCGTTCCTTGGAAACTCTTTAATCCTATTATTGCTCAGGAATGGATTTCGTCATTTATGGCACGCTTTTGAGACACTCTGTGTTTGCTTTTATCAGATTGAATAGAATAAAAGTTTAGTATTAGAATTATTTCATCGGACGTTGTTCGGCAACCACGTTGCTGCGAATAGCTGCCAAGTGCAATATTGGTTTCTTGGGAATATGCGTCACTCTGGGCGCGGATATAATAGCGCTAAAGGGGAGCGAGTTACACACTGAATCAACCATTCAACGATGGGACCGTTTGCCGCCTCATAAAATATGAGTAATGGTCCCTTCGGTTTTCCTGGATCATTCATCCAAACTATTTCGCTGGAGATGGCTTCAAGTCATTGAAAGCACTTTTTTTAAGTGACCAGTGACACATTTAAATAATTATAATAATAATATATTTTTTTCTGTAATTAAAAAAAAACTTTCTAATGTGTATTTATATAAAATTAAACTATTATAAACTAGCAGTCCCGTCCGGTTTCACCCGGGTGTAAAAGAACGAATGGGGAAGGGAGGAACATGAGTACACACATTCATCTTAGTTTATCGAGATGAATGTTGTGTCCAAATTTCATGATGATCGGAGTTACCGTTCAAAAGCTTTTGTCGATAAAAAGCAGTATTTATACTTTTTTAAACTAATAATTTTTTTTTAATTAATAAATAAAATTTTAATAAACTTAAATGTAAGCCTTAGAAGAAAGCAATGTAGAATATAAAAAAAAAATAAAAATATTTTCTCCCAACGTGGGGCTCGAACCCACGACGCTGATAGTGACAGTCGCATGCTCTATCGATTGAGCCATCCGAAGTTGTGTACTCACAACGCTAATATGAGTATATTTAGTTAGTGCATTTCACCTGAATAGAAGCTTATTTTTGAGATACATTTTGCAACATTTTTCATTAATGCTCCGCTCCTAATGGTCGTAGCGTGATATTATATAGCCTATAGCCTTCCTCGATAAATGGAATATCCAACAAAAAAAAAATTTCAATTTGAACCAGTAGTTTCTGAGATTAGCGCGGTCAAACAAACAAACAAACAAACTCTTCAGCTTTATATATTAGTATAGATGTGTATTTTATGTGTCTTTAAATTTTGTTTCTCATTTTGAACTCTGTAACTCCCGACGGGTGGGTCATAGCTTTCTAATGTGTGGATTGATTTTGATGTTATTCTCTTTTAGAGGAAGAGCCAGCAACATTTTAAAAACTTGTAGATATTGAATCTTGTATACCTGCTAAACAATTAAAGTCGATTCTGGCAGCCACCTGCGATCGGAGTGTATTGCTCAAAATTACGGAGGGAAAATATGTACCGAAATGGCTTGTAGAAGTTCACTGATTATTTCGACCTATATAGAGAGGATTGAGATTTCGAGTAATGGAGGTTTTAGGGCTTGAAGGGAAGGGAAGAAAACATTTTTTCGAGTTTTGGAGGTTTTCGACTTATCGAGGTTCTACTCTGTAAGAAATGCTAAGTACATTCAATAGGTGTTCAGGAAACGCTTAGAAATGCGTTCAAGGACAAGCGCGGTGTATTTTTTGTGCCATCGTACAGCCAGAACGGATGAAATATTTCTTGCGGGATCGGTTTTTGTATTACAAATTCCAATCAGTTAAAATTTTGATGCCGAGCGATATACATTTTCAAAAACTATATGCTTTAATGAAAATATTTAGTCAGCTCCGAATAACTTTTCAACTGGGTTACCATTTTTTTCCCACTATAGATTTTCTCAGTAACTTAGCTACTAAATTTGCGTTTTTATGAAGGTAAGTAAGTGTTGAAATGAACGCTGTAGAACTACAAATACAATTTTTAACTTTGAATATAATCTTTCAAGTATTTATGAGCTCAGAGAGAAAATATTCTTCAAAATAAATTCCTCTAGTGTAGACTCCGATGACCTCAGCTATTTTATCATCTATATACTTAATCTTTTGTTATTTTTTTCATTTTTTAATCATTTAACAACAGTCTCTATTTTCTACATGAAATTTTTTGTGAGAAAAGTAACAATTTTTTGACGTGATAACGTCTTATAAATTGATGAATCACCAATCTTATAAATTGATAAAACACCGGCTGCATGCACGAAAAAGTGTAACGTTCCTAAATCCGTAACGCGTAACGTTCCTAACGCGTAACGTTCCGCCTGACCCTGTGCGTGCTTTTTGCTAATTTCTCGCTCAATTTAAATCAGATCGGTTTGAAACCAGTCTTAAACGAAAGAGGAGAACATTTTACATAGATTTCGTATAACAGAATTTGCCTAAACAGTTTTTTTATACAAATTTATATAGAAAAATAGCTGTATAAATGCAATGTTGTCTAATGCATGGCGCGACGCGGTCGGTCGTCTTTGTTTGCCGTACATGGAAATTAGAAAATAACGTATGTCTTGTCTTAACATGAAAACGGCTGCATTTCTAATGTTTAATTCAATTTTTTGACATTAGTATTTTGTGAAATGCAACGCCTTCTATGTTAAGTATTGGAATAACTAATTATTATTAGAACATAATACTTTGACAGTTGCAAACGTCACTTTTGACATTTCTTATCATTCCGACACCAAGGATAAGCGGATTGAAACCAAATTTTGGGAGGTTTAGGTTATGTATTACGGAATACGTTATCACGTAAAACTATCATCGGTAAACCGACTTTACAGACAACCAATTTTTTTTGTAATATTAGTGGCTTCATGGGATTTATTACTAACGTTTTGTATCCATTTAATATAATGACGCAACAAATAAACATTTATTATTACTTATTATTATTACCTACGAGTATATTATTATGTTGAAACGAGTGCCAGCGAGGTTTAAATTCCGGTTATATTGCGTGAATACGCGTCGAATGGTACCCTGACGTAGTCGATGTAATTTTTTATTCTCAAGATTTCGTCTTAGAAAGAAACGATCACTTACGTATATATTTTCGAAAAGACATGTTTGTATTTTCGAAAATAGTGCAAAAACACTGTAGAACCTTGAGACATAAATATTTCGGACCAATTACAATAACTTTCCAATGTACCGGCAAGTTAATGTTTAAAAAAATGTTTGAAAAACACAAAATGTTAAAAAAAAGATATAATATACCTATTGATACTGTATTTTGTAGTGTCTGTATATGGGTACGGTGTACAGCTAAGATATCAAATCATCTGAAACTATAACTGACGTACAAAAACAAAACACGAAGGTATAACGAACAAGTGAAGAACAACCAACACGAGTATAGCAACAGGGCTGCGAAACTGATGAATAATAGATATAGATTTTGTCAGACTTGCAAAGTATTTGACAAATACAAATACTTTTCTAGTATTTGTATTTCAAATTCTTTTAAAAAGTATTTTTTACAAATTATTATATGCATGAAAAGTATTTGTATTTAAATACTATTGAAGTAATAGTATTTGTCAAATAAATAAAATTGTCAGAAAAAATAAAATTATAAATCAATATTAGAAAATATGACGTTTCGATCTGGATTTGGATCTTCTTAATTTTATTTATTTGAAGAGTTCTAAAGATTTCAATAGTATTTGTATAATACTTTTTAAAAGTATTTTTTACATGCATTTTTTTATTGTTTAAAGATAAAGCCAAATGTGAAATTCAAGAGTTAGTAGGTTATGTATCAAGGGCTTGGATTATAATTTTATGACGCGGTGTCACATTGAGGTAAAACGAGTCATAAAAAAATCAAGAAAATTTAATTACAGATTTAGTTCATCTCACAATTATTTTAGTGTTGTTAAAAAAAATTCACATCCCTATAATAAGTGTATCTTTCGATTTCCCAAGGCTAAAAGTTCCTTTTAGTTGACTAGCACTGCGGCTTCGGGACTCTCTTACTTCGACTTTTAACTTGATTTCTATCCCATTTCGTTATTTATATTTGGATTGACAGTTATATGATTTTTTTCTTTTCCAAATAAATTTTGTTTTTTGCCGATGTTTTCATAAATTTGTATTTCTTTGAAACTAGTCACAAGGTGAATTGGTAAATCGTATATAAAATGCGTGAACTATTGACGCATAATTGTAAAATATGATCACGTCCGAGATTAGTATTTTGTGCACGTACCTACTATGAAATTATCGTCTTTCAATTCATTATAAGAAATGTGCATCTGACAGTTCAGGTGTGGCCAAGGCAACGCCAACAATGTCATCTCTGTTGTTCATACGGATTTAAATGACAACTGACTATTACTAGTGGATTGTTAAAATCGCATTTCTTTTGTTTTACTTTACACACTTATGCGAAAGAGATCATTTTACTATCGTTACACCGGCAGAAGTTTTGACTGCGTTGTGGAATAAATTTTTATAATTCATATATCAATGATTTCATTGCTTTATTTAAATATTTTGATAAATATTGCATAACCTGTTGTGCTTTAAACATTATTCTTGTATTTGTTTTGTGCATCGTGTTTGCTAAATAGAAGGGTGCGCTTTTGAAACGGCAATACGTGATTATTTTCTTCATTTCATTTGTGAAATGACTTACTGCTTATTTTAAAAACAAGCTTACGAAGTCTTCGTTAACTGAGAAATGTTCTCAATGTTATATTATATGTGTATAATGCATATATATTCATATATACGTGGTGGCTGGTAAATTTCGGTATACTATTTCAGACGATGTAGTGTCAAAAGAAAAGAATATATAGTCGTTGGATCTACATTTTTCATAATCAATAGTAATGTTCAATAAAAAATACTCCGTTTAAAAATATTTAAGCATGCCTATGCATAAAAAAGCGAGTGTGCTTTAGACCACACGACTGAAATAAAACTTCTTCCTGCCATAATTATTTTAAAATATATTTATTAAGAATAATCCGTAAATACCTCAAATTTGCTCATGTTAAATTCATAAATTGCAGTCGGTTCGTCTCAAAGTTTATCGAACACAATATAACCTCACTCTGTAGCACATATCTACAAAATATAATTTTTGATTAATTAATAGGCAAAATATGTATATATATTTATTAGCATCATTTATAATACATTTAAAAGGATTTATTAACTAACCTACATTATTTCCCGTTAAAAATGCAGCAAAATTCGATGAAACGTATTTTTGATACAAAAAAAACAGTTGTTTTCATTTTAAACGTCCAATAGTTGTATTAATGCTCCGTCTTTGTCGCACTCACTAACTTATATCTCCCTCTCAACTTAATGCTCTGTCTTTGTCGCACTCACTAACTTATATCTCCCTCTCAACTCCGATGATGCAGTTCCGTAAACGATTTCGTCAGGCATCGCGATAATGCACTTCCGTAAACGATTTCGTCAGGTATTTATCAGCTTACTCCCCAAGTCAAGCGTGCCTAAAGAAGTTTCACTTAAAAAAATAATCATATTTCGTTCATTTAGGTAACTTCTAATGATTCCAACATCCTATATCATTTTAACAATGTTGACATTAGGCTGATGTGTACAAATTCAATGTAATAATTTACAGTATACGCTATTAATTTTTTGTCACTTTCTAACAAATTTAACATTACGTAAGCTAAAGTGAGACAGATATTTAACACCGCTGTTAATTTTAACATTGAGCATACCAGAATCTACAACACCTGCTTCATACATAAATACCGTCATAAAATTAATTTACAGTATTCCTTTTAAAGAATAACTACTAAGTCCCAACAGCCAACAGGTATGTTTTTGTCATGAGTGATATAATTATGAGTTCTATGGTTTCTATTGAATAAATATGGATGATCTTTCATAAAGCTGCATATAGATCAGACAGTAATAGGCCCCACTCACGATCAAACTTCATGCCACAGTTCAGTGTTCAAACTTATAGTTCAGTGAAGCATGATAATGTGTGGGACAAATAAACACTGAAACCAACACTGAAGTCAAGCATGAACTCATCAAATGGATTTTGATTTTTGAACGACTTCAGTGTTCAGTGTTCAAGTAAACTGCTGTGTTTGTGGGTTTTTTTCAGTTCAGTTTTTAGAGTTCTGTGTTTTGTACAACCAGAAGCCAAAAATCTCAATGTTGTTGCAAGTCTTTCTTGTACAGAAATAGATTTTCGCATATTTGTATCCTGGTTCTTAATAAATAGGGTAACTAATTTCAATAAATAATTGTAAGTTAATTCATCCATTCGTAAATAATTATTCCAATCAAGCGGTTCAAGATTCATTAATCAAATAAACATGACTTCTTGAATCACGCATTTCTAACAAATTTTTCACCCATATTCTTCTTTTTTTTCTTATTTCCCTGTTTTAAATACAATCCCATAGCTATGAACAGCCAATCCTCACCATTTAAATAACTCATTTAGTTCTTATTAATTATCTATAGTATAATATTATAGCATGTATATAATATATATTTTATATATCTATACTCGACGAGTGTATGCCAACAACTGAACCAAACTGAACACAAAAAATTTAAAAAAATGATCAGTTTGCATGAACTGTGTGTGGTACCAGTCAGTCTTTCGATTAATCGGTCCAACTTCACTGAACACTGAACTGTGGCATGAAGTTTGATCGTGAGTGGGGCCTATAAGAATTGACAGTTTAGTAAATAATCCACGACAGCTTTAGCATTGATTGTGGAAATATTACGTTAAATATACGGATAATAATATAATTAATTCTAAAATGATGAAGTACCTAGGATTTTTGTTGTTTGCAGCGCTCATAGAAGAACCACCACTAATAAGTAATTCTTGTAAGAATTAATTATTTTTGAACATTTCGTATTAAAGCCGAGTCTGAAGTAAAATATTGTTTTATATATACTTACGTGCTTCCCTTTCTCGCGGTTTCTTGAAACTCGAGATGTGCAACCCGAGACATTGTTGTAAGATAAAATACTAACGACTATACATAACAATGCCTCCCAACACATATTCAGAACGCATAGATATATTGTTTAGAAAAGCTTCTTTAGTTTGATAGACTGATATTAGTATTCTATTTATTAATAACTTTTTTGCGAACGACTATTTTTTATGCGTGTTCAGCGGTGGCAAAATGACCTATTTTTCACTAATGAGTTTATATAGCATGTATCTCTTCTGCGCATGCGCCGACATTCTCCAAACACAAGAAGGATATTCGTATTTGCATATCAAACATCCTCCCAAATTTTTTTTTTTTAATTAAATGGTTAATGGTGTTTCGACAGTCCCAAAATTTGATTTCAGTCAACTAACAGACAAAAAACAAAATGTTGGAGACTGTACTTTGAGCACGATACAGGTCAAATAAATGATCGAATCGAAACCAAATTTTGGAAATCTGTTCAACATAGGTATAAATGGGAAGAGCTCTATCGTTTTGTAAATCGGCGCATGCGCAGAAGTGATATGTGCTGTAATGTTGATTTTTATGTTATGATATAAGCTTTTCATAACGGTTTATTATTCTATTTATTTTTTCAAGAAAGTTTAGTGAAAATATTTTTTTAAGTTAATCTAAGCGAAAACAGTATTTTTTAGTAGTTTTTTAATAACACTTACCTACTTATTTATATTTCTTTTTTCATACTTTTGCATGATCTTTATTAAACCCTAAATTTATAGTTAACTATATAATGAATTCTAAAGAACAATGCTTTTTGTGTGAATATAATCTAAAACCTACTTACTATATTGCTCGTCTCGTAGGAATTACATTCTTTACATCTCACACAAAACAAAACTTCTGAATTTTTCAAAAAGTCAGTCTAAATCTCGTGGGCTTTATTTTTTTTTACAAAGAGCTCGTGCAACGTTTGATACGCTCAAAAGACAAGTTACTTTTTGTTCTTTTCTCTCTTTGGTGTCATTTATGTTCAACAATATAGCACCTAATTTAAATATATCGCACATAGATTTAAGTACAGCTTGCGCTGGATTGCACGAAACATTGTCGAAAAATTTGATTTGACAATAATCATGCAAGAACAGTCTAATATATCGTAATTAAACTCCCTATCATGTACTCACACCATAACAAATATCTGCATAGAAAAATGTTGTTTTTTATGCTAAATTGTTATTAAGGTAGTACGAGCACCAAGGCAATTTTAAATAAAAGGCTTGATTTTTTTTATATGAAGTTGGACTAAGTCTAAACCAATTCTGAAAATTTTAGGGGGGGGGGGGGGTTACCCGATTATTTAAATAAATAAGTGACTTCAAAAGTAGGCATATTTAACATTGGTTTTATGGTAAAACGGTAGATGGATGATATGTTTTCATTGATTTCTCCAAAATTAGTTGGTGGAAATTAAAAAAAAAAAACTATTTAAATTAAAGTTAAAGCCTTAATAAATTATTGAAACAAAAAAAACCGTTTTGCCCGACTAATTAAAAAGATATTTAATCTTTTTAATTAAATATCTTTTTAATTAGTCGGGCACAACGGTTTTTTTTTGTTTCAACAATTTATTAAGGTTTTAACTTTAATTTAAATAGTTTTTTTTTAATTTCCACCGCCTAGTTTTGGAGAAATCAATGAAAACATATCATCCATCTACCGAAATATAAAAAAATCAAGCCTTTTATTTAAAATTGCCTTGGTGCTTGTACTATCTTAAAATATGCCTAGAAAAATGTTATTTTGAAGTGAATATTATACAAAAAACTATGTTAATTACATGTATACACAGTTTAAAAAATATTGTTTCGAACGAGCATTTGTCTATTTTGCGAGTAGAATCGATTTAAAATTCCACAATGCTTTTCTTACGAAGAAATAAGTGTGGTCACAGTCTAAGGTCATTGTCAAATCAAATGCACCCCAGCATTATATAAAGTTGCAACTCAGAAAAGGAGTTTGACCGATTTCCCTTCTATGTACGTTTGCGTGTTGTTTTAGGTCTTTATTATACTAGAATGTACGTTGCAGACAAAATATCTCGCAAGAATTTTTATTTTAGAGGTTTCTTTTGATATTATATTGTAATATAATGTACGTTTGCTGAATGCATTTCTTTATGACGAATAAGTCAGTAAGTTTTTTTGTAACAAAGGCATAAAGAAAGTCGCGGTAACTGTTTTCTAATAAGACAGTGCCGTGTCAAATATTTTTTATTTTATGATCAAGAGCTCAAATATTATGTAACAGATCGATATAATGGATCGATCTTTATTATAGGACTCAATACTTTTATGTGCTATATATACTCTGTACAGGCAAATATACTAAAAAGCGCTGGCACGCCGGTGATTTCTTTATAGTTTTTCTGTCGCGACCCTTCAGGAAATAACAGCGTTCCAAATATGTAAGACACATGAAAGACTTTGCAGGGAGTGCGGCATGACCGAGACATATCCAGAAGCAGAACCCTTGTCGGCGGGATAATAGCGCTGTGCTCTGCATAAATATGTAAAAGGAGATCGTTTTAGATATTTTATTGAAAAGTAGATGAATCCGTTTTGAAGACAACAGATTTCTTTTATTCAAATCCCACACATGCTATTAGATTTGTTAGCAGAAAACATACAGTGAGTTTAGATCAGTTTTGTGCTATTGATCGTATGAATGATCTTCCGTTTTAATTCGTTTAGTTTGTGTTTGTTTTCTCCTCCTCTCTGTCGCACGATTACAAACGCTTGATCGAATTTTAATAAGTTTGGTATGAACACTTTTTAAATCTAAAATAGACGCTGACGATCTTAGCTATACAATACGTTAATATGATTAAATTCTGAAACAAATCGGTCAAGTAGTTTAGGAGTTAAAAAATATTTATTTCTTTGAATATCTAAAACTATTGGCCCGATTGTCTCCAAAATCTAGCCAAACCCAACTGGCAACAAACCCTTTCGAATGCCGAAAACGCAATCTCAACTGGTTGAGTCGTTCTAAAGATATGGTACGACAAAAATTTGTTTATATACACACATCCAAAAATCGTCAGAATAACTTCCTAGGTTCCCGATTGAAACTTGGTTTTAGAAAAGCGGACCGAAACAATCAACTTCCCCTTTTTTTTTTAACATTTTCAATAGCGGAAAGTTAAAAATTAAAATAAACAAAATATGTCAAATTGCTTTATAATCAAAATTATAGTTGAATTCATAATTTTCACGCGTTAAAACTAAGGGACTAGTAAAGTAAAAAGGTACATTGCAAATTTTGGAAACCCTTAATAATTATAGAGTATTTTAGACAAATTTTAAATATATTGTGTAAATTTTTTCTTATAAGGTCATAATTAAGCACCGTTATTTAAAACATTAATATATTAAAAGAATGATGATGATAATAATAAATAAATAATTTAATAAATAAGAAACCACGACGCAAGTGAAACTTTTATTGGATTGTAGACACTTATCCATCACGATTAATTATAAACAACAATATTCACATGAATACACGAATAAAAACATGTAAACACTGTACAGCACTTGCCCGCATGACAGACTGACTATGTGTTATACATACTACACGGTCAGCTGATCCTAACCATGGGCGCCGCCATATTGGCCTTGGCTGCTCTACCGAGCGCCTACTCCGAACGCCTTTCACTTTACCCCTACTCCGCGGCCGCCTGTAATGCGACATGCAACAGACGGCCAGAAAAATTCGGGGCGATAGAATAAAAGTTTCACTTTAAAAATTACTATAGTGTAAAACTAATGGTGGGAGTACGGGTGAGTGTGGTGGAAGTAAAGTAACAAAACATGCATAGTATGGTATTTACTGTTTTAACTGCAAAAAGTGTTTTTTTTACTGTAAAATGACTTTTGTATTTAATTAAATAACAACACAAAAATATATAGAACTAGAAAAAAATCTGGAAAAATCAAGAACTTTTTTCAATTTATTGTAGGTACTTTATTATGGAACTATTAAATATACTGTTTTCATGGCTCGATGGACACTGTATCTCTCTCTCTCTCTCTAATTCTCTTTCTTCATCTTTCTGGCTTCTTCTCTCAGAAGACAGCTTGGTGTAATGATCCGCGCTGGTTTTGGGATCAAGCTGCCTTGGGTTAGAACCCAATTTCGTTCCTACGAAGCAATAAAAAATAAAATCATCTAATGCTCTCACTCGCACTCATATGTATGCATAATACCATTGCGTACGTAGGTAAGTACGTGTTTTACGTAAGTACCTTAAGAGCCGGTCATCTCTAAAAGAGCCCGCTTTCAAGCTAGCAAATTGGCATACGTTTATAACTAAATATTTTATATTTACTGATAAAATCGAAGCAGTACTGAAATGACGTAGGTCTGGCAGGTCTGGGATTTCGATCTATCACTTGGAAGTAAAAAATACGTCGGTCGCGGTACTTCATTTTCATTATTATGCATGATACGCGCTTACTCACACAATTATTACATGCAGCTAATTCAAATGAACTTGTACACCAGACCGAACAACAATAAATTATCGCATTTCCATTATCAACAGTGGAACAATGCGAATGAATCACACATAATAATACGCACATTCAGCTTACGCTCGGCCTTGCGTCGACCGCCTCCGACAACGCCCGACCACTTGTCTATTTCCATTAAATTATGGAACCCATCAACCGTTGCGCTATTACAGGCACAGCCAACTTGTCTATCTTCCAATTACTAAACAAAGTCCCTTCATAATTAAACTAATATTTATTACCCAGACATTTACCCTGCGGCTTTTCTCGAGTAGTCGGAATCGATTCAGCGCGATTTTTTCTATAAGACACGTCACTATTAAGCATATCTTAAAAAATTATATATTATGCCAAATATCGCAAATCTTGTCATGTTTTCATATCCGTTTTGCAAATCTTTTTGAGAAAAACTTAAAAGCGCCGTAACTTTCAAACGACTAATGATACAGAGGTGGGCGTAGTCGGAATCGACTCAGCGCGATTTTTTACATAAGAATAACCTCAGTTGTAAGTCGTTTTCGAACAATATGACAGTGATTTTTGTGTTTTTTTAAAATCGGAAAAAGTAATTTATTATGCCAAATATCGCAAATCTTGTCATGTTTTCATATCCGTTTTGCAAATCTGCAACTTTTTAAGACACTAAGCGGTTTTTGGCCCACTTGATATTACTCGAACTAATAGAAAAATTCAAGCTGAATCGATTCCGACCATCCGCAAGACTGTATCACCTTTACTTTCAGAGATATGAACTTTTGTTTATATTATTTAAGAAAAATTGCTATGCAATAATTCCATAACCTCACAAATTTGTTAATGCAGCTAAATAATGCAACATTCATGCCATGTTAGTATAGATATTGTAGAATATGGTAACGTACTGCAGTCTGAATTGGTGTTCCTCACAGCTTTTGTTTGTCACACAGGAACGAAGAAGGGGTGCTCGATGGGTTTAGCAGATATAAACGACTTAGGGCGTAGGGCACCCATTGCAGACGGCCCAGTTAAAGCCCACAATTTCTAACTGTGGCAACCACTAATTGGTTTCCGGGATTCCGGGTTACCCATCCTTTCGTGTACTGAAGCCAAGCTCCAGTACGGCTGCCTTGTAGGTACATATTACATAATATATATTATAATGTAGATGTTACATGCTCTCACACTAATAGTAAAATTGCACATTAGATACTGGTGGTTCATAAGGTGATAATTAGTGATGTGCCAGATATCCGTATCCGTATCCGCGGATATCCGAGGGAGAAGAAAGATCCGTATCCGTATACGTTAGTTTTTGGCGGATCTTTTACGGATCTTTTACCTTATAAATTTCAATTCATAGATGAAATTTTATATACTTATATAGGTGATTAGGTAATAATGAAAAACTGTTAAATTCCATTCAGATTATTTTTTATTTTTGACGTGATAACGTCTTATAAATTGATGAATCACCAATATTATAAATTGATAAAACACCGGCTGCATGCACGAAAAAGTGTAACGTAACGTTCCTAACGTTCGTAACGCGTAACGTTCCGCCTGACCCTGTGCGTGCTTTTCTCGAAAACGGCCCTAACGATTTGGATGAAATTTACTGAAAAGGGATTTTGGGGGGCAAAAAATCGTTTTAGCTAGGTCTCATCTCTCGAAAAAATCGTTTTCTTACAAATTTTATCATTATAAAAATCAATTTTTTGACGTATGAAAATACCTAAATATTGTAAGTAGGTTTTGGAATTTTATATTATAAACAGTGAAGCAATTGTTTTATAAATATTATGATTATGACAGCTAATCTTTGAGACTTAAACTAAATACGAAAGAAAGTAAAAAAAAAACAATTATATTATATGGTAAGTGATTTAAATAAATAAAATTAACCTAAATTTGAAGCGAAAGATGCAATATCATAAATTCGAATTATTATACAAATCTATTAATTTTGTGAAAAAATATATGCAGGCAACCCAAATTACGCTGCTGTACTACATATAGTCGATAGCAGGCATTTTCAGTAAATGCCTTTATATGCGACTGTTTACTTATGTTATTCTGATTTAATTTTTTTCATTTGTATAATTTTTACTGCACTTTCGGAACTGAATAATTAAATGTTTATTTATCGACTGTTAATTGTGTTATTTGTGAGTTGTTTCTTTTGATATTTCTATTTCAGCCTACCACAATCTGTAAGCTTATTGTCGGTTTCCTGTTCGGTTTCAAGGTGTAGTAATTCTACTTACTGTATGACCATATATTTTTTTATACACATTTATATAGAAAAATAGCTGTATAAATGCAACATGAAAACGGCTGAATTTCTAATGTTTAATTCAATTTTTTGACATTAGTATTTTGTGAAATGCAACGCCTTCTAAGTTAAGTATTAGAATAACTAATTATTATTAGAACATAATACTTTGACAGTTGCAAACGTCACTTTTGACATTTCTTATCATTCCGACACCAAGGATAAGCGGATTGAAACCAAATTTTGGGAGGTTTAGGTTATGTATTACGGAATACGTTATCACGTAAAACTATCGTCCGTAAACCGACTTTACAGACAACCAATTTTTTTTTTAAATCGTATTTGGCACCTTTATATTGCAAACATTTATCGTAGTGAGTACCATACCAATAGTACATAACTCAAAGGTACTAAAAAAACTATCTTTATATTGAGATATTGCACATCGATCTTTGGAAAGAGACAATCTGTTATGAGAGTTAACTCTTAAAGAGGTCAATAACTTTTTCCCATAACAGATAGTCTCTTTCCAAAGGTCGATGTGCAATATTTACCGCCGCGTACCCTATAAGAAAGTTAAGATTTGTATCCGTATTCAGATCCGTATTTTTAACGATCTGGCACATCACTAGTCATAATACAAACAATAATTATCTGCAATATCTGTTACGACACGTGTTTAATGTTAAATGCAAGGTGAAATACAATCTAAGAAACGCGGTGTGTTGAGACAGTTCGTTCCTATCGGAGGTAGTTGAAGCCCTGCAAAGCACTGTGCTATAACGAACCGTTTCGAGCTCTTTTCAGCCCCACCCCCTCCATATCCGAGGCTTGTGACGTTACAGACTGAATTTTTTCAAAGAGGTTAAAGGTACTGTAAAGAGGCGTTTAGGTGAAATTATTTAAAAGTTACGAGTACTTCACAAGCATCTACTCGGTGCTGAGAGCATCGACTCGTCCAGACTGCTTGCGTCTAGTCGGTGCGATATAATGAAGCGTGCTGTATAACTATGATATTAAGTTTCTCGATACTATTTTAGAATAAGATTATAACTAAAAAAAGTATTGAAATAGCATCAAAAACTTAAATGTGAAAAAAGGGCCAAGTTCGATACAATAAACAAACTGGCTTTGCGGAAAAAAAGATGTGAGCACTAAGAAGATGTCAAGTTTTCACTTGGCAAGATTATACAGTATGTTAAAACGTAAGGTGCACATAGGGAAATTAACATTGGGAAAAATGACTGGATCAGAGTGAGCCTTGAAATCTTGTTTTTTTCAATTTGACAGATAATATTCTTTTGCAAAATGAATGTGTATACTACTGAAGAAAATATTCAAATGATTACAACATAATCGGACTTTTTTCATTAATGGGACATTAAATTCTCAAAAATACTTAAATATGGTGCGAAATCAAATATCTCCGCCTATTCGTGTTGAACCTAAAGACATTGGGTCATTGATTTACCAACGCGCATACGTAATACCAGTCAGACATTTTTTGAATGAAATGTTTCCAAACAGATGGAGTTGTTGTTTTGTTTTTTTTTGTACAAAAAAATTAAAATAATGATTTATAAGAGCTTTTTATTATTAAAAAAGCCAAGTAAAATAAAAATAAATCAAAATAAAATAGAAATCCTCAAGATTGCCACGATAATTCAATAGAAATAAGGATTAATGCAGTCATGACTGACTCTGATCCAAGTATTTTTTCCCAATGCTAATTTCCCTATGTGCACCTTACGTGTTTACATACTGTATACACCAGTCGTTTGTCATTTCTTTTTTGACGTGATAACGTCTTATAAATTGATTAATCACCAATCTTATAAATTGATAAAACACCGGCTGCATGTTCGAAAAAGTGTAACGTTCGTAACGCGTAACGTTCCTAACGTTCCTAACGCGTAACGTTCCGCCTGACCCTGTGCGTGCTTTTTGCTAATTTCTCGCTCAATTTAAATCAGATCGGTTTGAAACCAGTCTGAAACCCAAGAGGAGAACATTTTACATAGATTTCGTATAACAGAATTTGCCTAAACAGTTTTTTTATACAAATTTATATAGAAAAATAGCTGTATAAATGCAACATGAAAACGGCTGAATTTCTAATGTTTAATTCAATTTTTTGACATTACTATTTTGTGAAATGCAACGCCTTCTAAGTTAAGTATTGGAATAACTAATTATTATTAAAACATAATACTTTGACAGTTGCAAACGTCACTTTTGACATTTCTTATCATTCCGACACCAAGGATAAGCGGATTGAAACCAAATTTTGGGAGGTTTAGGTTATGTATTACGGAATACGTTATCACGTAAAACTATCGTCCGTAAACCGACTTTACAGACAACCAATTTTTTTTTTGGTCACAAAGCCGACAAATTCACATGTTCTTTGTATCGAGTTTGGCCCTTTTTCCACATATGTTTTTGGTGGGATTTTTATTTCATCGAATTTACGATCGCCTGTATATGTATCCACCATCATACACAGTTGGACAAGTGATATTGCACTACTGTGCGAATCCCGTATAAAGCACCACTACAGAAACACTATAGTGGAATAGTGTAGATAGTAGTGTAGGTAGGTTGGTATAACTGGTGTTGTATGTACGTACGTATGTATGTACGTACGTATGTATGTACGTGCATAGAGTAGAGAGCGAGATGGAATGGAAGGCCGACGCGAGAGCTAGCCGAGAGCCTGAGAGGCAGACAAGCAAGCAAGCATATAAGAGCCAGCGAATTTAATGAAAGCCAGTTAATTGGAATGGATGTGGCATTAAAATGGATCAGTAGCTACCTTAGGAAGAGCCGCTCTGAGCTTATTGCCACCACTAGCACTACACACTGCACACGGCGTCCCCTCAATTGGTTGTATTTCTTGTGCGTGTATCTTGTGTTTTAAACAGGACTGTGTTGTCCGAACAAAAGAAGAACCCGACGCTCAAAAACTTGTTGGGCACACACGTGGTGTTTTTATGACGTCTTTATGGGTCGCAATCGTTGCTTGACATACCCTAACCTAGAAATAGTTGATATATACATAAGTTAATGATGCACTATTAAAATCATGCAGTTTTAATAACATGTACACTAGTGACATCAGACGGGTTTTTTAAGTAATTACAGCCGTGGTTCTTGTCTCCACTGTGTTAATAGAAATATGACAGCCATAAAAATACCGTAACGATTGATCAATTGAAATCCTATACCACTTCAGCAATTTTGTGTCCGTTTGTGTCTGTCTGTTTAATTAATACAAAAATACGCCGACGTGAATGTAGGATCTCAGCCCTCAGGTTTATTAGTTTTTGTGACTGTAGGACCGGCAAGTTAAGAAATTTTCGTAAATTTTTTGCACCTATTACAAAAGATTTCTGGCGAATTCGTCTGAAATGGCGTCACCATAAAAAGAAAAGGATTAATAAAAAAAAAATTGGTTGTCTGTAAAGTCGGTTTACGGACGATAGTTTTACGTGATAACGTATTCCGTAATACATAACCTAAATTTATATAATAATTATAATAATTCGAATCTATGATATTGCATCTTTCGCTTCAAATTTAGGTTAATTTTATTTATTTAAATTACTCACCATATAACATAATTGTATTTTTTAACTTACTTTCTTTCGTATTTATTTTAAGTCTCGAAGATTAACTGTCATACTTTTTATAAAACAATTGTTTCACTGTTTATATAAAATTCCAAAACCTACTTACAATATTTAAGTATTTTCATACGTCAAAAAATTGATTTTTATAATGATCAAATTTGTAAGAAAACGATTTTTTCGAGAGATGAGACCTAGCTAAAACGATTTTTTGCCCCCCAAAATCCCTTTTCAGTAAATTTCATCCAAATCGTTAGGGCCGTTTTCAAGAAAAGCACGCACAGGGTCAGGCGGAACGTTACGCGTTACGAACGTTAGGAACGTTACGTTAGGAACGTTACACTTTTTCGTGCATGCAGCCGGTGTTTTATCAATTTATAAGATTGGTGATTCATCAATTTATAAGACGTTATCACGTCAAAAACGAGTGTGCTTTAGACCACACGACTGAAGTAAAACTTCTTCCTGCCATAATTTGTTATTATTCCCCCGAAAATTCACAAAATATGAACTTTAAAATGATTTAACAATTTTATTCACTTTAAACGTAGAAAATTTAATGTATTGAACAAAATATTAATTTATAAAATTGTTCAAGAACGAAATTAACAGTCTAATGTAAGAAGAAAAAAATATAAACATAAAGATAATGAAAACAAAAGTAATACATCGCAATTACTTAGCTATTGTTGGATGTTAAGCGCAAATCTTTATGAAATATTTTTTAAAGTAGGTTTACAAAACTTTTTTCTGTCACCCGATAGAGCCACTGGCAAGTAAGGTATGTGTCATTCTATTGTTAGTACTGCTTATATTTTCGGTCTACTGAAGGCGACACTAGCCGGTGAAGTATTTGTTTCGGCTATCTGATGACGCCACTAGTCAGTGAAGTATTTGTCATCCTCTTTCTATCTCCCTCTCAACTTCCGTTCGCCTCGCCCGATCACACTTGCGTAAATCTCTCGTCACGCATTCACCAGCCTAGTCCCGTAGTCAAGCGTGTCTAAAGAAGTTTTACTTCAAAAATAATCGTTCTGTACTATACAGATTTTGCTAATTTGAAACGGCACGGTCCTGTGCTGAAATACACGTCGTTTAGGTTAAGGAAGACGGTACTTAACCGTACGGTGAATGAAAGTGACACCTAAATGCCGTTAACACGGATTGTCGTACTTGTTCAAATGTGCCTTCGACTGACACTGTCGTAAAGGACAGAAGGCACTCACTGTCAGCTTGCGAAACTCGTTTCCAACTTTAACATTGTTTACTATCAATTTATGCGAAAAATACTTTCATCGGTTTAACCAGTGCGCCATTCAACTTTATTGCGATGGTATAAAACAGAACTTGTGGCTTAAAACAAAGACTATTGCCGTCTATATCAGAACATCGGAGTTAAACTATATTAACTTCCAATTAGCAAATTGTTCAGGTCAGCAATTTTAAAATAATAAAAAAGGCGAGTGTGCTTTAGACCACACTAATGAAGTAAAACTTCTTCCTGCTATAATTATTTTAAATATATTTATTAAGAACAATGCGTAAATACCTCAAATTTGCTCATGTTTAATTCATAAACGAACAATATTATGCAGTCGGTTTGCCTCAAAGTTTATCGAACACAATATAACCTCACTCTGTAGCACAGATCTACAAAATATCATTTTTGATTAATTAATAGGTAAAATGTGTGTATATATTTATTAGCATAATTTATAATACATTTAAAAGGATTTATTAACTAACTGACATTATTTCCTATATATTTTTGGTACAAAAAAACAGTTGTTTTCATTTTTAAACGTCAAATAGTTGTATTAATGCTCCGTCTTTGTCGCACTCACTAACTTATATCTCCCTCTCAACTCCGATGATGCACTTCCGTAAACGATTTCGTCAGGCATCGCGATGATGCACTTCCGTAAATGATTTCGTCAGGCATTTATCAGCTTACTCCCCAAGTCAAGCGTGTTTAAAGAAGTTTTACTTCAAAAACACATCGTGTGATACATTTTTGTTTCTTGACTTTTGAGATACAGTGCAACCTCTTTAAAAGGAATCTCAAGGGACCGAGCATTTTTTTTCGTTATAAATAGTTTTCGTTATATGGAAGGAAGGACGAAAAATAATCAAATTTCACTTAATTAATTTATTCCAAACACATATATTTTGTTAACTTTGCCTGACGTTTATTGCTATGCCAATATTTGTTTAGTATTTTATGCATGACTTGGGATGTGGTGGAATCATCTTCATTAAACAATAGACATTTTTCGATAAGTTTGGCGGCATCAAGTGCTTGTTGAATAGTTGGTGATGGTTCAGAATCGTCCTCTTTACGTCTGTAAATACTTGCTGACGCTTAAATATGAACATATTTCTTCGTAATAGAGAATGGCTGTTGCGCTATAAAGAGTATAGATTTTAAGGTAAACCAACCAAATTGTAAAAATGTCTACGTTATAGGGAGTTTTTCGTTATAACTAAGGACTGTATTTCTAATAGTTTGGACTTAATACTGTTTGCCACGTGAAATAGTAGTACTAAATTAGTAGATTGTGCAACAGTTAGGGGTTGATCACCCCTAAAAACGAAATAGAAATAGAAATAACTATTTTGAAGCATTTCTAACAATTACAAGAAATCGTGTTCAACTCTACGATGTAACTACACGTTCTTAGCTCATACGTCCAGACGAAATGCAGTCACGTACTGTGTAAAAGGACTTTAATGTAATAATATTTTCTGCAGTATGAAACCTTATTGGATGTAAAATAAATAAAACGTTTTGAAAATTGGGACATTGTATGCGAACAATGATTACAATACTTGGAGAATGTTCGTGTGCCCACACAAACATACATACATACAAGTTAGGGACTATGCTGCCTGTCTGTAAATGTATGGTCTATGCAAGCTCTTAGCCTAGGGTCTCCTATTCGAATCATTCTCAATTCTGGAATTGGCTTTGATACTTGGTTCTCGATTTAGGAGTTCCAATATCGAAAAAAGTTTATAAAATGTTTTGACGTGATAACGTCTTATAAATTGATGAATC
This sequence comes from Xanthostigma xanthostigma, assembly GCA_963575645.1. Classification (NCBI taxonomy): domain Eukaryota; kingdom Metazoa; phylum Arthropoda; class Insecta; order Raphidioptera; family Raphidiidae; genus Xanthostigma; species Xanthostigma xanthostigma. The sequence continues at coordinate 48,762,410 of OY754469.1, read as the reverse complement.
ACCAATCTTATAAATTGATAAAACACCGGCTGCATGCACCAAAAAGTGTAACGTTCCTAACGTTCCGCCTGACCCTGTGCGTGCTTTTCTCGAAAACGGCCCTAACGATTTGGATGAAATTTACTGAAAATGGATTTTGGGGGGCAAAAAATCGTTTTAGCTAGGTCTGATCTCTTGAAAAAATCGTTTTCATACAAAGGGTCTAGCCGACTTGCCATATGGAAATTGCACTGACGTCTTATGAACATAGTTTCACCTTTGAAATATTACTTTTTTGCTTAAAGTACTGATACTGTGATTTTAGATCTCTGCTTTCACTCATAAGGGAGATATGAGGGTAACAACCCCTAACGACATCTTTTTTTTTCTCAGAAACTATGACAGATATTTGAATGAATCCAACGCGAAAATATAGGTATCAATTAGTTCTATATTTGGTATTTTTTTTATATTTTTAGTTTAATTTTCAGAAGTGCAAAACGCAAAATTTATTTTTTGAGGGTGGTTTTTTATGTGAACTACTGGAGATACACCAACCAAATAAATATCATGTAATCATCTAAGAGTCTACTGTAATATATCATAAATACAAAACTTTGCGTTTGGTGGAACATAGTTAAAAAAAAAAACGATAGCGCATGAACTACATATTATAGATAATATACCAGTGCACTGTATAGCATTTTGCTATTTTACAAGTACCTAGTAAGTTACATCGAAATCTGTTTCCTTGCTTGCGTCATGGTCACGCTCTACGCAAAAGTAGCTACTGTCTTTTATTATTTATTAATTATTATTATTATTTATTATTATTATTTATTATTATTATTTAAAAATAGCTATTGTGCGTTAGTTTTTATTTAATTCGTTTAAGAACTGTTATTTAATGAAGGATGGAGTCCAATGAAGATAGGGGAAATGCAAAGGAAGTGTGTTAATTGTAACTTAAGTATAAAAAAAAGTAAACAAAGTTACTACAGAGGAAGAAATACGTAAATATTAGACATACTGTAAAAATACCGTATGTTTGTATATTACTATTAATTTATTAAGCTGCGTTTATTACAGAATATCGAACCAGTCTTTACTGTATTTTTACAGTATGCCTGATATTTACGTATTTCTTCGTCTGTATAGTAACTTTATTTGATTTTTTTTTTTTTAATTAAGTTACAATTAACCAAGGGCGTAGATGTGGGGGGGTACAGGGGGTAATTACCCCCCCAGGATCCCAGCCACAACAAACGAAAAAATACTTTTTTGTTGCGGAAATGAAAGGACCTTTTTTTTGCTCTTCTATTGTGCCGACACACGATAAAATTTTAGTTAGGTTGCTAAAAAAGGTTTTCGATTTTATTTTCGAGGTTAGGAATCTTTAAAAAATATTGATTTTGTCGCTTTAGCCCTCCCCCCAACCTCAGAAAAAAAAATATCTACGCCCTTACTAGGTACTTGTAAAATAGCAAAATGCTATACAGTGCACTGGTATATCTATAATATGTAGTTCATGCGCTATCGTTTTTTTTTTTTTAACTATGTTCCACCAAACGCAAAGTTTTGTATTTATGATATATTACAGTAGACTCTTAGATGATTACATGATATTTATTTGGTTGGTGTATCTCCAGTAGTTCACATAAAAAACCACCCTCAAAAAATAAATTTTGCGTTTTGCACTTCTGAAAATTAAACTAAAAATATAAAAAAAATACCAAATATAGAACTAATTGATACCTATATTTTCGCGTTGGATTCATTCAAATATCTGTTATAGTTTCTGAGAAAAAAAAAGATGTCGTTAGGGGTTGTTACCCTCATATCTCCCTTATGAGTGAAAGCAGAGATCTAAAATCACAGTATCAGTACTTTAGGCAAAAAAGTAATATTTCAAAGGTGAAACTATGTTCATAGACGTCAGTGCAATTTCCATATGGCAAGTCGGCTAGACCCTTTTATCATTATAAAAATCAATTTTTTGACGTATGAAAATACTTAAATATTGTAAGTAGGTTTTGGAATTTTATATAAACAGTGAAACAATTGTTTTCAAAATATTATGACAGCTAATCTTTGAGACTTAAAATAAATACGAAAGAAAGAAAGTTAAAAAAAAACAATTATATTATAGGTGGTAAGTAATTTAAATAAATAAAATTAACCTAAATTTGAAGCGAAAGATGCAATATCATAGATTCGAATTATTATAATTATTATATAAATTTAGGTTATGTATTACGGAATACGTTATCACGTAAAACTATCGTCCGTAAACCGACTTTACAGACAACCAATTTTTTTTTATTTTTATAGAAATATGCTTACATATTGATATCGAGTCAGAAATTTGCAAATAAGCGACAAAAATATGATCTATCTACGAGTATATATATAAAATTTCCATGTCACAATTTTTTTCGCGCTAATCTCCGAAACCACTGAACAGATTTTAATGAAATTTTGTAAAAGTGTCTTGCTTGGTGCAATTTACGCTATAGGATAGTTTTATTTTGTACAACATTACGGTATTTTCTCAAAAAACCTTTTAAGTAACACGTAACGACATCTGTTCTATCAGAAATCAATTTTGTTTGTTTGCTTCTGGACTAATAGTTCAGAAGCAAACAAACAAATTTGGTACCAAATAGCGACATCTGTTAGGACTTGCAATTTTCTCAAATTTAGTTCAGACGCCGGGTCACAGACGAAATACATTTTGCAGAGTTATATCTATTGCACTGGGACCGCTATAATATTATAAAGAGGTAACGTTTGTAAGTTTGGATGTAGGAGGAAATCTCCGAAACTACTCATCCGATTTCAAAATTTTTTTCACCAATATTTAAAATGGACCTTCAAGATGGATACAGGCTATATATTATCGCGTTTAAATAAGAGCGCTTTTCGTGGAGACCAATTTTGCAACGCAAGTCGAAGAAAAAACGGCGACAATCTACAAATTTGAGCGAAGTTGAACCGATCCGCTAGTAATTTAAAAAAACTAAAATAACACATGTTTATAGCAATGTGCACTAAATAGTAAAAAATGATTTTCAGATATATTGATTTTGTTCAACAGCAACAGGATGTACCCCAACTAGATATAATTTAATTTAAAAAAATAAACTATATTGCTGTGGGCGACGTCCTACCGCTGTTGAACAAAATTCTTACATTTAAAAATTATTTTTTATATTGTAAAAGCGTGATTTTTTGATTTTTTTAAAACTACAATTTTATTTATCTCAATAAAAAATATGTCAATTTTGAATCGTTTCATCAGGAATTCCAATATTGATTTGTTCAGTTTCGCAACTGAATTATTTAAAAATTTCGTCCAAAATTTCGAGAGGGTGAGAGCCCTACACGCGAGTATGTGTGTCGAGATTGCTTTAGTCCTACAAGGTTTCGCATTCTCTGTTCTTCTGTTCGCCTTTCCAATGGAGTATGTCGTTAGCTTTGCTATTCTTTCTTGATGCAGTCGTCAATTCATGCCGCGCTGATACAGGTGTGTCCAAAGCTCGTTCCTGCAATTCAATCAAACAATTTACTTACGCCGATTTTCCCCAAAACAATAGGGCTCTTCATATTTGCATACCAAACATTCTCCCAAAATTTGGTTTCAATCCGCTCATCCGTTTGACCTGTATCGTGTTCACAGACTAACAAACAAACAGACTAACCGACGCATAGAGTTTTTTCAAAAATATGTTTTTTAGATTCGAGGGACCTCAAAACGGAAAGATATTGTAAAATTTTTGAAAAGAGATTTTTGACCTAAACTAGTATACCAATCCCCACTTGTGGGTTGGAATGGTAACATATACGGGGATAGAGAGCGGTTGGGTAACTCTATTCTGATAGTTAAAAAGTGGTGGTCAGGAAGATGAAGTCGCAGGGGGGAAAGGTATATGTCTGGAGGCAACGGGACCGTCGGTCAGAAGTAGGAGCTGTTTGGGGATGATGCACAACACTAAAATTTGAAAATTGTTCGATTTTGTATTTCACCACCTCTTCACCTTTTAACTATCTGCTGTAAGATTTTCCGATCGGCCATATCGACCCTGAGAAGAATATATGTAAGTAAATGGGATGCACTCGTCTTTTTTCGCCTGGTGTCGTGTCGCCTTGATTTATAAGGTTAGAAGGCGACTTTGGGATCATAGCTTTCGAAGAGGTTACGCCTATTGATAGTCTTTCAGGGAATTGACTGAATGTCCTTTTTTTTACCTAAAAAAGAGCGAGTAATTTATTTTTAACTAATAGTTTTAGAATCAAGATCGATGATGTCGTGGAGAAATAGATTTGCTCGCAATGTCTACCGCGATGTCGTATCTCATCAACCATACAGACTATCTCATTATGCGCCAATAAAAAACTGGGATTTACTTTTTATCTGTTCTGCCGTCGGAAGACAGTCAATATTAAATTGCATTGAAATTAAATGTTGACAGTGTTTAAGAAAGATAAATTGTTAGTCTAACGTTTAAGAATGACGTTTTAGTGATTTCAAAAACGGATCCAGTATCTACTAAAAATGTCAATCATGAATTATTACTTTGAAATTCATTTTATCAACTGAATGTTTTCGTAACTATCATATATATTAATACGCTAAGGTGATGTTTGCCTCCCTTTTTAGAAAAAAACCTCACAATTTCTCCAGATAAATTATATATCATTTTATAGATAATTGCTTGCTCTACTGACATCGACAACTAAAAAATTTATTATTGCTTTTGTTTTTGTAAATTAATTAAAATACAGCAACGCTGAACAACGTCTGCCATCTGACGGCTTTAATTTTGAAACAACGTCATCACTTCGATCTGTCATCTGACCTTCATATTGTAATACAACAGACACAATACTGCATACTGCCATCTGACGGCTTTAATTTTGAAACAGCAAGCAACGCTGAACAACGTCACAGCAATGCTGCATGATGCCATCTGACGGCTTAGCTCAACGCTTTTGCTACTTGCGTCTCTATATGACAATTTTAGTAAAATATTTCTTCGATCTGTCATCTGGGCTTCATATTGTAATACAACGAAAAGAAGAACGTTATAAGCAGTGTGCAAAATTAGAAACGAATTGAATACCTGCAATCATATTTAAAAAATAATTTTGTAAAGTGATAATTATTATACTTATTTAGTGCGAATAATTCGCACAGGTCACACTAGTTTTATTTAGTACTGTACCAGTTATTTCGTGCTGCAATGTAATCGTCAAAATAAAAAAAAAATTGAGTCAACCAATATGATGACGCTGCCAGTCAAAACCATTTTGAGACTACAATAATACATCCTTTGAAAGACACTTTGGCAATCATCAAGGCCAAAATACACCAATATCACTTCTGCGCATGCGCCGATTTTCTCCAAAAACATCGGGGCTCTTCATATTTACTTATCAAACATCTTGCCAAAATTTGGTTTCGATCCGATCACAGACAAAAAAGAAAATGGCGTATACAGGTCAAACTGCCGCGCGGATCGCAACCAAATTTTGACAATACATTTGATAATTAAATACGAAGAGCCCCTGGGGAAAATAAACGCATGCGCTAAAGACATATACAAAGCCTTAATTCTACCTGTTTGTATGCTACAAGAATGACGTCACAATATAGGTAAACGATTACCTTCATTTGAGTGTAATAACATTCCTGTGGACAACGATGTCAACATGATGAATTGTCTATTTTTGTTAATGAAAAATCGGTATAAAATGCGTAGTTGTTATATTCTAAAACTTTTATGCTTGGGTGGTCACATATATACGTACTATGATGTCATACAATATGACGGTGATCCCGACGACCCCTCTGTGTTAACGCACCTTGTCCTCAATATTCGTTTTGAAGTAAAGAGCACAAGGTGAGAGAAGTGATTTTCACCGATACATTTGTACGGTTGCTTAATACAGTACCTGATCTTCAATAAAACATTTTTTGCACATCCCTTTATAAAATTTGTGTTTTTAATGCCTGCCTAGCGGTGTGTGAAATGATACAATTAACACTAGTGTTGTGAAGTTACGTTAAATAAAATAAACGTATAAAGTCGTACCATTGTCATAGTAAATCATAAAGCTGTCGCAGCTGTTCAGCCGAAGTGTGTTAATATGACACGCCACAGCGTGTTTTTTCTTGTATCTAGTCGTTTTAAACACACAAACAAGCGTGTTAATTCCATAACACACTTACGCGTGTTTCAATCCGTTTAACCTGTATCGTGTTCACAGACAAACAGACGCACAGAGTTTTTCCAAAAATATGTTTTTTGGATTCAGGGGACAATAACACGAAAATATATTGTAAAATTCCGAAAAGTGATTTTTGGCCTAAACTAGTACTATTCCCCACTTGTGGGTTGGAAGGGTAAAAGTAGTATTAGTTATTTAATAAATTTCTTTCATCTTAAAAATAAAAAAACTGAATTATTTATTTTTCAAATAGTATATTTATGCTGACTTGAACACGTATTACTTTGAGTTTCTCCATTCTAAAGCCACACTTAAGAGTGTAAAATGATCTTACATGTGTTTTTTCAACACACCTATCTATGTATTTGTAGTAAGCGTGTTATTCTTGTGCTGTGTCACCAAATGTGTTTTGATTCTAACACACATAACTGTGTTAATATTGCATATTACATGTGTCAAAATATACCACGTCTTATACTAAAATCATATTTTTTAACACGGTAAAAAAAAATAAATACACTTACACGCGTTTAAATAACACGGTTTGTAAGACGCCTAGATTTGCAGTGAAGTGATATTTTCATTTCACCAACAGTATAAATTTGTGAGTATTGGGTTAATGCGGTCCTGCATTTTTACATTTAAACGCACAGGTAGATATGTCTATAGAAATGGGGGAGAAGGGGGGAAGGGCGGTAAATGCACAACGTACCCGCGCCATAATACACCTATGTGCTACGCAACTAAACGACCCTCCAAAGATTGCCAGATTAGATATTTCAAAAGAGAGTTGAGCGCTTTTCAGTCCGACCCTTTTTGTACCTTTTGCCTCCTGTGGCATATATTTCGTTAGGTAAATATAATAATAGTTCGTATATCTAGGGCGTAATGAAGTGTATTATTGACGAGGTGTGACATTATGTTAAAAGAACAGTAACACGAAATTCCATTTTCTGTGAATACGTTTCAGAAACTGAAGAGATTTGGGTGAAATAACTTTTATGTCAGGATCCATTGTGCAGTGCTTTAAAATTATATAACAAATTGCCATACAAAATAAAGAAAATAGATAGATACCTATTCTATCTATTTTCTTTATTTTGTAAATTCTAAAAACATTTAAAAAAGTTCTTAGTGGCAGGCTGCTTTTATTCTATTAACGAATTTTTTAAATTTGAAATAAATAAGATTCTGTTGTTATTAATGTTTATTAGCTTGTAATTTTTAAACTATTTTGTTCGTACGATTCGAATTTTATTTTTTAATAAGCATTGTTTTAGTATCTATCTATCTATCTGGATTTCTATTGACTGAATTTGTATCTAATATGGTTATAAATAAAGATTGGTATTGTATTGTATTGAAATCTATATAAAATTCTAAAATTAAAAGCTTTAGGCGCGAAACTTGTATATGTTCATGCATTTAATAAAATGTGCGCGTCTAACAATTTTTAGTTTTTGAAGTCCTCATAAATTTCTTATAAAAAATTGCTATAAGCTCAAACAAACGTTATTTAATTATTTATAAAGCGTTGTTTTAAAATTTTGGAAAAAAATAGGAAATATAGTTACAGGAAAACCTCAAAAAAATTCTAAGTCTTCAAACCTCACGGAAAACGGAATGATATAGAACCATTCAGCTCGCACTTGATCAATTAAAATCGAATTTTGTAAAAAAATTGGTTGTCTGTAAAGTCGGTTTACGGACGATAGTTTTACGTGATAACGTATTCCGTAATACATAACCTAAACCTCCCAAAATTTGGTTTCAATCCGCTTATCCTTGGTGTCGGAATGATAAGAAATGTCAAAAGTGACGTTTGCAACTGTCAAAGTATTATGTTCTAATAATAATTAGTTATTCCAATACTTAACTTAGAAGGCGTTGCATTTCACAAAATACTAATGTCAAAAAATTGAATTAAACATTAGAAATGCAGCCGTTTTCATGTTAAGACAAGACATACGTTATCTTCTAATTTCCATGTACGGCAAACAAAGACGACCGACCGCGTCGCGCCATGCATTAGACAACATTGCATTTATACAACTATTTTTCTATATAAATTTGTATAAAATATTTTTCTATATAAATTTGTATAAAAAAACTGTTTAGGCAAATTCTGTTATACGAAATCTATGTAAAATGTTCTCCTCTTTCGTTTAAGACTGGTTTCAAACCGATCTGATTTAAATTGAGCGAGAAATTAGCAAAAAGCACGCACAGGGTCAGGCGGAACGTTACGCGTTACGCGTTACGAACGTTAGGATTTAGGAACGTTACACTTTTTCGTGCATGCAGCCGGTGTTTTATCAATTTATAAGATTGGTGATTCATCAATTTATAAGATGTTATCACGTCAAAAGTTCATACCGATTTCATTTACATAATATATGCTAACGTATTATTCGGATCGAATATGCAGGAAAGCTAATTAATTATTATTTTGAGCGTTCAATTTGTGAAATGTAATTTGACGGGGTCGTAAAGTCTTAAGTTGTGGTTTAACACAGATTACGTACAGTAATAACATACAATATCATCGTGGTTTCTACACTGCGTTAATTATAGTAGGTATAGACACCACTTTTGTTCTAGTGAATTTGCATCTATTGATTTATTGTTCAATCCACAGATCTACAGTAGTCTCTAGTTAAGTCGTCAAAATTTCAGATCGACCTTAAAACTTTGTCCTGAAAATTCAGGGCCACGATCTTACAGGGTGTTCTCCTAATTGCGGTTGTGCCAATTGCGGTCTGAACAATTTTCGTCCCACTTGCGGTCAATCGGTATGATAAAATGCAAATAATGTCAGGAGTGATCTCACTTGCGATCCAGAAAATAAATCGGTGCTGTTGATGCGATGGTGTTTTTGTTGCGCAGTGAAAAGCGAAGGGGGTATGAGAGAGTGCTTTAAAAGCGATTACGGGCTGCAATATGTTTAAAATAAACCTATTAGGAATTATCAATTTTTTTTGACTGCAAGTGGGGTTACTATTATTATTATTTTCTTTTAATAAAATCGATTGACCGCAAGTGGACGATAATTGTTTTGACCGCAATTGGCACGACCGCAAGTAACACTATTTCTCTTAAAGACAGGTCGCACGTTGAAAACAAAAGTGGCATTATGTAAAAAATGACATTTTACAGTAGAGCATTTTTTAGTTTTAATATTATTGTTTTGTCCTAAAAAAGTTACTATTAAATACTGCTTATAGAGATTCTTTTGTTAATAATGAGACAATTTATTATTGTTTTAATTTATTTTTTGACTACAATGTTAAAAATAAAGTTATTAAAAAAAAGACCTTTTTACAATAATTTTTTGTTTAGTGTCATTGTTGTCATAACCTATAATCAGTAAATTGGAGACTTCAACTGCAAAAAGTGTCACTAAACAAAATGTGTCATTTTACGTATTTACTTACTTGCATTAATTTTT